>OX940806.1:1054008-2254008 GCA_954870605.1 Acer campestre | reverse complement strand
TTGTGATGCAATAGAGATTTGAATTAAGACGTTTGGGACCAATTACAATAAAAAAGACAAAGTATTGCAAACAGAAGAAAGTTTATGATTTTTATATGTAAGGAGGAGCTCAGGTTCCTTAATAGATGCTTTTCTCAAAAGAAGGTTTTGTAGATTAGAAATATATATACATACTTGAGTTACATTTTATTGTAACATTTTTAAGTGTGTTTCAAGAAAACCTTTTTTTTTTTTTTTGTTAATTAGGGTGCGTCTACTATTAGGGAATTCCAATAAGGAAAGTAAACTTAACTTCAGTTTGTGATTACAGTATTCATTAAAAAGAAAAAAAATTGGTATCAAGTTACATATACCCCACACCTAAATTAAGAATTAAGAATTAAGTTTCTGCTCGTCTCATTTAAGGAATTAAGTTTCATTTTCTTATTCTTCCTTTTACTATGGAGAATACTTCTATAATCAGGATCATTCTGACTTTATAATTTAAGGACGTCCAACCACAGTCACACATTCACAGTGGGCCCACAGCCCCACATTAACAAATACACATATCCAATATGAATGTTTGGTTGTGGTAGGGCGTCCTTAACTTATAATTTCATGACGTTAATTTAAAAATAGCTTTAATAATAGAAGCAGTTTGAAGTCAAACAGTATATTGGTTTTGGTTTTTGGGTTTGATGATCAACCAATGGGTTGATCTAAACAAAGAAAGAAGACATCACGTACCTATAAACTAAGAATTAATCAACCAAAAAAAATGGGGTTTCTTTAAAACAACATTTAACAATCTTAGGTTATCTGTCTTCAGACTAATTATTTAAGATTAATTAAAAACATCACACCTCAGGGCTCAGGGCTACTACTTATATATATATATATACATATAAAAGAATATTACTTACTTGAACTACATTACTTTAAAATCAAATTTTGTCTTGACTCATGTTTCAATCAATTAATTTACTAATTAAAAATTATAAGAAACCTCTCATATCTACTTGGATTTTGTCTAATGGACAAATTCCTCCAAGGTTTAGCTTGTTAAAATAACAATTACACACATCATGTGGATTACAAAATGTTTTGAACTCTTTTAATAAGACCAAGTCTCACATGCTATATTATATATATTTATAATTAATAATAGTCCCTAGATGAAGTTTATAAAGATTTATTTTATTATATTTAAGGTAGATTAATATTAATTGATTGTCACTCTCTTCTTTGGTTTTATAAATTAGTAGGCATGTGTGAATCTGATCTATTGTCACGTTGTCCTTATAATGGGCTAGCAATTCCTTTGCACGTGATGACTTATCCTTAATTGTATTCAATATGTATTTCAATGTACTTACTTTTGTTAATTAAGAGAAAATTATTAGATCATACTTTTTAAGAAAATCATTTCATAACTACTCTGGCTAGAGTGTTTCTCTATTCTGATTCCTGAATAAGGGTGGTTTTTTTTTTTTTTATTATTATTATTATTTTGGTTTATATATATAAATATATATATTGAGTCTCTCATAAGGGATCCTTAATTTTAATTTCGATAAGAACCACCGTGAAATCATATCGATTGGAATGAATTTTGATTTGAATTTTTTTGTGGATAATAAATTCATCGAAATCTACCTATGAACAAAATTTGAGAATTTTACAAGTACTAGAACTATTTATCTCGATTATTTTTAAAATGAAGGCATCGGAAAAATGAGCGAAATATAGGAAATTCAAGAAAAATAGTTTTAGTACTTGAAAAATTCTCAACTTTTATTCATAGGTAGAGTTTGATAAACTTATCATCCATTAAAAAAAAAAAAAAAATTCAGATCAAAATTCATTCAAATCGATATGATTTTATAGTGATCCCTACTGAAATTAAAATAAGGGATTCCTTATGAGAGAATATATATATATATAGTTGTTTTATTAAGTCTACTTTAAAACACTACTACAAAATAATAAATAAATAAAAATAGATAATTTTTTTTTTTTTTTTATGAATCCCCTCTAATTCCCTTTCCCTCTTTTAAAAAATAAAATAAAACCCTTTTTGCCTCTCTTATCTTTCTAATAAAATTATAAAAGTTTAAGATAAAAAAAAAATGTAGTTACCTAAAATTATAGTGGTACATATATGGATGGATAACCTTATATAGTTATGGCATCAATGACAAAAAGCTTCAAAAAATACCTAATCTAGATAAGTTGATAGATAGATACCCTAGATAAGTGGATAGATAAAAAAATAAAAATAATAAAAAAGTTATGGTAGATATATAGTAATTTTTCAATGAGGACTTTTTTACAATATACACTTTAAGCACATTTGATGAAATTGAATGGAATATATTGAATCTTGATTTAATTTTTTGTATTGATGGTTAAAACATTGAAATACATTTATGGAAAAAAAAAAAAAAAATCGGGTGGAAGAACTAATTTTTTTCTGATTTTTTTGAAGATAAAATATTTAAAAAATATAATAAAAAATAGTTCTCAAATCCAAAAAATTTCTAAATTCTTACCAAATGTGTATTTTTATTTTCTTAGAATGTATACAAAAAATCTCATCGAAAAAAACTTGATTACTTACAATTTCATCGAATGTGCTTAAAGTGTGCATCGTAAAAGTCCTCATTGGAAAATTTCTCTCTCTCTCTCTCTCTATATATATATAGTCTTTTATGCATATGAAATACATCTGTGCATTGCATGTGGGTCATAGATTATGGATAAGTATGAATAGATGTATACAGACCGAGTCAAAGTAGTTGAATCTAATATGGACCATAGATTATGAATAATTATGGATAAGTGTATACAGACTGAGTCAAAGCAGTTGACTCTAATGGTCATTGCTCACATACAAGGCACTGATATATATTTATTGGTGAGCACTGAAGAGAAAAGTTTAATATATATGAATTTTCAAGTGAGAGATCCCTTACTTAAATTTCGGTAAGGGCTTTAATGAATTCATATCGATTTTTATGAATTTTGATTTGAATTTTTGTGTGGATGATAAGTTCATTGACATCTACCTACAAATAACATTTGAGAATTTTTAAGTACCTAGAACCATCATTTTGAATTTTCCTATATTTCTTCCATTTTCCGATGCTTTTATATTTAATAAAATTGGGATAAATAGTTATAATACTTGAAAAACTCTCAAATTTTATTTATAGGTAGATTTTATTAAATTTATTATCCTCAAAAAATCAAGATCAAAATTCATAAAATCAGATGTGATTTCATCGAGGTCCTTACCGAAATTAAAATAAAGGATCCCTCACTTGATAGTTCATATATATATATACACACGAAAATTAAAATAAGAGATCCCTCAGTAGATAGTTCATATATATACAAAACTTTCAAGTACAGAATTTTCAATACGGAATCATCGATTGCTATCGGTGATAGTCCAATAAATATCGGTAGAAATCCAAAACTACTAGTAACAATCGACAATCCTATACGGAAAATCCTATATCGGAAAGTTTATATATATATAGTGGATAGACTATAGCAACAAATTATGTGATTTAAAATAAAAAAATAAAAATCATTAATTGTTTGTCACGAGAGGAACTTTGGTTATCTAGAATCCAATTAATACAAAAGTTTATTTAATTTTTGTTTTTGTCATATCATGTGCAAATGTCCTGGCCCTAGCTAGACGTGTGTTTGGGTTAGATGTTCTGTGGTGTGTTTGTGTAGCCGTCTAGGTGTCTCACTTTATTATTATCAACCGATTCAAAAGCACTTTAATTTTGTCTTATTGATTGACCAAAAGTCCTTTCTCTCCAAATCCCCATTTCACGAGACTTTCTTCTATTTCTATAGTGTATTATTTATTTATATTAAAATAAAAAAATATAAAAAATATATAAAAAAAATATAAAAAAAACTCAAAAAAGCTTGAATTATGGAATTCACATAAGTGCCTTTTTTTATATATAAACACATTCTAGACTTCAAATATATTCTAATTATTCTAGGGTTTAGCTCCATGTTAGATGATTATATAATTAATTTAGAGAGAGAAAGAGAGGAGAGAGATAGGAAGAGAAAGTCACTTCACATGACTTAAAGCTAACTCCACCCAACCTCCACCTTTATATTTTAAAAGAAGTAGGTAATGTCACTTGGAATACTTGGAGAGGCTTATTGAGTCACACCCACATTGTTTGGAATATTAATATTAATTTGCTTCAAATTTAAAGTGCTTTGAACATATCCATAAAAAGGGATTTCAACTTGAAAACTAAGTCATGCAACATTGTGGTAATTATTTAATTAATTAATTAATCAATTATAATCTCTCTTTTATGTAAAATCCTTTTTGGATCTCCTTCCAAAGTAAATGGTTAATTTACAAAAAAAAGAAACAAAAGATGATTAAAAAGTTAATGGGTTTTTTTTTAACATGATAGGAGGATCATGTTTGAATTAATCTCTTTTTTTGAAAAAAAATTATATACATTTCTATATTGTTTTGATTGGTTAATTTTCCTTGATAAGCACAACTTGGTGGGCCATGTTTGTGATTTGGGTAATCTTAGATGATAATATCGGCATCACTTCAATCAACAACAAAAAAAAAGTATGATTATGGCCCCTAAAAGTGTTTTTTATATTAATTAAGATGGGTGGAAACCATTACAACAAATAAAACACCATTGCTAATAAGACACGTGTTTACTAATAATCAACAAAGATCATAGATGTGATTAGACAATTTTCTATTAAAAAATATTATTGACTTTTTTTAATTTTATTTTCATCCTTAAAAATTTAATTAAAATTTGTGACTTTAATATCCTTTTATTTAATTTCTCGTAATCCAATAATAATAATAATAAAAAGAATATTTAAATTAAATAAATAGATAAATATTGAAGTGAAACTGATATAGTCCGACTCTTTTTTATTTTGATTAAGTTTGACATTTATGTAGAATTTATGTATCAACACACTGGTTTGAAGAAAATTGTCCTTTTCTTTCACTATATGTGCTACAAAACTTGTTGGAGGGAGGTTGGTTAAAATGGGGCCAAACATGCTCTTAAACTAGCTCGATGTGGTCCCAATGTGCCCCAACGTGGGAGGGCCCTACACATAATTTGTTCAAACATCAAGAAACCAATTTGATTGATCACCACATGTGTGACCCTCCATTAGTGGAGAAAAACTTGTACCTATCTTCACTTGCCCTCAAGCAATCTCACATAGATTACCTCCTCAAATGATCCATTATTCTACCAAGTCCAAGTCTCCTCATTAATTATCATATATGATGTTTCAACTCATATAAAACGTTTAGGTTTATGTCCTGTAAGTCCTATCAGTTTGGTACACACTATTAAATTAACCACCAAGTTAGGGTTAGGGTTAGGGTTAGGGTTAGGGTTACCCTTTATATGATATTGAATTTCTTGAATATGATTCATAAAATAGGGTTAGTGGTAATAGCTAGTTTAATTAATCTCAATATATGTATACAAAAGTCTTTAATAAATTCTTAAGATTCATTAAGAGGTGACCATTCTCCAACCCCTCTTACAATGAATTAGGTTAGCAATGAATTTTCTTGATCGTATATATTTAATACATTACAGTAGAAGGAGCAGAGAAAATTTCCCAAACATAAGGTGAGTAATTCAAAAACTAGTACAAAGTTTTATTTCAAGGAACCACTACTGGTCCCAAAAAACTCTATAATGTGAAACTCTTTAACCTTTATATATGAGTATGACAACTCACATTTATTTGTGATAAATTCTGAAGGTAGCTTCTGCCTTCTGCTTCAGTACATTTTTTTTCTTTTGGAGTGAAATCAAACCAAACTTCTTGAGCCCCATATTGGGTGATGGTGGCCCAACTATGGGTTCTCTTTTTCTAACCTTCCAAAGAGTGAGAAAGACCCTAATAAAGTGGATAAATAAATAAAAATATAAATTATGTATCATTGGATCCACATAATAAAGCAAAAAAAGGTGGTTAGGTATAGTTTTAAACATTTTTTTAATTTTTTAATTTTTTTTTATGTGAACTAATGAAGATTCTAATCTAAGTCCTAAATCTATGTGCACAATTATTTCAGGCTTCACTCTATAAACTCCCCATGTTAGGGGGCTTCAAGATATGGGTCCTACCTATACATGAATCATTCATAAACAACAACCATCCCATCTCTCTCCCTCTCCATTTTCTAATAGTTGATTGCAAGATATAGACTTGTTTAAAATGGAAAATAAATAATTAAAGAAATTCAAATTAAGCTTCTCATTGAAAGCCATCACATTATTTACTTCCGTGTGTTAAATTCTTTCGGTTAATCATTAACCCTTATACATGTACCACGAGATTGTGGCTATAAGTTCAAGTCCTTCCTATTTTTTTTTAAAACTTCGAATTTATATAATATCGTTATACTTAACAAAAAAAAAGTTAATTTTTATCTTAAAAATATTTTTTTTTAAAATTAAAAAAAAAATGATTGGTAGAGATTTTATCCGTAATAGTTTAAAAACAATAACATGATATGATGTGGGTTATTTTCGAAACTTTTTCTTTTATCAATTATCATCAAGTAGCTATATAGCTTGACTTTTGATGTATCCCATGTCATGTTTATGTTTATGCTTTCACATACTGTATATGGTTTTAAAATGGTCACACGTTAATTATTTATCATAGTAATCATGATTAATGATCGAATCTAACGGTCGAAAAAAGAAGAAAAACTTTCAAGACGAAGATGATGGTATCATGGAAAGAAACCGATAAGATAATTCTAGCATTGGAAAATTTTGACTAAGTGAAAGAACAAGAAATAAACAAAGAAACAACGAGGGTTTGAATAGAGAAAATTAAGAGGACTGAGAGGAGAGGAGACAAAGGTGGGTCATGTTTGGAGTTGTGATCAAGACTTTGTTAACATCTTTTTGAATAATAATAATAATAATTACCCTTAATTAATTAAACTCATTATAATTCTCTTTATTTTAAGTGGAATATTACACTTAAATAATCAAACTCTCTCTTTCTTTTTCACTCTTTCTTTTTGTGTTGTAGTTAGTAAGATCCGGAGAGATCTCTTCAAAAGAGAAAGGAAGTATAAAATATATAGATTTCAACGTCAATCACGCAAACATCCTCAACAATTATTCATCATCAAACACGTAATGGTGGGATCTCATCTCTACCTGGACTTCAACATTCATTAATCAATTAAATTAATATTTACATAAATATACTCATTCTTAAGCAGAGACGTCAATATTTTATTATTTTATTTTTATACGAACTTGAATCCTATAACTAATTATTCAGATCTTTAAAGTTGTTTACAATTATATTAAAGTTGCATGACTAGTTGTTCAGGTTATCAAATCGAACAAATATCGCAAAATCGAACAAAAATCACATGAACCCATTTGTATATGATAAATTATGATTATATTAATGAGATTTTCATATAGATTAAAAAAAGTTATGAATAATACCCTTAGAAACAAGGTAAGTAATAATAAGCTTAATTAGCTTGACTTTGATTGATAACAAACAAGGTATGATTTTGGGAGATGAAAAAGGTTTGTATAATGTGAAACATGCGTATCTAATGCCGGATTTGGAAGATAAATGTGATGGTGACACGTGGGCCAGGGAAAGTGATGATGAGTGGGACTCGACGATGTTAGATCTTAAATGTGTATCTATCTATCTTTAGTTTAGTTTAGTTAATTTTAGTACATGTTGTCTTGTTGGATACTAAGAACTAGGAACTGGTTTAAAAATTTGCATGCATGGATTCATGTTTTTTGACTTTTCTGTTTTAGAGTGAGAAGGAAAGAGAGAGTGAGAGAGATCGGTGGGTGGTGGTGATTGTCGGCTCCTGAGATTGAGCTAAAGCAAACTTTGAAGTGAGACACTGAGAGAGAGAGAGAGAGAAACACATTCACATACGTAGGTTTGTATGTGATTGGTTTATTTATGATCTCGTGGGCGTGAATTAAGTAGGTTTGGATGTATATACCAAAGTCATGAAAGAAAGCATCTCTATGTATGTATAGATATAGAGGAGCAAAAATAATAAACCAAAAAAAAAATAATAAAAAAGTTCGTATAATTATTGTTATTCTTAAACATACTATATGTTGATGTAAAAAACCGGGTGTGTTAAATGCACCACGAGATAGAAATTTTTATTGACCCGAGCTCAAGCTTGGGTAAGCATTTTTTTGCTTTGGTGATACAACTTTGGGGGTTTATGTAAGGCAGGGTAATTAATAACAATCTGAGCTGAGAATTAATTCGTTACTCATATCAGGCTACGACTTGTAAAAAAAAAACTCATCTGGTATTTCTCTCAACTAGCCTCTCTTTACATAAGCTTATAATATTGCTGATCTGATGGAAAATACTTATCAAGTTTTTCCTTTAGGTAACCTCTCCTTTTTGTGAGCTTGATGAATAATTGACCTGATTCACTGACCTGATTCAGGACACAATATCTTGCTCAGATCAAGCTATATTTGTGACTCGGAGAAACGCTCGTCTGAATTTTCTTTCCACTCTTCCTTTTTTTTTTTTTTTTTACTCTCCTTTCTCTTTTTCTTCACTTGTCCCTCCTTCGATCCATCTTCTTCTATTTATAGGGCTTTCTCATATTGTTTTTAACAGGTGTAGCTTCGTCTTTAGGACACCTAGAGCCACGTGTCTATCCCCAACAGCTCGGTTTTCATTCTTTTGGAGCCCAGCTTGGCGTTTTCCTCATTAGTGTGACACCTGGCCTCGCGTCCACCTTAATTCTTGACAGCTGTCTTTTTCGGCTTGGGTCGGACTTTTGCTTATCTGATCTCTTCCTTCCTCCTTTCTTATTTATTGGCCAAGTGGCATTTGTTGTCTTAGACTTGGACACGTGTGTTATTATCCCATATCGGGTTTTTGCGTACCCGATCTCTTTGGATCAGGTCGACGTGTTTATACACTTGATCTCTTTAGATTATATCAGACTTTCACACATCTGACTTCTTTTTATTTTTTTCTTCAAGTTCAAGTTAGTCCAGCTTTAAGCTAACCCAATCTATTAGACATGTAGTCTTATGATCAAGTCAAATACTAACTGACCTGATCTCATATTTTTACACATAACACTATAGTTTTCTAAAGATTGTTAAAAGTAGTTTTTCTAAATGACTAGAATCTTTTCTAATGATCTAAACAAATGTTAGTTTTTAAAAGATCTTATGTTACATTAATATTATTAATTGGATGGTTAAAATTTATTTTGTCTTCATTTTATTGTTTTACTAACATTTAATGATATGCTAAAATGTGTTCCGATAAAAGTAGATCAATAAGGTCCTATTTGGCACACCGTATTGGACTAGGATTGGACAATTTTAATCCCAATCCGGTGTTTGTTGTTTTGGATATAAGAGTATTAATCCTAAAAGCAAATTTAGTCCCATGATTATGGGATAAAATAAACCAAACACCCATATATCCTACCTTTATTTATCCCAAGACTATTTATTTATTTAATTTTTTTTATAGTTTTTTTAATGATTTATCATCATCATTCAACAAACAAACAAAATCGAAACCAAACCCAGATCTTCAAGACCATCGCCGCCGCCGTCACCCAGCACCATCGCCACCAAAAAACTCCCTAGAACCTAGAAACACCATCGCAATTCGCAACCACCATATTCAAATTCTCTGTTGACTCCGTTACCAATTCTAGATTCAAAGAAAGTCATAGTCACCTCACAAATCAACTTAATCCATTCAAATGCAAATACGATTTCACAACACAAATTAGATCACAAATTCACAATGATTGAATTTTGAAACAAAATGAAACAAAATTAATTGAAAAATAAAAACCTAACAAAATTCAAATCTATTTCCATAAAAATGAACTACTGATTCAATCCCAAACTATCATCGTACTTGTCGTTGCCATCATATTGCCTTCACCATCCGCGTCTTCTTATTCCAAAAATCGGTCTACCACAGCTTTCTCTCTCAAACATTGAAACAAAGAAGAGAAAAGAAAGAGATGAGTCTAATGAGTGATGATAACAGAGGAGAGAAAGAGAGTCTGATCAGAGGAGAGAGGAGGGGAGTTAAAAGAGATTCTAATTAAAATTGCATTATTATTTTTTGAAATAATGATTTTCCTTTAAATAAATAAATATATATATATCATATTTAGTCAAATTTTATGTTTCATCAAACAAAACATAGTATTACTTCAGTCGAATCGTATGTTTCTTCAAATACAGCTTAGTATTAATTTACTCTAGTCCAATCCAATCTAATCTTATCTAATCCCAATCTCATCTCAATCAAATCCAATCCAATTCTATGAAATAGTCTAATCTAATATCGTGCATCAAATGGGGCGTAAAAGATTAAAATTTATTGATGTCGTAGGTATAATATACAGTATCCACACCTTTCAATGAAATTAAGATCCAGAGTTCAAATTTCCTTCCCAAATCAAAAAATATATAAATTATAGGTAAACGTTTTTCAAAGGATAAAAAGAAAAAACCAAATTATCTATTCTTTTTGTAGTATGCAGTAAATGGGTGTAAATTTACGTGATTGAAATAATACTTTAGGTAAAATTTCAGATAAGATTTTATTTATTTTATTATTTTAGAAAGGGGTTCCAATGAATTTTTAAAATCATAAAAATTGTGGTTGATGACTTATAAAAATCAGGTGATTTAGTCCAAATCTAGTTCAAATTCTAAACAATAAACATACATACAATAGAAAAAATTTCCAAAAAAAGAAACTTTAGAGAAGGATCTTGGAATTTTCCTAAACCGTATGAATCATGAAGCATAAACAAGAGACATAGATGAGTTTCTTGGGGATTTCATTGGGGCTCGTTCCACTAAATAATAATATTCTTGTTTTTGTGATCACTACCATGATCATCACCATTATATATAATTTATATTGATCAATATTAAACTAAGCTAAAAGCCTAAAGCTATATTCTACAAGTCATATAGATCAACCCCGGCAGAAGTGCCCACGTGTAAATTATTCAGTGGTTAAAACCTGCCATTAGGGCTATAATTAAAAGCTTAAACACAACTTTGTTAATATGTTATTGGTCATTTCAATTAATTAATTAAGTGATCAGCTCTCATTATCTCTCTAAAGGCAAAGTGGCCCAGATCATAAATCACTACCACCTAAGTTTTTTAATTTTTGTCTAACCTAATTTAATCTAGTTTTCAAGTTATATAATACAAAAGATCATGTCCATCATGCATGCATGCATGCATAACCATCATGTATCGATGAGTCAATGCATCTATATCTATTTTCCTCATCTGTCTTTTTCTAATGTGGTTTTTTAGTCAACAAAATCAACGACTCCTGGGAATTTTGATGCAAAATCTCTCAAACTGTCAAGTTCCACAAAACAAACAAACAAAAAAAAAAAAAAAAAAAAAAAAAAAGGGAATCTTGTAAGAGAAACTGTGGACAAACAAACTCAAACTGATCAATCATAAATCTATATATGTTGTACTTACTCTTCTTTTCTCCTCACATCACATGCATATCATTCTGTAGTTTTGCATTCCATTAAAAAAAAAAAAAAAACATACCCAGTAAGTTTATCGTAATCATGCAACATGTAATAGTATAATTTGTTTTCTCTCTATTTATAATTAATTAAAGCAAAAGGGTATTCTTGTAACTTTCAACAAGTTGAAATAGTTTGTCTAGGGTGGTGTAACACAACTTTCTTCTTCTTGGGATGTCCGCAACCATCTCTCTCTAACTGTACACACTACACACACAAACACATTTTTTACAACAAAATCCAATCTCACTTTTATCTTCTATATATACCCTCCACTCATGCAACACTTTGATTTGCAAAAAAAAAACCATCTCTCTCTCTCTCTCTCTCTCTCTCTCTCTCTCTGTCGTTAAAACGAATCAATGGCAGAGATCGATTACCAGACTAGTACTACTAACAAGCAATCACACACCGCAACTCGCTTAAAGCTCTTCGGCTTCGACGTCTCCGAAGACAACTACGACGACGTCGTTTCCTCTTCCTCAGACCCCAACAACCACATCAATAACAACAAATCACACTCCGGGTCGCCCGACTCCTCCGGCTTCCCTCCACCAGGCGGCAGCGACCGAAAGTACGAGTGCCAGTACTGCTGCCGTGAATTCGCCAACTCGCAGGCTCTCGGTGGCCATCAAAACGCTCACAAGAAGGAGAGACAGCAGCTCAAACGGGCACAGCTCCAGGCCACCAGGAACGCCGCCGTCTCCTTTGCCGCCGCCGCCAGGAACCCCATGATCTCCGCCTTCGCTCCTCCACCCCACCTCCTCGCTGGTTCGGTGGTGGTTCCAGCCGCCGCAGCGGGACAGTCTTGGGTGTACCTTCCGCGCGCGACGGCGGCTGCGGCTGGGGCGCCCTTCCACGTGTCGCACGGATGCGTGATTGCTAGTGGGGGTGCAGGGGGGTTACCGTACGGAGTGCGAGTAGGGGATTTGGGCACGAACATGGGGGCCCAAATGGCCCAATCGAAGGCCCATACAAGTGTTGTGGATGGGCCGCCGTCATTGAGCCGGTTTTCGAGAGGAGACGGTGGGCCGAGTTTTGATGATGCATTGGGCCTAGACTTGCATCTGGGTCTTGCACCTTCTGGCCCTTAAAATCCTTATATATCTTGTAATCTTGTACATTTTCCAAATTTATTTTATTTATTTTTTTCCCAAGGAACTAATTTTTGATTGGATTTTATTATTATTATTTTTTTTAACCGTTACAAATTTGACAGTTAGGAAATGAATTGAAATATAACTCGAATATGCGATATGATTAATTAGTTTTTAAGTGTGTAGCCTTAGTGAAATTTGTATAGTTGTGTGGATTTAATTTAAGAGTGGTATATTTAGAGTTCTTTCATATATATATATATATATATTCAAGTCAGGCTGCATTGATGTAACTTTACCAGTGTGTTGGATGTGGACCATTAGATTTACATACTTTGACTCAAAGTGTATGCACTTATCAAAGCTTCTCCATAATCAGTGGTTCATATGCATTGATGCTGATATAGCTACATACATCGGTACGCACCGATAAGAACAGGACCGTATATATATGTAAAACATTTTTTGTTGTATACTACTCATGTTTCTCTCTCAAACTTTTTTCAAAAAAATTAGTTTATTTAAAGGCGTTTTGTATGTTAAAATTCAATCTTACAAAATAAAGGAATTCCTATTGTTAAGGATTTTTTTTTTTTTTTTTTTTTTGATGGAAATATTGTTAAGGATTGATAGTGTACAAAATGTTGATAATGATTCTAGCAGTTTTATCTATCTATCTGTACCAAAAGGAGATGTACTTATTAGCTAGTAGTGATATAGCTATGTTTCTATCTCCTCCTCTTCTCTCTTTGGTTTGTTAAAAGTTAGAAATGCTAAACCAAAACATTGATGGTTACTTGCAAATCATACACATGTTCGTAGCAATTTTTGCAAGCAAATATGGTCTTTGGGTTCAAGAAATATCTTAGGACCACCCGATTGTTGCATTTTGAATTTTCTTCAGAAAAATCTTCGGTTTCTGGAAACAAAAACCCAAGGAATCGACTAGTGTAATAGCAATATTTTATATACGGATTTCTGAAATTTATTTTATGTCGAAATTACAAACAAATCAGTCAATTCCAAGTAAAGAAGAATCAAGTTCTTCAGCTGCTGAAAATGATTTACATGATGATAATGACAATGACGACAATACCAATATACTAAACGTACTCTAACCCTTTCAATTCTGTTGTTTCAAGAATGGTATGGTGATAAAAAAGTTGATCGGCGTAAAACACAAGGTCTCACTTCTTTTCATTATACGAAGAGGAGTCAGAGTTTCACAGGCAGAGGCATGAGATTCTTAAAAAAAAGAAACGACGTGGAGGAATGATTTTAGACTTGAGAGTACTAAGTCATTAAGATGAGTCCAGTCGCAAAAGCTTTCTTTGATATGCAAAAGACTTTTAGGCAAGAAGTGAAGAAAACTTCAAAAAGTTATAAAGGAAATGTAGAAAAGGTCAGTTGACTTAAATTTAGTGATGGTGCCTAAACTCCTAGTCTAGTGATCTTTCATTGATTCATCTTACTGTTTGCCATTCAAAAAAGCTATAGAGGAAGTGGAGAAAGTGTCACTTGACTTAAATTTAGTGAAGAGGATAGTAGTTCATCCCAAACCAATGATCCTTCATTGATTCATCTTACCAATAGAATGCTCGTCATTCAATTTTCAGTGGGAAAGCGTATTCGCCGTTAAAGAACGTCTAAAACTCTCATAATCAAGATCACGATCACAGTTTAGTTATGTTGTACTTTGATTAAGATTTTTCTTAATTAGGTTTTCGAAAAACCTCTATATTTGTAAAAGGTCTACTTGTAGTAAAAAAATCTATTCAAAATTGAGTTTTTATAAAATAATTTATAGTTGTTTTGTTGGTTGACCTTTTTTTTTTTTTTTTTTTTTTTTTTAAAGAAAAAAATCTATTTGAAAAAGCTCCTCCCTCTTGAGCTTTAATTAGCCTATACTGAATTTAAAATAAATAAGTAAAAAGCCCAGCCAAACAAATAGCGACATATAAATAGGTTTAAAAGGTATTAAAATATTTCAGAATTATCTCTTAAAAATTATGAAATTCAAAAGGAAAAGAAAAAACCATTGTCTGAAACACCTTGAAGTTAATGTCAAATAAATTAATTAGGTATTATAAAGCTGTAGACTTGCTACTGAATGATTATTTTTTGAGAATTTATTCACAAAATATTTATTTATTGGGTATTTAATCATGCTTTAAAAGATAAAAGAAAAGACATTATTTTGACATCATCATCATTATATTTGAAGCTAATCAAACCATAATTTAGTTAAACTTTGTTTTATACATATATATATTCCCATTTTTGGGCCAATCTCTAACCCATGACATGATGGAGTGTTTGAATTTAAATTTTTAGAATAATTAACATATAGATCAAGATTTAAGTGGTTGACACTTTGACTCAAAACACCAGTAGGGTTAGATATTGTCAGCCAATCAAAACTGCAGATTTCAAGCAAGAAAATTTGTTCAGCATGTGATTGGTCCCACATTCTATATATCAAAAGATGACAAGGTGACAAGAAGCACCAACAAACTATATATAAAATCAAAGAGTGTTAGTTGGAGTTTTGGGGACTAAAAAAAATCATTCAATCATGTCTCACCTTCCAGAAGATCCAAAATTCAATTAACAAAAATAACACTACTTTCTTTGCATCACAAATCTTGTTAGTTCTAATCCTGTCTCCTTCAATGCACTTCCTCGATTTCTCAACATATATATATATATATATATATGGAACTTAACTTTTTACCTATGCGATAGATTCAAATAAAAATAAAAATTATATTCTTTCAAGATATCATATGTAAAAAGAGTCTCACAAAGAATTGTGGTGATTTTTAACAATATATATAAGAGAAGTTACTGAATAAATTTTCCTGCAACCGCTTTAATCTATTCGTATCTAACATAAAATACAAGAAAAAGATTTCAAATATATATTGACTGAAAAAATGAGAAAATTTGTTGGGAAAATAGTGGAGAAGAATGGCTTATTAGGAAAGTGATTGTTGCAAATAAGCTAACTAATTAAAAGACTTGTTGGTAAAAGCAAAAGCTTACGTGTGTGAGCACTTTGAACAAGAGAATAGATATATATATTATATACACTATACACACACATTACATACGGCTTGCCGCAATTTAAAAAACACCAGTAGGGTGACACCTTGATCCTCGTTGTATATATCTTTCCTCTTCTTTAGTGGTTTTCCAGTTTAGCTTAAAAAATAAATAAATAAATAAATAAATAAATAAAAATAAAAATAAATAAAAAGCTCAAAAAATGGTCAAAAGGGCAGGTGGCATGGCAACCTCTAAAATCAATCCCACCTCTTTTCGGTGCAAAAGTGATCATCAAGTTTCTATATTTTCTTAAAAAGTGTTTTAACATATCACTATGGTATGGTCGGTGTCACCTTCCATGACTATATGAGCACTTTCTTCTAATGCTTGGTTGAAATACAAAGAGATTTTTAGGGTAATTTCTTGTTGACCCAAATCATTCGAATTGTATGTATGTTTGATCATACATTTTATCTTTTTAATATATCACTTGCTGGTAGATTAACACGAGACATGGATTGCTAGGCTGAATGAGAGTATATTGACATTGGGATCACACTCATTTTCATTGATGGTTCATACCTAACAAGAATAAAAGATTTATAAAAGAGACGAAAGAATTGTTGAACACATTAGGAATTGTTTGCTTTGGGAGTTTTTCTTTTTCAAGCATTAAAGATGGGAGCAAATTAATTGGTTTCATTTGGGAAGAAAGAAATGATTAGTAATCAAGTAAGGTGAGAAAGCATAATCATAGGTTTGAAAACTTGTGCTCGTTTGAAAAGGTTTCTTCTTTCATTCTTTTTTGAGCTCCTTTTGACAATATGTGCACACACACATTACACAAATACAAAAGAAAAATGTGTAGTGGTTGGTGATCAGACAGAAATCAGAAAATCAAAACTCATTCCCACACAACTTTGCCTCCAACCTAATACTAACTTGGGGATTATTGGGACCCAATTAATCTTTGGCTTCATCAAATGCAATTAAAATGATGTTGACACCCACTTGGATTCCTAGCTTGAGAGAGTCTTTAAGCCAACAAAAATTAATTATCTTACTTGGTTTCAGAGAAAGAGTTTATGTGGGAATGATCTTTTGTGGCAATAGATATATAATTTGACCTTTTCCTATTCCATATGCATCCAATAAAATTTTGGGTTCTCTAAATTTATTTTACTTAATCATCCAGTTGTTTTAGATAATTACAAAACAAATATGATTGTATTTCATTAATTAGATGAACATGACACTTTAAGATATACCATATCTTGTAATGTGGACGTTTGAATGTTTTTCTTCCTCCATCTACCAATTTGATTTTATTTTTAAGTCTAATATTGTTGTTTTATGGGTTTATTTAATTTGGATCTGACGAGATTACCCGTTACGGGCACACTCAGAAAGTAATCTCGCTATAGGGGAGAGGTCTTCCCATACTTTATGATTTTATAAACAAATATGTACAACCACTTGAATCATGAGTAGATGTGTTCATTTATCAAAATTTAGTAATGTATACATTTGATGAATTGAAATATATTTTAAGTCAATATTATGAATTTTTCATAGAAATATGGAGTATACATATCACTTGATAAAAGTAAAAAGATCTCAATTTATTGGATATATATAATGATTGAGAAAATCAAACCCATACGGGTATTAATTATTAGGGTATATATAATGTATCCACCATTTATATAGTACTATAAACGACAACCAAAGTGTTAGGGTTTTAATATATACTAATTAATGTCATTCCTCAGTCACCATGATCCAATCAAATTCTAAACAAAGTCATGATTCATCACTCACCATATGGGATCCAATCAATACTTGTTGCCATAATTATGTAAGTAACCTATCACTCTTGTTCAAACATTATTGTTTTTGAATATGTATCAGTATTCATCATCACACATTTTTTTATCTAAGTGCTGCTTCATCAATTCTTTTTTGCCAACTGGCTAGGGTTTGATGGACAAGATTAAAAGATAAGCAATTAATAATGCACTTTAATTTAGATTAATTAACTTTGTTGAATGAATATTTTGTAGCTAGAGTCCTCCAATTATAGTCCAGCCAGTGGCCTTTCGAAAGGGAGATGCAAACTCAATGGTGGATACATCATAACCAATTAACTCTCTCCCTTAATTTCCGTTGAAAATTAGAACGAACATGTATCATGTTATCCATAAAATAAAATTTCATTATATGTATTAATATATTGATTGTTTTGTCTCTATATATACATTTATTGAGTTTTATTATATGTATTAATATATTGATTGTTTTGTCTCTACATATACATTTATTGAGTTTTTTGTAATGGTAAATTTATAGTTGTTAACCTATGTCCTACCCTTAATATATATATATATATATCAACAAAAATTCCCCATTATAATGATGGATTTGAATCCTCTCTTTATCTTATTTTTTTTATTGACATTTTTACTGACAGTTCTACATGTCTCACTTTTATTATATTTTCAAAGTTCTAAATGGTGAACTTTCATTGGATGATCTCACCTACGGTAATGAGATCGTCCCAAGTTTTTCTCCTATAAACGGAGATGCCAACTCTACTGTGGAGACATGATAACCAATGAGGTTTCTGACTTTGGAAACAGATAATGCATGGATGATGTGTAATAACAATTTCAAAGCCGCCAGCTTCTACTCTCACAAATCCACAATTTCATTGGCGGTTGATTACCTGATCTTCAAAGTTACCCATTCTAATAAATAATTTATCGCCACATAACACTAGCTACCTGGCTAGGACTGTTATTGTATCATTAATTATTATTATTATTATTATATTCGAAATAATTGAAATATCTTATATTCGTTAGATTCTCAATTCAGAATCTATAAAAATAAAATATTTGAAAATAAAAACTAAAACAAAATAACTAGCCCTCAAAACTACTTTTACAACTAAGCAGGCATGTGATTAGTATGCGTCATATATTCAATTTATATCTAACAATATGTAAAGAATTCTTTTATCTCACTATGATCGTTGCATTTAGAGCAAATAATGACCAATTAAACTGTTAGGTCAAATAAGGACCATTTTGTTAGGTTCCCTCTACTTATTACCACTCAGTAGGACTTAACACATAACATATATGTCGTCGGCAATTATTAAAACACAAAACACTCTGTTGGAGTGTGTGAAGACCAAAAAAGGTCGAAGAACAAATAAGAAGCAAATAAGTTTTGCGCATCACTTTTGCGATGTACATTGCGTTGTGCAATTGCATAGCAGTGAGGACAGAGGTCCATGTCCAGAGATTCCCGATGTGCGTAGCGCCGTGTAATTCGACAAAGGTATCAACAGCAATGTAATTCCAGAGATTTTTATTATGGAAAACGATGTGCTACAGAAAGCGGTATCCATAGCAGTTTGAAAGATTCGAGCGAAAACATAAAATCTTGCGCGAGAAGATAAAGGACTCCTAATTGGATTTGGCCAACCTTAGTATTCCCATATAAATACCACAATTATGTATGCTCTAATGTATGTGAGAAAAAATTGCTAGAGAGCAATTGTAGAGAGATTGAAAGAGAGATAGAGAGATTGTAATCAACTTTGAAAATAGTGGATTGAGTGTGGTGCGCTCCGTGGACGTAGGTAAATAGCTAAATCACGTAAAATCTTTGGTGTCGTCTTTTCTTCTTATTGCTTTCATATTATATGCGTGTGCGTTTGGATTAGTGTGTGCGATTTTTTCTTACAACAATTGGTATCAAAGCCCAGGTTCGGGATAGATTAGGTTTTACATAAATCTAGATTTTCTCGATGTCATCGATTTCGTCGAGAAGAGATGGGATCAGAGAAAGATACATACAGGATTAAAAAATTCAATGGGACGAATTTTAGCTACTGAAGGATGCAAATGAAAGATTATATGTACCAAAATGACTTGCACTGGCCGATAAAAGAGAAGCCAGAAAGTATGACCAACGCAGATTGGTTAGTGAAATGGATACCGAAGGGCATGGATGAAGAGGATTGGGAACTCTTAGACCAGAGAGCATTGGGAGAAATTCATCTCAATTTAACGAAGCAAGTCGCTTTCAACGTAAAGGATCAGTAGATTACCAAAGATTTTATAAAGAATCTATCAAATCTATATGAATAGCCTTCTGCGATAAGGAATGTCCATCTTGTCAAGAAGTTGTCAAATCTGAAGATGACAAAAGGTCAGAGCTTTAAGGAACATCTAAACCAGTTCAACAAAGTGAAGGATGGGTTAAATTTTGTGTCTATCGGTTTCGATGAGGAGTTATTGGCGGTGTTTATGCTCACCTAATTGCCAACAAGTTAAAAAATGACAAGTCAGTCAATTACCAACTCGTTCGGGAAGGAAAAGTTGAGCTTTCAACAGGTTGTGAACATGATCATAACTGAAGAGATCATATTGTGTGAGGAGGGACTAGGGGCATCTACATTTTCAACACTGAATGTGAAAGGTAGAGAAGGCAGACATAGAATTCGGAACATGAATCAACAGAGAAGATCAAAGTCAAGAGAAAAGTCCAAATCTAGGAATCAGGGGTCAATTATTTGGGAAATTAACAATGAAGCAAGATGGATGTAGAGTGCTGGAATTATGGTAAGAATGGCCACTTCTCATATAAGTGTAAATCTGAGAAGAAGGAAAATGGCAAGAGCAGTGCGAATTGTGTGTCAGATGAGTCGGATGAATGCCTCATCTGCTCGTTGGAAAGCAGGACAGAGTCATGGGTTCTAGATTTAAGAGTGTCATTTCATGTCACACCTCACAAGGAGTTGTTCGAGAGTTATGTCTCCGGAAACATGGGACATGTGTATCTTGGTGATGACAAGGCCTGCAATGTTGTAGGAAAGGGAGATGTGAAAATCAAGCTGAATGGATTAGTTTGAAAGCTTAACAATGTGAGGCACATACAAGATTTATGGAAGAATTTGATCTTCATTGGGCAACTGGTGTTAGATGGTTATATGACAACTTTCATAGTTGA
This sequence comes from Acer campestre, assembly GCA_954870605.1. NCBI lineage: Eukaryota > Viridiplantae > Streptophyta > Magnoliopsida > Sapindales > Sapindaceae > Acer > Acer campestre. Next base: position 2,233,203 of record OX940806.1, on the reverse strand, counting down.
TAAGTGGAAGATTTCGAAGGGTTTAATGACAATCGCCCGAGGACAGGGTATAATGACAACCGCGGAAGGTAAAGATGATCCAAACTTATGACACTCGGGATTTAAGTACATGAATAGTCAAGGGCTGAAATGTTTGCATTCGAGAGGAAAGTTGCCAAATTTGAAAAATATTGAGGTTGATTTATGTGAGAGCTATGTGTTGGGAAAACAGAAGTGAATGAGCTTCAAGGAGACTGAAAGAGCACCGGTAAAGAAGAAGTTGAAACTAGTGCACACCATGTTTTGGGTCTAGCTTCGTCTCGTCGACTAGAGGTAAATAGTATTTTCTCACATTCATTGACGACCACTCTAGGAAGGTGTTGGTTTATTTTCTAAAGCACAAGTCTGAGGTGTTTAACCCTTTCAAGAGATGTAAAACTAGGGTTGAGAACGAGACATGATTGAAGATCAAAAAATTGCATTCAGACAATGGTGAAGAATATGAAGACAATGAGTTTAAGAAATTTTGTTACTATAGTGGAATAAAGCTCAGTCAGATGGTTCCTGGAACCACACAGCATAACGATATAGCAAAACGAATGAACATGTCATTGACTGAGAGAGCCAGAAGCATGCAGTTACATTCAAGGTTACCAAAATAATTCTGGGCAAAGGTAGCCAATACAGCAGCGTATTTGATCAATGTTGGACCATCAAAGCCTTTGGATCTCACTATACGAGAGGAGATCTAAACTGGGAAAGAGGTAAAACTTTCTCATTTTAAAGTGTTTGGGTGTGTTTCTTATGTACATGTAAGTGATCATGAAAGGAATAAGCTACACACCAAGTTAGTGAAGTGTACCTTGGTGGGCTATGGAGAAGATGAATTTGGTTATAAGTTGTAGGACGACGCAAACCGTAAGATGATCAAAAGTAGAGATGTCGTTTTCAATGAAAGGGTCATGTACAAAGATAGGAACACACTAGTGTCTGAGCTGGAAGAGCCAAAGTACTTTAGGCCGAATGATATACCAGATAACAGGATCGTGGAACATGGTAATCAGAATGGTGAAGAGCAAGGTGTGCATCACTAGGTTCAAAAACCTTTCCCACGTAGAGATATTCCAATGACACAGGCTCAGAGTGCATTGAGAAGATCAAATCGAACTCCTATACCAAATAGGAAATACTTGTTAAGATTATGCTCAATAATAAAAGTGTAATATTGTTTTTGATAATCTTTTCATATTAACGAAGTGATTTTTGTCTTAACAAATTTTATAGCATTTATAGTTTAATTATTATAATTGTCAAAAGTAAATAATCATAAGGTCAAAAGACTATGAGAAATAAAGAATTGTTCGTACATCTGGATATGTATAAGGTAGACAAAATTCTTTAGTTAGTCCTGAATAATGTTATTAACTTAAGATAAAGGTTCGGCGCATTTACCTTGTTAAAGTTGTAGATTCTTTTGCTAACATTTGAGTGGGATTAAATGTGCTATGATGAGTCTAAAATCATCAAAGTTTAGTGTCTTTGGGTAAAAGAATCTAGTGCACTAGGTGCATTGAATAGAATCACTGTGAAATACTTTATCCAGAACCATCAGTGGATAAAATTTTTCACTTTGAGTATAATCGGAGAGTCTATTTTAATCTTGAGATAAATGATGGACTTATGGTTACAAGTGTTATCATTTAAGCTATCAATGAGTACAATTATAGAGCATAGTCTTTCCTCGATAGTTTGGTGGTATTCATTGTTAATCGATAGAGGACTTCATTTATAGACATGGATATCGTGACTCCATTTATTAAATGAGAGTAAAATATTATCATATGGATATTTTGAGGTATTGGATATTAAATCTTAACGTTAAGTTTTCGATAGTGTATATTGAAACATGGCTTTTGGACAAGTCAGAATATCCAAGTTCAAAATATGGTCAAATGAATAAATATGGTAACTAGGAGAGCTATAGGCAATCTATGAGCTCCTGGCGATTACTAATATTTTTCACGAGGATACATTATCTCCAATAAAATTGTTTAGGGTACGAATGAGATACATTTACTTATTCTATCTTTATTTAAGAGTTCAATTTTAATTCTTTAGTGGAATGAGTTAAAATAAATAGATCGAACCTAAGTGAATCATTTATTGATTGTGATTGGGTTATATATGACAGGCTGTGAAAGATCACATGATGAAAGTCATAGCACATCTTAACATTGCAGAAATCAATGGTGCTGAGATAGATGGTGAGACAAAAATTGACTTGATTGTCAACTCACTGTCAGATTCTTTTAATCAGTTCAAGTTGGACTACACCTTGAACAATAAGGAATACACTTTGCAAGGTGTGATGCAAGATGTTCAAAACGCTGAAAAGATCCTTGTGAAAGGTAAAGGTCAAGAGATTCATATGGTTGGTAAAGTTGCTACTGTTAAGACCTGTAAGAAGGTCAAGAAACAATAGAAGAAAAAGCAACTTGGGCCTACCAAGAAGGAGACCAAGAAAGTAACCAAGATCAAAGGGAAGTGCTTCCTTTATGGTGAAAAGGGACATTGGAAAAGAAATTGCCCAAAGTCTCAGAACAAGAAAGAAGAAAATAATGTTAATTATCTTGAAACATGTTTTCTGCCAGATTATACGGATTCTTGGATGATAGACACTGGAGCCACTAATCATGTTTGTTATTCCTTGCAGGGGTTCCACGAAAGGAAAATGCTAAATAAGAATGAAATCAACTTGCGTTTGGGCAACAGAGCGTTAGTGTCTGCCAGTGTAGTGGGAGATATAAAAGTTAATCTAGATTTTAGCAGGCATTTAGATTTAATAGACGTTTATTATGTACCTCAATTCAAGAGGAATTTAATTTCAGTTTCTTGTTTAAATAAATTTGGATATTCGGTTACTTTTAATAAAGATTTAATTATTAGTAAGAATGACAAATTTGTTTGCAAAGGTATATTGAAAAACGGTTTATTCTATTTATATAGAAATATCGCTCACTTGTTAGACATAGAATCAACGGAACCTAATCGTAAAAGAGTAAAATTATCAAAAGATGAAACCTACTTATGGCATTTGCGCCTAGGTCATATTAACCTTGATAAGATTAAAAGATTGGTTAGTGATGAACCTTTAAGTGACTTAAAGGTTGATGATCTACCAACTTGTGAATCTTGTCTACTGAATGTTTAGGATTAATATACACTGATGTATGTGGTCCTATAAGCATTCAAGCAAGAGGTGGATATGAGTACTTCATCACTTTCATGGATGATTACTCGAGATTTGGCTATGTGTATCTCACGAGACTTAAGTCGGATGCTTTTGACGTGTTCAAAGCATTTAAAGCTGAAGTAGAAAATCAGCTTGAGAAACACTTAAAAATCTTGAGATTTGATCGTGGTAGAGAATATCTGTTTAGTGAGTTTCAGTAATATATAATTGATAATGGGATAATTTCTCAGTTTTCTATGCCAAGTACACCTCAACAAAATGGGGTGGCAGAAAGGAGAAATAAAACTCTTTTGGACATGGTTAGGTCTATATTGAGTTATTCAATACTTCCTAATTCTTTTTGGGGATATGTTTTACAAAATGAGATGTACATTCTAAACGATGTACCATCTAAGTCGGTTCTTCAAACACCTCATGAGTTGTGGACTGGGCAAAAACCTAGTTTACAACACTTAAGGATATTTGGTTACCCTACGCATGTGTTAAAAGGAAAGACAAAAGATGGAGTCTTGTTCAGAAACATGCATATTTGTGGGGTATCCAAAAGGAACTAAAATATATTATTTTTATAGTCCTTCAAATCTTAAAGTATTTGTTTCGGCAAATGCTAAATTTCTGGAAAATGACTATATGAATGATTTTGTGCATAAAAGTAGAATTGTCCTAAATGAGATGTCAGAAGATATAATTCTACAAGAGGTTTCACAACCTAGCCCAATTGTAAGTTCCACACCATCACAAGATCAACAACCTACCATTCCTCGTCATAGTGGGAGGGTTGATTGTCGCCATTGGCAAAAGGCAATGCAATCTGAAATTGAGTCCATGTTCAATAACAAAGTCTGGTCTCTTATAAACTTGCATAAAAAGATAAAACTCATTGGGTGCAAGTGGGTATACAAGAGGAAAAGAGGCATGGATGAAAAGGTGAAAACCTTCAAAGTTAGATTAGTAGCTAAAGGTTACACACAGAAGGAAGGTATCGATTACAAGGAAACCTTCTCTCTTGTGGCCATGCTTAAATCCATTAGAATACTCTTTTCTATTGCAGCATCTCTAAACCTAGAGATTTGGCAAATGGACGTCAAGACAGCTTTTCTTAACGAAAGTCTTGATGAAAGCATCTATATGATGCAACCAGAAGGATTCATTGAAAAATGCCAAGAATAAAGGGTATGTAAGTTACGAAAATCCATATATGGATTAAAGCAAGCATCCAGATCCTGAAACATAAGGTTCGATCAAGCTGTGAAAGGTTTTGGATTTATTCAAAACCTTGACGAACCCTGTGTGTACAAAAGGATTAAAGGTAACAAGTTGGTTTTCCTAGTTCTTTAGGTAGATGATATACTACTCATCGGAAATGATGTAAGTGTATTGACATCAGTGAAAGAATGGTTAGCAAAATAATTTGATATGAAAGACTTATGAGAAACAAGTTATATTCTTGGTTATATTCTTGGTATCCAAGTAATAAGGGATAGAAAGAATAGAACGATTGTATTATCTCAAGCTTCATACATAGATAAAATCTTGTCTAGGTTCTCCATGCAAGATTCCAAGTAATGTATGTTACCTTTCAGACATATAATCAAACTTTCTAAGGAACAAGTTCCTATGAATGAGCATGAAGAGCAATTCATGAGTAGGGTTCCATTTGCCTCGGCAGTTGGAAGTCTCATGTATGCAATGCTCTGCACTAGATCAGATATTTGTTTTGCTATTATCATAGTTAGCAGGTTTCAATCGAAACCTGGTCCTGATCACTATACGGCAATTAAGCATATTTTCAAGTGTCTCAAGAGAACGAGAGATCATATGTTTGTATACTCTAGAGGAGATTTAATTCCAATTAGGTATATAGATTTTGATTTCCAATCAGATTCTGACTTCTGAAAATCCACATCAAGATCTGTGTTTACGCTTGGAGGATGAGCAGTCATATGGAGGAATGTCAAGCAATGCGAAGCTGCCAAAGAGGCTATTTGGCTCCGCCAATTCTTGATTGACTTGGAAGTGGTTCATAATGCGAATAAGTAGATCACTATTAACTATGACAATAGTGGAGCAGTGGCTAATTCGAGAGAACCAAGAAGTCATAAGAGAGGAAAACACATTGAAAAAAAAGTATAATCTTTTAAGGGAAATTGTGCATATGAGTGACGTGACGATTACCAAAATTGTGTTAGTAGAAAATCTAGCGGATCCCTTCACAAAGGCTCTACCACAGAAGAGTTTTGATGGGCACCTAGAGAACATGAGAATAAGGGATATGACATACTTGGTATAGAGCAAGTGGGAGATTGTTAGAATTATGCTCAATAGTAAGAGTGTAATATTTTTTTTTTGTCAATCTTTTCATATTAATAAAATGATTTCTGTTTTAATAAATTTTATAGCATTTATAGTTTAATTATTATAATTGTCAAAAGTAAATAATCATAAGGTCAAAAGACTATGAAAAATAAAGAATTATTCGTACATCTGAATATATATGAGTTAGACACAATTTTTTAGTTAGTCTTGAATAATATTCACAACTTAAGATAAAGGTTAGGCGTCTTTACCTTGTTAAAGTTGTAGATTCTTTTGCTAGCATTTGAGTGAGATCAAATATGCTATGATGGGTCTAAAATCATCAAAGTGTAATGTCTTTGGGTAAAAGAATCTAGTGCACTAAGTACATTGAATAGGATCACAGTGAAATACTTTATCCAAAACCATCAATGGATAAAATTTTTCACTTTGAGGACAATCGGAGAGTCTATCTTAATCCTGAGATAAATGATGTACTTATGGTTACAAGTGCTATCATCTGAGCTATCAATAAGTACGATTTTATAGCATAGTCTATCCTCGATAGTTTGATGGTATTCATTTGTTAATCGATAAAGGACTTCATTTATAGATATGGATATCGTGACTCCATTTATTAAATGAGAGTAGAATATTATCATATGGATATTTTGAGGTATTGGATATTAAATCTTAACGTTAAGTTTTCGATAGTGTATATTGAAACATGGCTTTTGGACAAGTCAGAATATCCAAGTTCAAAATGTGGTCATATAAGTAAATATGGTAACTAGGAGAGCTATAGGTGGTCTATGAGCTCTTGGCGATTACTAATATTTTTCATGATGATACACTATCTCCAATAAGATTGTCTAGGGTACAAATGAGAAACATTTACTTATTCTATCTTTATTTAAGAGTTCAATTTTAATTCTTTAGTGGAATGAGCTAAAATTAATAGATCGAACATAAGTGAATCATTTGTTGATTGTGATTGGGTTATATCTATTAAAGCTTAAATTTATATATCCCGCCAAGATCCCCAATCCACGTGGACTTACAGTGATCACTTGATATATTCTACCAGACAAATTTATGGGTCCATCTAGAATTGTAAATTTAAGATATGTGGACTTGTTTCTTTTAGTAATAATGGGTCTAGTTCATATATCAACTTTTTATTAAAGTCCAATGGATTTAATAAAATAGAAAAAACAATATATTGCTTATATTATGGACATGGGCGACAAGGCTAAGAATATTGGCATATTATATTGTTTTATTTTATTATTTAATTAAATGAAAGTTATTTATTTATTTATTTATTTAAAAGTCAAAATCTTTTTTTGACTAGGAGAAGGTCTCTTAGTGTTATATTATTGTTGGCAGTATGATAAGAATCAAAAACTTTATTTGATAGGTAGATAAATAAAAGGAATTTATTTATCTAGTTAAATTAGAAAGTTTTTTATTAAGTCACAATTTAATTTATATTCAATATATGATTGGATAATATACTAAAGAGTAGGATTAGGGTTTGGATTTCTAAAGTTGATAGGAGTTTTGGTGAAACTCAAATCCTCTTGGTGGGAGGATTTCGGCCATATGGTAAGAATCCTCTTTGGGATAGGATTTCGGTCACCACAGAGAAAACCTATCATAGAATTCGGCCAACCCTAAGTTTTTTTGAGTAAGGAATTCGGCCAACCTTAGTTTTAAGAAAGAGTTTTTCTTTTGCTTAAAAAAAAAATAATAATCCAACTCTAAATGTGTGGTGAAAAATTCGGGCAAGAGAAAAAGAGTAGAAGGAGCGTTTTATTTATGAAAGTGCACTAATAGCTTTTACATCAAAAAGCTTTGTGCAGAACATCGAATTAGGTTCACGCGAGTTTCGATCAAAAGATTGAGAACTCACAAGTGACCAAACGTTTTTCGTTTTTCTCTAGGAAGTTTTTGTGACTAGCTAAAAGAAAAAGTTTTTGTTTTCCATCCTCAGATACACAATTCAAAGAAAGAGAGCCCACACTCTTAGGTGATTCACGTTCGTGATTGGACTGGAAGATCTTGTGGATTACTATTGACGCAACATCGATCGTCACGTGGAAAAAGGTACGATATCTTTTATTATATGTTAATTAATCAAGGGTTAAGGTTCTTCTTTTAAAGGAAAATTTTTAAAATATATAAACCAATTTTTCACTTCCACCGCGTGTATTTTCCCTACAGTACTTACAATACATGCTGTTGACGGATGTAGGGGAACCTAAGTGCTATGATAAGGCATGTCAGGGAGAAGATGCGAGCAAGTAGGAGCCAGCAATGGAGGATGAGATGAAGTCATTCATATCTAATCAAACTTGGGAGTTAGCCAAGTTGCTTGAAAGGAAAGGAAAAAAAAAAAAAAAAAAACCCTACAAAATAAATGGGTGTTCGGATTAAAGAGGAACATGATGGTTCCAAGAGATACAATGCACGACTAGTAGTTAAAGGCTTCCAACAAATTGAAAGTATTGACTATTCTGAAATTTTTTCCTCCTGTTGTTAAACTAACTACAATCCGGTTAGTGTTGAGTATTGTCTCAGCGAAATGGTTATATCTTGAGCAATTAGATATGAAGATTGCCTTTCTTCATAAAGATTTTGAGGAAGAGATATACATGAAGCAACCAGAGGGGTTTGCGGAAGTAGGCAATAAAGAGTTGGTATGTAGGTTGACAAAGAGCTTGTATAGTTTAAAACAAGATCCCTAAGGTACAAGAAATTAGATAGGTTTATGCAAGGGAATGGCTACTTGAGATGCAATACTGACCATTGTTGTTACTTCAAGAAGGTTAAGTTAAGTTTTATTATTTTGCTACTTTATGTTGACAATATTTTAGTAGCTGGTACAGATTTAGAGGAGATTAACAACTTGAAGAAGCAACTCTCGAGTGAGTTCAAGATGAAGGATTTAGGTGCAACAAAGTAGATTCTTGGAACAAGGATTAGCATAGACGAATAGGAAAGTACCTTAAAGCTTTCTCAAATAGAGAACGTTTGAAAAGTGTTGCAAAGATTCAGCATGGAAGATGTGAAATCGTTGAGAACACATTTGGCTAATCATTTCAATTTGTTCAAGGATCAGAGTCTGAAGACGGAAGGGGGGAAAGACTTCATGAGTTCCTTACGCTTCAGGCATTGGAAGTCTAATGCATGTCATGACTTGCACGAGACTGGATATTTCCCATGCAGTAGGAGTTGTGAGCTGATACATGTCCAATCCAGGCAAGCCTCATTGGGAGGCTGTGAAATGGATTCTAAGATACCTATGGGGTACGACGGAGAGATGTCTGACTTTTAGAAAAGATGAACTCAAGCTAGAAGGTTATGTAGAATCGGACTTTGTTGGAGAGGTGGATCATAGAAGAAATACCATTGGATATGTGTTCATGATGATTAGTATCGCGATTAGTTATGTGTCTAGTTGTAGAAGATAGTAACGATTTCTACAACTGAATCAGAGTATGTGTTTGTGACAGAAGTGAGCAAGGAGCTGATATAGTTACAAGGAATATTAGTTGAATTGGGACTCGATCAAGTGATGAACGTGTTGCACAGTGATAGTCAGAGTGCAATACATTTAGCCAAAAATTCAGTGTTCCATTTTAGGACCAAGCATATAGACTGCGCTACCACTTCATTCAGTCGTTAATCAAAGAAAGAGTGTTGATGTTAGTGAAGATTGTAGGAACTAAGAATCTAGGTAACATGTTAACCAAGTCAGTCACTACTGAAAAACTGAAGCTGTGCGCAGCTTCAGTGGGTCTTCGAGAGTGAAGACATGGGGGATTATCACACCGTTATTTATCCACTAAGTCATTGAGGGAGGATGGAGAACGTCTATTGAGTTTCAGTATTCAAGTGGGAGATTTTTAGAGTGTGTGAAAACCAAAAAAAAAGGTCAAAGAACAAATAAGAAGCAAATAACACTGTCTCTAAAACCCGTTATGCCTTCGACAGCGGTAAAGAGCGTTTTGCGCAGCACTTTTGCACTGTGCAATTGCACAGCAGTGAGGACAGCAATCCGTGTCTAGAGATTCCCAATGAGCATAGCACCGTGCAATTCAACAACGACATCATAGTTTTGAAGCAGTATAACATAATAAAATCAATATCTGAAATACAACTACGTTTCAACGGACGACATTTTCAACGCCACAATTAAATAATCTGAAATTTATAAAAACTTCAATGCTTGTGATTTTTAAGCGAAATGAATTTATATACAAACCTTTAAGAGTTTAGTTTAAAAATTAGTACTGAATTCTCATCCTAATATGATTCTAGGGTTTCTATACCACCAAAAGCCCAATTTAATTTCACTAAGTATTGTTTAAGTTATAAATAAATATCATAGAAAATAAATAAATTACACACCATAAAAATTCTTTTTTCTCTTTGCCAGAAAAGAGAGAAAACTAAAAATAACCACTTGAAACATTAAACTTTTGTTTCTAACCACTTTTGAAATTTTAATTGTTAATAACCACTTTTTTAAAAAAAAAATTCAAAGTATATCCATCAATTACCAGAGTACCACTAAAAATAGTGTTTTTTAAACCTCGAAGCAAACTTGAAATCATGACTAAATTGAAATATCTAAATTTGAAATCATGCCTAAATGTAAATATCCAAACTTGAAATCATGCATAAAATGAAAATATTCAAACTTGAAATTTGGACTAAATTGAAATTAGTATTAGGTTTTTTTTTTCCCTTCTTCTTCTTCCTCTTCTGCTTCCTCAATTGAAATTAGGTTTAGGGTTTTTTGAACAAACTGAACCAATTGCAGACCCCATCACCGGACGTTGGGCGTCACAGCCGCACGAATCCGTCGGAGGTTGACCGGTCGTTGCAAAACCACCGCCTATCGTCGCACCAACAGCAGAAAACCCACCCCCCTGCCTGTTGTCGCACTTCCGGCGTAGCCCGGACAGTCCGACGAAGACTCCGACGATGGGCGGTGGGTGGAGAAGAGAAGAGAAGAGAGAGAGAGAGAGAGAGGATCGGGGGAGAGAGAGCAGAGGAGAGAGAAAGAAAAGAGAGAAAAGAGAGAGAGAGAGAGAGAGAGAGTGTTAGGGGACCCTTTTTATATGAGGGCTTTCCTGTAATTTCTCAAAAAAAAAATGGTTATAAACAAATAAAATTTCGTTTGTGGTTAAAAACAAATTTTCCATAACATATGTGGTCAGTTTTGATAATTATCACACCAGAAAAACCCGATATGATAGCAAACTTTATCTCCTGAAAATAAAATATTAAAACAAAACATATTTTAATTAATTTTAAACACTAAAAAATATGGGTATCACAGAAAGTACAGAACAAACTTCAAAGATAAATTTTTTGTATAAGAAGGTTAAATCATTGTGTTTTCGTCAAAATTTTCTTTCATATTTACATTTAAATATCAAAATTTCTTAAATCTTTGGATAACATGTTCATCCTTATCTTTGGATCGACACCTTTATTCTCAACAAACATTGATTTTTCATACCCAACCTATCAAGAAACAAGTTATTTTGACAATCCCATTGCCCCTACATATGTAACTTTCAACATATTCATGATGGAATCAAAAAAAATTTCTTGGTCCATGTTGATATTTTGCCTGAACAAAACCAGCATGAATTGTCCAACCAAAGTTAAAAAGACAGAAGACATGACTTAAAGCTCTGGGCCAACCATGACAACATATTAATACATTAACAGAGACCTCAGCTTCTAGGAAAAATAATGGGACCCTAAAAAAGACTTCTAGGGACACTCAAATATATTCCTTGAATTTAAAGCAAAGTGTTTCAATTCAATGATAAATCAGACAATTATTTTGGGATTTCTATGTGAAAAAAGTTATTCACTTTTTATTGTTTTAATTTTTTGGGGGGGACATGTAAAAGTTTATTCATTAATTCGTATTGTATTGAATGTATATTCTACCCAATATTAATTGAACTTCAAATAATATATCTATATATATTATTTGATAATCAATTAATTTATATATGACTAATTTATTTAATTTTTTCCAATTCAAATACACTGTAACTTTTAATATTTATAAGATCTTTAAATGAAATTATGTACGTATGGAGTAATATTCATTTTAAAGTTTTTAACCACCAAGATTAGAAACATTTAGTTCCGATACAAACTGTAACTATCTTGATAATATATTAAGAAATACTGACATGATTATGTACTAGTGGTAAACTCTTTGTGTATGAAAAATATAAAGATTGATTTTTTTCTTAGTAATTATATTTAAAGGTAATTTTACAAAATAAAAATTGTAGTGTATAAACAAATTTTTTAGTTGATCATGACAATATATGCACACCCTTAGGAACAGGGGCGGAGGCATTAGTAAAGTAGTATGGGCTGTAGTCTAGGCTAACTTTTTTGAATTTTTTTTTTTTAAGTTTACATATTTTTATTTACTTCCATTAAAGTCTTACATTTTACTCTTAATTTATAATTATATTTATAAAACTAAAATATCTAAACACATAAAAGCAAAATACATTAGAGTATCATACACAAACAAAATACAACTTTTGAAAGCTAAACACGTTCCAACAAAAAGTTTCACTTTTACGGCTCTATCGTTCTGCATTCTCTCAAAATTTGTTAAAACTTAGAGAGTTCGTGATTGTATTGGAATTAGATATTTTTTTTTTCCTTACTAGTCATTATCTTTTAAAACAATATATGTATTTTATTTAGAAAATGAATATCGAAGGGTACGATTCATTATGTCCCTTCTTATTTAAGTGTATCTTAAATTTTTAATCAATATTGTTTTCCAAATACTGACATTTTTTTTTTTTGACAACTGACAAGTTCCCTATCACATTGAGATCAATTTCTATGATCCTTTTTACAAAGACAAGTCTCGTGTTTGCTCCTTTTCAAGCAAGATATGATCATCAAATTCTAAGTCCCCACAATTTTTTATTTATTTATTTTTATTTTTCAAACAGGTTTGTGCATACGAAAGCTAGAAAGCAAAAGTTGCATAGAACATCTCTAGCTCATCAGCCACTGGACTGCAACAAAGGTGACAAGCCCCCCCAAAGTAGTTTAATGGGGACACACACACACACCAACACCATTCACATTTTTGATAAGGGTGTTCTAAAGAGGAATTTTAAATTGAAATTTGTATGTGTGACTAATTAAAGTGGGTATAGTAAGTTGTAAGTACTATCATTGCAATTGAAAGAGAGATGTGTTTGTTGCTTGATTTGACCTCAAAGTGAAGTTCAAATTGATTGCAGAGTTCTGAGTCAGCAAAGACATGGTGGTGAGTGTGTGAGTGTGAAGTGTGACTGATTGATTTGGGTTGTTAGACCCATAATTCACCCAAGTACGTGAACATCTTTTACGATCTTTAATTTGCTGTAATGATCCATTTTTTGTTTAGAACAATATAAAGTGTAATTTTTAATATAAAAAAATTGACGTAAAGATAAAATCCGGTAAAATGTGAAAGTTGTAAAGGATAATTTACTTTAGCGTTAATAATTGAGTTTAACGTATCCCTCAAGAGACCATGAGAACCATGAAAAATCAGAAAGCCCACAATCAAGGAAAAGTAATGACTCTATAATCAGACCTACTCATTGAACCCATCTGGACTCTTTGGAGTCTCAATGCCATGCAATATTATAACTTGGGCTCAGATCTCACTTAGCTCATTGTGCTTCATGTCTTTAATCTGCTTACTGCTTTGTGTTTTTATCATGTTTTGATTGCTTGAGACTTTGAGAATTGAGACGGAAGCTTTTGATAGTTGCAAAATCTTTGTTCCATAATTAACTTATTGATTGGATGGCTTTATTGTCATCCACAAAATATCTTTATATACCTATTTTTTTTTTATACCCATACCAAAAAAATAAAATTATTAATTTTACTTTCTGCACCTTCTAAAATACCAAAACTATCCTTTAAGTATTTAAAAAAAAAAAAAAAAATTAAACATATTTTTCTTTTGGATTTTATAGGATGTTCTTACTATTATTTTGATACAACATTATTTTGAAGAGAAATGGAGAGGCCTTGTAAGTTGTTAGTTGCATAAGCAAGTTCGTTGTAACAAAACCTTCTTGGTTTCTTGGTCCTACACGAACTCTTCCAAATATATCAGCAATTGAACAACAACAATAATAACTAAACAAACAATAATGCGTAGTTTCGTTTGTCTTTAAAAAAAATAAAAATAAAAAAATAAAAACTATTTTTCAATCAACAAACAAACCAATTTTTTTATTTAAAAATTTGAATTTTTTTCTTAAAAAAAAAATTCATCTACCAAGATTCGTGTAGACTTTTCAAGTTATACAACTACATAAAAAAAAAAAAATTAAAAAAAAAAAAAAAAAAAAAAGTTCTACAAGATTATAACTACAATAATTTTTTTATTCAATCTCAAAACAATAATAAAAATTAAAATAAACATACATGAATCCATTCGAAATCCATGAAATCATTCTTTGTTCATCCATGACCATATGTGAAAAAAAATTATATTTCCTTATTGAAGTTGAATTTGATTAAGTATATATTATTAGGGTTTATGATATATTGGATATTCAACTTATGGGTGTAAGAAATAAATTTAATTTCTAATTATAAAGACATATATTTTAGGTAATTAAATGTAAGGGTATTTTAGAAAAAATATATTTATTAAAACATGAATACTGGAAGATATTTTGTGAGTAGCAATAGAGCCACCCTTATAGATTTTATGATAATTGGTTCAAGTAAATAATAACCACTTCTTAGAGTAAAAATAATAATGATAATTTGAAAAGAAAAGAAGGAAAAAAAATATATATATATATATATATTGAGTCTCTTATGAGGGATTCCTTATTTTAATTTTGGTAAAGACCATAATAAAAACATATCGATTTTAATGAATTTTAATCTAAATTTTTTTATGGATGATGAGTTCATTGAAATCTACCTATAAACAAAATTTGAGAATTTTCCGAACACTAGACCTATTTATCCAAATTTTGTTAAATATGAAGGCATCAGAAAATATGCAAAATATAGGAAAATTCAAGAAAAATAGTTCTAATATTCGAAAAATTCTCAAATTTTATTCATAGCTAGATTTCAATAAACTCATCATCCACACAAAAAATTCATATTAAAATTCATTAAAATCGATATGTTTTCATTATAGTCCTTACCAAAATTAAAATAATGAATCCCTCATGAAAACATTATTAGTTGTTTCTGCTGCAAGTGATGTCAAAGTAAAAACATTTCATACAAGATACAAGAACACTTTCCGGACAACATTTAATCACATATCATGCAAATATGAGTCGGGCAATGGTTCAATTTAACCCAAAAAACAGATTAATATCACAATTCGATAAACTTGCTTTAAAGCAACTTAATTACCTTCATTTTCTGAAGATAAGAATTGTTTCAGTGAAAAATATTGCAATTTGATTCAAGAATCTGAACGAAAAAGCATGTACTTAAAAGAAAAGGTCCAAACATTCATAAAATAACAATTAGATAAAACACAGTTTCTGTATTTTTTACCGTTTAAATCCTATATTATAAATTATTTGACAAAGTGTAAATGAAAATTTTCTGGCTCGATTGTCTTCCTAGCCAGAACCAGTATATATAAGGCCGATACCAGTATTTTAATGACCCCTTCGAACTTAGTCACAGCTTCACAGGGTCATATCATGGTAAAGGCCTCAAATGTTACAACATCAGTGCAGATATAAATCAAAATTTGCGTATTTTCTTGATAGGGAGATGATATGAACTGAATACTAACCACTCAACCAAAAAACCTATGCTCAGAATAAGGTCAACAGTTTGTTATCAAGCATTCTGTTCTTCACCAGTTGCTGCTGCCTTTTGTTCTTCACCAGTTTCTGCTACTTTATGTTCTTGTCCAATTGGCGCAGCCTTTTGTTCTTGTTCAACGGAAGGTGTTTGTTGTTCTTGTTCAACCGGGACACAAGGTCTCCAAATCGTTTCTTTTCCCTCATCCATAAGTGCAATACCCTTTGCAGACAAATCAGCCCTAACCTGATCACTCCTCGCAAAATCTTTGTTTTTCCTTGCTGTCACTCTTTCCTCAATCAGATGCAACACATCCTCTTCCGCCAGTCCCGCTCTCTTCAACGCCTTGGCTTTTAACTGCTCTAAAACCTATAAAAGTACAAGGCCAAGTATATTAACAAAGAAAAGAGGGTTCATCGGGGAAATTATTACAAAACGACAACAGTCTTATCAACCTCAGAGTAGGTGCCAGGAGGCGTTAATCCCAGAATACCCAGAACCGACTTAACCTCCTTCTCTAATTCAACAAGGGACTGAAACATGGATAATTGTTGTTGCTTGGGCAGCTTCTTCTGAAAATGACCAAAGAAGAAAAAGGGTCAAAAGAATAATCCCAACATCATAATTCCACACACGGAGTATGAGGCATGTCAAAGCAAGGGCATCAAATGAGTACCTTAAGCATGTTCAAAGAATTGTTTATGAATTTCAAGGCATCTTGGAAGGCACCAGTCAATATATGAGACGTGTTCAAGTCATCTGACATTCTAGTCTGGAATTCACTACCTAACTTCTTGATGCAGTCTTGGGCAGCAGGAGTAATGCGAGGGACTTTGCCATCTTTTAGTCCCATGCCCTCCTTGAGGTTTCCTTCCCGAAATGATGATAAAGCTACTTCGCAATCTTGCAATGTCTAACAATTACAAACATTTGGATGTATGAATATAGGTGGAAAGAAAAAATGCATGTGCATCTTCTTTTGTGAGTGTCCTATGTGATAGTAAATATAAAGCACAGAGATTCATCCAACATTATCCAGCAGTAATGGAGGAAAGCAAAGCAAAAGTTATAATTCAAACCAAACTTCTATAAAATTCAAACTCACAATATCATGTTCCACATTTAGCATTCCACCGAACACAAGCAATTTAGAACAAACAAAAACAGCAGCAGTGACAGTTCCAATAAATCCACCCAACAGAAGAATTGCCAAAACTAACTGCCAAAACTAAAGAATGGAATGTTCTGAGCAATTACCAGATAACTCATCAAGCAGTTTGGCCTATGCATCAGCATGAGAAAGTCCTCTATTACTATTAGTCTTGTAGTTTTATAAGAAAATTCTTTTCCCTCCCCACAACAAAAACAAAAAAAAAAAAAAAATACAAACAACAATAACAATAATAAAACATTCTAATTACACGTAACATGAATGGACATATGTCAGTAAACACAAAAATCAATACCAGTTGGACAAAAAAAAAACAAATACAAATTTCAAAACACCAGAGAAAATTAAAAAGAAAATGTGGGTGCACTTCATCAACATGCTAGGAATTGAACAAACCATCACATGAAAAGTATTGAGAAGTTAGATAAGCTTCGAACCTGATATATGTAAAAAACAGAATCTGATGCACTTTCAAGCTGCAAGACACTGTAATTGAGAGGAGAACGATAGTATGCACTTGTTAAAAAGTGTCTCAAGGCCAGTGGATGGTACCGTTCAGTAATCTACAAGAAATTTGATGTACCATTTTCAGACACACCAGCATAAAACCATAGTGACAAAAGAGCAAATTAAGCAGATATTTTAACCACATCACCTGGCGAATTGTGAAAAAATTGCCCAATGATTTTGACATTTTCTCATTGTTATTAGTGACATGCCCATTATGCATCCAGTAGCTCACATTGCTCTCTTGGCATGCAGCACAACTCTGGGCAATTTCATTCTCATGATGTGGAAAAATCAAATCAATTCCACCTCCATGAATATCAAACTTGAAGCTCAGATATTGAGCACTCATTGCACTGCATTCTATGTGCCACCCTGGTCTTCCAAGACCCCATGGACTGTCCCAACTTGGCTCATCAGGCTTAGCAGCCTGCACAGCAAGAAGAAATCAGAATGTGAGTGATGAACAGAGATTCAGAGGTTTCCAAAGTCAAGTAAATTGAGTAGGTTTCCACACCTTCCAAAGTGCAAAATCAGCGGGATTACGCTTTCTAGAGTCAACAGCTACACGCTCACCAGCTCTAGTGTGTTCCAGTTTCTGACCCGACAACTGGCCATAATTTGGTGATTTATCAACAGCGAAGAAGACATCTCCATCTACAATGTACGCACAGTCATTGTTGATAATCTGCAAAATACAAAGAGTGATTCACATGCCAAAAAGTTATAAATGCTCTAAAGAATTGATCTTCATGGTCCATAACCATACAACTATGTATATTAATCGTTTTACCCTTGTTTCTCATCATCTAACAATAGACAAAAGATTCAGTTATAAGAAGATATAGACCTTTATATTAAGCAAGAAGCAACTGCATGTGCTTGCATAAGTATTTTATTAAGCTCAAGGAAAAAAGGCACATCTCAAACATAAAACATTTCCTACCTATACAAAGATTGTAGCAGCTTTTCAAGCAGGCTAAAGTAATTCTAGCTTAACCAACTCAAACAGAATATGAGAATACCACTTCAGTGATATATTCCTGCTAATTCACTATTTTATTTTCTGTTTTTGACAAAAGATACTTCAGTGCTTCACTATTCGCATTAAAACAATAGAAACAGATACTGTTAATTGTAAAGATTAGAGAGGATAATGGGCCAGGCATCATTTTACATGCTTAATACCTCAGTTAATATACCTAATTTAGGCATTTAGCTACCACAATGGACCTTCCAGTGAGATGATGGAGAGTGGCTTTTAACCAGACAAAAGCAAAAAACAAGCTGAATAAATCTACATTATTTTAAATAACAATCTAGAAACCACACATTAGACACAATTAAGGACAATTACCCTAAAATAATATGGTATATATGAAGCAACTTATGAGTGTATGAATTAATATGTTGACAGAACATCAACCTATACCAAGTTAATCAAGAAGAGGGGACGCTTTATCTGCATTTTTCTCTTTACTACCACAAGTAACAACTTTGTGATGCATTCTTCCATGAACAACTCCTTTTCCACAAATCATAGATTGCAATTATAAAATACATTTCTCATAAACAAAAATAAGCATTTTGCTGAGAACAAACCTGTGTTATCATATCCTTGATCTGTTCCATATGATCAGATACACGTGGTTGATGGGTAGGGGGGAGGCACTGCAGATCAGCCATGTCAATAAGATATTCTTGGCAATATCGGTCACTTAAAGATAGAGGATTTTCTCCAAGCTCGTTTGCTCGACGAATTATCTGCATGAATCCCAATATTATGAGTCTCAACATAAGAACCAGGGAAAGAAAAAGAGAGAAGGAAAAAGGAAAGGCTTTTCCAAGAAACATTAATGAAATGTATATGTGCCAATTGCAGTAACATCAATTATTAAATTATTAGAACATAAAGGTCGACATTAGTTTATTGTTTCAAATGTGCTTCACATGACATTCATGATAGTTAATGCAACAAATGTAGATTACCATAATTGATTTTTAATGTTTTCCTAAGTAACAAAAACTACTTTTCTATGTGAATTCATCCTTCCCACCAAAACACAAACAAAAATTACACACAACCGACACAAGTACCACTACAATTATATTACATTTCAATTACAAATCAATATAAACCCTCCTAGAACAATTCAATCAATCAGTGGTAAAGAGAAAATATGTAAAAGCTTCAATCAATTTAAACTTAAACTCATGGTATCCTAGCATATTATATTCCATGAGAATTCTCACCTTGTCATCTACATCAGTGAAATTCCGAACATAAGTAATATCATAGCCCAAGTGCTGCAGGTATCTGCAGAGTTCAGCAAGATGAAATTTCACATATCAATTATATCAATACTTAATATAAGTCCAAGTAAGGGAAAAAACAAGATATGAAAGGAAAAACAAAAAAGTGGCAATTTCTACACACATCAAGCTCGTGTTGAGAGAGCAATTAACTGATCAACCCAAAAACAAAACTCACACAAATAATCCGGAAGACGCTAATGTCATAAACATTAACTAGAATTTGGTACTAAATAGCACTCAAAATCTCAATTGTCATCCCAAAACAGCAAGAACTTTTCGTAAACATGATTCTGATAAGTCTAACAATTGCACGTCAGATTACTTTAAACCTCATTAAATGTTGAAATTTACGCATAACTACCTACTAGACACATAATAACATTAAAGTTTTGATTTTTCTTTGTTTTCTCAATGGGATGCCTTAAATTAAATAACAAATTGTTGTGCATGTTCAATCAGCGACCAATTTAACAACAGCAAACTAAGGAACTCAGAATAAATTCAACTAAAAAAGAATAAAGAAAACAAATTTAAAATACAGTAATCGAATTTTTATTGCATCTAAAATCAATTCAAACAAGAGAACACAGGGCTGACCTGTAGAGGACGTCGAAAGCGACAGCGGCTCGAGCGTGGCCGATGTGGCTGAGGTCGTAGGCGGTGACGCCGCAGACATACATGCCGACTTTTCCGGGGACTTTCGGCGTGAAGATCTCCTTCTGTTGCGTCATCGAATTGTATAACTTCAACTCCATTTTCGAAACGACACTCTATCTCTCTCTCTCGCTCAATAGATAGATTGATGTCTGCAATTTGATTTGATTTTTAAGACTTCTGAGAAACCCTAACCCAAAAATAGCGTTACACTACACAAGAGTGAAAGGTAAAAATTAACAACCTCCCCTGAACTTTCAACTATTGTTGGATGGGTAGACCAAATTGCCTTTATTCATAAACCTCTCCTAAGCCCTAACAACAATTTAGGTGGTGTATTCAATTAGGATTCTTGGGGCTTGGGGCTTGGGGCTTGGGGGGGGGGCTAGTGGTCATTCCATCAAATTCTATCAAATTCAATCTAATAAGTGACATTTTTATAAATATGAGGATGACATTAATTTATTTTATATATTTTTTGGAAATCAAAATTTTCTTTTGTTTTTTGAAACAAATAATTTTATTTAGTGTGTGTATATACATATAGCATATCTCAAACATATATATATATTTATTTATTTTCAACTTATCTCAAATATGTTTTTAGAATTTTTAGATTTTGTAGACTTAACCTTCTCAAAAAATAATAATATATAAATCTATATATTTCTTTTCAACTTATCTCAAATATGTTTTTTAGAATTTTTAGATTTGGTAGCCATCAATCTAAAAATTCTACCACCACTATCAAAATGGCCACCAAATGGGGAATTGGTCTTAAACTGGCCATTTTTGACAAACATTGTTACACTAGTGGTCATTCCATCAAATTCTATCAAATTCAATCTAATAAGTGACATTTTTATAAATATGATGATGACATTAATTTATTTTATATATTTTTTGGAAATCAAAATTTTCTTTTGTTTTTTGAAACAAATAATTTTATTTAGTGTGTGTATATACATATAGCATATCTCAAACATATATATATTTATTTATTTTCAACTTATCTCAAATATGTTTTTAGAATTTTTAGATTTTGTAGACTTAACCTTCTCAAAAAATAATAATATATAAATCTATATATTTCTTTTCAACTTATCTCAAATATGTTTTTTAGAATTTTTAGATTTGGTAGCATTAATATTCTCAAAAAAGAATATATATATATATATATTTCTTTTCAACTTATTTCAAATATATTTTTTTAGAACTTTTACATTTTGTAGCCTTAATCTTCTCAAAAAAAGAAATAGATATATATATATATGTTTGAGATATGTTATACGTATATACACACTAAATATAATTATTTGTTTCAAAAAATAAAAGAAAAAATTGATTTTCAAAAACCATATAAAATAAATTAATGTCGTCCTCATATTTATAAAAATGTCACTCATTGGATGGAATTTGATGGAATGACCACTAGTGTAACAATGTTTGCCAAAAATGGCCAGTTTAAGACCAATTCCCCATTTGGTGGTCATTTTGATAGTGGTGGCAAGAGTTGATGGTCATTAGGGTAATTACCCCTTCTTGGGGACATTCAAAGACATTATAAATCCTGGTATATTCAATTAGGACATTTAAAGACTGTAAAAGAGTTTATATTAATCCAATAATATTCAATTAGGATTTCTATGGACTTTTAAAGAATATTTCCAAATCTGGGTGTATTGAATTGAGACTTTAAAAATGTCTACAAGAATCAAAGTGTATTCAATTAGAACTAGATTTTAAAGGATTTTCTGAAGTCTTGGATTTTGGTGGACTTGATGGTGAGAAGTATAAACATCAAAGTCCATAACAAATCTAGCTTTCTCCCTAAAATTTTCATCAGTCTCTACCATCGTTCAATTGGGACTTTCCGGAAATCTTCTACTCTTCCACAGGTTAGTACATCTTCTACTCTTTAACAACGATTTTTTTTTTCAATTTTTTTCTACTCTTTCACTTCTCCATCAATTTTATCTATCAAAATCTCTTCTTCTTCTTTTTTTCTCTTTATAATTCATTGTTTCTTTTTTACTATTTCGGGAATGGAGTGATTTATTGTTTCTTTTGCTGTGCTCCAAGAAATCAAGCTTTTGCTCTATGTAATTGTTCTTTTGTTGTGTTCTATAATCCAATGTTTAAAAAAATACAATTTGGGTTTCCTCAAATTTTCCACCAAACCCCCTCAACAACCATATATGTTGAATTCTAGTATGAAACATCTCCAAATTGATTGTTTTTATAGAGAACTTTATACAGGCAAAAGTAAGGTGGGCATGTCGCCTGCATATGGATCAATTTTGGCCAATGGCCATGCTCTTTCCTATAAGATTTATAGAGAATTTTATCCACATTGTAAACTTTTTATTAAACATAATGTCAAATCAAGAAAAGTATTCACTTTCATTTTTTTTTTTTGAAATTAAAAGAGGTAATTCTTATATTAATTGCATTCCAAATCCTTAAGATTCCATTCACTCAACCCACACACAACCTTGTTTGTAAAATTCCCCTTAAAAGAAGATGGTGTGAAATGTTCATATCAAAACTGTCTAACCATGTACCGTCAACAATTTTGTAAAAGTACCATTGAAATTATCATATCATCATTTTTCTTCAACCAAAGCCTGGCAATTGATGGGCACACCCTAAAATAAAAAAATCAACAACCAACAGCAAAAACAACCCAAAATAGTGACTCCAAGCAGCAGCTCCAACACTTTTGCCCTTCTTCCTCTGTATACTTCAAACAGATGTGGGAATTTATATCAACATAAAAAAATTTCTTCTCCTGTATTATTTTTCTCTAGATCACCTGTTTTTGGTGTTATTACCATGCCTTTCACCTGTTTGCAATACAATGTTGATTTACCTCCTTATGTTGGTCTCTAGCGATTGTGATTTCATATATATTTCTAACTAGTCTGATTACAAAGTTACTAATAGGTTTTTTTAATCATATTGTCACTGCATGCTCATCATCACATGCCTCCTTTATTCAAAATCAAATAAAATACAACATTGTATTGTTAATTCTTGATTTTAATAGTAATAATAAGGAACTTATCATCTGATAATATACTCTGGAGATTCCATGAATGAGTATTGAGAACTACTAATTAAATCTTGGAGCCCCTTTCGTCAAATTTTCAAGATTAGTAGAATAAACTTTGGTTGACCAAAATTTAATTAAACGTGGTTCTGAAGGGGGTGGTGATTTCTTAAAGTGGAGTACTGATTTTAGTCCTCCTGCTTAGTTTTGTTCTGCTGTTGTGTGTGTCTTTTTCTGTTTTTATTCTCTGTTTTGTGTTTCTAGATGTTGGGCTGTTTCGATCCTTGCTTGTTGTTTCTCTACCGCCTTTGTGCTGTCTTTTATTATAATGCCTTTCAAAAAAAAAAAAAATACTCTAGTTGCAATTCTTTCTTTATTATTGATAATTATAACGATGCTCTAGCTGTTCGTAAGTGACAAGAAAAAAGTCAAAAATGAAGTAATGATGAGAAGCAGAGTGTTGACACTTGACACTGTTTTTTTTTTTTTTTTAAAAAAAAAAAAAAAGAATTTGACATTGCTTAATATTTGTAAACATATTACACCACCATCAAATATATATAAATAAATATTTGGGTTTGGCCAATTCTCTCTTCTCTGTGAAAGAATTCTGAATGTAATATCTATTTATTATTGTTATTATAATTTATTATTTGTCTTGTGCAGTGAGTTGCTGTGGACTGTGAGTACTTGGTTTTTTATTTTTATTTTTGGATTCTCAGATTTTGGGATGAGGTGTGTTGTGGCCTTGTGGGTGTAGGGAAGGTAAATTTTGTTTTTCTTGATGTTATGTTGCTCTACGAAGTTTCCTAATTGATAGACATGTAAGGCCGATGTGTGATAAGAGTGCTGTGATTAAAGGCTCTTATGGGTGGGTGCGTTATGTGGGTTATGGGACTCTTCTTTTTATATGTATGTTTTAATTATTATGTTTCATGCAAGTTAGATGAAAATAAATGAAAATTCAAGTGTTTCTTCGAGTTACATTGGAATTAGAATTAGAACATAATGAAACTTGCTAGCTTTTTGTACATTGGATGATGGATTATTCAATACAACTTTTTTGTTAACAATTGTAAACTTTTTTTTTTTTTTTTTTTTTTAAGTTTCCGTATACCCCTTTAGAGACAGTTGAATTGCATCTTGTTTTTGAAGTTATTATCATTTATAAATCTATGGATCAATTGCATATATAGTAACATTACAAATGGGAGATGCACAAGAAGGGAATAGAAAAAGGAAAGGTCAGGACTGATTATAGCAATTGGTTCATTGAAGAGAGCAAAATGTTGTTACAACTTATGGTTGATGCTGCATCTCGTGGATGGCGTGATGTGAATGGCATGCTTAGCAAGGCAATTGTAGAAAGCAGGATACTTCCCATACTTAATGAAAAACTTGGGTGCCAAAAAACTCATAACAATTACATAAGTCGGTTAAAATTCTTTAAGAGAGAATATCAAAAATATTATCAGCTTATGAGTCATAGCTCTGGGTTTGGGTGGGATGAAACCACAAAGAAGTTCATTGCTCCTGAAGAAGTTTGAGAAGATTACTTTAAGGTTAGCTTTTTAACTGATCTCAAATGTATTATGTTTAGTAAATTGAGTGCATACTAATTTTGAAACAAATTTTTTTCTTGTCTTTTTTATAGTCCCACCCGACTTATAGAAGCCTTCGTAATAAAAATTGTGATGACTATGAGGATTTGCAAATTGTAATTGAGAATGCAACTGCTACTGGGAAAAATTCATTAGGATTAGGTGATGAAATTGATGCAAGAACTTTTGGTGTCGAAGATAGAAATACTACATTAGATGACTTTGTATATGATGAGACCAAAGAGGCCTTTGTAGCAAATCAAAATGAACCATCACACCAACCTCCACCACTTGGACAATCTTCTTCACCTTTAACCTTTCCGACCACTAGTTCAGAAGTTCACCCAGTTAGCACAAGCCAAAAGAAACGAACTAGAACCGACAATGAAGGGAACAGTAGCTCATCTGAGACCAAGAATAAAGCAGTGATGATGGAGAAAATTTCTCTTAGCATTGATTCCATTGCCGCTGAATTTCAGGGAGTACATAGCCTACTGGAGAAACGAGAAAAAGATAGGGAGAAAAGTGAGATGGAGAAAAGGGAAAAAGAGAGACAAAGTTGTATATGGGATGCTATCAAAGAGACTCCAAATTTGGATAATGTGCTCACTACAAAGCTGTTGCATTGCTTACTAATAAAACAAAAAAGGAAGCATTTTTGAAAATGTCACATGAGGAGCGCTCAAACTGGATCACCTACAATTTGGAATGAGTGGTTATTTGGATCATGATACATCATGCTTTACTGGAAATTTCTTTTGTTTATCAACATTTTGGTTTATTACATTTGGTTAGTTAATTGGTATAATACATTTTTTGTTTGAACATGCAATGTACTATTTTGGTACTTATTTTGATTTGCCAATTAATATTATTTATGGTTCTTTATACTATTGTGTGAATGAAAGATTTGCTTCATTTTGGTTTCATATATTTGTTTATAAAATGAGATATTTGCTTCATTTTAATTCATATTTTTTAGTTCAAATTTCAGTTTGTTTGAAGTAGTTCAGTTTGTAACTTGATAATGGTTTTATTAGGTGGCTAGTTGTTCGTTTATATAATTTCTCAATCAAGCATGTATGTATGGAGAGAATGAAATAGAGGAAGACGAAATTGAGGGAGAGGAAATTGACGAAGAAGAAACTGTTGGGGAAGATATTGATGTTAAAGAATTTGAGGAAGATGAAGAATTTTATGAAATCATTAAGCACTTGTTGATGGTAATTCAAGCTGTAGTCCATGTGCTAAATGGGTTTATGATTGTCATGAGCGAGCAACATGTTGGACGTCCATTAACTCGGCGATAGATTACTACGAAAGGATTAAATTACATACATAATGTCTTGAATCAAGATCCTGAACATTTTCAACAGAGGTATAGAATGTATCATGATGTGTTCAGAAAGTTATGCAGTATTCTTAGAGAAAAGATACTCTTACAAAAAACAAGATTCATTTGTGTAGAAGAAATGCTTACAACATTTTTGCTCATTGTTGGCCATAATAATAGATATTGTCTAGTACGCGACACATTCGGCCGGTCACACTTCACAGCCAGTATAAATTTTAATAAAGTTTTGAAGGCCTTGAACACCATAGCACCAGATATGCTGGCCAAACCTGGATCATTGCCATCTAAACTAAAAGAAAGCACAAGGTTTTACCCTTATTTTAAGGTAAATGTATGTCTTGAGATTTTATTTTTATTTTTATTTGAATCAAAATATAAAACTATGGATTTATTTCAGGATTGTATCGGAGGTATTGATGGCACACATATTCCAGCAATGATAACAAGACGTGACGTAAGTAGTTATTGTAATCGTCACGGAACAATATCTCAAAATGTATTAGCAACTTGTAATTTCGATTTGGAATTCATGTATGTCCTTAGTGGGTGGGAGGGTTTAGCTCATGTTTCAAAACTGCTAACTAATGCTTTAACAAGGAGGATGACTATACTTAAATTGCCGCAAGGTTCGTATTTATCTTTTCTTTTCTTTTTTTGAAACTTTATATTAGGTCATACGTTGCATGCAAAGTATTTTCATTGTATTTATTTTTTTTATTTTTGTTATAGAAGTATTTGCATTGTATTATCAGGTAAATATTACTTAGTGGATTGTGGATTTCCAAAATGATGCCAATTTTTGGCTCCATTCCGAGGTGTTCAATATCATCTCCAGGACTTTGGTGGTCAAGGACGTGACCCTGCAAATGAAGTTAAGTTGTTCAATCTCCTCCATGCTTCTTTGAGGAATGTCATTGAGAGAATATTTGGTATATTTAAATCATGATTCACAATTTTCAAGATTTCACCTCCATTCCCGTTTAGGACACAAACAGAGCTTGTATCAGCTTGTGTAGGACTATATAACTTTCTTCGAAAAGAGTGTAGATCTGACGAGTTTCCTGTTGAACAAGATAATGAAGTGGATCCTGAACTAGTTAATGAAGTTGACCCTGAACCAGTTTTTCAAACGCAAGAACAACAACGAACTGAGGCTAATGAATGGAGAGATGATATAGCTTTGAATATGTGGATGGATGCAGGACACAATAATAACAATGAGAATCAATGAAAATGAGTTATGAATGAGAATATATATTTTTTGTTTTGAAATTGATAGTGTGTTGTTATATATATATATGAGAATATATATTTTTTGTTTTGAAATTGTTATATTGAAATCCTTATTATCAATTTTATCTCCTATGTTGTTGAACCTTATCTGTTAATCTTTATTGCAGTGTTAATACTTTACCAGCGTAACAGTGTTCTTGTGTTTTTGGTGTACACAACAACACTATAGCAATGTTAGTTCTTAGAATAATTGAAAAGTTAAGCATTGATCGGATTTCGAAAAACAGCTCACGAAAACTCGAACATCTAGTCCAATATTATAAAGATGAATATGAGATGAACTGTAAATACATGCTTACTATTCAAGTTACAAATGGTCATAGTTCTATATATTAAATACATGTTTACTATTCAAGTTGCTGCTTCTTGGGGTTGTTCTTGTTCTTGGTCTGTCTTTGAGTTTTCTTTGTTTGTCTTTTATCTGCTTCCTGGTGTCTCGGTCGATGCCCTTAATAAAATAAAATTCTTTGCCTTTAAAAAATATATATATATTTAAATTTGCTCTCAATCGGTAAATGGTAGAAAAACTTGTAAGATACTTTCTAAGGGTTGAAATTATTTGTTATATAAAAATTATTTATATATACGCAAATAATAGATTGACTGGTGTATCAAATTTTGCTCATTCCAACTTGAAATGTTTTTTTATTTTTAGGTTTTATTGAAAACTAACCCCTTTGGGAGGCTAAAATTGAAATCTAACTCATTTTTGAAAAACTTGCAAAACTAACTCATTTTTCATGCGTAAGTACTACTTTACCCTTACTTACTAACTTTTTCCTCTCTACTCATTTATTCCCTTTATTTCCCACACTTTTTCTCTCTACTCATTTGTTTCCCATTATTTTCCTTAATTTTTTATCTCCCCACCACAACACCACCGGGACACGTTTTTGTCTTCCTACTTTTCAAGTTTTTTTCTCTTGTTCTCTCTTCCTTCATTTGTCTTAATTTATCAACTCCACCATTGAGCAACTCCACAAGGGTTCCTTCCATTGAAGCTTTGAGGTGAGTTTTTTTTTTTTTTTTTTTTTTGAACTTTTATACTTTATACTTCTCAACCATGTCCAATTTTCTTGGATTTCTGTAATATTTTTGTGAAAATAGTTTAAATTTACGTAATATATCATGGGTCTTGTTTGAATTTGAAGTTGTTGTGATCAATTTAAAGTTCACAAGCTTAATTTTTAGTTTATTTCTTATTAAAATGTGTTATTTACTTAGATTTGTGTATTAGGGTTCTTTATTTTTGTGAAAATAGCTTACATGAGTGCAATAGAGCATGGGTCTTGGTTGAATTTGATATTGTTGTGGTTGATTTTCCATTATAGTATTGAATCTAGACAATTGAAACAATTTTTTTTGAATGTGTCCAGCACTGTTTTCCCAACGGCCGTTAAGAATTCCATAGCACTGTTAGGAATTCCTAACAGTGTTATGGAATTCCTAACAGCTGTTGGGAATTCCTAACAGTGTTATGGAATTCCTAACGTCTGTTGGGAATTCCTAACAGCCGTTGGGAATTCCTAACCATGTTATGGAATTCATAACGGCCGTTGGAAATTCCTAACCGTATTATGGAATTCATAACGGCCGTTGGGAACTCCTAACAATGTTATGGAATTCCTAACGGCTATTGGGAATTCTCAACGGTATCCAGATTTTAAAACAGTGTTTGGATTCATAATATTTTGTAGATTCAATGTACCATGAATTTATAATATTTGTTTAGGAATTTAATTATAAATGTACTATGCATTTGAAAGGTGGGTGGCATAGATAAAGTCCTGTTTGTTGTTTTATATGGCAGTAAATGGAGTAACAATAGTGGGAAGTTCAAATATCAATCTGGAATGTGTAAAGTAATTTCAGTTTCAAGGGAAATGTCGTATGAGTTATTACATGATATCGTATCTCGTCTTGTTGAAGCCAATCCAAGCGAGTCCTCCATCAAAATGAAGTTCATCTTTAATTTACCTGAGGTTTTAGCACCATTTGAAGTTTTGAATGATGATGATGTGCAAGTATTTTTGTGTGAAAATTCTGATGTGAATACAAGAACCTCCTTATGTGTCACTATAGAACGGAAAAGAAGAATAATTTTAAACACATAAGGTCCTGACAATGAACTTGTGAACGAAGACATTGCCAGTGTATTTGAATCGGATAATGGCAATGGAGTTGGTCTTGATAATATACATGAAAGTCTATTGAGTCCAATCAAAATGCTAATGTATTTTCTATTGGGGTGGACAATGATGATGAAGCTAGGGATAGTCGGTCATCAACCTCAGAGGTACCCTCAAGAAGATCAAGGGTTGTGAGTTCTCAGAGAATTGGGATAAAACCATCAACAATACATGAAAGTTACACATCCTTGGAGAGTGTAGTCAATAATATTAAAGAAGTTGAGGTTGGTGATTTATTTTCAAGTAAGGAAAAGTTACAAATGAAGATGCAATTGTTGTCAATTGCTAATCATTTTCAGTTCAAAGTGAAGAAATCCACCAAGACTTTGTTGGTTATATCATGCATTGTCGAAGATTGCAAATGGCGTGTCCGTGCAACAAAGCTTAATGATTGTGAATCATTTCGTGTACGAAAATACTCGCCCGATCACACATGTTCTCTTGACGCCCTCCACTTTGATCATCAACAAACAAGTAGCAAATTGATTGGACATTGCATAAAATCAAAGTTTGAGGGAACTTCACAGTCTTATAGACCGAACGACATAATTGATGATATGAAAAAGCAGTGTGGAATGACTTTGGGTTATAACAAAGCATGGGGGGCTAGAAAGGTTGCCTTAGGTTTAGCTAGAGGTTCACCAGATGAGTCATTCACCATTCTTCCTTCATATTGTCACATGCTTGAAATAAAAAATCCAGGGATAGTCACATTCATTGACATTGACGCTTTAAATCACTTCAAATATTTTTCTTTTATGGCATTAGAACCTTCCATTGAAGGGTTTAAAAGTTGTATTCGTCTAGTGGTAGCTGTTGATGGAACTTTCTTGAAATGCAAGCATCAGGGTACCTTGTTTATTGCAACAAGTTTGGATGGAAATAACCAAGTATACCCATTGGCCTTTGGTATTGGTGATTCAGAAAACGACCAATCATGGCATTGGTTTTTACAAAGTTACATGGGTGATTGGTGAAATTAGTGATCTTGTATTTATCTCTGACCGAAACTCAAGCATTGCAAAGGCGGTTGCAGGTGTGTTCCCTAATTCACTACATGGCATATGTATGTATCACCTTGGTCAAAACATGAAGGCAAAATTTAAAGGTGTTGAAGTCCATGATATATTTTACAAGTGTTTAAAAGCTTATCATGTTGTTGAGTTTAATCAGATTATGCGTCAAATAAGGGGTATAGATGCGAGTATTGCATAATATTTGAATGAGGCAGATCCAACAAAGTGGGCTAGAAGTCACTTTGATGGAAAAAGATATTGCATAATGACAATGAACATTGCAGAGTGTTTGAATGGCATTTTAAAGGATGCACAAGAGCTGGCGATCACAAAATTAGTTAAACATATATGTGGTTTACTACAAAAGTGGTTTTGGGAAAGGCATGAAGCTGCTGCAAAAATGAGTACTCCAATGACAAAGTGGGTCGAAAAAAGGCTACTTCGTAGTAGTAATAAATCACGTTGTTACGGTGTGTATACCGAAAATTTCAGTTGGACCAACTCCCTTGTAGACATGCACTTACTGCTTGTAGCCTTCATCGTTCTTCATGTTATGATTTTTGCTCCCATTATTACCACAAGGAAACATTGGCTACAACTTATGGTAGTTCCATTTACCCTGTTGGGCCTATGGAAGAGTGGAATATTCCTGATGATGTACAAACTTGAGTTGTTCTACCACCATAAGGCTGCAAATCTCGCGAGCGTCCGGCAAAAAAACGTAAGCCATCGAAAGGTGAAGAAATTGTACAATAGAAGCGTGGTAGATGCGGAGGAATAGGGCACAATAGGCAAAAATGTAAGGCATCAATTCCTTTATCCGATCAAAATGAAAACTCTTAAGGTATAATAAACATGTTTTATATTGTAGTTAACAGTTGTTGATAGTTGCTATTTAATTTTGTGAAATGTTTAAATATGTTGACCATGTATCTTTATGTTATATCATTAATTTTTCCTATTAAATTTACATATTTATTTGTAGATGGCTGGATGGCACGGGATGTTGGTTATATAGTATTTAAAGGTTACAGACCGGGTGTTTATGAATCATGGAATGAATGCGAAGTACAAATCAACGGATTTCATGAAAGTTTTATGAAATCCTACAACTCCCTATCGGAGGCATATAATAGGGAGGCATATAAGGTGTATGCTTTATATCCTCCTCGATAGAATAAGGAGCATGTATGCAATCAAGTTGTTACCAAAACCACATCTCATAAAAACAAGTGGTTCCCATACGTGATAGGTTCACTTATGGGAGTTGTTGTGGCTATTGTTGTTTTTTTTATGCTCCGTTAAATTGTAATGTTTATTTGTTGTGTAATGCAAGTGTTGTGTAAAACATTTCACACTATTTTATATGCAGCTTTTTATGGATCTAATTGGTTGTTGTTATGGATTTAATTGCTATGAAGCTTGTTGACAGAATTTACTATGCAGCTTTTTAGGGATTTAAGTGTTGTTTGACAGTGTTGTTAAGAAGGTTGTTGTTATAGATTTATTTTTATTGACAGAATTTGTTATGACAAGTTGTTGACAGAATATGTTATGAAGCTTGTTATTATGGATTGAACTTGTTAACAGTGTTGTTATATGTGAAATTCTCAATTGGTGTTAGGAAATTCCTAATGAGTGTTATGAAATTCCTAACACTTGTTTGAAATTTCCTAACACCTGTTGAGAATTTGTAACAGCTGTTGGGAATTCCTAACTGTAGTTAGGAATTCCTAACTTCAGTTGAAAATTCCTAACACCAGTTAGGAATTCGCAACCACTGTTGAGAATTCCTAACTGCCGTTTGGAATTTCCAACAGCAGATACGAACTCCTAATTGCTGGTGGGAACTCCCAACAACGTTTTGAATTCTAAACTACAGTAATAAATATCACTTTAAATTGCTTGTTCGGTTAAAGCATTTGTACTGATATAAATTGATGTCTTACACATCCATAAAAGGCATCAATTTCTGTATTTCCACAACAAAAACAGCCCTTAAATTAAATAAATACAACCCCAACATCTTCAAATAAAAAACAGTCTCTGCAATTTCACAACAAAAACATCCCCTGCATTCTAAAAAAAAAAAAACTATGCCTTCACATCCATATAAAGCAGAAATTTATGTATTTTTTACAAGAAAAAATAAAAAAATAAAAAAAAAAATAAAAAAAAAATATACAGCTCCTACATTGAAGAGAAGAAAAATAGCTTCTACATTTTCAAATGAAAAATATCCCCTGCATTCTAACAAAAATACCATGCTTTACACATCCATAAAAGGTATCAATTTCTGCATTTCCACAACAAAAATAACCCCTAAATTGAATAAATACAACCCCAACATTTTCAAATCTAAAACAACCCCTGCAATTTCATAACAAAAACAGCCCTTCCTTTCTAACAAAAAAATCATGCATTCACATCCTTAAAAGACAGAAATTTCTACATTTTTTACACTAAAAAACAGCCCCTACATTTTCAAAACAACCTCACTTCCAAAGAATACAATTTCGAAGTGTTCATATGGCTTTTCTTGATTGCCAAAGATTTAAACATAATTGATGTCTAAAATACTGTGCTTTTTCGGCTTGGACCGAGTCGATGAATTGACCGTGTACCAAATGCTCCACAAACTTGATGACAAAAACTCCGCAATCACTCTTTTCTTGTTGCAGCACATTCGCACAACGCTCAACTAACCAAGGCGTCGTATCTTTCCTGTGGTCAATTTTAGGCCTTTTTGAGAAAAAATCAATTTGGTGAAGCAATAGAGGAAGCAGAGTAGATAATGGTTCCATAAACTTTATGAATTTCTTCCCTATGAAGTTTTGTTCAGAGTTGTACACAATAATCTTCCGTGCAATGATGTCTATTTCAGCTAAGATCCCATGTTTGCTCTCATAATTTAAAGGGACATATACCTATAACATCGAAACATTTGGCAAAATTATTGGTGTACTCATGGAAACAATTTAATTCATATAAAATAATCACTTCTTATCTTATAAATATTTATTGATCATATTATAAAAAAGTGTGAGAGTAACATCATTTATATTTAGATAGCAAAGTTGCCACACATGCCAACACCATAAATACAAACACCCTCAGAAAACACAGACAAACCACAAAAAATATGTGTATTCAAAGCATTCACACCACAAATCAGACAGTTATAACTAACATCACAATAACTTAGACAGTTCTTTAGCAATCAAAAAAAT
This sequence comes from Acer campestre, assembly GCA_954870605.1. NCBI lineage: Eukaryota > Viridiplantae > Streptophyta > Magnoliopsida > Sapindales > Sapindaceae > Acer > Acer campestre. Next base: position 2,199,423 of record OX940806.1, on the reverse strand, counting down.
GTTGATTCAAAGCATTCACACCACAAAAAACTTACTTTATCAGTTTTAATCCATGGAGTTGCGAACTTTGGTGATACTCCATTAATATAATCAAACAATCTGTCTCTTTCACTTCACAAATCTTTTTTATTAATATACCGTCCAAACCTTGCATCTATGATTTGTTGTTTTTTTTTTTTTTTTTGAAACATTAAAATTAACACGATAAAATTATTATTTCAATAAAGGACATCATACATATAAAACAATATACAACTCATTTTTACCTGAAAAAGTACATTCGTCGTGGTGCAAATCTCCATTTTAGTGGTGGGAGAGTCAAATTTGACTTCACGAATCCAATACAATGCAGAATCTATATGCTGATAAAGAAAGTGAAGGTTTTAACTTAGGGTATAACAAAAAATACCAAAATCCATATGTTATGTTTCAATGTAATACATACCTCATCATTCGACCATTTTTTAGGCGTATTAAGGGTTTTGAACCAAGCCCGAGTAGCCCGACAGAGTGGTAGCTGTACAACTTTCTTGTTGAAATATCAAATAAATCATTGTTAAATACACACAGTGGCAATCGCTATCTATGTATTGGGTTGTTAGAACAAAATTAAGAACATATTATACCTGACATCTGCAAAATCGTCTTCTTCTAGCCATGACATGAATTTGTTCAACTCAGACTGCGGCAGCTTAGGAAATGGTTTGAATTTGATTAATTTTTTTAGCTTTTTTACCTAAGTGTCTATATAGGGAGACTTCAACACAGTAATCTTTCTGGAGCATCTCTTGGGAGGTATTAGTGGATGATGTTCATAAATAACGATACTTCTTTCTGAGTTAACTGAAGTAGAAACTTCTTCGCATGCTACTTTCTTTTTCATATCTACCTTGGGGCTGGAGATTTCAAAGGTTGTGTTGCATTTGTCCTCAACCTGTGAATGAACAAATAAAATCACCATAACACTGTTAATATTCAGGATTATGCAATTAAGAATATCAATATGAAATTAAGTAATATTCAGCATAGTCTTATTCAATGTCAGCAACTACAAATCAGCTTATGAAATATTCACAAATTAGTTAACAAACAAATATAGAAGACCAACAATAGAAGCTTATGTAGAAATTGTTTATCACCTTCTCAGTAGGTGTGTTTTCTTCATCATCACTTAGATCATCCACATGCAATTATGCTTCAAAGTGTTCCCGAACACCTTTCTCTTCACCCTTCCAAACATCCATATGGAATTGTTCTTCCACTATATCCAAGTCCACTTTCTCATCCACTTGTTTACCATCCACTTCCATATTATTCTCCATTTTTTCCTTCGAATAATCTTAATCTTTTGTGGGAGTTTGTCTTTCACCTCCTAATAAACTAATTATGAAATCCAGTTTCTTATCCATGGCATCCATACGCTTTTCAAGTGCATCTAATTTCCTCGTGTTTTCCTCATTGTTGGCTTTACAATCCTATGATTCATTTGAATTTTGGATTATATTAGTCGTATATGCAATAAGTTAAAAAAATAGACAATGAATATTAAGTGTTAGCTCACCAGACAAACACGTTTTGACTTTTGCTGGTGCCATGCAGATACATTTTCTAGACGCTTTTCTTCAACCCCTTAACATACATCATTTTCAGACCCATTAGAGGGCTCCCATATCCTCTTCGCCTTCACAGTCGATCTCGGGTGGTTCAAACGCACATTCAAGGCTGAGTAGAAATTTCACGTACTCCTCTCCACTCTCTCGAGGAGTGGGTTGCAACTTCTTCAAAACCTGAGTCTACCATAGATAAATAGTAGTATGGGTTAGTGTGCGTGAACTTCAATGTTTGAAATTAGTTTTACAATTACATTCTTTAAACTTACATTTTTTCGGTCCAACAACTTAATAACATAAGTTGCATCAGGCATTCCGGGGGTAATCCAATTTACAATCCGCAGAAGCAAAAAAATCAGATTTAACAACAATTACAACTCCAACGGTAGGAATTGCCTCACACGCCCAAATCTAATTGTTAAAAACAAACTATCAATAAAAGTAACAATTACAAATAAAAGCATGGCTTAGTTTACACTTTAGATGCACTAACCTGAAATGCATAAGGAAACTCATGCAATGGATATTGTCTGATACAATCCTTTTCTTTCTTGGCATGACGCTTTCTTTTTTTCCCTGAAACTATCTCTCTCGAGGCTGTATGATACTCTTGAGACATTTTTCTCAAATTCTTCTGAAGACTGTTCAAGGTTGTCTCATAACACTTTCGACCCCACGGGTACTTGTTAAAGTTTCTAAATCTTCCAACAGTTCAACATGATGGGCCCCGATATGGACTTTCTGATCCTTGCCAAACAAAACCGTCTCTAAAAAATAAAGTAAAGCTAGCTTCACCATGTCTTTATCATTATTTGTAGAAGCAGCCTTGAACATTGCTTCCAAAGTTTTGTTATTGAATTGCACTTCCCCATTCAACATCGACGACCGAAAACTCTTACTACCATCCCTTTTTTCCTTACTTAGCACCGGCGGTTCAAGGCCACACTCTAAACCCGTGATGAGACAAAATTCTTGAATAGAAAACCTCAACGTCTTGCCACTTACTGCAAACCACATCTCAGATTTAGTAGGAGACTCTATTTGTCTAAGTAAGAGATTATGTACCAGCTGCCTGGAAAACTTAAGGTTATCCAACTCTAGAAGTTTCCCAAAGCATGTTGTGCGGAAGAGGGATAGTTGTGCCTCTACCAACTTTTCTTTAATACACTTTATAGCAGCCGTTGATGAAGTGCTATTTATCTTCGTCGGGAAATGTTCTGCAACCTTTACTAACAATTCCACCTCTTCTCCCATTTAATTATCCTGAAATATAACATAAAACCATAAAATATTTATATCAGTACAAATGTTTTAACCAAATAAGCAATTTAAGGTGATATTTGTTACTGTAGTTTAAAATTTAAAACAACAATCAGGAGTTCGTAACTGCGGTTTGAAATTCCAAACGGCGGTTAGGAATTCCCAATAGTAGTTGCAAATTCCCAACTGGTGTTGGGAATTCCCAATAGGTGATAGGAATTCCCAACTAGTGTTAGGAGTTCCTAACTGCAGTTTGGAAATTCCTAACACCAGTTGGGAATTCCTAACACCCGTTAGGAATTCCCAACAGATGTTAGGAATTCCCAAATGGTGTTAAGAATTCCCAACTGCAGTTAAAAATTCCTAACTGTCGTTAAGAATTTCCAACAGCAGTTAGGAACTCTCAACTAATGTTAGGAATTCCTAACACCAGTTAGGAATTTCAAGCTGATGTTTGGAATTCCAAACATCAGCTTGGAATTCCTAACTGGTGTTAGGAATTCCTAACTATTATTGGGAATTTCTAACACCTGTTAAGAAACCAAAATGTAGTACTACCAAACCTAAGAGTACACAACCACTGTGAAATCCAATCAAAATATTCAAACATTACTGAACCTAGCAATATAAGAACTCAACCATACAATTACTATGCCAAAATTACCAAACACTAAAACACTCAAACATTGTTGTCATCACCAAACACCCCACACAACCATAACAATCACATTGTAAAAATACCAACCAATATACTTGTTATAATTTCGGGAACTTTGAACCCAAAAATATCGAAAACTAAACATCACAATACTTGTTATAATTTCAGGAACTTTGAAGTTCAACGATCAATGGTAAGCCATCATGTGCACTAACTTTGCAACCAAATAAATACATTCATACACATATGTAAATAAAATCGGGATCCAATTTGAGCATAATAGCCACATATTATCCAATTAGTCAAGACTACGAATTGAAAGACAATCAACTTCATCTGTATAAATGTACTCAAATTTGACAAATTTAATATGGTCATTTTTTTTATGAACCCAAAATCCTGTATTAGCTTAGCTTACAATAAAATTGAGAGATTTTCCTCACATAACCTAGCGCAGCTCCTGTAAAACTAGAAAACTTAGGTGGCGTCCTGCATCACGTTTTCAGCCTGTTTTCGTTTTTATTTTCCAAAAACGATTTTGAATTCGCGTCCTGTAAACCGTTTTTCATTTTATTTTCGAAATACAAAAACAAAATGAAAAACAAAAGCAGTGTTAAAAGTGGAAATTTTGAAAAACAAAAAAAGTTGTTTTTGTTTTTGTTTTTGTTTTTCATTTGAAATGGGTCCCATATCATTAATATATATTTTATTTTAATAAAAAAAAATTCTTTTTTTTTCTCATGAACCAGACCAATCAGGCATCAGCCTCCTCCATCTTCTTCTTCTTTCTCTTCTTCTTCTTCTTCTTCTTCCTCTTCTTCTTCCTCTTCTTCTTCTTCTTCTTCTTCTGCTGTCGCTCGCCACTGCTGCTGCCGCCGATCGTCGATCGCCACTGCTGCTACCGTCGGTCGTCGCTCTCCGCAGGTGCTGCCGTCGGTCGTCGGTCACCGCAGGTGCTGCCGTCGGTCGTCGGTCGCCGCAGGTGCTGCCGTCTTCTTCTTCTTCTTCTTCTTCTTCTTCTTCTTCTTTTTCCTCTTCTCCTTCTTCTTCCTCTTATTCTTCTTCTTTCTCTTCCTCCTCCACTCGCCACCGATCTGCTACCTCTCGCCGTCGCCATCGCCGATCTGCTACCTCTCGCCGTCGCCGTCGCCGTCGCCGATCTGGTCTTCCTCTTCAGCTGGTCTTCTTCTTCTTCCTCCTCTTCTTCTTCCTCTTCCTCTTCCTCTTCAACTGGAAAGTTTTGTTTAAATTAATAATTACATTTTAAAAAAAAAGGTTAATTATTTAATCAATTTGTATATAATTGTTATAATATTAAATTTCAATTTTCGAAAGTTTTCGACTATTCTACCGGACGCGTTTTTTCCGTTTTTATTTTCAAAATACGGAATCCAGTAAATGCTACCAGACCCGTATTCGGAATTCAAAAACAAAACCAAAAACACTGTTTTCATTTTCATTTTTATTTTCGAAAAACAAAAACAAAAAACGGCTTACAGGACGGGCCCTTACTTGCACTCGTTGTTATTGCATACAATGATAAAACTTTACCTATGATTCTAACTTATAAATAATATTAAATACATCACGAAATGGAATAACTAGATAAAGAAAGAATAACTAACCACATGTGCTTAAAACAATCTAACCCAGTAGAGATTTGAAATGGATTTTCCTGGTATAACATTACCTTGACCTTGCTCATCTTCACAAGAATTGACTATATATATTTGGAAATAGGTCTTTGCCAATACCCAACCAAACAACATTGGATAGTCAAAATCACCATAACAGCCTGAGAGTTGATAAAACACCATAAACAAGTAATGCCAATAAAATAACAAAATGGGCATCACAATTAGGTTAATCTTATCACATACTCTATACATTACATTAAAATTACAGTCTCTTATTTTGAAATTCTAGGAATAATTATTTGTATTAGCCAGATACAAAAGGTCTTTACTTGTACATGCTGAGATTCAACAAGATTCTCACTTGGGACATTGAAGTTGGTAAAGATGATAGTTTTTTATTTTTATTTTTATTTTTATTTTTATTTTAATGGCAATTGTATAAAAAAGGCCAAGAAGGCAACAACACAACAAGAAGCAACAAGCTGGCCACGCAGCACCAGAAAAACCAAAGCCAAAACAAGACACCACCACCCAGGCAAAACCACACAGCAAAAGAACAACCAGAACCCCTGCAGCACTACAAAACAGAGGCTACAAGCAAAAACAGAGGCAAAACAAACAGCAAAGCAAAACAGAAACAGGGCAGCCAAGCAAAAAGAACATAAAACCACACCAGACAACATCCCGGCTGATGAAATCACCACCCAAGCTGGACCCCATCTTTGCAAGATTATCCATATACGAATTAGTCGATCTCGAGCTAAAAGAAACCACTGAACCACCAAGGAAAACTAGACAATTACGAATATTATAAACCATATCCACAAACTTAAGATCTTATTCTACCTATTTGAAGACAAGACCACCTTCACGGTAAGATTTTCTTGAACTATTTGAAGGCAAGATCACATTCATGGTAAGATTTTCTTTTTTCTATGTTTGATGAAACAGATTCTTCTAATATGACTCCATTTCACAACATCAGTCGATGTTATTTTACATTATTAAATGCTTTCCTTGTATGGAGGAGGCAGCTATTCAAAGAACTCTTAAGTTTGAAGGCTTTTGCCATTTTTTACATTATAAATTATTTGTTTTTTTTTTCTTGATTGTAGGTTAAAGTATGTAGACAGAAGAGAGTCTGGTCTTGGTCATGGTCTTGTATATGCTTATATATGAAGATTAATCTTTAAAAAACCAGTGATGTTTCGTAGAAGACAGGTAAAAATTTATAATTGTCAGGAATTTGGAATTTATTCTGTTATAATCTTCAATAGTTTGGAATTTGAAATTTTTTTTGTGGTATTTTAGCATTAAATACAAATGCACCCAACCAAATATGTGGAAACTAATATCTAAAATATTGTCAATAGGTTCAAGACACTTCTGTAATGACACTGTAAAGAGGCATGAAGAAAGATATCCACAGCTTCATATGTAGTCTATAGTAAAATATTTCTTCAACTTACTTGAAATTTTGTCAATTCCTCCCGTCGCGCCGTCGTGCTATCATAGACTGAACAAACGACCTTCCTCTTGTCGCCCTGTCATCAACTTCTTGCTGTTGTCCCATTGCGCCGTCGTTGACTGCAATCTGCTGTCCCAAAGTGTTGTCCTCAACTGCAACCTTCCGTCGCATCCTACTACCCTGTCGTTTGAGAGGTAGAGAAGGAGAAGCTCGTTTGATAGACAGAGGGAGAGAAGGAGAAGCTAGTTTGAGAGAGATTCACATATAAGGTTCAAACAAATTAGGGATTTTCAATTGAAAATGGATTTTCAATTGAAAAGGGATTTTCAATTGAAAAGGGATTTTCAATTGAAAGGGGTTTGGGCATTTAGGGATTTAGCGTGTTTTGATGTTTGGTAGTTTAAAAGGATTACATAGGGGTTTTTAAATTTTACAAGGGCAATATTGTCTTTCAACAACCCCAAAAGAGTTAGTTTTGCAAGTTTTTCAAAAAAGAGTTAGATTTTAATTTTAGCCTCCCAAAAGGGTTAGTTTTCAATAAAACCTTTTTTTATATATAATTAGCTATAATTAGCTTACTATTGATAAGTCAGAGATAATAAATCCATGAAAATACATGGATGTCTAAACAAATCCATAAAAGTCTGAGATGGATGTCTAAACAAATAAATAAAAGTCCATATGGATTTATAAAAGTCTGTAGAAATTCATGAAAATCTGTTACTTAAAAAATGTCTTTGAATGTCCTCAAAAATTCTTATTAAATACACCCCCTTTAGTGTTATGTTAGGATAATAATGGCAAAATGGTACTTTCCATATATCCATTAAAAATAATAAAAGGGTAGAAATTAAAATTAAATAGTTTCAAAAAAAATATATTTAAAAATACCTACGATCTTTTCTCCCCTGTAAATTAACGTTGTGTTTGGTAAGAGTGAAAAATGGAGGGAGGGAGAGGGTTGGAGGGAGAGCTCCAATCCCTTGTTTGGTTGAAGGGAGAAGAGAAGGGAAAGAAGGAGTGGTGGGAGAGCAAATCCTTCTGGGCCCACCATTTTGGATCCGCCCAATGATGGGCTGATGACAAAGGAGGGAAAGTGTTGGGACAAAGACAAAAATGCCCTCCAATTTTTCATTGCCCTCCAATTTTTTTAAGGGTAATATAGTAATTTTACAAATTAAATACCAATCCATCCATCCAACCCTCTTTTCAATACCAAACAACATAGAGTATAGATGTTATCTTCTTCATCCCTCCTACTCTCTCTCCCTCTTAATTCATCCATCCCTCATACTCTCCCTCCCTCCTTCCTACCAAACATAACGTAAAGGGTGAGACTGTGATGATTGGGTGTTCACCTCTTGGATATTTGTTGAGCACCAATGTCTATTTAAATCAAACATACATTTCCATCCGCAAAAAATCTCAAAAAATAAACAAAAATCAAAGCAAGAGACTCACAAAATCAACTCCGATGGTATTGATGTAACTGTTGACACAAGAATCATACTAGGAAAAAAAAATCACAAATCTTTGGTGAGTAGGTGTTGTGGATTTGATGAAGATGATGATTGATAATGAATAGGCCATGGGTGCGGTGTTGGCCTATTGTAGCAGATCTCTATGTATTTTTTTTTATTTAATTTGTTATTTCTGTTTTTTAAAATTTATTGCTATTTTATGTATGGGTTCAAGCGTTCAGCTAATTAAAAAATTAAAACTAATATTAACTTTTTGATGTTCTTCTTAACGTTAATTTTTTTAATTTTTTTGATTATTTGAAAGAAGAATATTAACTAATTTTCCACCAACCCCTATACTAATGATATTAGAGAAGCCTCGAAATCCATTAAGGCAAGGCTGACAGATGATATGAGGGAAATTCTCAGCTTTAGGTTTACTGCTGATGAGGTTAAAGCTGCTATGTTTGATTTAAATCCTACCAAAGCCCCCGGGCCGGACAAATTCTATGCGATCTTTTTTCAAAAATCTTGGGTGTGATTGGGAATGATGTCACTAATGCTTGCCTCTGTATTTTGAATGGTGTTTCATCGATCAGAGAGTTCGCAAATTTGTTACTAGTACGTTTTTCTTATCGATCGCGTACCATACGTACCATACCCGGTATATGAAAACAAAGGATTAAAGTGTCGGATTGCTAATCCGTTGTACGAGCTATTCGTACCGAGGGTTCGAATCCCTCTCTTTCCGTTTCCGTCGCTGTACGACACAAATGTTGTCCTCATTCCTAAGATGAAAAACCCTATTGAGCTAAAGGATTTTCGCCCAATTTCTCCGTGTAATGTCATTTATAAAACTATCACAAAGGCAATGGCCTCCAGACTCAAAAGGGTTTTACCAGAGATCATCTCCCCTTTCCATTCCGCCTTTGTGCCAGGGAGACAGATATTTGATAATGTACTTGTGGCTTTTGAAACTCTCAACTCCTTGAGAAGAAAGAATTATGTGAGAAGAGGACAAATGGCCTTGAAACATGATATGAGCAAAGCATGTGACAGCGTTGAATGGGTTTTTTTGTTAGCTATTATGAAGAGGATGAATTTTTCGGCTCAATGGATCAGCCTAGTCCTAGACTGTACCTCGTCTTCAAACCTGTATTTTCTTCTTAACAGTCAGGTTGTTTGCTCTGTCTCTCCATCTCAGAGCTTGAGACAGGGGTGCCCTCTCTCCCCCTATCTCTTCCTTCTTTGTGCTGAGGTTTTTTCTAGTTTGATCTCGAATGCGGATAGGAATGGTTGGGTTCTTGGCACTAGGTTTGGTAGAGGAAGCCCCCTGATCAACCACCACTTCTTCGCGAACAATAATATCCTTTTCTGTGAAGCTTCAATTGAGAGTTGTGCTAGAATTCGAAACATCCTAAATATCTACGAGAAGGGATCAAGGCAGCAAATCAATCTCCAGAAATCAAAACTCACATTTAGCCCAAAAGTGTCATCTTCCTTAAGAAAGGATATTTAGATTATGCTTGATATTTCCGACTGCAACTCTCAAGATAATTATCTTGGTCTTCCTACTATTGTAGGTAAAAACAAGCGTAGGACCTTTAACGAGATCAAGGAGATGGTTGGGATTAAGCTACGGAGTTGGAAGAGCAGCATGTTTTTATATGGTGGCAAAGAGATCCTTATCAAAGTGGTGGCCTAAGCCATCCCAACCTATGCAATGAGTATCTTCAAAATTCTAGTCACTTTATATAGGGAACTCAGTGCTTTGATGTCTAAATTCTGGTAGGACTCTAGAGAAGGGAAGAGGAAAATCAATTGGACCAGCTGGAAATCCATGTGTCTCCCTAAATGCCAAGGTGGATTAGGTTTTAAAGACCTCTTCATGTTCAATCGAGCCCTCCTAACTAAACAGGCTTGGAAGTTTCTCCATCTTTCGAACTCGTTGGTTGTTTGGGTTTTTAAAGCTAAATATTTTAACTAGAAGGATTTCCTCTCAGCTTCTATTAAGGCTGGCTATTCCTAATTATGGCAGAGCTTGTCTTGGGGAAGAGAGCTTCTTTCGAAAGGCCTCAGATGGTCAGTAGGTGATGGTAACAGTATTAGAGTGTTCAAGGACAAGTAGATTCCTTGTCCAACCTCTTTCTTGTCGATCATTTTCGACCCAGGCACTAACATTTTTGTCTCTGATCTCGTTGACAGGTTTAGGAGGGGATAGAACTTAGAATGCTCCCTATTGATAAGGCTACGATCCTATCTATTCCCATTAGTTGGAAAGAAGGCCATGATTTCCTTAGGTGGCACTTTGATAAGAAGGGTGAATACATGGTTAACAGCGGCTATTGCCTTGCCTTGAACTCCTTGTGAATGCACAGTTAGCAGCAGTTTTCAATCCTCCGCCTCAAATCCTTCCAAGATGTGCAAGTGGTGGAACTCCTTGTGGAAGCTAAACATTCCCCCAAAGGTCAGATTCTTTATTTGGCGTGTGTGCTCGAATGCAGTCCCTACCCTTGAAAACATGTGGAAGAAGAAAATCTTGAATGCCCTTTGCTGCAGCAGATGTAACTCCTTTGTGGAATATATTGGTCATGCCCTTTTCGGCTGTAAAGAGGTGAAGAAGGTTTGGTATGACACCAGTTTTGGCAAACTTTTTGTCAATTTCTGGTCTCTCCAGGTACATGATATTTTATTGTCCTTAGCTGCTCAGATTTCTTTGGATGATCTTGGGCCAGTGTGTATAATTGCTTGGGCGATTTGGGAGAATTGCAACTCCATGCTGAATTGTGGCAAAGCCAGAGATCTTACACTGGTGGCGAGCTGGGCTTCGAATTTGCTATCAGAATTTAGAAGCTCAAGGCAAGCTTTATCCCCCATGCTACCCCTTTCCCATGTATCTCCTTCTCCTAATTGGATCCCTCCCTCTCCGAGCCTTCTATAACTAAATACTGGAATTGCTACTCACGAGAACTCCTTGTCCTTTAGTGTTGGAGCTGCCATCAAAGACAAAAAAGGGAAGGTGCTTACTACCCGCTCTAATCTACTATATAGTTCCTTTTCAACTGAGATTGATTGATCAACTGATTGCCCTGCGTGAGAGCCTCCTACTAGCCAACTTTTACAATTTCCCTATCTCTATTGCCGAATTATCGTCCCCTTCTGTTGCTTCCTTTTTGTCTTGTTCTTTTCCTTTGCAAGGGGATAATTCTTTTATTGTCAATGACATTAAGGCTTTGTTCTCTGAAGTTGGTATTTGTAAGTGTCAAGCCTCCCCTAAATCAAGGAACTCCTTGGCACATAACCTCGCTTCGTTGGCCTTCTCCTCTGTTAGGGAGCGCTTGTGGCTGAATCCCAGTTTGTTGCCTGCTTTCTTTGTTGTGTAATGTTTTCCTCTTTTATAAAAATAAAAAAATAAAAAAATAAAAAATAAAAAAGTACAAAAGGGAGGTTTTTGAATTTAAACCTAAGAGTGAATGCAATGATAGTGTGCTTCTATGTTACCAAGTTCAAAATAACAAGACAACTTCGGGAATTTTAGTCGTTGCTTTTCAATTCAATGTTTCAACTAGATAGATTAGATTGGCATATTATTTGTTTCTAGATTTTGAGTCTAAATGAACTTCGATAGAATTAATGGGCTATTTTCATGTAACTGTTGATTAGGCCTTCCCATACTCCATAGCATTATAAAAATAATTATTATTATTATAATTAATAAATAAAAATCTTTTCTCCCTTGAAAATATATATTTTAAAAATTTTAAAAATAAAACACACACACACGCACATTTTTGTCAATAATTTGGAGAAATAAGAGAATATTTTTATCTATTGTTGATTTTTTTCATTAAGTTCTTTTTAATAAAAAAGAATAAGTATTTGTTACCTCAATATTAATTCTTCTTATTTATACGACACCAAACGAGACAATAATCTGCCAAAACCTCTTGAGATTAAAACTATATGTGCAGTTCGGATATTTATTCATGTAATCGAGAGGTATCTACTCCCAATAACATCAAAGAGAAAACTCATCACAATGCTTGTAAAATGTGCATGATATATGACTCGAACCTAGGGCGGTTCAAGGATATCTCAGGTCTTAGGCGGAAATTTAAAATGTGGCATTGAATGTGTAATGTAAAAAATATATATTAAATTAATTTATTCCTATTTTTGAGATGCAAAAATGTTGATTAAGTTTTTTTTTTTTTTTTTTTTTGAGTTTTTGTTATCCTGATTCGTATTTTTTTTGTTAGACATATCTACTATCAATTAGACATGTGCAAGCACGACATAGCACGATAATTATTACAGCATGAGTGTAGTATATTAGAGTAACATTAACTATATTTTAATTTAGGAGTCAATTTATCTAATATTGAAATTTGAAATTTTACATCATTTTAATATATTTTGAAGCACGACAGAAAACATAGGACTATACTATTATTGGCTTTGAGACACCACATGTATGTATGATATCATCTTCCTCAACTTGATTTCAATTTTCACCTTTCTTTTTAGCATCATTGCCCGGTAATATATATATTTTTTCCTAACTTATAATTCTTTTATATATCATGATGTTTTTTATATACCACTTGAGGTGGTGATGACTTGAACCTGAGACACCGTTAGGCTGAATGAGCATTCTTCATATTTTGCAAGGTAAAAAAAAATGAGATTGGATTCAATAGAAGACAAATTGACAACATTGGGAACAATCTTATGTGTGGGAGGAGAATTGACAACAAGTCTTTATAATAGCGAAGATTTGATTCATTTTGGGAACAATCTTCTTGATTCAAAAGATTGAACTCTTGAAACAATATGACAAAAACAAAAGGGCTGAGGAAGAATTGGGTAGGAAGCAATTGATCTCTAAGTTGAAGGGAGCTTTCAGTAACAAAATTGTAAGGAGGGGACTTTATACCGGCATTACAGTTCAAGTGGCTCACAGTTTGTTAGTACCAACTCTATCATGTACTATATTCCAACCATAGTCAAATTCGCCTGATTTGCCACAAAGAGTACAACTATGGCACTTTCTTTAGTGACTTCTAGTCTCAATGCTGTTGATTCTATTGTTAGCATGTTTTTTGTTGACAGGTACGAAAGGAGGAGGTTGATAATTATATCAATGGTTGGACTCATTTCCTACATAGTGGCACTAACTAACGTGTTTTCAGAAGCTTCTTCTCATGCTCCATCTGTTAGTCCACTAGAAAGTCATCATTTTGGCGTAAATTCGACATTTTCAACCTTCCAGTATGCCAAAGATGTAGGAAATTAGACATATACAAGCACGACATGGCATGACACGACACGATAATTATTACGACATGGGTATAGTAACATTAGCTATATTTTAATTTGAGTCAATTTATCTAATATTGAAATTGAAATTTTACATCATTTTAATGTATTTTGAAGCATGACAGAAGCCATAGAACTATATTATTATTGACTTCAAGACACCACAACTACATATGCTATCATCTTCCTCAACTTAATTTCAATTTCACCTTTCTTTTTAGCATTGTCTGGTAATATATTATATTTTTTTTTCCAATTTATAATTCCTTTCTATATCATTAAATTTTTTAATATACCACTTGAGGTGGTGACGACTTGAACTTGAGACACTATCAAGCTCAATGAGCATTCTTCATGTTTTGCATGGTATAAAAATTGAGATTGGATGCAATATAAGGCAAATTGAAAACATTATGAACAATCTTGTGTGTGGGAGGAGAATTGACAACAAATCTTTATAAGGGCAAAGATTTGATTCATTTTGGAAACAATTTTCTTGATTTAAGAGATTGAACTGTTGATATAAAATGTCGAAAACAAATGGGCTGAGGAAGAATTTGTAAGGAGGGACTTGATTTGATAGTTGAAGAGAGCTTTTGGTAATAGAATTGTAAAGGGACTTTATACCATCATTATAGTTCAAGTAGTTCAGCAATTTGTTGGTACCGATTCTATCATGTACTACATCATAATTATAGTCCAATTCGCTGGATTTGCCTCAAATAGTACAACTATGACACATTCTTTAGTAAATTATGGTCTCAATGTTGTTGTGTCTATTGTTAGCATATTTTACGTTGATAGGTACGGAAGGAGGAGGTTGATGATAATATTGGGACTAGACTCATTTTCTGCCCAATGGCACTAACTATCATGTTTTTCCAAGTTTCTTTTAATGCTCCATCTGTTAGTCCACTCGAGAGTCGTCATTTTGGCGTGAATTCGACATGTCCAGCCTTCTAGGATAGGGTTTGAAGGAATGGTGGTAGCAAGGGTGGTAGAGAGAAGTCAGAGCTTGTTTTTTAGAGAGAGAAGTCAAGTTTAAAGGATGCTGCTAGGGTTTGGTTTGAAAACAAACAAAGTTTATATAGCCAAAGGCAAATTGCACTAACTTACCTTCATTATATGTATCATTGCACTAATTCCATTGGTCAAGTGACTCTACTCTCCTATCTCCGATAAGCTTTAAGATGTGGTGGATGAGATTAGATGAAGGTGTAGGTAAGGATTTGTGGATATGTAAGAGAAAGGGAAAATGTGTCTTTGTGTTAGTGATGAGAGGTGTGTAAAAAGGGTAAGTTGTAGGTTTGTGGTTGGTGATGATATCGGGGCTAAACTCATTTCCTACCCAAGTTTTTCCAAGTTTCTTCTAACGCTCCATCTGTTAGTCCACTCGAAAGTTGTCATTTTGGGGTGAATTCGACATGCCCAGCCTTTCGGGATACTAAAGATGTAGGAAAATAGAACTGTATTTCTTGTGTGAAATCAAAATGTGACTTTTATACTCTTGCTAGAAAACAATTCCATTCAACTTTTTCAAGTCATTTGGTTGTTCAATAATATGTGTATGCACTTCACTTACTCATTTTAACTGTTCGTTTTGTTCTATGATTAATATCTTCCTAGAACATGCTTGGCTGATGACAAGGTATTAAGGGGTCATGATGTGCCGTGTCATGCCCAATATGACTAATTCTATACAACATAAATAATTAGCCCAAAAACCAACCCAAATGACGTGGCAAGTGGTTTATTCATTAACCATAATTTGTGTGGTGATGATAACTCACTTGCCACATTATTTAGGTTAATTATTTGGGTTGTATAGTAATTTTACTTCCATTTGCACCTCGTAATAACAACTTTTTAAAATCCATCCATTTTTGCACATTTTGGTTCCAAACATCAAACATGACCAATAAATATCTCTTACTGGTCAAAGTATCTCGCACGATTCCTTATAATTGGTATATTACCATCTCATTATGGTTTTGACCAGTTAGAGATTTGATAATGCTTATCATCAATTGCCTCTCAACAAATTCTTCTGGCACACACACCCATGCTTTTAACTTAAAATGTTGATCTATCATTTCATTATTGTACACTAATTTCACAAGTGCGGTTTTCCCAAGTCCTCCCATTCCTACTATAGGAATGATAGAGATATTTTGATCATCACCATCACTTGGTTGTGTTAATAACCAATAACATCTGAATAAAACACAAAGGAGTGTGTCATTTCCCTTTTCCTATGAGAATTTCTATTGTCAATTCTTTTGGCGAGATGCAATTTAGCCTTATTATCTGCAATTTCATCTAACTTCTCTCTAATCTCCTTAATTTTATGGCCGATCATAAAACGAAAAGCAACTGAATTTGGCCATGAGAGATAGTGCCATGTATTTTGTGTAGGATCCACAATTCACTATTGCTTGCCTTTGTAGAGCTTGAATCACGAACTCATCGAGCACATCTTCAACATCATAGAAGACATCCTTAAGCTCTTCAAGTAGGTTGGTGAAGTCACCTGGGAAGCTCCTCACATCCTAGAAAGGTAACATTGATCAAGGCACAGACCTAGGTGAGATTTGAGGTGAGTTATTGAAGTCGCCTTACTTGCTAGAATTTTGACATGGCTTCAAGCAAGATTTCAGGAAAGTTGGTAAAGTCACCTGGGAAATCGCTTCGCTTTCTAGAATTTTATGAGGAGACTAAGTAGTGATCCAGGAGACATTTGAAGCGAGATAATGAAGTCACCTGGGAAATCGCCACACTCTCTAGAAATGTTGAGGGGACTAAGGTAATGATCTTGGTGACTTGTGAGGCGAGATAATGAAGTTGCCTGACTCTCTGGAAATACTTCCACATTTTGCTCTTTTCCCACTAATTGTATGTTTGAGGCCCTCCTTTTCCATTAAGCACCATTCTTAGACTCTATTATCTGAAATCACTTATTTATCCTATTAGACAACCGATTTTACCCGAGTCATGAACACTAAACATAGAAAACAAGGGCTAAAATATATATAAAAAATGGTGTGATTAGTATTCTTGTGAGAATCAACGATTTTTTATGCTTGTTATTTTGGTATTCGTACACGAATCAACATGTTAACAGAAGGTTTCGCTTCCAGTATTCTCCAGAATCTATCAATTATCCTCATTCTGTTTATCAATTCTTGTCGACGTCGATTCTTTTAATGCATCAATTTGGTATCAGAGCCTGATTGTGGTCTTATCTTTTGATCACATTTTTTTTCTTTCTTCTTCTTAAAAATATTAAAAGAAAAAAAAAACAAGAAAAAAAGATTAAGTGCACATGAACCTCCAAACACAATTTGCCTCATATCATCCGATGTTTTTGATGATACATATGTTAAAAATCAAGTAATGTAGATGTTGATCCATATCATTATATACAAAACAATGGGCAAATTGCACTAACCTATCTTCATTATATCTATAATTGCACTAAAACCGGTGAAAATATCATAATAACAATGACTACTTCTTGACTAATTAACTAATGGTTGACCACCTTTAATCACTAACGGATAAGGGGCAAATTGGTCTTTTATTGAGTGTTATTAAATAATTAAAGACAAAATAGGTGGTTTAATCACATTTTGCTAGGATGCCTAGTTATTTATTTTTAATTAATTATTTTTATTAAAAATAATAATAATAATAATAATAATAATAATAAGAGATTTGGCGAGAGGCCAGATCACATGATACATTGTCCTTGGATCCACGTAAAAAACAACCACCCATCTCCAACTGACTTCATTCCACAAGTTGTCTTTCCCATCAATGCAACAAAGGACATACGAAGCTCTTTCACTCTTGTTTTCTTCTTTATATTGCAATAGCAGAGAGTGATAGAGGCAACCTAAAAAATATAAAGAACAAAAAATGAGAGAGGATTTGTTAGCTAAAGAGGAAGAAAAAAAACCAGAAAAATATTAGTTTGGATTGTATGTTGAAGAAGTGAATAGGCTTGGTTGCATAGCCTCTCATTGCCAACATGGATGTTTAATTTTTTTTATAGAAAAAAAATTAAAAACAAAATCTGGATGTTTAATTTTGTTTATATGTTTTTTTTTTTTCTTGATATTTTTTTTTTTTCAGTTTCTTATTTACTTTATATTATATTTTATTATTTTTTATTAATTAATTGTTATTTCTCTCAGGGGCATTACCCTTTATCCGTTAGTGACTAACGGTGTTCAACTAATTGTAGGGGGTTGACCTACAATCGATGTGGATCGGGTTGTGTTTCGTTAGGCCCAATGTAACTTGGGTTGAACCGTCAATCTGATGTTGTCGCTTGGTTAATATCCCTGCAAAATAACTTGGTCGACCGACCTGATAATGTTTTGTCTATTGAACCTGCAAAAAAGAGATCAAGAACAGAACAGATACAGATAAAAATGAAAGAAAAGAAAGTGGGATTAGATCGTTAGCCTTAGGTATGCTTGGGCTGAGCAACAGTATAAAGTTATCGTAAAAACTTGGATTCATGTGGCCTAGATTCTTAAGTGCAGAGTTTCAGTAAGCTCTTGTAAGCTTTGTTTCATCTATCTCCAAAGTGTCAAAATGCTTTGCTATTTATAGGCGGCCTCAATGTTACCGTTTGAACCGGATAGACTTAGATCATGGTGTGATTATGGGCGAGATTTCAAGAGATATTCTCTCCAAGTATCTCATTTGTTCAACTGCTGGCTGACTTGGCCTTCAAACGACCAAGTCATTCTGCTACTTCTCTTGTTTGGGCTATTCACATTGGGCCAAAATGAGATGAGCCTAGGCTTTGTATTTTGGGCCTATGGGCCATTTTTGGCTACCACAGTTTGTCCCCCACTCTTTAGAGAATTTTCAATGAAGTAAAGAGTGACTTATGTTGAGTCGACTGTTGTCGAACGAAAAAACTTAAGTCGACTTGATCTGTAGATAATTATTAAAACATCGGGTTATTGATGTCGTTCGAACATATCATCTTGAATTGACTTGATCAATGGTACCAATAGCCAACCTGAGTCGACTTGATCAATGATGCCAGTAGAACATCAAGTTTCCAAACGTCGTACGACGAATGCTCTATAATGAGGCAAATCAAAGGTCAAATTGAAAAAACACCTTTTGTTTCAAAACCCTAGAATGATGTCACATACATTTAATTTAGGCATGCTTACTCTGTTCGAGAAAAGATGTTTTAAATTTCAAAACTCATCATTAGCAGTTGCGTGCGTGAGTGACCTTTACCAACCAGTAACTGAAGGATTGCATCCACTTCAGGCGTGGACACGTGGCAGAGGGGGTTGTAAAGGGTTTGGTTATAAATAAACCTTTCCTACTTCCTCAAGCCACCTTTACAGAAAAATTCTTTAAACTCTTTCAACAGCTTTTCTCCAGCAAGTTTCCAATTCTTCGTGGATTACTCATCAGAACTTCAACTTCTTCAGATCTTCAAGGTATTTATTTTCTTTTTCCCCCCTTTTTTTTCTGTAAGACTTCGTTATCTGAAATAGGATATAGGCATGTAATGTAAAGGAAAGATTCACTTACTTGAAGTTTAAAGTTTGAAGTTCTGGGTTTGTATGTGTTGCTCTTCATTGTTCTTGCGTTCGCTCTACTGCATTTCGATTTATCTGTTTGTTTGATCTTGTTTATTATAGTCAACTATGCTGTTGGGTGTTTCACATGACGCGACTACTGTAGATGAGTGTTTTATTCGATCGACTTATAGGATGGTAGAACTTATAGGGTTAGGCTGGCTTTTTAAGATTGGATGCTTTTTTGTCGAAAAATCCTAGGATTTGATTTTAAAAACCATAGGTTATGATTGTAGCGCACTAGTTTCTGACTTGTGCATTTTTTGCATCTTGTTAGCTTTAGGAGGCATCATGTCGAACAACGAAGTAAACCTGTCGAGTGAGGATACGATTTCTGACCCTCAATACATTTGGACTACAAGTGAGGGAGAAGATAGTGTTGGAGTTGATAACAGGATGGTAGATGTAGATCGACAAGTTACGATAGAGGACCTGTCGAATATCGTTGCTATAAACACGAAGGGCATACTTGAAAGAGGTGGCGTATATGCCGTTGCAACGATAGTCGACCATCCTAAGTATGTCGATGTATATGAAGCTACTACATTCGGTCAACCATTAGGTGTCCTCGATGAAAGTCCAGCCAGTCTGGTTTCAGAGGAAAACTTGTGTTTGTTGAGGGAGATTTATGGCATCCCAAGTGATGTCGAATTACGTTCTCCCAAGGAACATGAGCTGGCGGATTGGGATATACCAGGGTGGACGTGTTTCTACGAGTACACCATTGGTTTAGGGTTTAGATTCCCTGTCCCCCAATTGGTGCGACGGATGCTGTTATACTACGACCTTGCTCTTGGTCAATTGATGCCAAACACATGGAGAATATTGCTAAGTTTGGGAGTTCTCAGCGAAAGATACAACTTACCTTTTGGGATGGGATGCCTCCTCCATAACTACTATTTGAAAGAGCACATAAACGACTGAGGTCGTTATATGTTGGTGCCGAGGAACAAGGAGCAGCAGATCATTATTGATACGACGACTAACGACAGGAATTGGAAGGATACCTATTTTTTTACAAAAGGTCCTCCAATCGATGGTCCATGGTTCATGGGGGATAAGTCGTATCAATATCGTCGAACCTGGAGTTGGTTTGGTGAGTTGGTTTGGTGAGTGTCGTCCGACTTTTGTCATTTCCTGATCTTTATTTACCTGAAATTAATCTTGTTGATATTCAGCTTATTTTGTAGAAATAAAGGGTATGGAGAGTAAACCGTCATGCGACGTTGCTCCTGCCCGCACCGAAGCAATGTTACGTATCCTTGAAAAGGATAGAAGTTGTAAGGTGCTGCTAACAGAATGTAAACTTAGGCCTAGCAGTTTATGGAGATGGTCGACTCTTAATAGGTCGCGAGCGCCCTATCCTAGTGTGAAGGACCTCGTGTCGTATGTTTGGATTAGGAGGAGTTTCGAAATTCTTCAATATCAAATGAAATTCTTGTCGCCTGTAACTGACAATGAATGTCGTTTCATAGTGACGTCAATGGCGAGTGCCAAGCTGAACATCCCAAACGTAGCCGACGCTCTGAAGAGATTCAGGGACGATATGATGAAAAAGAGATTAGCGGCAGCCAAAAAGGAGTAAGCTGCGGGGAAGTCGACGGAAGGCACTGGCGTGTCTACTAAACATGTATATACATCATCTCCCGAACCCTCTCCTCAGAAAAAGAGGCAAAGGAAGGATCCTCCTGTCGACAAGGGGAAGAGGGTTGAGTCGAGTTCTAAGTAGCTGTTCCACGGCTTGACTCGTTGACAACACCTCCTCCAGATTTGTCCTCCTTCAATGAGCCAACCGTTTTCCTGGAGAAGTCGTTCGAGTACATTCTCCCAGTAGATGACAAGTATCTGCAAAAGAAAAAAACTGAGGATGTGTTCGACACGACCATCCTTTCGACTTTCCAAGTGAGTTATCTGATTTATTTTAGGTTTCGTGATGTACTATTTCTCATATGCGAACTTTCACCGTTTTGTAGGCTTTGCAGGCACAGCTACACCTGCATGGGAGATATAAGATGGTGAACGACAAGTGTGGGAAGCAGCGGAAGACGATCGACGTTATGAAACTGGAAAAGGCCAAAGTTGACAAAGCTACTAAAGAGTTGGAACGCAAGAACTTGACTCTTGAAAAAGAGTTGAGGGAGGTGAGAGCAGAGAAGGACTGACATTCCTTGGAGTCGACTAAAGCTCGTGCAGCTCTAGCTGAAGAGCAGCGTCTTGTTGCTGATTTGAAAGAGCAGCTAACGTCGATTGCTTTTGCCGCAATTTGTAAGGCAAAGGCGGAGCTTTATAAGGAATACCTATCAGGTGAGCATGCTAAGTGGAGCCAGGACGAAATGAAAGACATCATCGATACCTATGATGAAATGTGTAGGCTAGAGGAGGAGTTGTCTGGGCAAGATGAAGAGCAAACGCTTAATGATAATGCACTCATTAAAGGTGCCAATGTTGTCGAACTTCCTCTTATTGATCCACCTGTTGTCGACCTGCCAGTCGTTGACCCGCCTCCTGTCGATCCCGTTAATGTTGCTTCAACTCTCGACCCACTTGTCAACTGATACACTTGAAATTTTTTTTTCTTTTTATTTGTAACTGAGGATGATTTGGTCGTTTCGACCATTTACTATTTTATATTTTGATCGTATCGATATTTATAGTCTCTCTTTACATGTCTTCGATATTTATTAAGTATTGAGATCTATTTTCATGTGTAGACGACACGACTATCTTGAAATGGGGTCTACACAAGTTTAAATATCTGAATGAAATAAGCCTGTAAACTTATGTTCATGCGTAGGTCGAACAACATTATAGTATAGATAAAAATCGATAAAAAAACATGGCTGATATATTTATAGAATAATCACGTACATGCGTTCAGTCGACATTTTACATTTGATAATCGCATACATGCGTTCAGTCGACATTTTACATCTGATAATCATGTACATGCGTTCAGTCAACATTTTACATTTGATAATCGCGTACATGCATTCAGTCAACATTTTACATCTGATAATCGCATACATGCGTTCAGTCGACATTTTGCATCTGATAATCGCGTACATGCGTTCTGTCGACACTTTGCATTTGATAATCGTGTACATGCGTTCAGTCGACATTTTCTTTTGTCTATTGCTATCCCCCTGACTCTCAGCGTTCGTTTGTCAAATAAGAATGTTAGGAGTAGGTTTTGTAGATGTCGGAGTATAACCTGTCAATGTTGTAGTAACAATATAGTGTCGTAGCAATATAATGTGTCGAAGTCGACTGAAAAAATGTTTTTGCGAGCTCAATTAACTTAGTACTAAGTTTTTCATCATTGCTCTTTGTGCATTATTAGTATCATAGGGAATGTCAACGAAAGTTAAAATAACAAAAAGATTTAAGTTTAGAAGTGGTACTATTTTAGGTGTAATGCATTCCAGCTATTGTTTATCTCTCAAACGTCAAGTCCTTGCAACTTGTATGCTCCTCGACCAACGACATCCGTTATTTGATAAGGTCCTTCCCAAGTTGGCCCCAATTTTTCGGCTCTTTCTTCTCTGGTGTTTTGAAAAACACGACGTAACACCCAGTCGTTAATCTTGAAGGTTCTGATATGCACTTTCTTGTTGTAGTGTCGTGCGACCTGTTGTTGATACGACTAAACTCTTAGAGCTGCTCGATCATGTCGTTCATCCAAATGATCTAATTCGAAGGCAAGCTTGCAGCTAATTTGGGATTCGTTTGGATTCTCACTTCGTGCGGTTGCAAGTCGTGTTTCGATGGGGATTACTGCTTCTGATCCTTAAACAAGGGAGAATGGAGTTTCCCCTGTTAACCGTCGAGGAGTAGTTCGATACGACCAAATGATCTGTGGGAGTTTTTCTACCCATTCACTTTTTTCGGCTTCCAGTCGCTTCTTCAGCATGTTAATTATCGTTTTGTTCGTTGACTCCGCTTGTCCATTTGCTTGGCGATATCGTGGAGTCGAGAAGCTCAGTTTTATCCCATACTTGTCGCAGAAATTCTTAAAGTCGAATGAAATAAACTGGGATCTGTTGTCTATCACTATTTCTCGTGGAACTCCAAACCTGCAAATAATACACTTCCACACGAAATTGCATACCTCAATGTCGCGTACTTGAGGTAAAGCTTCGACTTCTACCCACTTTGTAAAGTAGTTTGTCATTACCAACATGTAGACGACGCCTCCAGGTGCAGCTGAGAGTTTTTCTACAATGTCCATCCCCCATTTCATCAAAGGCCAAGGGGCTGAAATTGAGTTCAACATACCTGGGGGAAAATGGCACACAGGTGCGAATCTTTGACATTTGTCGCACGACTTCACATGATTTTGAGAGTCGGAGCACATTGTCGGCCAGTAGTATCCTACAGTGATGGCTCTGTTCGACAGACTTCGAGCTCCAGAGTGATTTCCACATTCTTCATAGTGTAGACTCTTGAGAACGTTGTATGCTTCTCGTGGGGTCACACACCTCAAGTAGGGTCCTGTAAAAGATTTCTTATATAGCTTACCATATAAGATGCAGAATTTAGCGGCTTTTGCTTTGATTTTCCTCGCCTCAGTTCTGTCTCCAGGTAGAATGTCGGCTCGTAAATAGTCCAGTAACGGGTCCATCCAATTTCTATTGTTGTCGACTGGGGCAATTATTTCTGCTTCTTAGATAGTTGGTGATGTTAAGTGTACGATCGGAATTGATTTTGATCCGTTGGTCGTTGTCGAGCCTAAGTACGCCAGTGCATCTGCCCGGGAATTCTCCGATCTTGATATTTGTTATATAGTGAAATCGTCGAAGGTCGACTGAAGCTGCTTGGCCTTGGCCAAGTAAGCAGTCATCCGTTGATCCCTTGCTTCATACAACCCGTTGATTTGTCGGACGACCAATTGTGAGTCGCTGAACACTTGGAGGTTTTTAACGTTTAAGCTCTTGGCTAGGTCGAGTCCAGCAATTAGGGCTTTGTACTCTGCTTCGTTATTCGTCGCACGGAACTCACAATGGATGGATTGTTCTACTATGTCCCCGTAAGGAGATTTAAGCACCAATCCCAGTCCATTGCCTTTTATATTACTTGATCCGTCGACCGACAATGACCATTTCTCGTTCGACGTTGTCTCCGTAAGAGCTACCAATTCTTTTTCAGCCTATAAATTCTCGTTAGGTGTAAAATCTGCAACAAAATCAACTAATACCTGTGACTTCAACACCGTTCGCGGATGATAGTTGATGTCGTATTCACTTAGTTCAACAGCCCATTTCGTCAATCGACCTGAAAGTTTAGGTTTATGCAATATATTTTTAAGAGGATAAGTAGTTAATACCTTAATGGAATGGCATTGGAAGTACGGCCTTAATTTTCGGGCTGCAATGACCAGGTCTAATGCCAGTTTTTCTAGTCGACTGTATCTTGTCTCTGCGTCGAGCAATGCCTTGCTTACGTAATACACAGGATGTTGTCGATCATCTTCTTCTCTCACCAATACGGCACTGACAACCGTACTTAAGATGGCCAAGTATATGAGTAACGTCTCAAAGTCTTTTAGTTTTGACAGCAGTAGTGGTGAAGTCAAATATTCCTTTAAATCCTGCAACGCATTCGTCGTTCCATTCGAAGGCTTTGTTTTTCCTCAAGGTGTTGAAGAATGGGCGGCATCGTTCAGACGACTTGGAGATGAACCTGTTCAATGCTGCTACTCGACCAGTGAGCTTCTGTATGCCTTTAATGCATCTAGGAGATTCGATTTCACGTATTGATCGGATTTGGTCCGGGTTGGCTTCGACACCTCTTTATGTGACCAAGTACCCTAAAAACTTTCCTGATGACACACCAAAAGAGCATTTAGTAGGATTTAGTTTCATACCGTATTTATCAAGGACGTCGAACGACTACCTCAAGTGGTCGATGTGTTGTTCAGCCACAAGTGACTTGACCAGCATATCGTCGATATAGACTTCCATTGTCGAGCCAAGCATTTTGGCGAACATTTTATTCACAAGTCATTGGTAGGTAGCACTTGCATTTTTCAAACCAAACGGCATTACTTTATAACAAAAAGTACCTCGCTCTGTTTCAAAGGCTGTTTTCTCTTGGTCGTCTGGATGCATCATGATCTGGTTGTAGCCGGAGTAGGCGTCCATGAAACTAAGTAGTTCGTGTCCGGCTGTTGCGTCAACAAGCATGTCGATATGGGGCAAAGGGAATGAATCTTTGGGGCATGCTTTGTTGAGGTCTGTAAAGTCGATGCATACCCGCCACTTGCTGTTTTTCTTTTTAACGACCACGATATTTGCTAGCCAATCGGGATACTTGACTTCTTTAACTGAGCCAATGTCGATCAGCTTCTGAATCTCTTCGTTGATTACTTTGTTTCTTTCCAGAGTGAATATTCTCCGTTTTTGTTTTACCGGTTGATGATCGGGGTCAACCTGCAATTGGTGAACAATTACTTCTAAATCGATGCCTACCATGTCTGAATGTGACCATGCGAAACTGCCTTGTCGTTCCCTTAGGAAGTCGATCAGTTGTTTTCTAGTTTCTCTTGGTAGCCTGGACCCTATAAACACCTTACGATCCAATCGACTTGAGTCGATCGATACCTCATCAAGTTCCTCTATCTTTGGCGTGTTTGGAGTCAACTCGACTTTAGAGTCCTGTAATTGCTATAACGACCCATTTTTCTTCTTCAGGGTGTTTTGGTAACATTCTCTGGCTGCCCTTTGTTCTCCTTTTATTTTACGAACTCCGCACCTTGTTGGGAATTTTATCATCTGGTGGTAAGTCGAAGAGATTGCCTTCATCTCATGAATCCATGGTCTCCCTAGAATTGTGTTGTAAGGTGACTGACAGTCAAGCACCAGGAAGTTGACGTATAGGTTCACGCCTTCAGCATAGATTGGTAGTACGATTTCTCCTAACGTGCTTTTTTGTTCCCCACTGAATCCTGTCAACATTATCGTCCAACGGCTTAGTTTTGACTGGTCGACCTGCATTTCTCTCAGGGCACTGTTAAATAAAATTTACACGAACTGCCATTGTCAATCAAAATTCTTTTTGTTAAACAGTTAGCAATATGTAATGAAATAACAAGTGCATCGTGATGAGGAGAAAACAAATCTGATTTATCTGTAGATTTGAAGATGACGGTCTCGTCGAAGGTCGACGGATGCTCCCTACTTGGCTGAATTTCTGTGTTTAACACCTGTCGTGTGTGTCTTTTTGCTACCAAGTAACTAATACCACTCACTTCAGAACCTCCTGCAATGAAATTTATAACTCTGTCGTGTCGAGGTGGTTCTGGTGGATTGTCGTTTGCGTTGGTCATTTTGTCGTTTCGTCTTGCCAGGGTTTGTTTCCCCTTTTCCGTTAAGAACTCTTGTAGATGTCCTTGTTTCAGTAGTTCTGCAACTTCGAATTTGAGGGCGATGCAATCTTCAGTTCGATGGTTGTGATCTCTGTGGAATTCGCATCTCAGCTTTGCATCTCGATGCTCTGGAAGTGCATTCATTTTCCTTGGCCACTTGATTGTCTTACCCATTTCCCTCATAACCGCTATGAGGTCGACCGGTTCGATGTTTAGATTGTATTCTGGTACTTCTGCTCGTGGTCGACTGGTTCTTGGGTAATCTCACTTGTAGGGTCGATTGTCGTTTGAACCTTCACCGTATTGTCGAGTGGATCTTCTTTCACCAGTCGGGTAAGGTTCTGCCCTTCTGTCGTTCGACCGTCTATCCACTCGATCGTTTCTACGACTTGAATAGTTGTTTACTTTGCTAATGTAATTAGCTTCATCTTCTTCCCATTTTATTTGGGCCTATGCTTTGGCCAATACATCTTCCATTGTCCTACATGGATATTTGGTTAGTTCTTTATAAAGATCAGAGTCAAACCTGAGGCCTTTTCTGAAGGCGTATATCGTGGTCGCCTGATTGCAGTGAGGGATTTGGACTTTCTCTCTGTTGAAGCGACCGACATAAGTCCTTAAGTTTTCGCCATGCTTCTGTGTTATCGTGTACAAGTCGTCTGACTGTTTCTCTAGCTTGCGACTGCTTGCAAATTGCTCCACGAATGTGTCTGTAAGCTGCGCAAAAGAATTAATAGAATTGTTAGGCAAATTGGTGTACCATTGTAGAGCTGGACCATTGAGGCTAAACCCGAAGGCTTTGCACATGCACCTTTCTCGTAGGTCGCGTGGAATTGCTGCAGTGAACATTCTCTGCTTGTATTGCACTATATAGTCGTCCGGGTCAGTAGTTCCCTTATATTGCTTCATATTTGGGAAGCTGAACTTTTTGGGCATCTTGACAAGTGCGATTGCGTCGACAAAGGGCGAGTCTGCGAAGCTATCCATGTTGCTCCTTTTGATTAGAGCTGGAACGCCAAGAATCCTTTGTATAAGGGCTTCCATCTCTGCGAACCTACGAGAAAATTCTAAATTAACAATGGTAGATTGGTCAGGTCCAGATTTTACCAACCTGGTGTCGACTGGAGTGACACGAGTGTCCCAAAGACATTTTCGGGTTGCCTTCCCATAATAGGATCTTGTTCGTTGTCGTTTCAGACAGGCAAGTTATTGAGGTCGATGTCGACTCAAGCAGTCTGGGGTGTTTGTTGGGTTTGCCCAACATTTGGATTTGCGTCTGGGATTCCTGGACCTGTCGGAGCTTCTCGACCTCGTCGGTCGACCTCTTGTTCAACATTTAGTACAGGAACTGGGTGCTCCACATCTTCGCTGTCGGGTACAACGCCATCGACCATAGCTCTCGCAATTTTTCTGCATTTGCTGCTGTTTGAGCTATCAGTGCAGCTATCTGCTCTTCGATGGTTGGGACGGTTCCTTCACCAGACATCGTTATTGTTCGTTTGAAAGTTGGAACGTTTCGATTGATACTTGTGAAGTTGCGACGGGCCCCACGGTGGGCGCCAAACTGTAGGGGGTCGACGGGCCCCAACGTTTCTTGATATTTTTTTTTCAGTTTCTTATTTACTTTATATTATATTTTTTTTATTTTTTTATTAATTAATTGTTATTTCTCTCAGGGGCATTACCCTTTATCCGTTAGTGACTAACGGTGTTCAACTAATTGTAGGGGGTCGACCTACAATCGATGTGGATCGGGTTATGTTTCGTTAGGCCCAATGCAACTTGGGTTGAACCGTCAGTCTGATGTTATCGCTTGGTTAATATCCCTGCAAAATAACTTGGTCGACCAACCTGATAATGTTTTGTCTATTGAACCTGCAAAAAAGAGATCAAGAACAGAACAGATACAGATAAAAATGAAAGAAAAGAAAGTGGGATTAAATCGTTAGCCTTAGGTATGCTTGGGCTGAGCAACAGTATAAAGTGATCGTAAAAACTTGGATTCCGATGGCTGGGATTCTTAAGTGCAGAGTTTCAGTACGCTCTTGCAAGCTTTGTTTCATCTATCTCCAAAGTGTCAAAATGTTTTGCTATTTATAGGCGGCCTCAATGTTACCGTTTGAACCGGATAGACTTAGATCATGGTGTGATTGTGGGCGAGATTTCAGGAGAAATTCTCTCCAAGTATCTCATTTGTTCAACTGCTGGCTGACTTGGCCTTCGAACGACCAATTCATTCTGCTACTTCTCTTGTTTGGGCTATTCACATTGGGCCATTCACATTGGGCCAAAATGAGATGAGCCTGAGCTTTGTATTTTGGGCCTATGAGCCATTTTTGGCTACCACACTAATCAAGGTGTAGTCATTGCTATTATGATATTTTTCAAGGGTGGCTTTATTGCCACCCACAAAATATCTTTCCACACCCATTTTTCTTCATACATTCATATTAAAAAATTAAAATTATTAATTTTACTCCCTACAACCTTTAAAATACCAAAAATGTCCTTTAAATATATATATTTTTTAAAATAAATATTTTTTTCTCATTACACCCATTTATCTTCATTTGCTTAAACCACCAATAATAATAATAATAATAATAATAATAATAATAATAATAATAATCTTGTACATATTGTTTCTTCTTTAAAAATAAAATAAAAACTATGTAAAGTTTCTTCATTCCCTTTAACAAATATTCAAATAAAACTCTACAACTAAGATTTTACTTTGGCCAAAATAAAATACAAATTCAACTCTAAAACTAATTATATATTTTTTCGTTGTTACTTGCGGAATCAATGTATTGAATTAACTAAAAAACCATGAAATCATAATGGTTTACACACTTACTCATCATCATAGAAAACAATAACAATAATAATTAAACAAACAACAATATGCAGCATTTTTTGTCTTACAAAAACAAAAAACTATTTTCAATCACCAAACAAATCAATTTTTTTATTTAAAAATTTGGTTTTTTTTTTTTTAAAAAAAAATCTATCAACCAAGTTTTCCAGTTTACAAACCAATTAAATTAATAAGAATTTATAGTTGAATTAAAGTAAAGTAAGTAAGTGAGTTGTGTTTGAGAACCAAATAGACTTGATCGATTTCTACAATTACTTGGAAAAAAAAAAGTTCTACAAAACTATAACTGTAACAATTTTTTATTCAATCACAAAACAGTAATAAAAATAAAAGTAAACATACCTGAATACATTCGAAATTTATGAAATTAATTATTTGTTCATACATTTCTTGATCATATATGAAGAAAAAAAAATTATATTTCCTAATTGATGTTGAGTTTGATTAAATATATATTATTAGGGTTTATGATAGATTGGGTATTCAAACTTATAGGTGTAGGAAGTAAATTTAATTTCTAATTATAAAGCCATGTATTTTAAGTAATTAAATGTAATGGTATTTTAGAAATAAAAAAAGTTTCATTAAAATATAGGTACAGAAAGATATTTTGTATGTGGCAATAAAGCTACCCTATTTTCACCGGTTGCAGTGCAATTATACATATAGGGCTCGTTTGGTACGCTGTATTGTATCGTACTGGATTGTATTGGATTAGATTGGATTGTATTGGATTGTATTGGACTGTATTATTATTATACAATCTTATGTTTGGTGATATTTTGTATTAGACTGTATTAAGTTATACAATGTTTGGATGTGATTTCGTATTAGACCGTATTAATAGATTTCATGACTAAATAATTCAAGTCCAATTTTTTTTCCTCATTTTTTTTTGTTTGCATCAATAAATTATTTTAAATTATATTTTTTTTGAAGCCTTTTATCTTATCTGGACAAGAATCCCCTCTCTTTAATTTATCTTCTTCTCTCTCATCACCAAACCACCATCACCTCTCTTTCTCTCCTCTCACCACCACCGCACTGGCCTTCTCCTTCCGCCGCCACAGCCTTTACCTTCTTCTCCTTCCGCCGCACCGGCCTTCGTCTTCGTCTCCTTCAGCAGCCACGGCCTTCGTCTTCTTCTCCTTTCGCCGCCGCAACCTTCGTCGTTTTCTCTCTCTCTTCCTCTCTTCTGATGTGTGTGGACTGTAATGGTTTTGGTGTGGTTTGGTGGTGATTTGGTGGTGGTTTGGGTGTGGATTGGGTGGTGATTTGGGTGGATTGGGTGGTGATTTGGGTGGATTTGGTGGTGGTTTGGTGTGGATGTTTCTGGGTTTGTGTGGATGTGGTGGTGGTTTGGGTGCTGATTTTGGTTTGGGTGTGGATATGGTGTGGATGTTTCTGGTTTTTAGAAAAAAAAAATGAAGAAAAAAAAAATCATCTTGCCAAAATTACATACAACTGGGTTTGGCGATCCACTAGGTTTGGGAAGATGAAGATGAAGGTTGGCTTCTAATACAATACATCATAATATCATCTGATATTCTGTATTAGCTAGTGCAGTGAATGGTGTATTAGTGTGAAATTCTGTATTAAATTAGTATAATACAAATGAACTTCAAAGGAACACCAAACATGGTATTGTATTGTTTTAATACATTTTAAAGTGCTAATACAATACAATACAGGCCACCAAACATGGCCATAATGAAGATAAGTTAGTTCAATTAGCCCTAAAACAATTCAAACAAATTAATCAAATGGCATGTGTTGCACTTACGAATCGGGCCTCGAATTTATGGGCTTTGATAATAATTCAAGCAGCGGGTAACAAAGCCTAAAATCTAATTTTGGCTCTAACTAACAGGTTGGGCCGAAAGCTTAACCAGTCGGCCCAATCAATACAGTTCTTCTAAAGGGAAGGGTCCATATTTTGCCTCATTGACTATACCTGTCGGATCTACTTCGACCTATCAGGCAAAACAAAACAAATCCCTAAAATTATGCCCCATTAGGTTAAACCAACCACACCATTTTAAGTCATGTGAGAACGAGACATAGTTCTTGGGTCCTGCAAACCTCGATCTTAAGCAAAGTTAAATTATGATCACACTCAATATTAACACTCGAGTATCAACCAAAGCACTCGAGCTTGGGGTTTGGGTAAATGGCACGAGTCAGCGGCTCTAATGGCTAAAACTTTCAAAAAAATACAATAGTCCCGAATTAATAAATATTGTCAAAAAAAAAAAAAAAAAAAAAAAAAAAACTCAAGTATCAACAAAAGAACTCGAGTCAAGTGTTACCCACTCAGGCACTCTATCGAGTTAGGATCCCCTTCTTGCCTTTTTTTTTTGGTTTTTTTCCAAGTATAAATGAAACATTCACTTGCATGAGAGAAAAATAAATCAACAAATTTTGATCACTTATTTTCTTTTATGCTTAGTGTCAACATCTACTAAAAAACTAAGGAAAAAAAAAAAAGAACAATTAAAGAGATACGAATTCGGCTCGGTTATATTATCTCTATATTTTATTTCTCTTTATTTGATATTGACTCGAGCATCGGAGTATACGTTAGCTCCCAGTCTACACTCCTAACATCATATCCTCTCTTACAGAGTTGCAGGTACACATTTTGGTCCGACAACCACATACATCACATAAAACACCCACCCAAAAGCCCGATTAGTCAACCTTACCGTCTAATAGCATGTGTCAATAGTATGCATCCCATGTACTAGAAAGTAATCGTTTTATTGAACTTAACCTCCACGAAAGAAAAATCAACTACTTGCACATCACAACCACACACCAAAAAAATTACATAATCTCTAAAAATCTCCTGTGGAAAGAAAATAACCAAAAGAATATATAATAACACTTCAAAGAATAAAAATGACTCACAAAAATTGTAAAGAAAAAAAATGATCATATAGATTCCCGTCTCTGTAATCTCATCTCTTGATAGAACCACTCAATGAACCTCTCAGCCCTCTGATCAACTGAGTCATCATCATCCTGATTCAAATCCAACGGCTCCGAAGCTCCTTGCTCCCCAACTGCAACACCATTATGCATGTACCTTTCCATTGCCAATGAATACTCTTTTTGTCCTCCTCTTCTTCGTCCACTCTTCAACCCACAAAAACATCGACTTAGAAAGAAGAATTCCTGCGGGATTCTTCTCTTGAGCGGCTGTTTTTTGTGTTGGAGGTCAATAAGCGGAGTGCTCGAAGCCGAGAACTGATACTCTTCAAGAAACCTGCAGTTGTTGTTACTGTTGTTGAGAAACGTGAACTTGCTCTTGAGCTTCTTCCTCGATCTGATCTTTAACAAAGCAAGCTTGGCGATGATGGGTTTCCTCCTCATTTTGGTAACAAAAATGGATATTTTGAGAAGATTATTATAATAAACTTTCTGCAAAATGAGTACTCTTGATCTTTTCTGCATTTTTATCATCTTTGTTAGTATTTGAAGATAGTTGAAGCTTAATGAACACAATGAAGGAAATGATTTAGTTGGGAAATGGTTATAGAAGGCAAGGAACTTTTTATCTCCTCTAATTTATTGAAGTAGTTGTGGTTTCTATTTTTCTTAAGTGATACAATTTACAAACATTGAAGCCTATTTATAGGCTCTTTAGAAAGTGTTTGAGTCTTCTAGAATTCTCTCTATAATTCTACATAATTAACTAATTGAAGTTTCTAGAAGCTAACTAACAATAAAATATTATTTACATAGTTGCTCAAGTAAGAACTTGATTATTCTAGAGAAGACTAGAACTTTGAATGAATTAATTAGATTATACTAGAGTTATCTTGATCTTCTAGATACCTTCTAGAATGTGCAGCACCGACTTCAACACTCCTCCTTGATGCACATTCTGTTGACGCCGATCAAGCTCCGAAGTAGTTCGAATCTTTCTTTCGGTAATGCCTTAGTGAAAATGTCAGCTAATTGTTCTTCAGTCCTGCAATACTCTAGCTCAATTTCTTTATTTGCTTCAGCTTTTCTTAGAAAGTGATACTTGATTGCAATGTGTTTTGTTCGACTATGGAAGACGGGATTTTTGGCCATTGCAATTGCGGATTCACTGTCACAAAGGATCTTTGTAGCTTGATTATATTTTTCTCCCATATCTTCGAATATTCTTCTTAACCATATAGCTTGACTAGCTGTAGTTGCCGCTGCGACGTATTCTGCTTCTGCTGATGATTGCGCTACACTGTCTTGTTTCTTGGATGTCCATGAGAATATTCCTGAGCCCAAAGAGAATGTATATCCTGAAGTACTCTTCATGTCATCCACTGATCCTGCCCAATCACTGTCGGTGTAGCCAATCAATGTAGACTTATCCGTAGGTTTGAACCAAATGCCATAGTCTTTTGTGCCTTGCAAATATCTGAGTATCCGCTTTGCTGCCCCGTAGTGAACTTGAGTCGGATTCTGCATAAATCTTGAAAGTAGACTTGTAGCATACATAATATCTGGTCTTGTGGCGGTCAGATACAACAGGCTTCCAATAAGACTTCTGTAAAGTGACACTTCTGCCTTGTTTGACCCATCTTCCTTTTTGAATTTCTCATTAGTAACGAGAGGAGTTGCTACTGGCTTGCATTCACTCATTTTGAATTTCTTGAGTAGACTCTCTGTGTATTTCTTCTGAGACACGAAGATTCCAGATTTTTCTTGGTTTATCTCAATACCAAGAAAGTAGTGCATCAAACCCAAGTCTGTCATTTCGAAAGTCTTCATCATATCTTCTTTAAATTCTTTCATTATCTTCTCATTGTTTCCTGTATAGATGAGATCATCTACATATAAAGAAACAATAAGAATATTGTTACCTTGGGTTTTGATGTATAGTGTTGGCTCACTTTTGCTCCTCCTGAATTCATGACTTGTAAAGTACTCATCAATTCTGCTGTACCAGGCTCTTGGTGCTTGCTTTAACCCGTACAACGCTTTCTTCAATTTGAGAACTTTGTCTTCTTTTCCTGGAATCACGAACCCTTGAGGTTGCTCTACATATATCTCTTCTTCAAGATACCCGTTTAGGAATGCTGACTTCACATCTAGTTGATGGATTTGCCATTTCTTTTGTGCAGCAAGGGCAACAAGAGCTCTAATCGTATCTAGGCGAGCAACAGGAGCAAAGGTTTCATTGTAGTCGACTCCGTATTGTTGAGAGTATCCTTTTGCGACTAGCCTTGCTTTATGTTTCTGTATAGAACCATCGGAGTTGAGCTTCGTCTTGTAAACCCACTTGACTCCAATGATTTCTTTATCATTTGGATAGTCCACCAACTCCCAGGTTTTGTTTTTCTCAATCATCTTTATCTCTTCCTTCATAGCTTTGACCCAAACTTCTTGTTTGGATGCTGCTTCATAATTTTCTGGTTCAAGAGTCACAAAATTGCAACTCTCATAAATTTCTGTTAAAGATCTTACTCTCCCTGGTGTTGTTTCTGGAGAGGACACTTCGTGCTGGGTAGTTGTTGTTTGTGTTGGACTCTCCAATGCTTCCGGTTCAGCTGTCGTTTCTTCTTCTGGTTGTCGTGGTACTACTGATTGCAGATGAATCTTTTTCTTCTCAATCTTCTGTTCATCCCAATTCCATGCTGCATTTTCATCAAACTCCACGTCTCTGCTAATAATGATTTTATTAGATTTTAGATTGTAGATGCGGTAGCCTTTTGACTGAGAGCTGTATCCCACAAATATTCCTTTCTCAGTTTTGTCATCCAGCTTGCTTCTTTTTTCTTTTGGAATGTGCACATAGCACATGCTTCCGAAAACTCTTAGATGCTTTGCAGATGGCTTTCTTCCGCTCCACGCTTCGACTGGAGTTTTATTCTGAACTGCCTTAGTCGGACACCTGTTAAGTAAATATACTGCTGTGTAGACTGCTTCAGCCCAGAATGTATTTGGAAGACCCTTTTCTTTCAACATTGCTCTTGCCATCTCCATTACTGTCCGATTCTTCCTCTCTGAAACACCATTTTGTTCCGGTGCATAGCCAACAGTTAGTTGATGCTCTACGCCTTCATCCTCGCAGAACTTGTTGAATTCTTTTGAGTTGTATTCTTTGCCTCGATCACTTCTCAATACTTTTATGTGGTGACCACTTTGGTTTTCCACATAGTTTTTGAACTTCTTGAAAATTCCAAAGACTTGTGATCTTTCTCGAAGAAAATAGACCCAAGTCATTCTTGTATAGTCGTCGATGAAGAGGATGAAGTACCTGTTTTGGCTATGTGTAGGAGTTCTCATTGGACCGTAAACATCTGTATGCACCACCTCCAGCAACCTTTTGGCTCTTTGAGCTTTTCCTGTAGGGAATGCTTGGCGATGTTGCTTTCCGAGTAGACAACCTTCGCATACGTCATCTTTATCTTTGATGAAAGGTAAATCTTTCATCATCTTTTTCTGATGGAGTATCTTCAATCCTTGAAAGTGGAAGTGACGGAACCGTCGATGCCATAACCAAGAATCATCTAGCCGCGCCTTCATAGCTGCTTCTGTAGCATAGCTCCACCGAATAGGAAAATTCTGGTTCTCCATTTTTACTCGAGCTATCTCCTTGCTTTTATTGTTGTTGTCATAGATTGTGCAGGAATCTCCTTCGAAATGGAGAGAGTAGCCGTTCTGGATCATCTGTCCCACACTGAGCAAGTTCTGTTGTAAATTGGGTACTAAGAGAACATTTTTTATGAGTCTTCTTCCCTTCTTGGTCTCGACGGCAATAGTACCTTTTCCTTTTACCTCCACCAGTGCACCATTTCCAAGCCTCACTTGTGACTTGTTAGATGCATCAATATCGCAAAAGATGCTTGCATCACCTGTCATGTGATTACTGCAGCCGCTATCTATATACCACTTATCATTTTTCTCTTCACTTGCAGCTTGACAAGCGTAAAAGAGAACTCCATCTTCATCTTTATTTTCAGAAAAATTAGCTTGATGATTTTGTTTTAAACGGCACACTTTTTCTACGTGTCCGAATTTTTTACAATTTCTACATTGAGGTTTCCCACGAAACCAACAATCTTTTTCTAGGTGGCTATTTTTCTTACAAATACCACAAGGTGGGTATTTTGTATTTTTATCTTGATTATCATAGTTTCTAGAATTTTCTCTTCTAAAATTGCTTTTAGATTTTTTCCACCCAGATCCAGATTTCTGAGACTGAATATTTAGTTTAGACTGAAAAGCACTCTTTACAGAGTCTTCGTTTCTTTGACTAAGCCTATTTTCATAAGCTTCTAGAGAGCCCATTAATTCTGTCACTGAAAGTTTAGTTATATCTTTCGACTCTTCTATAGCCGTAATTATTGGATCATATTTTCCAGTGACACTAACTAATATTTTTTCTACAACTTTCTTATCAGAAATAGTTTCACCATAGGCTCTCATTTGATTAACTATTTCCTTTATTCTAGCATAATAATTTTTTGCAGTCTCAGAATCCTTCATTTTAATATTTTCTAACTCTCTTCTTAGAGTTTGTAGTTTTACGATGCGTACCTTCTCACTACCATGGAACTCCTCCTTCAAGATATCCCATGCTTCCTTGGCACTTGTTGCTCCCATGATCCTCGGAAACATCTCATCCGCTAAAGCTTGTTGAAGAAAGAACAATGCCTTGGAGCCTTTTTTCTTTTCATCTTTCGAAGTTCCGCACCCATCTTCGACTATCTCCCAAAGATCTTGAGACTGAAAGAATGTCTTCATCTTGATGCTCCAGAAATCGTAGTTGTCACCATTGAATATTGGAACCGACATCGAAACCGATGAATGACTTGATTCGGCCATAATGACGGCTTACGAATGAATGCCCAACAACGAATGCTTAGACAACGATCGAACGCGGCTCTGATACCACTGTTAGTATTTGAAGATAGTTGAAGCTTAATGAACACAATGAAGGAAATGATTTAGTTGGGAAATGGTTATAGAAGGCAAGGAACTTTTTATCTCCTCTAATTTATTGAAGTAGTTGTGGTTTCTATTTTTCTTAAGTGATACAATTTACAAACATTGAAGCCTATTTATAGGCTCTTTAGAAAGTGTTTGAGTCTTCTAGAATTCTCTCTATAATTCTACATAATTAACTAATTGAAGTTTCAAGGTTGCAAATAGAATCTGAAAATGCTGTTGGTGGTGGTGGAGAGAGAGGCTGATAGAGAGAGCCAATTAGCTGTAAAAAGTGGTGTGGTCGGTTGGCTTTTGTACTTACTAAACTACTAAGGAATCAACAAGTAGCCGTTGAAACCCTAAGTGGGTTCCATTCCCTCTGTATAAAGATGATTCAAAGTTTGAACTTTCAACTTTGACCCATTTTCGAGTTTTTTAATGTCACCTTTTTAAGTTTTTTTTAGAGGCTGTGCTACATACGACCGAGTTCGCGACAGTGTAAAAAATTTTAAAAATATGTAATAAATACATGTGGACCGCGTGTTCTTTTTCTTATTTACATTACGATATATTTACTCTTTTGTTAATCTATGATCTTATTTAATTAATTCAATTCCAATCAAAATTGATCTACCTTAACGATGTTGGTAAATTATATTGGATTCATATATTAATAAATTATATTGGATAAATATATATAATTAATTATATTCAGGTTTTTTTTAAAAAAAAAAAAAAAAATCTGGCACTAAACCTTATGGCTTTGCGACATCTGTTAAGCACTATATATACAATTCAGATATCTACTTCTACAATCGGTAGATATCTATTCAACAACATGTAGAAAACTCTCTATAAATGCTTGTAAAATGAGCAGGTAGAACTCGAACTCCTCACCACTAACGTGGAATGAGATATGGCCACCGCCTGAATTAAAAAGAAATATGTATAATCAATATTATTCATTTCGGTTGATAGCTAATCCAAAGAAATAATTTATTCAATCTCAATATGATTGATTTCTTAAAATATTAATGATTTTCAAAAAAAAAAAAAAAATTGTATTTAATAAACAACTAATTAGTTCATTTGTAGTGTTATCTAATCTAACACCAATGATAGACAATCCAAAAAATTAATCCAAAAACTAACCCGACCAAATGATGTGGCAAGTGATTTTTTTTATTATTATTATATCATTCACCTCATCATCCCATGATTTATATGATGAGACAACTCACTTGCCATATTATTTGAATTGTATATTATTAATAGATATCTAATTATTCTTTTATGGCTAAACCGATCATTCAATTCGTTCCACTTAAAAAATTAAAATAGGTTACATTTTAAAGTTGAATTGGAATGCACCAAGGAACTAACATTCAATTTAAATAAAAATAATAACAATTATGATAGTGGGCTTTCAACTTTCACGCACCATGTGAATCAATTCACGATGGAAAAAAGAAGCTTGGTTCAATTCATAGAAGAAGAAAAGAGTGTGTAGTCATAACTCATAAGCATTTCAAGTTCCTATCATATATGATTCAATAATGCCACCCCCTCAATGTTTTTATTTTTTATTTTTTTCAATTGGATCGGAATACCATAAAAATTGAAATCTTTTTGGTCATGTAAATGGCTAATTGAGGAGCTATAAAACACTCAAAGAAAATTTGCTATTTTGGAATTTGAAACCAGCTCGGAATATAAAATTAAAAATAAAAACAAAATTAAAAAAATTAAAAAATTAAAAAATTAAAAAAGTAATAGTAACATAGAAATAACATATGGATTTTTTTTTTTTTTTTTTTTTTGATGGAAAGGGCACCTGAAAACCTAGAAAACCAGATTCAAGACAATGTTACAGCCATAACTGGGACTCCACAAATAAAGCTATTCGAGCACAAGCCCAGAACAGAGTCCCACATCGGGAGAAAAACGCCCACACAGAAGTGGGATTACAACCAAACAGTAAACTAAACAAACTGGAAACACAAACAAACGAACTGAAACCGATCCGGAGGAGAGACCAGGTCGCCGGAGAAGACCCACCAGGACGCCGCCGACCAAGCAGAGACGTCGGAGATGCCTGATCGAAACCCCAAACCACCATGCCTATCAAACCTCCACCAGTTCCGAAGCCCGTTGCCGCAAAGCAAA
Organism: Acer campestre; assembly: GCA_954870605.1. Lineage (NCBI taxonomy): Eukaryota > Viridiplantae > Streptophyta > Magnoliopsida > Sapindales > Sapindaceae > Acer > Acer campestre. Next base: position 2,160,063 of record OX940806.1, on the reverse strand, counting down.
AAACCGACCAAGCCAAACACCAAGATCAGTGAAGGAGGACGCCGAAGTTGCCGGCGGTGTCCCGACGAAGAGGACGGGGTCAGACGAGCTTCAAGACCACCGATCAAGACTACTTACGCCGAATCACACCAGATCTGCCCAGAACCAAGAGGATCGGCCAATCTAACAGCTGTCGTCGTCGCCTGGACAAAACGTCCCGCCCGGTGACGCGAGAGAGACTTCCAATCGACGAACAGGGCCGTCGTAGCAGCCGCCGGCGTCCCTCTTCTGACCGAGAAAGCCAAGCACAGGGAAGAAGAAGATCGCCCTCAGGGACGACATCGCCGCCGGCTCCCGCTGCCACATCGAGAAACCGGCGACGGAACACTAAACACCTTTCACAAATATAACAAAACAAAAACAATGAAACGAATCAATCACTGTATATTCCCACCGCCACGCTCCTTCTCAAACTGCTTCCTCTGCTTCTCCACAAACTTCTCCAGAGCCGATTCTACCGCATCTCGTCCTCCAATCAGCAACCGGGTCACGAATCCGGATCCTTCTCGAACCGGGTTGCTTCGAACTCCTTCCTGGCGATCTCTCAGCGCCTCTCGCCGATTGCTGGTGAGTCGCCGCCGAGTCAACAGCTCTTCCTCGTCATCGTCGAGAGGAGGAGATAAAGACGGCGAGAGCTGCTCCGGCTAGGGTGGGACACAAATCGGAGGATCGGCGAGGAAAAACCCTAACTGATCAGAAGTACTTCAATACAAGTAAAGTAATTTAAAACATTTAATACAACTAATAATCAAATAATCTTAATTTCCTAATCTAAACCCCCTTTTTTAAAATATATATATCCTAAACTAAACTTAAGCTTAAGCGTAAGATAACTGATAAGAGTATTTGAGCATCTCCAATGTAATAGTGGTTTGTAAAAAAAAAATGTCACGTAGGATTAATAGACATTATGTTAATAAATATTTCTTCAATGCAACTATGCATATTCAACATTAAGCTGACGTGGCAAAAAAAAAAAATATTAGACATTGTCAACATGACCGTCATTTTCATACAGTCTGTTGCACATCTATTTTTCCGATTGACTCAGCAAGTATTTAAAAGTGACATTAATTTTTCATCTATTTTTAGTAAGGAAATAAAAATATATATATAAGGAAAACAATGAACACATCATTAAAAAAATAATAATAAATAAAATAAAAAAAAGGTTTTTTAGACGGAAGCATTGAAGACCAAATTTTGAGTTGATTGTCTATCAAGTCTATTTTTATGCATCTTGACATTGTTGTCATGTCAACGATTATTGATATTTAAGCCACTTTTACATCGGCGATGCTCTATGTTGAGTTCATTTTTACTCACCCCTTTAAGCATTACCCATTTACCTAGTTATCAACATGTGGGGAGGGGTTGCTCACTCGTTTATGTTATCACGAACACCAAAAGTTTTGCACTCTTAAATGCACTTTAAACATATCCTGAAGTAGTAATTTTAACAACATTAATTAAAACTATTTTATTAATTATTGAAAGTACTTTCAAATAATTTAAATATATATTTTCTATCTATTTGTTTGAAAATAAGAGCAATATTCCCATGTTTTTAGGGGGGGGGGGGGGGGGGGGAATTGATAAATGCTTTCACCAAATAAAAGCAGTTTTATCAAAAAACTCTATGCACAAAAACAACTTCAAATATATTGTCTTCTCAAAATTTGGTAGAATTGGCCATGTAATTTGCCCAGATGAGTTGTTTCAAATATAGCACACCACCTTATTGTTTGGTTTCAAAGCATAAAAATTCGGTCCACGATCCACACGAGGGGGGTTTTCTTTCTTCTTAAACATTCTCTAATTAATTTTTTTTCAATTAAAATACCATTTATATATATAATATTAATAGACAATAATTAATTCAATCAATTAAGAGATGTCTAAACGGCTTGTTGAAGAAATCGCTTTGATTAAATTAACTAAATTGATCATTTTAACCAAACTCAAGAATCAAAGCAGAGCTAGACACACATTCCATCTCCGTTTTGTTTTTTTGTACTCATTCATGTGATTTTAGTAAATGATCTCACTCAATGGCTTAGAGATATCAAAAGGGCTAAACGGGTTCAATCCGAATCTGATTCCATACGGTCCAAATAGTCCGGCCTGAATTCATTTCTATTCAATCCAAATATTATAAAATCCATTATCGGGATTTTCAGGGAGAATTTTAAATTTGGTCCGAATCCATTCTAAGTCCAAACATGTTCGGGTCTAGGGACGGCAAAAATTCCCGATCTGCCCCAAACCCGTGGGGCCCAGGTCCGTTTGGGGCGGGTTTGGGGCAGTAAAAATGGGTAACGGGGCGGGTTTGAGGCACATTTCTTGACCCAGTCGGGTTACCGGGTCGGGTATGGGGCGGTCCATTTTGACCCGACTCGCCCCGTTTGACCTGGAATATATATATATATATTTTAAATATATATATTAAATATAAAAGGAAAAGAAAGAAGGAAATCTTATGTTGGCCGAAAAGAAAACAATTTGAAAGAAACAAAGTGATATATATATATATCGAGTTTAAACCCAAGATGACAATATATATATATATATACAGTAGAACTTTTTTTTTTTTCTTCAGGATTCCTTGTTTAGGAAAGATTTATTAAGAAAATTTTCAATTCCTTTTAGGAATGTGATTACGTAGAAACTAAGCATACTCACCCTATAAATAGTGAGGCTTATTCTTTGATTGTATATAACAATAGTGATATCAAGATATACCTATAAAATTTATTCCTAACAACTCCTAAAAATTCTCTATTTTCTATCTTCTTTGCTATAACAAGAGGACAATTCAAAAGATGAAGGATGAAATCAAAAATATCAAATATGGTAGCATTGTACAAACTAGCATCTTGAAGTACTTTTCTAATTCTTGATTATTATGTAATATATTTTATACTCTTATGGAATTATTAATTTATATGACAGTCGGAACCGAAATTTTACACTGGGTTTCAAAAATAAATTATTAATTATTACGATAGAGGGGTTTATTAATTTTTTACACTGGCCCGAGTCGGGACCGGGATTTTTTATTAATTTAGAGAGGATATTAATTTATAGGAGATTAATTTACAGAGGTTCTATTGTATATATATAGATAAAAACTCGAGTTATATATATTTTAAATATATGTTTGTTTTCAAGAAGACAGAGTGATGGTGAAGATGTTGGATGGATTTTGTTATTAAAATTTTTTTATGTTTAAACTATTTTGGTGAAGATGTTGAATGGATTTTATTGATACCGGAAATGTTGTATATATTTTATATTTTTATTCAAGTCATTTTGGGATTTGTATTTTATACTTTACTGATGAATTTAATGTTTGTTAAACTTAGTTATCGTGCTATATTAAATTTAAATTTACGTAAATGAATCGGGTCATTCAGGTTAGGTTTGGGGCACCCTTGACCCAAACGGATCGGGTTTGGGTCGGAAATTGAAAACCCGTTCGGGTCACGGGTTGGGTTTGGGGCAACCGTTGAAAACCGGGTTTCGGGTTTAGGGCGGTCTTGACCCGCCCCATTGCCATCTCTATTCGGGTCTGGCTTAATCCTTTTAAGTACTATTTTTAAAATATATATAGATATTTAAAAATATATATAAATAATTTAGGCTTAAATCAGTTAAAGGCCGGTTCAAGTCCGATCTGGTCAAAGTCTCACCATCGGATATTTTTATGTTTGTTACTTTATTGGGCTGGACTTAATCCAGCCAGAATAATGATTTGGCCATAATCCGGCTTGATCCGAAAAGTAAAAATATCGAAATGTTTTACGTTGGATTGACAACTCTAACTACTACCATTTGGTTTATAAATTGTATTCTTATATATATATATATACTTTTTACTGCCAGTTCAATATATCATGACGAAAAATGTGGATCATAGTTTATAAAGAAATTTTAACAAGTGCATACATTTTGAGTCAAAGTATGTAAATATAATAGTCCATATTCTTCGTCCTGATATATTTTATATCAGGACGAACTGACAATAGAAAAATTGTATATATATATATATATATAGAGAGAGAGAGAGAGAGAGAGAGAGAGAGAGAGAGAGAGAGAGAGAGGAAATAGCCTTTATAACCAAAAATTAAGGGATTTTTATTTTTACCCAGAATTAGTGTTTTGATTGTTTTTACCAAACGTTCTACTGAAGAGACAAATTTACCCCTACAGCAGAGTAAACACATTGGAAATTAATCACAATGATTAAACACACTGGGAATTAAACTAGCGGTGTGTTCAATTGAAGAAGAATGGTGGTGTGTTTAATGATGAAAACTGATGGTATGTTCAATTGAAGAAGACTGATGTATTTAATTGAGAAATCATAAAGGGTATTTTTGTCTTATCAGTGAAAAATTTGGTAAAAACAATCAAAACACTAACGCTGGATAAAAATAGAAACTCCACTGATTATATGGTTAGTTTTGATTTTAACCCATATATATATATATATATATATTGAAATCCGAGACCAATCAGATCAGGGTCTATTAGAACCTAATCAATTAAACCACTATGATCACTGTCTGAAATGCACATACTATTATATATACTTGTCTTTAGATTATAGGTTTAATATGTTCGAGATATTTGTAACTTTGTTTAAACCGTGTGTTTCAAACTATTAGAGCTCATGAGATTGAATTAATTACAAATTGTCCGATAACATTAAGTCATGAATTTGGATCCTCTATCAACCTCACTCTTCCTAACATTTCAATAATCTCATGACATATAAACATTTACAATGAGGTATTTAGGATGTAATTGTTTTCCGATATCGCTTTATCAATAACCAATCACAAACTCTAAAAAGATGAGAAAATAGTTGAGGTTAGAAGATGATAGGTATATTATCATACCTTGAATTGACAATATTGTTTCTCCTTTCAAATATTAAAGTCAACGTTGGCTAATGTCAAAATCAAATTATTGAATACATCTAATTACGGGTGGGCAACAAACCAATAAACCGAATCGAATTGATATGATCGGTTTTTTTTTCGGTTTTCTTATATTGGCCGGTTCAATTCGGTTCATTTATAAAAAAAAATAAATAAAAAAATAAAATAAAATAAAATAAAAAACGAACCGAGATCCAACTTATATATATATATAATAAATAATAAATAAAACATAGTTTAATGTTCAACAATCCATTAAACTATAAAACTGTGAAAGTGTGTCACATCATATTTTTTTTCTTTGTTTTTTTGGTTGGATATTATTTTAAACTAGTATTTTCAATTTGTTAAAGCCCATAATTTAATTTGGTTGAAGGCATAAAAGGATTAAAAATATGAAAATATGAGTAATAATTAAAGCCCATAAATTTAACCCAATAGAACCAAAACCGAACCGAACCGGTCCAATTCAGTTGGTTTTTGATCGGTTGACATTTGTAAATTTTATTAAATCGGTTCATATTTTCAAAAACCGAACTTTATCGTTTTTTTATCAGTTTTATTGAAAAATGAACCGATCCATTAAACGTCCACCCTTACATCCAATTGTTTTGAAAAGAGATTAGCAATCCTATTTTATATTTTATTAGAACTCATATCAATACTGTACAAAATTGCATAATCACAGACTTATAGGTCACGTTTGGTTACATAGTGGAATAGTAATCGGAATGGTAATGAGAATAAGAATGAGAATGAAAAGGATAGGAAAACTGAGTTTTTTGTTTAGTTTGAACTTTAGAATTAGTCTTTAAATCAATATTATTTTGTTTGGTTAACAATGGAATGGAATGAAGTTAACTGTATTTTGAACAAAATATCTCTAATTATAAAACATTCATAATAACATGATATATTATGGTAATATATATATATATATATAATACATATATATTATATATAATACATTATTTATATAATACAAATATATAATATATTATTTAATATATTAATATATAATACATATATATAATAATATATTTATATATTATATATATAGTATATAATATATAATAGTATAATATATAATATATATAATATATATTATATTATAATATTTATATAACATTAATATATTATATAATAATATATTATTATTTTTGGAAATGAGGGTATTTTTGGAATGGAGTTTGGGCATATAAGGGTATTTATGGAATATAGGTTTTAGTTTGGAATGGAATAGGCATTCCATTGGTTTTTGGATAGAAAGCCCATTCCACCAAAATTGTGGAAACGTCATTCCAATGGAATGCCCTTTCTATTAAATTTTAACCAACCAAACATTGAGAATGAAATCTTTTTCATTATATTTCATTGCTTTCCAACCAACCAAACACAGTTATAGGGTTATAATAGTGAAAACTAATAATATCATTTTAATAATAGGTCAATATAAAGGTCGAAAAAAATATGTTCTTGTAATTATCTATTAATAATAGTTTTTGTATTGTAGCTAAGAAGAGCTAAACGCCTGATATAGACCGGATTATATATATATATGAAGGATTGAGATTCTTTACCCTACTCTCAACGGATCGACCGACATCTATGATTAATGATTGATTGAGATTAATTTTTCTTCGTGTTTTCACTTTCACTATCTTTTACCGTAGTATATGATTTTTTAAGGTCATAACAAAAATTAGCACGATAGACAAGGAAGCACGGATACGGATACCGGATATGGGATACGGATACGGTACGATACGGGGATACGGTAAATCTTTAAAAACTAGAATACGGATACGGTAGGATACGTCAATTAAAATAATATATATTTATATTTTTTAAAAATAAGAATATATAAAAGGATATTTGATAATTCATTCAAAAATCAAAACATATTCATATCCAATCATCCAAATAAAACATGTCACGTAATAACCTAAGTCATAACAATGTAACATATTACAATATCCAAATTAAGTCGTAACATATTACAAAATTGAAAATCCAAATAAAACATATGTCACATAAGTTATAGTATATTACAAAATCCAAATAATACATAAAATAAACTCATAAAATAGATACTAAATTCCTAATTAACTTTATTATCATCATTCATATTGTTAAAGAATCTAAATAATTCGGCATCTAACTTTGGTTCATCAAGTGAAAGGTTTGCAATCTCAAGTATCCCGTTATTCTCCATGTCAATGGAATCAAAGCCAAAATTTCTTTACAGTTTCATTTTGATCCCTAATATTTTGAAATTATAATTTGACCCCGTTTTATACTAAAATAATTATAATATTGCCCCAAACGTATCCTCCAAGTATCCCTTAAGTATCCTCTAAGTATCCTCCAGTCAAACTTGTGAAAAAGTCAACGGATACGCCATTTGGTGTATCGGATACGTATCTTGGAGTATCCGGGGAAGTATCTAAACTAGATACAAGTTCGATACGAGTTACCTCCAACAAGTGAAGTATCCGTGCTTCCTAGACAATAGATGATCTGAATCTATATATATGAAATGACTCTGTTACGGATATAGATACACTAATTACAAAACTATATGAATCTATATATATGAAATGACTCTGTTACCGATATAGATACACTAATTACAAAACTACTCTGATACATATAAACTGAGGTTGACCTAGTGGTATGCCTCTCATATCTACACTATAAAGTTATGGATTCGAATCATTCCTATCCTCCCAAAACCCATAATTATTGTAATATTTCAAAAAGAAATAATAATAATAATTCTTACGTTGGAGTAGGGATGGCCATTTTCTCCCGGGGCCCCAAATCCCCGCTCCCTCATCCCCATTTGGGGATTTTTTTTTGGGGGGGGGGGGGGGGGGGGGGGGGGGCGGTGAATTTTATCCCCAAATTGAAATGGGGATGGGGAGGGGGAGGGGTCCCCCATCCCCATTTCCCCATTTTCCCCAAAAAATTATGTAAATGGGGATAGGTATGGGGATGGGGGAAGCTGCCCCCATCCCCATTTCCCCATTTCCCCCAAATATATAATATAATATAATATAATATAATATAATATATTAATATATATTTATTTTTATATTTTTATTATTTTTATTATTTCTATTATTTCTATTTTACTAACTATAAATATATATTTATAACTTAAAACCTAACTTATATAGGCAAAATGGGGGAATGGGGAAATGGGGGATCCGGGGAAAAATGGGGAAAACAGAGAAATGGGGATGGGGGTGGGGGGGGGGGGGGGGGGGGGGGGGAGGGGTTTGGAAATTGGGGATGGGGATGGGGGACCTATATCCATCCCCATTTCCTCATTGGCCATCCCTACGTTGGAGCCTTTTTTGCTCATGCCAGCCAAACGGTGCCTTGTACGTTTGTACTTGTACAGTTGTACCTCGAACAAAAGCTTCGTGCCTCAATCAACTTGCTTTTGGCCTACAGCAAGTATCACTACCTACCCTGGACCTTACCACATTCAAACTCTTCTCTTTAAGCTTCACAGTTCACAAGGCTAGATTTGGAATTTCACTCCTAAGAGAAAATCCGGTGAGGGAAGCCTTACCGGTATAACTATCATTGTTTGTTTCTTTTGACGATTTCAAACCAATAAACTCAGTTTGATTTAATATTCAATTTTTTTTTAATAAATTGTCGAGTTTTGTAATAATTGGATTGTGTAAATTTTTGGATTATCATTGTAGTGTTAAATTAGTATTTAGTATTCCCAAATTGGGTTGGATTACTTTGGTAGCCAAAAATGGCCCACGGGCCCAAAATGCAAAGCCTAGGCTCATCTCACTTGGGCCCAATTTAAGTAGCCCAACAAGAAAGGCAACAGCATGACTTGGTCGTTTGAAGACCAAGTCAGCTGGCAGTTGAGGTATATATCCAGTAAGCAAGATACTTGGGGAGAGAATATCTCCAGGAATCTCGCCCACAATCACACCATGATCTGATTTATCTGGTTCAAATGGTAACTTGAAGTATACTATAAATAGCAAAGTATTTTACATCACCAGGGGAGATTGAAAAAAGCTTACAAAGGCGTATTAAAATTCTGCACTAAAGAATCCCGGCCACCGGAATCTGACTTTTTTACGATTATTACAAACTGTTGCTCAGCCCAAGCATACCTAAGACTAAAAGTCTAACCCCAACAGGCCCAGCTTCCTTTGTTTCATTTTATCTTCATTTTTCTGTTCTGTTCTTTTTTGCAGGTTCAACATAGGAGATATCTATATTAGGTCGATCGACCAAATTGTTTTGCAGGATTATTATGCTAACAACAACAGCAGATTGACGGTTAAAACAAAGTTGCATTGGGTCTAGCAAAACACAACCCGATCCATTTCGATTGTAGGTCGACCCCCTACAGTTTGGCGCCCACCGTGGGGCCCATCGCAACTTTATAAGCCAATCAATTGAAGCTTTCAAACGAACAACAATGATGTCTGGCGAAGGAACCGTCCCAACCATCGAAGAGCAGATCGCTGCATTGGTCGCTCAAACAGCAGCAAATGCAGAAAAATTACGAGCGTTAGAAGCTGAAAACGCTGCAATCCGGGCGACTAATGAAGAACTACGAGCTATAGTCGATGGCGTAGTACCTGACAGCGAAGACGTGGAGCGCCCAATTCTAGTCCTAAACGTTGAACAAGAAGTCAACCGACGAGCTCCGAATGTTCCAACAGGACCAGGGATCCCAGATGCAAATCCAAATGTCGGGCAAACCCATCAAACACCACAGACTGCTCGAGTCGACATCGACCTCAATAACTTTTCTGTCCGAAACGAAAACGAGCAAGATCCTGTTATGGGAAGGCAACCTGAGAATGTCTTAGGGACACCCATGTCACTCCAATCGACGCCAGGTTTGGTAAAATTTGGACCTGACCCATCAACCATTGCTAATTTGGAATTTTCTCGCAGGTTTGCAGAGATAGAAGCCCTTATACAAAGGATTCCGGGTGTTCCAGCCCATATTAAAAGGAGCAACATGAACAGCTTCGCTGACTCGCCTTTTGTCGATGCGATAGCACTCGTAGAGATGCCTAAAAAATTTAGCTTCCTAAATATGAAACAATATGAGGGGACGACTGATCCAGACGACCGCATAGCGCAGTACAAGCAGAGAATGTTCACTGCAGCAATTCCGTGTGACCTACGAGAAGCGTGCATGTGTAAAGCCTTCGGGGTCTAGCCTCAATGGTCCAGCTCTACAATGGTACACTAATTTGCCTAACAATTCTATTAACTCCTTTGTGCAGCTTACAGACACCTTCGTGGAGCAATTTGCGAGTAGTCGCAAGCTGGAGAAACAGTCGGACGACTTGTACGCGATAACGCAGAAGCATGGCAAAAATTTAAGGACTTATGTCGGTCGCTTCAACAGAGAAAAAGTTCAATCCCTCACTGCAATTAGGCGACCGCGATATACGCCTTTAGAAAAGGCCTCAGGTTTGACTCTGATCTTTATAAAAAAAACTAACCAAATATCCATGCAGGACAATGGAAGATGTATTGGCCAAAATGTGGGCCCAAATAAAATGGGAAGAAGATGAAGCTAATTACATAGGCAAAATCAACAATTATTCAAACCGTAGAAACGATCGGGTGGATAGATGGTCGAACGACAGAAGGGCAGAACCTTACCCGACTGGTGACAGACGATCCAAGCGACAGTCGACCCTACAAGCGAGATTACCCAAGAACCAGTCGACTACGAGCAGAAGTACCATAATACAATTTAAGCATCGAACCGATCGACCTCGTAGCGATTATGAGGGAAATGGGCAAGACAATAAAATGGCCAAGGAAAATGAATGCACTTCCAGAGCATCGAGATGTAAAGCTGAGATGCGAATTCCACGGAGATCATGGCCATCAGACTGAAGATTGTATCGCCCTCAAGTTTGAAGTTGCGAAACTATTGAAACAAGGACATCTACAAGAATTTTTAACGGAAAAGGGGAAACAAACCCTGGCAAGACGAAACGACAGAATGACCAACGCAAACGACAGAATGACCAACGCAAACGACAGTCCACCAGAACCACCTCGACAAGATAGAGTAATAAATTTTATTACAGGGGCTTCTGAAGTGAGTGGTGTTAGTTACTCAGCAGCAAAGAGGCACACATGTCAAGTGTCGAACGTAGAAATTCAACCTAGTCGAGAGCATCCACCGACCTACGACGAAACCGTCATCTTCAAATCCTCAGACAAATCAGATTTGTTTTCTCCTCATCATGATGCACTTGTTATTTCGTTACATATTGCCAATTGTTTGATAAAAAGAATTTTGATCGATAATGGTAGTTCATGTAACATTTTGTTTAACAGTGCCCTGAGAGAAATGCAGGTCGACGAATCCAAGCTAAGCTGTCGGACGATAATGCTGACAGAATTCAGTGGGGAACAAAAAAGTACATTAGGGGAAATCATACTACCAATCTATGCTGAAGGTGTGAACCTTTACGTAAACTTCTTGGTACTTGACTGTCAGTCGCCCTACAACGCAATTCTAGGGAGACAGTGGATTCATGAGATGAAGGCAATCCCCTCGACTTACCATCAGATGATAAAATTCCCAACAAGGTGGGGAGTTCGTGAGATAAAAGGAGAACAAAGAGCAACTAGAGAATGCTATCAGAATGCCATGAAGAAGAGGAAGTAGTCATTATAGCAATTACAGGACTCCAAAGTTGAGTCGACTCCAAACGTACCAAAGATGGAGGATCTTGATGAGGTGTCGATCGACTCAAGTCGACCGGATCGTAAGGTTTTTATTGGGTCTAGACTATCGAAAGAAACCCGAGAACAACTGATTGACTTCCTAAGGGAACGACAAGGCAGTTTCGTATGGTCGCATTCGGACATGGTCTGCATTGATCCAGAGGTAATTGTTCACTAATTGCAGGTCGACCCCGATCATCAACCGGTAAAACAAAAGTGAAGAAAATTCGCTCCGAAAAGAAACAAAATCATCAACGAAGAGATTCAGAAGCTGATCGACATTGTCTCGGTGAAAGAAGTTAAATATCTCGACTGGCTGGCAAATGTCGTGGTGGTTAAAAAGAAAAACGGCAAGTGGCGGGTATGCATCGACTTCACAGACCTCAACAAAGCATGCCACAAGGATTCATTCCCTTTGCCCCATATAGACATGCTTGTCGACGACACAGCCGGACACGAACTACTCAGTTTCATGGATGCCTACTCCGGTTACAACCAGATCCTGATGCATCTAGACGACCAAGAGAAAACCGCGTTTGTAACCGAGCGAGGTACATTTTGTTATAAGGTAATGTCATTTGGTTTGAAAAATGCAGGTGCCACCTACCAATGATTAGTGTATAAAATGTTCATCAAAATGCTTGGTTCGACAATGTAAGTATACATCGACGATATGCTGGTCAAGTCACTTATGGCTTAACAACACATCGACCACCTGAGACAGTCGTTCGACATCCTCGATAAATACGGTATGAAACTAAAATCCTACTAAATGCTCTTTTGGTGTGTCGTCAGGGAGTTTTTAGGGTACTTGGTCACCCAAAGAGGCGTCGAAGCCAACCCAGACCAGATCCAATCAATATGTGGGATCGAGTCGCCTAGATACATTAAAGATGTTTAGAAGCTCACTAGCTATGTAACAGCACTGAATAGGTTCATCTCCAAGTTGTCTGAACAATGCCATCCATTCTTTAACACCTTAAGGAAAAACAAAGCTTTCGAATGGAATGACGAATGCGAGAAGGCACTGCAAGATTTGAAGGAATACTTGACTTTACCACCACTGTTGTCAAAACCAAAAAACAATGAGACATTACTCATGTACTTGGCCATCTCAAATACAGCGGTCAACGCCGTATTGGTTAGGGAAGAAAATGATCGACAATACCCCGTGTATTACGTAAGCAAAGCATTGCTCAACACAGAGATAAGATACAGTCGACTGGAAAAGCTGACATTAGCCCTCGTCGTTACAGCCTGCAAATTAAGGCCATATTTCCAATGTCATTCCATTAAGGTATTAACTACTTATCCTCTAAAAAATATCTTGCATAAACCTGAACTTTCAGGTCAACTGACAAAATGGGCTGTCGAACTGAGTGAGTACGACATCAACTTTCATCCGCGAACGGCGTTGAAATCCTAGGTATTAGCTGATTTTGTTGCGGATTTTACCCCTAACGAGAATTTACAGGCTAAAAAAGGAGTTAATAGCTCTTGTTGAGTCAGCATCGAGTGAGAAATGGTCACTGTCGATCGACGGTTCAAGCAACATCAGAGGTAATGAGCTAGGATTGGTGCTCAAATCTCTTCATGGAGACATACTAGAACAATCGGTCCATTGCAAATTCCGTGTGACAAATAATAAAACAGAATATGAAGCACTAATCGCTGGGCTCGACCTTGCCAAAAACTTTAACATAAAAAATATTCAAGTGTTTAGTAACTCACAACTAGTCGTCCGACAAATTAATGGTTCGTATGAAGCAAGAGATCGAAGGATGATCGCTTACTTAGCCAAGGCCAAACAGCTTCAATCGACTTTCGACGAATTTACTATACAACAAATACCAAGGACGAAGAATTCTCGAGCAGATGCACTGGCATACTTAGGCTCGACAATGACCAACGGATCAAAGTCAATTCCGGTCATACACCTTACATCACCGATTATCCAGGAAACAGAAATAATTGCTCTAGTCGACAACGGAAGGAATTGGATGGACCTATTACTGGACTATTTACGAGCCAACATTCTACCTGAAGACAGAACTGAGGTGAGGAAAATCAAAGCAAAAGCCGCAAAAGCCGTAAAATTCTGCATCATATATGGTAAGTTATATAGAAAATCTTTTACAAGACCCTACTTGAGGTGTGTGACCCCACGAGAAGCGTACGACGTTCTCAAAAGTCTACACTATAAGGAATGTGGAAACCACTCTGGAGCTAGAAGTTTGTTGAACAGAGCCATCACTACCGGATACTATTGGCCGACAATGCGCTTCGACTCTCAGAATCACGTGAAGTCGTGCGACAAGTGTCAAAGATTCGCACCGGTGTCCCATCTACCCCCAGGTATGTTGAACTCAATTTCAGCCCCTTGGCCTTTTATGAAATGGGGGATGGACATTGTAAAAAAACTCCCAGCCACGCATTCTACATATTGGTAATGACAGACTACTTTACAAAATAGGTAGAAGTTGAAGCTTTACCTCAGGTACACAATTTTGTGTGGAAATATATTATTTGCAAGTTCGGGGTTCCAAGAGAAATAGTAACCGACAACGGATCCCGGTTTATTTCGTTCGACTTCAAGAACTTCTACGACAAATATGGAATAAAGCTAAGCTTTTCGACTCCACGTTATCCTCAAGCCAATGGATAGGCGGAGTCAACAAACAAAACCATAATTAACACACTGAAAAAGCGACTAGAAGCCGAAAAAAATGAATGGGTAGAAAAACTCCCAAAGATCGTTTAGTCGTATCGAACTACTCCTCAGCAGTCGATAGCAGAAACTCCATTCTCCCTTGTTTATGGATCTGAAGCAGTAATCCCCATTGAGACACGACTCGCAACTGCACGAAATAAAAATCCAAACAAAGCCCAAAATAGCCTTAAGCTCGCATTCGAATTGGATCATTTGGATGAACGACGTGATCGAGCTGCTCTGAAAGTTCAATCGTATCAGCAGCAAGTCGCACGACATTACAACAAGAAAGTACATATCATAGTGTTCAAAGTAAACGACTGGGTGCTACGTCATGTTTTCTAACACACCAAAGAAGAGGGAGCCAGAAAATTAGGGCCTACTTGGGAACGACCTTATCAAATAACAGATGTCGTTGGTTGAGGAGCATACAAATTGCGAGGACTCGACGGTCGAGAGTTGAACAACAGTTGGAATGCATTACACCTAAAACAATATCACTTCTAAACTTGAATCATTTTTTGTTATTCTAATTCATTAGCATTTCCTTTTATACTAACGACGCACAAAGAGCTATGATGAAAAACTTAGTACTAAGTTAAGAACTAAGCTCACAAAAAATCATTTTTTCATGCTTTCGTCGACTTCGACACATTATATTACTACTACAGCATTGACAGGTTGTACTCCGATGTCTACGAAACAAAAACCTACTCCCAACATTCTTATTTGACAAACGAACGCTGAGAGTCGGGGGGACAGCACTAGACAAAAGCGAAAAACTGTCAACTGAACGCATATACGCGATTATCAGATGTATATTGTCGATTGAACGCATGTACGCGATTTTTGTAAAAATGTCGACTAAACTCATGTTCACGATTTTTGTAAAATGTCGACTGAACGCATGTACACAATTTTTGTAAAAATGTCGACTGAACGCATGTACATGATTTTTGTAAAAATGTCGACTGAACGCATGTACGTGATTATTTTGTAAATACATCAACCATGTTTTTCTTATGTAGTCGTATCGTTCAGCTTACGTATGAACATAAGTTTACAGACTTATTTCATTCAGTTATTTAATCTTGTGTAAACCCCATTATAAGATAGTCGTGTCGTTTCCACATGAAAACAAATTTCATTGCAAAAAATTATCGAAAACATGCAAAGAAAGATTAGAAATGTCGATACGACTAAAGTGATTCATAATAAAATAATAAATGGTCGAAACGACCAAATCATCCTCAATTACAGACGTTTTAAAATAAAAATCATATATCAATTAACAGGTGGGTCGACAGGCAGAGCGGCATTGGATGGATTTGCAGTAGGCGGGTTGACAATGGGTGGATCGACAATGGCAGCGTTCGCGTCGTCGACGTTCTCAAAGGTTGCGTCATCACCAAGTGATTTCTCATCTCCAGGCGAGGACTCCTCCAGCCTTTTCATCTCTTTATAGGCGTCGATCATCTCTTGCATCATGACACTATCCCACTTGGTATGGCTGCCAAAGAGATAGTCTTGATATAGCTCCGCCTTTGCCTTGCAAATTGCAGTCGACGCAATCGACGACAATTGTTCCTTCAAGTCAACGACAAGGCGCTATAGCTCATCGACGGCCGCACAAGCCTCTATCAACTCCTGTGCATGTCGATCCCTTTTTGTCTACACCTCCATTAGCTCTTTCTCAAGAGCTATGTTCTTACGTTCAAGCTCCTCGACAGTCTTGTCGACCTTTGCCTTCTTCATCTTCAAAATGTTGATCGTTTTTCTTTACTTCCCGCATCTGTCGCTAACCACCTTGAACCTCTCTTGTAGTTACAGCTGTGCCTACCAAGCTTACAAAGCAGGAAAAATTTGTGTGAGACTTACGTTATAAAAACCAAAAGAGATCAAATACAAACTTACTTGAAAAGTCGAGAGGATTGTCATGTCGAACACTTCTTCTGTCTTTTTGGATTTCAGAAATTTCTCATTCGCTGAAAGAATATAATCAGCCGACTTCTTCAAAAATGCAATCGGCTCAGCAAAGGACGACAATCCAGAAAAGGACATTGTCAGCGAATCAGGCATAGAAGTAGGAGTCTGCTTCCTGGGGGTCGATTCGACTCTTTTCTCTTTGTCGAGCGTCGAGCTTTTCTTTTGCTTCTTCTTCATTGGGGATCGCTCAGGGGAAGAAGCGTATACATGCTCAGAAGACACTGAAGTGCCTTCCTTCGACTTGTCGGCTGCTTTGCTCTTTTTAGCCGCCGCTGCTCTTTTCCTGACCAGGTCATCCCTAAATTTCTTCAAAGCGTCAGCTTCATTTGGAAGGTTCAGCCTTGCACTCGCCATCGACGTTACTGTGAAACGACGTTCATTATCAGATACAGGTGACAAGAATTTCATTTGATATTGAAGAATTTCGAAACTCCTCATAATCCAGACATACGACACGAAGTCTTTCACACTAGAATAAGGCGCTCGCGACCTATTTAGAGTCGACCATCTCCATAAATGGCTAGGCCTAAGTTTACCTTCTGCAAGCAGCACCTTACAACTTCTATCTTTTACAGGGATACTTAACAAGGCCTCGGTGCAAGCAGGAGCAACGTTGCACGACGGTTTACTCTCTACACCCTTTATTTCTACAAAAGGAGCTGAACATCAGCAAGAATAATTTCAGAAAAAAAAAAAAAAAAAAGGAAACGACAACAGTCGAATGACACTCACCAAACCGATTCCAAGTTTGACGATATTGATATAATGTCTCCCCCATGAACCATGGACCATTGATCGGAGGACCCTTAGCGAAAAAGTAAGTATCCTTCCAATTTCGGTCGTTCGTCGTCGTATCAGTAATGAGTTGGTGCTCCCTACTCCTAGGCACCAACGTATAAGGACCTGGGTCGCTTATGTGCTCCTTTAAATAATAAGTGTGGAGGAGGCAACCCATCCCAAACCTCACGTTATATCTTTCGTTGAGAACACCCAGACTCAGCAATATTCTCCAAGTATTCGGCATCAATTGACCAAGAGCAAGGTGTTAGTATAATAGCATTCGTCGCACCAATTGTGGGACAGGAAATCTAAAACCTAAACGAAGGGTATACTCGTAGAAACACGTCCACCCTGGTATATCCCAGTCCGCCCGCTCATCTCCCCTGGGAGTGCGAAGTTCAACATATTTTGGGATGCCGTAAATCTCCCTCAAACTACACAAATTTTCCTCTGTAACCAAACTGGCTGGACTTTCGTCGAGGATACCTAGTGGTCGACCAGATGTAGTAGCTTCTTCTACATCGACATATTCAAGATGGTCGACTATCGTTGCAATGGCACGTACGCCACCTTGTTCAAGTATGCCCTTCGTGTTTATAGCAACGACATTCAATGAATCCTCTATCGTAACTTGTCGATCTACATCTACCATTCCGCTATCAACTTCATCAACATTATCCTCTCCCTCACTAGGAGTCCAAACAAACTTTGGGTCAGAGATCGTATCGTCGCTCGACAGGTTTATATCGTCGCTCGACATGATGCTTCCTAAAGCTGACAAATGCAAAAAAATGCATAAGTCAGAAACTAATGCGCTACAATCACAACCTAGGGTTTCTAAGATCAAAACCTAGGGTTTTTTCAACGAAAAAGCACCAAATCTAGAAAGCTAACCTAACCCTACTGTTTCTGCCGCCCTAAAAGTTGATCAAATAAAAACATTCGGCTACCGTAGTCACGCCATGTGAACAAATATCAAATAGAACAGTGGAATAAAGCAAGCAAACAATATCAAACAACAGATATAAATCGGAATGCAGCAGAACAAACGCAAGAACAACGAAGAACAACAAATACAAACCCAGAACTTAAACTTTAGATAAATCTTTACATTACGCATCTTTACATTATGCCTAATTCTTATTTCAAATAACAAAGTTTCAGGAAAAATAGAAAACAAAAGTGCTAACCTTGAAGAATGAATCTCTGAAGAAGTTCTGAAGTTTCTGAAGTTTCTAAGAAATCCACACGAAGAAGTGACACAACTTGCTGAGGAGAAAAGAGTTTTTGGAAAATTTCTGTAAAGTTGGCTTGAGGAAGTGGGAAGGGTTTACTTATAAACCAACCCCTTTAAAACACCCTTGCCATGTGTCTACAACTGAAGTGGCTACACCTTTTTAGTTACCGGTTAATAAAGGTAGCCCACACACGCAACCGCTAATGATGATGACTTAAGGTTTAAAATTTGAAAATCTTTTATCTTGAATAAATCGAGCATGCCTGAATTAAATGCACATGAAGTCATTCTAGGGTATTGAAACGAGAGATGTCTTTTCAATTTGACCTTTGATTTACCTCGTTATAGAATGTTCGTCGAACGACATTTGGGAACCTAACGGTCTATTGGTGTCATTGATCAAGTCGACTTAAGTTGGTGTGTTCGAACGACATCAAGAACCCAATGTTACAATAATTAGCTACGGATCAAGTCGATTCAAGTTTTTTCGTTCGACAACGGTCGACTCAGTGTAAATCACTCTCTACTTCGTTGAAAACTCTCTAGAGAGTGGGGGACAAACTGTGGTAGCCAAAAATGGCCCATGGGCCCAAAATGCAAAGCCTAGGCTCATTTCACTTAGGCCCAATTTGAGTAGCCCAACAAGAAAGGTAGCAACATGACTTGGTCGAAAGACCAAGTCAGTTAGCAGTTGAGGTATATGTCCAGTAAGCAAGATACTTAGGGAGAGAATATCTCTAGGAATCTCGCCCACAATCACACCATGATCTGATTTATCTGGTTCAAACGGTAACTTGGAGCCTCCTATAAATAGCAAAGCATTTTACATCGCCAGGGGAGATTGAAAAAAGCTTACAAAGGCGTACTAAATTCTGCACTAAAGAATCCCGGCCATCGGAATCTGACTTTTTTACGATCGTTACAAACTGTTGCTCAGCCCAAGCATACCTAAGGCTAAAAATCTAACCCCAGCTTCCTTTGTTTTGTTTTATCTTCATTTTTCTGTTATGTTCTTTTATGCAGTTTCAACATAGGAGATATCTATATTAGGTCGATCGACAAATTGTTTTGCAGGATTATTACGCTAACGACAACAACAGATTAACGGTTAAAACAAAGTTGCATTGGGCCTAGCAAAACACGACCCAATCCATTTCGATTGTAGGTCGACCCCCTACAATTACCAATCCTAAATTTGATTACATTAGGAATTATTTTACGGATTTTGATCATTAAATTTGAATACGGATATGGTAGCACAATAAAATGGGTCTAATGAGCATGCCCTCCTCGTATTCGTCTCAACTCTCGAGTATCATAATATGACAGAGTAATGGTCTATATAAAAGTTATAACCATCAAAATTATTTCGATATATTATAATTCACCGAAATATATAATAATTACTAACAATTTTTTTTTTAAAAAAAAGTATTACATAAATTTAAGGGTTTTTTTTAGAAAAGGGAGGACTTGACCCTGCAACTCCTTCTAGTGCAGGTGCGGGCGATTTACCACCGGACCAACCCTCATCTCGTCAACAATTTTATTATCTTTAAACAATGCTTGATTGTCAAAATTTATTTTACTGGTTTTGATCATTAAATTTGAATACGGATATATAGTAACATAATAAATGGGTCCAACGAGTATGCATTCCTCGTTTTCGTTTCGATTATGATAATGTGATAGAGTCATGGTCCATGTAAAATAAAGTTCTAACCATCAAAATTATTCTCAATATATTATAATTGACCCAAGTAGATAATAATTACTAACAATTTTATTAATTTTTAACATGTTTCAATTATCAAAATTTGTTTTACGGGTTTTGTTCATTAAATTTGAATACAGATATGTAAGTTGATAACACAATAAAATGGGTCTAGCGAGTATGCCCTCCTCGTTTTCGTCTCAAGTATAATATTGACGAATTCATGATCCATGTAAAAGCTCTGATCATCAAAATTATTTTGATATATTATAATTGGTGAAAATTACCTAGAGTGACCACAAATATTAGGGAAAATTCTTTTTTGACCACAAACGAAATTTTATTTATTAATAACCATGTTTTTGGGAAATTATTAGACAGTCATCATATAAAACCCATCCCCCAAACACTTTCTCTCTCTTTTCTCTCTTTTCTTTCTCTCTCCTCTGCTCTCTCTCTCCCGGTCCTCTCTCTCTTTTCTCCTCTCCATCCCGGCCGGAGTCGTCGCCGAGGTCGGAGTGGTCGACGAAACACGCCGAACGCCGCTAGACCAGCGACGGTGACGACCGACGGTGCACGAAGGCACCGCCTGGTCGTCGCACGAACCAGCGCCGCTGGTTTGCGCGACGACCAGGCGATGCCTTCGTGCGCCGCTGGTCGTCACCGCCGCTGGTCCAGCGGCGTCTGGCGTGTTTCGTCGACCACTCCGGCCTCGGCGACGTGATCTGCAACAAAAATGAGAAATCAATTAAACCTAAACCTAATTTTGATTTGAGGAAGAAGAAAATTGGGGAAAAAAAACCTAAGGATAATTTGAATTTTGTCCCTATTTCAAGTTTCAATATTTCCAATTTAGGCATCATTTCAAGTTTGTATATTTCAATTTAGTCATGTTTTCAAGTTTCGTCATTTTCAATTTATTTATGATTTCAAGTTTCAAGGTTTTAAGAAAAGAAAACTAATTTCAGGGGTAATCTTGTAATTTATGGACATACACTGAAAGTTTTTTTAAAAAAATGGTTATTAACAATTAAAATTTCAAAAGTGGTTATTAACAAAAGTTTAATGTTTCATATGGCTGCTTCTGAATTTTTCTCTTATAATTGACCCAAATATATAATAATTACTAACAATTTATTATTATTATTGAAAGATCAATATTATTATTATTTTTTTAACAATGTTTCAATTGTCAAAACACTAATGCTAGACAACCCTAAAATTTAACCCAAATGATAGGATTGGGCACGGTTCGGTTTCAACTGAAACCAGACCAAACCAAAAATTTCGGTTTTTTAAAAAACAGGACCAGTTTAGGCCAATCTCCTTTTCATACCAGACCAAACCAAATTAAATTGGTTCGGTTCAGTCTAAGGGTTCTTGACTTGAAATTTTTTTTTTTTTTTTTTTAAATTTGTATGTAATTTAAAATTTATATCAAATGGTCCATCATTTAAAACAAATAAATGGCATGATGAGTTATTGACTAATTCATATATAAAATATAAACTAAACAAAATATATTCAAATATAAAATTTAAAATTCAAATATCTTTTCAGACCAAATAAAGTAATAAAATGAAAGCCAAATAAGAGACTGGTGGTTGAATAAAACAAATATGAAATAATAAATTAGGGTTTTTCACTTTTAATGTTGAAGTTTTGAAGTTTTTGGTGTGATATGTAATAGAATAAAAATGTGTGCAAAGAGTATTCGGTTTACAGTTCGGTTTGGATTTAATAAGCTTGGACCACAGATCAGACCAGACCATATGGTTTTATTATAAAATAAAATATAAAATAAAATAAAAAAACCATATGGTTTTTTTATAAGTAAAAAATTGGACCAAATCAAGCGGTTAGGTTTGATTTGGTCCGGTTTAACGGTTTTGGGCTTTTTTGCCCACCCCTACCAAATGATGTGGCAAGTGATTTGTTTCATTAACCACATCATCTTATGTTATTTGTGGTGACGACTTACTTGCCACATTATTTAGATTGAATTTTAGATTAATTATTTAGGTTGTATAGCATTACTCTTGTCAAAATTATTTTATGCTTTTTGATCATTAAATTTGAATTTGGATATGGTAACAAGATAAATTGGGTCTCGCGAGTATGCCTTCCTCGTTTTCGTCTTGAGTATTATCATGTGATGGAGTCATGGTCTTTCCTTTGGAAACCCCCACTACCAAGGTTTAATGCCTAGTGTATGCATGTATATATGTAAATTTTCCCACCAATAGTGTAGGTGTTGTCCCACCAATATGTGGGTGCTCTCTCCCCATCTATGGGAGCTTCAGTCCGGACTGTGCTTGTAGAGCCTAATATCACCGGTCCCAGTTAGGGGTGGGCACGGTTCGGTTCGGTTTTGGCCAAAACCGTATTGAACCAAGTTATATTCGGTTTTTAAAAAGTTGAATTGGTTCGAACAGTATTGAAGGCCAAAACCGAATTGAACCGAACACCCTTTTCTCGGTTCGGTTCGATTCGGTTTTGGGCAATTTTTTTTTTCATTTCTTTTTGACCTTTTAACATCTATTATTGTAATTGGGCATTTGGGCAACTGATGCAGTCCAAATTTACAACTCATTATTTACATTTTACATAATTAAATCTCTCCACATAATCAACATATAAGCTACCAAATTACAACATATAAGCT
This sequence comes from Acer campestre, assembly GCA_954870605.1. Taxonomy (NCBI): domain Eukaryota; kingdom Viridiplantae; phylum Streptophyta; class Magnoliopsida; order Sapindales; family Sapindaceae; genus Acer; species Acer campestre. The sequence goes on along the minus strand of OX940806.1, from coordinate 2,137,230 downwards.
ACCACATAATCACCATATAAAATGAGATATTCAGCTGAAAGAAGTATAGAACAGATAGGTGTTAGAAAAATTAGGGTTTTTTTAATTTATATGTCGGTTCATATAGGTCGGTTCGGTTTTGAAGACTCAAAACCGAATCGGAACCGAATTCAATACGGTTCATTCGGTTCGAACCGAATTGAACCGAACTCATGTGTAAAACCGAACCAAACACCTTTTTTCGGTTCGGTTCAACTCGGTTCGGTTCGGTTCCGGTTTTTGTGCCCACCCCTAGTCCCAGTAGTTGTTGTTTCAAAAAATATATATATATATATATATATTATAATTGACACAAATATATAATAATTACAAACAATTTTTTTTTTTCTTAACAATGCTTCAATTGTCAAAATTTATTTTATGGATTTTGATCATTAAATTTGAATACGGACATGGTAACACAATAAAACGGGTCTAGCGAGTATGGTCTCCTTGTTTTTGTTTCAAGTATGATAATGTGACAGATTCAATGTCCATGTAAAAGTTGTAACTATTAAAATTATTCAGATATAGTATAATTCACCCAAATACAAAATAATTTATAACAATTTTATTATTATTTTTAACAATGTCATAAAAAAATATAAAAACTCTTCAAAACAAATTTTATATAAAAAAAGAAAAAGCAATCAACGGTCAGAAAAGGAGATCAAAAATTACAAAGCGGGGCCCCTCCTCTTGATCATTAGATCAGACGCTAGTTAACGCCCAAACGTCAGTTGAAAACGATGTATCACCCGGGAAAAACATATTTCCTCCCTCCCTCCTACACTACACACATAGCGCACTTTAGCGGCAACCCTTGAACAAAATGTGTTAAATTACCAAAAAGGCCCTATGCCAACTAAAAATCACCCACAAACCCGAACGTTAAAACCGCTCTCTCTCACTCATGACTCACTCACATATATAAAACCTTCGATTCCCGGCGATTCCACAAAACTAACCCCAGCAAAATCAATTTTTAAAAAAAAAATAGAAAAGAAAAAAAGAGAGAGAAATCAGAGAAAAAGAAAAAAGGAAAAAAATAAAAATATTTGGAAATTAAGAGTATAAATTAGTTGAATTGGATTTTTGGTGGTTCGATAAATGGTGTTTTCTTGTGTTAGAAGAGAGGAGGGAGAGTCTATGGCGATGGCTCCGGAGAGATCTTCAAAACCGCTCCACAACTTCACGTTGCCGCGTACGCTCATGTGGGGAAACCAGCGGTACCTGCGCTGCATGAAGGTCCAGGATTCGTCGACGATGGCGGCGGCGGCGGCAATCGTCGATCATCGTCTTGTTCGACGACGATCGTCGCCGAACAGGTTGAGCGGGTTTTCTGACGCGGGTCGCCGGGGGGAGAGGGTTTTGTTGTTTAAGAAGCCGAGAACGGATGGCGGCGGAGCAGGAGGAAGAGACGAGGAGGAGGAGGAGGAAGGGATCGAGGCGGTGAGGGAGAAGATCATGAACGATCTCAAGACCGCCGCTGATAAGATGAAAGATGCGATTTTGAGGAAGCAGAGGGTGTCGGATTACGAGAGGGAGGAGGAGGAGTCTCCCGTGTCGGCGGCTGCTGCTGCTGCTGCCGCCGCGCAGGACTCTGCCAGGCCGTGGAATCTCCGGACTCGGCGTGCCGCGTGCAAGGATCCGAATGGTGGACCAGCACCGGCGGCGGCGTCTCCGGCGAGCAAAGGATTCTTGAGAATTGAGGAGAGAAAGCCGAGCTCGTCGTCGTCACCGATGAGAAGTGAGGTTGGTGTTGGCGCCAAGTCGCCGAGGGTGTTAAGAGGAGGAGGAGGACTAGCAGAGAAGGAGGTCAAGAAGGAGAGACCGAAATTCTCGATGGCTTTATCGAAGAAAGAGATCGAGGAGGATTTTATGGAGTTGGTAAATCATCGGCCGCCGAGACGCCCCAAGAAGCGGCCCAAGATCGTTCAAAAGCAATTGGATGTGAGTTTTTTTTTTTTTTTTTTTTTTGAATTCTTTTCGCTTTTTTCAAAACGTGGGACTGTTATGATTTTCGACAACAAGATTGTTAATTTGTTTTGTTTGTGTTTGCAGACTTTGTTTCCCGGATTGTGGTTAACAGAGGTGACGGCTGATTCCTATAAGGTGCCGGAGTTAGCTGAGAGTAGCAAGGTAAAACATCCGCAAAATAGTTTTCTATAAAGGATTGCTTGTTTGGTTGGTGGGAAAAGGCAAAGAATTTTGAAAGTTCGAATTTTGATGGATTTGGATCCATTTGATCACATCCCAAGTGTGAAAAATGTTCCTTTGATTTGTTCCTTTTTCATGATGATGAAAACTTTTAGATTTGAGGATTCAACTGCTATTTTCTTTTCTGCTTTTTAACAATTTTTCTGGGCAATGAAAATTAGCTTTTATTTGATTTCTTTCATCTTTTTTTTTTTAATATAATTTTGATCGATTTTTTGAAAAGTTGAAGCTTAAAGTGACTCTGTTTTTTCTTTTTTGTGCAGAGGTAGTAACAGCGGTGGTGGCAGCTTATAGTGGGGAGTTTCAAGGCTTCTGTTGGCTGACTACTGGTAACTCGTGACCTCTAATTAGTGGTGTATAACAACAGCAGTACCACACCATCTTTTGTGAATTGGGAATTTCATACAAGTGTTGAATTTCCTGGTAACTTTGTGGTGATGCAAGTTCAGAGGCTTTGAAATGCTAATTTTTGTTTATTAAAATTTTTTATTCATTGGTTTCTTTCTCTTTTTTAGCAGAATAAAAGAATAAGTGTGTATACAGAAAAGGGGATGGTTAGATATTGGTAGATGGAAAAAGATGCTTTGTTCTATGAGCTTCATTGTTGTTCCGAGTTGTCTTGTTTAGTTTCCCTGATATTAATGAATGCAGCAGTCTTCATTTTATAACTTGTGCAGTTTCTTTGATTTCTTTCCTCTCAATAATCTTAAGTTTAAATGAATAACATGTGAGAATTGGTGGTGTTTGCTTAAGATGTATTATATGCTTGAATTGGATAAGTTTTTCAGATTTTGTTCTGTGTTGAGTTGATATACCAAGGTCTGGGATTATAGCTTTAACTTCTTGGCCGACCATTAGTCGCGTATTGATTTAAAAGTGAAGATTTTTAACCACGTTTTGCTTTTTCTCAGTTAGATTACTAGAATTGCTTTGAGAACTAATGAAGAGGACTGATATCGATAATCCACATTGCTGAATCACGAAATGTTTACACTAAGCTGCTAGAGTTGCAAACAATACACTTTCACCTTTTTAGGCATGTGTAATTGATTGGAGTCTTTGAACTTAACACAAACACACACAACAATCACACATTGACTGACACGACGACTGCTGAGGCTGCTCAACACTGACAGCAGCTACTTCACTTTCTCTGCAGTGAAATCTCCCGGTATTCTGTAAGTATTCCCAAAACAAAACACTTGTTCACTTTTCAAGTTGTCCATTTGCACTAGTAGTTTGTTGGATTAGAAGACGATACTGTCTGCATTGTTAACAAAATCGACAGTGGATTCTAAATTCTCTCTCTTGCCAAGAACACCTTTTAGTGAATGTTAAGCATATATCTACTGTTATTGCTGAAGTCGAATTTATTAAGTACTTTTAACGTTGTTTTTCCTTTTTTTTTTTTTTTTGTTCAACTCGAATTGCATCTTGACCAGTGGGTGGTCTTTCTATTATCAGTCTATAAAAGCATTGAATCAGTAGGTGTCGTATGCTGCATGTTTTTTCTTGTGAGGTTTTAGTTTATCGCATCTGATAAACCGTTTTATAGAGTTGTAGAAAACTGTTATACCATTTGATAAAAAAACTTGCAGGATTGCGCACCATTGTCAAGGTTTTGGGTATGTGTGTGTGTGTTTGGATGGACTTAAGTTGACTTTATAATTGAGGCGCTGAAATGTTGACATGAGCAGGAGGCAGAAACAACCGCCAAAGGCTGCTGTTTGACTCTCCAAATTGAACTTTTGAAAACGCGTTTTTAGAGGTCTCTCTTTTTTGTTACCGTTGGAGCTGTTTACTGGGTTGGGCCAAACTTGAAATTGCCTTTTAATAAGGCCCAGATTTGTAAAAATCAAAACTAAGCCCAAAAGACACCAAAAGATATATTTATTTAACTATGTAAATACACATCATCTACATCTACTACTACTATTATTATTTTATTTAATCAATTTTATTATTATTTAAAATATTATTATATTTAATTCTTCCACTGTTTTTTTTCCCTCACTTTTTTCATCTTTTCTGTTTTTCTTTCTCAAAATCATATTTCATTTTTCTTTCTTTCCTTCCTCAAAAGAGTCAATGAAAAGCATTTATTTTTTCACAACTAATCTGTTTGATGATTTTGATTCATTCTTTATACTTAACAATTAGTTTATATTTCCTTAAAAGAAATTAAAAATATATTTGAAATTGGTTTTTAGAAGAGATTCTAAGGATTAAGAAAATGAAAAGAGTTTAAATAATATATTTTAATATCAAACTATTAATAGGGAACTTCCTTAAATGATTATTAGGAAATCATTTCTTCTTTTTTTTTTTAAAAAAAAAAAATCATTAATATGAAGCCTTTTTGTTTGATAAAAAATTAAAATAGGAAACTGATTAAATGATTAATAATTATTGATAGATGTACTTACAAGCTATTTAGTTTTCTTAGTAATTTTACTTAAAGGAAATTATTAGATTTTAAAAATATATATATTAATTATGAGTGTACGTATAATTTTGAAAGGTGCAAATATCGTCGCTCTCAATTATTACAATATTTTAAGGCTGGAGAAGGGGCATAAGCTGAACCTATACCCTTATGGATGTAGGTGTGGGAGGTTTACCGTTGAACCTCATCTTGTGACATTTTTTTTAAGCCCAAAAGACATTTAGAAATGCCATTTCATTTCATGATCGGTGTTATAAGTTAGCGAAAATGTCATACTTTGTAATGTATTCAATATGACGTTATTGTCGTTTTTATTCGATTTATGTTATGTGATATGTAAATACTAAATAGATGTGAGTCCATGTGTGAGTCATGTGACGTGCTGTGCATCGGGTGTTTTCTAACTTAATGAATCTGTAATGCGTGTGTAAGAATTCAACCAAGCTTAATTTTGTAAATTAATATAAATCTTCCTTGGAATTTTAAAATGGGTTCATTTTAGAGTTTCCATGCATATTGGATCACGAAAGTAACGATTCCATAATTCAGACTTCTTATCAGATTTTGTGGGTTTCCTTATAAAACGTGTGCACAACAAATATGTAATTTTTTTTAAACTGAAAAAAGAAAAAAGAAAAAAGAAAAAGTATTAACATTAAAAAGAATGAAAGTGATAAAAAATAAAAAATAAAAAAATTCCGACCTGCCGGATTCGAACCAGCGACCTAAGGATGACAGCAACACTACTACAGTCCTCCGCTCTACCAACTGAGCTAAGGTCGGTTGTTGTATGAGAGTAGAACTTATATTTACAAATACAATAAAAAATAAAAAAGATAGACAATTAGTTTTTGACTTTTTGCTTAGATAAAGGAAATAAATAATAATAATAATAATAAGATGATATATTTATTGAAACCATATTCGTAATCTGGCCATAAAATTTGCAATGTTTTGATAAAAGGAAAATTAATTATACAAAATCAACTTGTAAAATGATTTTTTTATTGAAAGGAGGAATAAAAAAAAAAAAAAAAAAAAAACATTAGCCTTGGTTTGGATGGCTTATCATAAAGAAAACAAATAAATAAAATATAGGTTTTTGACATAATTGGTAGAATTTGGAACATATAGGATACAGGTTAATAATTGATAAAATATTTTATTTTAAAAATTTTAAAAATAATAATTTTCATTATTAACAAATAAAAATATTGTTTGATTTAAAACTGGTTTACCATTTTATCCAAGTGGGGTGGGGCTATTTAGTCCCATATTTTGAAAAAAAAAAAAAAAATCACTTCTTTTAATTTTTTATTTAATTATAAAATTTTATATTTATTTAATATATCTTATTAAAATATTTTAAAATATTAATTAAAAAAATGTTATTATCCTTAATATTAATATTAAATATCTGTTTTAAAAAATTAAATGATTTGAAAATAATTTAATTTAATTTAATATTAATCAATTTTACATTTATTAAATATATGATAAAATTATTTTTTATCCAATTTCATACCACACCTAACAAAAGATATAACTATTTTAATCTAATCTCATATATCACCAAAACATCACATCACTAATTTAGTCAAATCCAATCAAATTCAATTCTATGAAAAAAAATTATTATATCCTATGCACCAAACGAGCCCTTATAAAAAAAATAGTTCAACAAAAATAAGACCATGAGATGATCCAAACTATAAAATATGCTAATATTTTGCACATGACCTCTTAGCACATGTGGTTGTGCACCGCATTTTCACATGCGAGATTTTCAAATCCTATCATGTACATTTTATAAGTATATGTGAGGAGTTTTATTTTCGATTTGTGGGAGTAGTTATCTCTCGTTATGGGAATGTATTGTTTGATCTCGACAATCTATTAGATCTTGTAAATTTTAATACTTAAAAAATCCTTTTAATGAGAATCTTTAGATTTAAGACATGGGCCATGTTAAGATGGTTGTGAAAGCCAAGCTAATACAACCAACTTATAAATAATTAACTAAAAAGTTAAATAAAGGACCCTCAAATCATTAAATTTCTTATTCTTTTTTTATTTATTTAATATATATTATTATTTCAAACAACTGTAGCAACTGTTTTGTCTTGGTCAAGATAGAACAAAAAGACCCAAAAACAATGGACCCCAAAATCAAAAGAATATTGTATATTCAATTATACAAAAAAGAAAAAGACCAAAAGAAACCCACATCAATCACCGTTAAAAAAAAAGAACCAACACCCAAACAAAGATAGCCACATCTGATAATTAATTGACAGGACAAAAAATCAAAGAAAAAAGAAAAAGGAATTTTCAGAAGAAGAAGATAGCATGGGAGGATAGCTATGAACAAGATTCCTTGTTTACTTGTCTGCTAAGACCATAACATGTTGATATGCATCAAATTATGACCATCCATTTCTTTTTTCTTCATCTCTTTCACTGTATTTTTCACTTCCTAAACTTTTTCATTAATCCGAAACCAGGTATTTTTTTGAAGGCTTTCACTATTGGTGGGATTTGAGCCGCACTTCCTAAACTTAGTTTATTAGGGTATAGTATTCTAAAAAGAATGTATTAATGTAATGTGGGTGCTACTTAATTTTGTTTTGTTACTGTTTACTACACAAAAGACAATAGCAAAACCCTAGTTAATTTAGTTGATTAATTTGTGCATTATAATTCAAAACACATCTACAATAGAGAGAAGTGTACGAGTATATCAACTAGTTTATAGACAATTTATATATATATATATATATCATATGCAATGGCAGCAACTCGAATCTGATATATTTACAGGTCGAATAAGGGTCATTTCCACCTAGTCACATTTATAGGCATTTACTCTTAACACCGTGGAATTTCATGTTACTCACACCAACAACTTCAAAAAAGTATTTTATCTATTTATTAAAAAAATAATAATATTGTTTGGCATCCCAACTCATATTTTTTGGATTACACCATCCGGTTTTCGGGTGGGGCGGATCCACCATACTGTGCAATCAGCCCAGACCACACCCCGACTAATCCGGACTCGCACCGGGTCGGCCCACTAAGGGGTAAAGTGCTCCCAATATGTGTAGCTCCGTTCACAAGGGGAGTTGAACCCACGACCTTGCTTAAAGGATGAGAGCGCCGAACCACTCACACCAACACATGATTGGTAACTCATATTTAAATTTATAGGATACATGATAAATGTGTATCTATTTATTACCAACCGATACGTCACAAGTTGGAATATAAAATTAATATGATTTAACATTTTTTTTTTATTAAAAATATCTTATTCAATTCTTTGTTATCAGTTTAAAAATAATTTTTTTTTTAAACAAAATTACAAAATAATAAAGAATGAGCTTGAGATCTAATCTCTTCGTCACTACATAATTTTAATTTCTTCCAATTTACAAACACTTATCACAAGTGATCACAGCCAAATCCATCTGTACTTAAAAAACATTCAGTTTTAATAAATGAAAATAAAAAAAGTCATTGAAAAAAAAAATAAAAAAAATCTATCTCTTCTTCTTCCTAATCTTTCCATTACAGAAGATTGAACCCAACCCAAAAAGACCACTAACAGTTGCATTTGAAATACATGGAGGTGCAATGTTCAAAACAGGACTGATTCTAACACCACCATTTCCATTATAAGATCCACATTTCTTCAATGGAGGCTTCAATGTTGAGTAATTATTATTACTACTACTGTAAAAGTAATATGTACCAGTAGAACTTGATGGTTTTCTTGAAACAGATGGTTGTCTCTGCAGATTCTGCTTCTGGGATTCCTTTGAAATGGCTTCAGGTTTCGGATTCGGAGCCGAACCAGTTGAATTGCTTCTTGAAAGGAATTGCAGTGACTTGATCAGACTCTTGCTTCTAGTGGAATCACAGTTGAGGCTACTGCTTCTTTTGAATTGCCAAAAAGATTTTGATGAGGGCTTTTGGTCTTGATCATCTGAATCTAGACTCATTGATAAGAACTCTTTCAATCTGATGATCTTCTTCTCTGCAGAATTTTGAGAAGAGCTTGGAATTGTTGGAGATTTATGATTCTGTTGATGGGTTTGTTTTTTTGTAGTTGAAACAATTTGTTTCTTCATTTGAACAGCAAGGATTTTTCCATTTGAAAAGAGCTCGTCTGCTGGAGAAATCTCCTGGAAAAAGGTGGTGTTGTTGCCAATGCAGAAATTGAAATCAGAATTTGAATCCAGAAGTGATGAATCCAATCTTTGTTGATGATCTTCTTCAATGGAAACAGAACCTGTCTTGTCTAGATCACGCGAAAAGGAGATTCGAGGACTTGAAATCTCTGAACAAACTTCAATCGCCATAGCAGAACAGAGTACCTCAGAAAGAAACTGTTGAAAAAATGAATAACAAATTTTACGGGCTCTGGTTTTTTCCCAGTGAAAATCCCGGGAAGATTATCAAAAAACCAGAGAGAAAATTCCAGGAGTGTTGCAATAAAAGCTGGAAGAAATTGGAGTCAAAATTAAATAAAGCAAAAGAGAGTCAGGAATTGCAGCTTTAAAGCTTCTTTTTCTTTTTTCTTTCTTCTCTTTTTGTCTAAGATTAGAAGAAGAGTAATCATTGAAGAATTTTTTTGAAGGTGATTATAGATTCCATTGTTTTGGAAGTGAGCAAGAAAAGAAAGAGAGAGAGAGAGAGAGAGAGAGAGTGTGTGTGTAAGAGCTGTTGAATTTAAGCACCGAAAGGCTATAAAAGAAGAGTGATGTTGGTCTCTAGGTGGGTTTCCAATGAAGAATTGAAACTACTTCTACTTTTGAGAATGGAAGAATTTGAATAAATTTTAGAGAGAGAGAGAGAGAGACCTCAGCAGACCTCTGATTCTATTGGATTTATTGTTCACTTCAAGCTATATATAATTCATATAAGGGATATTATCAAAATTCTCCCTCTAGTTTACTCTAGTTTACCCTATTACCCGATACCCACCTAAATGCCCTTAAATATTTTAAACAAATAAGAGCAAAATTATAAATTGGTAAAAAAAATTAAATTAAAAAAATTAAACATTCTTAACAAAATTTAAAAAATATAAAATAATATAATTATAAAAAAAATTAAAACTATTAGAATCTCTCTACCTCTCTAAACCCAAATCATAATATTCTCTCACTAAAGCCAAACATTAATTTTATCTCTTTAAACCCTTATTAAAAAAAACAACAGTCTCTCTCTCCCTCTTCTTTCTCTCTACTGGCGAGGAGAGTCGATCTCCTTCATTGAGCGCTAAGTTTTTAGCCGATCTCCTCATTAAGTTTTAAAATTTTGGAAAAGAAAATCTAGGAGATATGAGAGAAGAAATAAAATAAATTAATGATAGATTGAGGAGAAAGAAAGAAAAAAGAAATGAATTTATTAAATCCTAACCATCCAAATCTTAAAGATCCAATGACTATAAAATCATGTTAAATATTGTGTCTCTTGATCCCTCCCCATATATATAGTAACTTTTCAGTACGGGATTTCCCGCACAAGGATCATTGATTGCTACCGGTACTTTTTGGATTACCATTGGTAGAAATCCAATAACTACCTTTAATAATCGACGATTCTATATAGAAAATCTTGCACTTGAAATTTTGTGTGTATATATATATATTAATCCTTTGTAAATATATAAAGGGTAAAACAAAAATTTTCTAATACAAATGGATGGGTAAATGAGTCTTTTCACATATTTGGTTAAGAGAAGTTAACTTTAGGGGGGTAATGGGGAATAAGGTAAAATATAGAGGTATATTGGCCATTAATGAAATTAGATAGAGGAAAACGGGGAATAGAGTAAGGTAGAGAATTTTTTTTTTTTTTTTTTTTGAAATACCACACGTGGTGGCCTCAACTCCAACTTGAGACGTTACCAACCTGAAACATTACCTGACTGAATCCAACTTGAGACGTTACCAACCTAAAACATTACCTGACTGAATACAAAATGAAACATTGTCGGACTGACTTCATATTTTGAAAGAATACAAATGAAATTTCAGTCCTAAATTCCTTACAACACTTGTCAAGAGAAGACTTATAATATTTGTCAAAAAAAAAAAAAATTAGAAGAGTTTTAATAGTATGCAAAAAAATTGAAATATTAAATGAATCTGTTTTTTTTTTTTTTTTTAAATACATTATCTATTTGTCAGTTTATTGTCTTATTCCAAATTCCATATTGATGTCCAAGTCACAACTCAACGATCGGCTATGTGGAGACTAACTGGCTTTTATGGCCATCCAAAGTCGACTCAACGTCATCATGCATGGACGCTACTTCGGTGACTTTATGGTATGTCCTATTTGCCTTGGTTGTGCACGGGGGATTTCAACGACATCTTGGAAGAGTAGAAGAAGCAGAGAGGTGTTCAACGTCCCCGGTTGATGATTGACAACTTTCGTTCAGCCCTTGATGATTGTAATCGTCAAGACTTAGGCTTTTCAAGACTGGAATTCACATGGTCCAATAAAAGGGGAGGTTCCGATCTTATTCTCGAAAGACTTGACTGATGTGTGTCCAACCTTCAATGGAAAAATATGTTCGTGGAGGCAAAGGTGAGCCATCTAGAATTCTGGAGGTCCGATCACCGACCTATTCTAATGGATAATTCCCCTACTTCCGGGACTGGTGACCAACAGTGGGTGAGGTCGAATTGACGTTTTCATTTTGAAGAGTGTTGGGCGAGTAGAGAGAGTTGTGCTGAGATTATTTAAAGGGTTTAGATAGGTACTGCTGTGAGCCAGGTATGGTGACCAACATTCGGCTTTGTACTGATAAATTGGCTGCGTGGAACAATCAGAACATGAGACGCATGAAAGAGGAAAAAGCAAAAAAGACAATCAGCTCTTCGTCATGCTTCTTCTTCGATTCATCCAGGCTCCTGAAAGGTGATTCAGGGGATTGAAGATGAGCTCGATAAGCTCTTAGATCAAGAAGAAATTTATTTGCAGCAAAGGTCGAGAGAGAACTAGTTGAAAAGTGGTGACAAGAACACTAAATATTTCCACGCAAAAGCATCATCAAAGCGGTCCGGAAATAAGATTAAAGGCTTGATTGATAACTCAGGTATTTGGAGAGAGGCGAAGGAAGATATTTTGTAAATTGTGGAGCAGTACTTCTCTAATATCTTTTGCTCCAACCAGCTGACCACTAGTTCAATGAATATGATCCTTAAATGTGTTCAGCAGTGTGTTCCTCCTGGGAAACATGCCTTTTTAAATGCTAAATTCTCTTCTGAGGAAGTGAGAAGAGCTGTGTTTGATATGCATCCTACGAAGGCTCTTGGATTAGACAGGCTTCCGGCTCTTTTTTACTAAAAATTTTGGCCAGTGGTGGGTGATATGGTGTCTAAAGCTTGTCTTGGGGTCCTTAATGACAGGCTTGGTCTAGAAGGGGTGAAAGATATTCTCATAGTCATGATTCTAAAGATGAAGAGAGTAGAGCGCATCTCTGACTTCCGTCCCATAAGTTTATGCAATGTTATCTACAATGTGGTGGCTAAGTCCTTTGCTAACAGGTTCAGAAGCGTGCTGAATAATGTTATTTCTAAGACTCAAAGTGCATTTTTCCAGGTAGGTTAATTTCTGACAATGCTATTATGGGATTCAAATGCATGCATGCTCTCAAGCATCGAAAAAAGGGTAGGAAAGGTACAATGGCACTTAAGTTAGATGTGTCAAAAGCCTACGACATGGTGGAATAGGAGTTTCTCTCAGGTATGATGAATAAGCCTGGTTTTTCAGAGTCATTGATTTATCGCATCATGCGCTGCGTAAAATCCATATCGTTTTCTATCTTGATCAATGGGGAAGTGTGTGGATCGATTAAACCTTCTAGAGGGTTAAGACAAGGAGACCCGCTATCTCCTTTCCTGTTCCTTATCTGTGCAGAGGGTTTGTCATGGCTTATGTTTGACGCTGAGAGGAGGAAGGAGTTGGTAGGTTTCCGTTGTAGTAGGGGAGGCCCGAAGATCAATCATCTGCTCTTTGCGGATGATAGCTTGATGTTCTCTAAAGCTTTGGAAAAGGATTGTCGAGCTATTAAAAGCATTTTAGAGTGTTATATCGGAGCTTCAAGGCAATTGGTCAATTTTCAGAAATCGGCAGTATGAGGGTTTCGAGGCATCGTGCGGAGTCCCTTGCAAGCATTCTAGGGGTCTAACTTGTTGATTACCATGAGCGGTATCTCGGCCTTCCGAGCTTCGCCGGAAAGAATAAAAAGGAGTTATTTACTAGCATTAAGAACAAAGTCTGGGATAGGGTAAAAGGGTGGCAAAGTAAGTTGTTCTCTTCTGGTGGAAAAGAAGTTTTATTGAAGGCTGTGGTTCAATCAGTTCCTACATACTCCATGTCTCTCTTTCGGCTGCCCCGGTCTTTTATTAATGTTCTCCACATAATTAGTGCCAATTTTTGGTGGGGATCAGATTTTGAGAAGAGGAAACTGCACTGGTGCCATTAGAGCAAGCTGTGCTACAACAAAGATGATGGTGGGTTGGGTTTTCGTGATCTGTCAATATTTAATCAGGCCTTTTTAGCAAAACTAGTTTGGAGAATCCATCATAACCCCTTATCATTGGCTATTAGAGTCCGCAAGCACTGTTATTATGGGGATTGCTCGATTCTGAACGATGTTGGTGGTTCTTCTTGCTCTTATTTGTGGATAAGCTTCTTATGGGGGAGAAAACTTTGGGAAATGAGTACAAGATGGTGCATAGGGTCTGGTGACTCGACTTTGGTTTATCATGACCGTTGGATTCCTCGTCCTTCGATTTTGAAAGTTATGTCTCCTCCGATTTTGGGAAATGCAGCTTTGGTTAGGGACCTTAAGCTCCCTTCTAGCTCTTAGAACACAATTCTGATCAAGGAATCATTTTTACCTACTGATGATGAGATCATCCTTAGCCTCCCATGTTCTTCCTCTACACGAAGTGACTCCCTTTGCTGGCATTTTGATAAGTTTGGTTCGTTCTCGGTCAAGAGCGCGTATCATCTAGGTTGTTCAATCTTAGCTAGTATCTCTACTTCCTAGTCTGTCCTCAGTGGTTCTTAAGCTGTTTGTGTGGAAGGCTTGTAATGAATGGTTACCTGCTTGTTTGAAGTTAGCTAAGCATGGTGTGTTTGTTAAGCGCTAGTGCCCTTTTTGCTCTAACAAGATGGAATCAATTTTCCATGCTTTATGGAATTGCTCTGCCTTATTAGAGGTTTGCAGCGGTTTTGTGAAGCTTAGGGACATGGTTCTTTCGGAGAATATATCCTTTTTGAAGTTCATGGTTTTATGCAAAAACTTGTTATTGTTGGATGAAATGGAGCTGCTTTTTCTGATAATGTGGCGCACATGGTTTCGTTGCAATGCCCATGTTCACAATTCTACATTGGTTCTGGTGAGTGATAATGTGCCTTGGTCAGTAAATTTATAGGAGGAGCTTAAGCGTGTTAATATGAATGCTGATAGTGGTCACAACAGTTGTGAGATAATTACCCCTTCTTGGCGTCCTCTTGATGATGGCTCCTTCAAGGTGAATACCGATGCTACCTTGGATGGAATAATGAAAAGGGTCGGTACTAGTGCGATTATTAGGGATAGTCATGGGAGGGTTATGGCCTCTTGTGCACAAGTTTTCTCTACCAACTTCTCTCCGCTGTTAGCTGAATCTCTGGCGATCCTTCGAGAGTTGAGGTTTACGCTTGACTCAGGTCTATGGCCCTATCTAATTGAGTCTGATTCTCATGTAGCTATTTCCTTGGTGAATTCTACTAAAGCTCCTCTGTCTGATGTCAGACTGTTTATTGCTGATATTCTTGAGCTTTTGTCTAATTCTCCTGGTTGTGTGGTTAGTTTTGTTCCTAGGAAAACTAATATGGCAGCTCATTGTCTTGCCAAGCTTGATTTATCGTTGAATTCTAATTTTTTATGGATGGAGGAGGTTCCACCGAGTATGTCTCCAATTGTTTTGGGGGAAACCCCATGGGGGAAACCCCAAAACTGTTGTAATCCTAAAATAAATAAATAAATAAATAAATAAATAAATATATAAAAAATAAAAAAACGAGTATTTTTTAGAACTTTAGTCTTTGGTAGGATTCGAACCGCTGACTTGGGAGTCATTTACCCAAGCTCCAAGCTTGCTCATCTACCCGCTAAGCTACGCTCCTGGGGGCTTAAATGAATTTGATTGAATTTGAAAGCATTGACAAATAAATAAATAATACAATTGCAACCCGCATAGTATGACTATAGATTTAATAAAATTGTCACTCGATATTTGAGTGCATGATATATATATATTATTTGTTGGATCTGATGGTAAGAAATAAACTTATGTTAGATCTACAGAATCAGAAAAAGGATATTCATTTGGTAGAGCATTTAAACATTTTTTTTTTAATATATAATAAAAGTTAAATTTGGATTAATTAGTGTGTAATTGGTGAAGGAGACACAAAGGTTAATAATTTATGGTAGGCTTAAATAATTATGTGGCACGAGAGGAAGGGTCCATAAAGAATTATTATTATTTTATTTTTTTTTAGGAAAAAATGAATAATTATTGATTTACCCAAAAATAAAAATCATATCCTTTAATTCATCCTATTATCCTTCCATTTATGTGATCAATTGAAGCTCTATTCAATAATAATAAAATAAATAAATAAATAAATTGAAGCTCTAATGCTTCATTTGAAGTTAATTTTGAACTTTTTTTTTTAATCTATTTCCACTTAATACTACAAATTATTTAAAAATTATTTGTCACAAGAAACAAAAATATTTATAACAAATAAAACAAATATTATTCCGAAAAAATGTTTTTTTTTTATTCATTTATCAAAAGTAAATAGAAGGTGAGATGTGAGTACTTACTGAACAGGGTCAAGATCTTTAACGCCGCATAAGAAATTTTATGATCGAATTTCAAATAATTGAGTGATATAATACATACATAATCTCTATAAAGAGTGATAATATTTAAAGTCTAATGATATAAATAGATGCTTCCGAGACAAATAAAGAATATAAAACGAGTTGTAAATTTTTTTTAAAAAAAATAGAAGTTAATTTATATGCAAGAATATATATATATATATGAACGAACGAGAATGCAAATCGAAAATGAGATTGAAAAGACTTTTTACTAACAATAATTTTCACCAAAACAATATATTAAAAGTACTTATTATTGTAGTAGGTAGTGTTAGTGTTATAATTATTGAGATCTGAAATTTTTCTAATTAAAGTAATGATGTTAATCACTTAATTCACTCAATGACATAATTGACATTATTGATAAAATGTACTTGACAGGTGGGGAATGTGGAGAAATATTATAAAATTTTAAAAAATAAAAATAAAAATAAAAATAAAAATGTTGGGGGATCCAAGCATATGGAGAGAAAAGACATGACACAAGCTCAACAGTGAGTGTGGTCTGGGTCCTTTCATTCCTTATCACATGTTTCATGTCTTCTATCCTTTCATTATTTTTCTCATTCTTCTAGGCATCTTCTACTGCTCTTTATAATTGGATTGCTTTAACGTCTATCTTCCCACTAAAAAGTCCCGAATACATCCTATGTATAAGAAGTAAATCATTCCTTCAAAGGTGTCTGTTGTATGATGTATGATGTATTGAAATCATTCCCTTGTCAAGTGTATTATAGAACAAAGATATTGAAATAAAAAATATATATTTACTTTTTGAAGATAAAAAGAAATATAATTTTTTTATATACCATTGACCGTGACAGCAACTCAAACCTGATATATTATCAAATTATATATATATATATATACACTTATAAGGGATTTTTTATTTTAATTTCAGTAAGAACTACCATGAAATCATATCGATTTGAATGAATTTTGATATAAATTTTTTTTATGGACGATAAGTTTATCGAAATCTATCCATGAATAAAATTTGAAAACTTTTCAAGCACTAGAACTATTTATCCCAATTTTTTTTTTAAAAAAAAAAATATGAAGGCATCAGAAAAATGAACGAAACATAGGAAAATTAAAAATAAAATAAAATAGTTCTTGTATTTGAAAAATTCTCAAATTTTATTCATGGATAGATTTCGATGAACTTACCATCCACAAAAAAAGTCATATCAAAATTTATTTAAATCGATATGATTTCATGGTGATTCTTACCAAAATTAAAATAACATATCCCTTATGATACATATATATGTAGTTTTTTTATTGTCAGTTCAAATTGATATAAAATATATTAGTTCCTTACATGTGAACCATTTGATTTGAATGTTTTGACTTGGATACATGTATTTGTCTAACATCTTTTAAATCCAATGACCCACATGCAAGGAACTGATATATTTTATATTAGTTCGAGCTGACAATCAAAAGACTATATATATATATGTGTGTGTGTGTTTTAAAATAAGCTTTTGATCTTAAAAGCATATATCATGAACTTATGAGAAATCTAATTTATAATTTACATATATACTTGTGTGTGGACTTTTTTTTCAATAAGTTTTTGGATCTTAAAAGCGTATATTATGAACTTAGGAGAAATCTAATTTATAATTTAATGCAGACTGTTATGTATTCAGTGTGGAAATAGGGGGAAATAAAACTCTTTTTATGTTGAATTTTAATAGTATTACTAGTTTAATGGGAAAATTGCACAAACTTACCCTAACGTTTCCCATTATGGCATAATATTCAACTAATACATTTAATTGCACAAACAACCCCTCATGTTAGTCAAACATGGTTAAAAATAACCATTGACCATTATTTTGTTTAAAGCCCCAAATTGCTCCAGCACTTTATTACAAAAAAATCTAATTGCCCTTTATTAAAAACATTATCTACTTTAAATTATTAGAATATAAAAAATAAATACTAAACATAATCCTTTTTAAATAAAAAAAAAATCAAAAATAATATATTAAAAACAAAACAATTTAGGAAAACTTTATTTTGAGAAAATACAATTTAATAATATTTTAAAAACAAAACAAAAAAAATGTTATTTTGAGAAAATATAATTTAAAATTATGCAAGTCCAATATGAATAGTGGTAATGTGCTATATATTTTTGAATTTTTTTTTGTTTTTATTATATTATTTTTTATTTTTTTTTATTTAAAAAGGATTATGTTTAGTATTCTAAACACAAATATAAATAAAATCATTAAAAGTTTGAAATAAAAATATAATCATTTGTCATAATAAAATATAGTAGTACCGAAAATTTGTTCAATGTTCATCTTTATAAGACAAAATAATTTGACTCAATACAAATTACGCATTATATTTTGATTCAAAAATAAAAAAATAAATACTAAATATAATCCTTTTTAAATAAAATAAAAATATGTTTTAAATTTCAAAAATATATAGCTCATTACCACTATTTATATTAGACTTGCATAATTTTAAATTATATTTTCTTAAAATAAAATTTTTATTTTGTTTTGTTTTTTATTATTAAATTGAATTTTCTCAAAATAAAGTTTTCCTAAATTGTTTTTTTAATATATTATTTTTGAATTTTTTTGATTTAAAAAGGATTATATTTAGTATTTATTTTTTATATTCTAATAATTTAAAGTGGATAATGTTTTAAATAAAGGGCAATTAAGATTTTTTTGTAATAAAGTGCAGGGGCAATTTGGGGCTTTCGAAAAAAAATAATGGTCAATGGTTATTTTTAACCATGTTTGACTAACATGAGGGGTTGTTTGTGCAATTAAATGCATTAGTTGAATATTATGCCATAATGAGAAACGTTAGGGTAAGTTTGTGCAATTTTCCCTAGTTTAATAAGGTAAGTTTAAATGACACCAATAGTTTAAAGGCTAATTGGCGTTTAATCAATTGGCGTAGATGCCCCCTAAACTCTTTAAAAAGTTACAATTTGTCCCATAAACTTTTTTTTTTCGGCACTAAACCCCTAAACTCTCGTAAATTTATAAAAACTAACGGATTGGCAATGGAAGCCACATTCCGTCTGTTTTCAAGTCACATGTGCCTCACGTGCATCCCATAATACAAAATTTTGAATAGTTTAGGGGGTATCAGTGCCAATTAACCTAAAAACAATTATATTAACAAAAAGAAATTAATAAAATACATTAAAATAAAATTAAATATTAACTATATTATCAAAAAAATTAAATAATAATTAAATTTTAAAACAATTAAATAATATTAAAATAATTAATAAAATATACAAAAACATTTTACAAAACTAAAATAAAAAAATAAAAAAGAATATTGAATAATAAAAAATCTTATCACCTAAATCTCATCTCCAATCACCACCACCCAATCACATTCTTCTTATTCACCTAAACAATTTAAAAATTAAAAATTAAAAATTAAATTAAAATTAAAATTAAGAAACTCTCTTCTCACAAACCATAAATCATCATCATCCCAACATAAAAAACTCTCTCCTCACAAACCCTAAATCATCATCATCATCATCATCACCCACCCCCCGAAACTCCCCCCAATGAAGCCGGTTTCAAGTCGCCGTCATCACTTCTCTCTCGCTTTCTCTACTGCCTCAGTTGATTCAAATTTTTTGTGTTGATTTTTTTGTTGTAAATTATTTAGCTATATCAAGATCGATTTTTTTTTTTTTTTGTGTGAATTATTTAGCATTGTACCAGTTGAAGCTATCACCGAACAATGGCCACCCTCTTCTTCCCGGAGGCATTCTACATCTTCCATTCTTCTTTTTCTTACCTGATACAATTTGAGAATATAATGAATTGTATTACACACCGTACGTATAAGAAATCTGATAAAGCAAACTCAAGAAGCATTGAATTTGGGTTGTAAGAATTGGGTTGTTGGCTGGGTTCTTGAATCTGGAGATTACAGTGCATAGGGGTGGGCAAAAAATCATTAAACCGAACTGAACCGATGAACCGAACCGGTCCAATCGGTTTTTTTTCGGTTTTTAACTTTTAACCGGTTCGGTTCGGTTTGTTTTTTAAAAAACCGGTATTTTCGGTTCGGTTTCCGGTTCTAGGGTTCGAACCGGTGAACCAAACCGAAAACCGGTGTATATAATTAAAAATCCCTAAATTTTTTCTACTTTGTCTAAAACTAATAATGTTAAAAACAAAAAGAGTAATTCATATTTCATAAATATTGTTGCACATTCATATTTCATAAAAATTGTGTATTAAAAAAATATTGATAATGAAATTATCAATATTTTTTTAATACACATTTTTTTTAATATATGTAACCTAAGCTATCATCGAATCATTGATCTACCATTTGATTTTGTAAACAAGCCTTCAAATTAGTTACTAATGCATGCCCTTTAATTCTTATTAGTTTCAACCCTAAAAACTCATAGGACTATATATTTAGTCATGTTTTCATCGATGGAACGGTTGTTCACCGTTAAAATTGCAAGCTAAAAACATTACAAACTAACTCAATTGAGAACCGAAAAAACCGAACCAAACCGAACTGAACCGAACCGGTTCAATCGGTTTTTGATCGGTTCACACTTTTAAATTTTATCGGATCGGTTCACTTTTTCAAAAACCGGATATTATCGGTTTTTTATCGGTTCATTCGAAAAGTGAACCGATCCATTAAACGCCCACCCCTAACAGTGCATATGCTTCTTTACATTTTAAATTACCTGGGTTGTTGAATTTGGGTTGTAAGAATGAAGATGAAGATATTAGATTTTTTTTTTTTTTTCTAGATTACAAATTTGTGTAATTTGATCTCTATGAATTGATGGATTTTTTTGGGATTATTAATTTGTGGATTTATTTTGGGATTATTGGTTTGTGGATTGAAGAAGAAAGTCTATGAATTTATATTGATGGCTAATATTAATTATTTAATCTAATTATTTATATTTTGATTAATTTTCTGCTGATGAAAAAAAATATTCTTATTTTTTATAATTATTTAATATTTTGTTATTCTAGAGAGAATTTTAGTTATTTTTATTATTTAATTTAATTTAATTTATTAATCTAAATGCATTTAATATATATTATTTTATTTTAATGTATTTATTAATTTCTTTTTGTTAATATAATAGTTTTTAGGTTAATTGGCACTGATGCCCTTAAACTCTTCAAAATTTTGTATTATGGAACGCACGTGAGGCGCACGTGACTTGAAATCAGACGGAATGTGGCTTTTGTTGCCAATCCATTAGTTTTTGCAAATTTACGAGAGTTTAGGGGGTTTAGTGCCGAAAAAAAAGGGTTTAGGGGGCAAAGTACAACTTTTTGAAGAGTTTAGGGGGCATCTGTGCCAATTAGCCTAGATTAACATACTCTCATCTCCTTCTTTTATTACATTTTTACCCTTTTAGGTTTTATTTTAGTTTCAAAAACCTCCATTGTCAATGGAAATGGACCATACCTCCAATTGGAGGTCAAAGATCTCTCTATTAGAGGTCTGTCGAAATCGGCCTCCAATTGGAGGTTGATCGATTCGATCTCCAATGAAGGTCTCGATGAAGATGATGAAAAAAAATTGAAACTTTCATTTTTGTCCATTAAATCTCGGAAATTACAAATATACCTAATAAGTCTTGAAAACCATAAAATAAATTTCAAAAATTAGAAAACAAGTCTCGAAAATTCAAAAATAAGTATTAGAAACACTGAAATAAGTATTGAAAAATATCAAAATAAGTGTTGGAAAAACAAAATTAAGTCTCGGAAAAAATAAAAAAAACGCGAGACTTATTTGTGTGAATGTGCTTTAAGGGCATTTTTATCAGATCCATCCTATTAAAACTTAAGTTATTAAATTTGTGATAATTTTAAAACTTACTATTTAAAGAGTGCTATTAAATTTTCAAAAACTATATTCAATCTACAAAAGTTGAGTTTTTAGTTTAACAAATAATCTTGTTCACGGTGCATATGAAATAAAAATAAAAAATAAAAATAAAAAAATTGATCACGAGTCGAAAATAATAATAATAATAATAATAATAAGAGTAATGCTACATTACCCAAATTTGGTGTCAAAATCTGGTGCCCAAATTTGGTGCCCAAATCTGGTGCCCAAATGATGTGGCAACAATGTTGACCATTTATTTAAAACATGTAAATCTAATACAATTTAAATGAATGGTCCACATTGTTGCCACATCATTTGGGCACCAGATTTGGACACTAAATTTAGACAATGTAGCATTACTCTAATAATAATTCTTTAAAAGTGAGACCGCCAATTTTAATTTTAAAAAGGAAATACAGAATTTTTATTCAATGAAGTGAAAGGTGCAGTTAATGTAAGATTCTAGATGAGAAAGAGATCAGACTGCACTACTGCAGAGATTTTAAAATTCAGTAGTTGAAAGAATTTACCCGGGAAAGTGACATATATATCAGACATTGTTTACAGCTCATCAGTCATGAGTCATGTCATGTTGTCATTTTTTGGCTTTTTTATTTTTTATTTTTATTGTTTTATCTAATAATTCTCAATACCGTTTTTTCTTGGGAAAGTATCATTTTCTCCCTATTTTTTGACCTATTAGTAAATCTACCCCCTATATGTTTACAAATGGCCGTTTTATCCCTTGAAACCAAACGTATTCGTCATATTCCCCCTTTCCGTTAGCTTTTCCATTAAAAACTATCGTTGATTGTTATCCTCTTGTTGACTGAAAGGGTACAAACATAAAATAATTAATATACATTTATGATTAAAAAAAAAAAAACTGAAAATAATGTGTGGTTGTGATGAATACATAATACACCTCACTTGCAATCTGACTATATGCAAATATATAATATAAAATTAATTAAAAATTTAAAACTAAAAACTAAAAAACAAAATTAAAACTAAATCATAATCTGGGCAAGAACACTAAATTGTATTGATCTCTATCTATCTTTCTTCATCATCACAAGATCGTGTTCCCTTCTCTCTCTCTCTCTCTCTCTCTCTCTCTCTCTCTCTCTCTCTCTCTCTCTCGTGAATCTATTGGTGTGGGATGATTTTGTGCAAGTCAAATCACATTCTCTAAACACTGTGTGGTGGTGGTTGGAGAAGATTAGCAGATGGTCGCACGGCCTTAGATGAGATCTTTACAAACAATAGCGAGTTCTGGATTGATAGGTTTGGCGGTTCTGATTTGGGGGCTACAGTTATGTATTTCTGGGTTGATGGTGGGAAGGTTCTGGATTGATGCATTTTGAGTTTTTGATTTTCTTAGTTGATGGTAGGGGTGGTAGTGTGGTGTGTTTTTAGGTGGATGGTTAGTGATTGTTGTTGAATGTTGAATTTTTATTTTTAATATCATTTGTCATTTGAACATTTAAATTTATTGGAGAGGATTTTGGATTGATATTGAATGTGGATGATAGATGATGATGGATGATGCGCTGAATTTGGATGATTAATGAATCTGGAATCCTAGATTGATGATGGATGATGATGTTGTTAAATTATTGAGAAAAAAATTATAATCGAATCTCGTTTTCCCAAATTGAGTTTTTTTTTTTTAATTAAAAATATAAATTCAGTGATGATGGCTAATGGTTACTGGGTGGTGTTTGAGGATTTTGTTTTAATTATGAGAGTTTTTCCTTATACTTCACAAATTATCCGTTTACACTTCATTTTAATTTTTTTTATTAATAATAATATTAACCTGAATTAAAATTACCAAACAAAATAATTTTTTTTTTAAAGACACTTCAAACTAGTTTTGTTAGAAAACAACAGTTTTTTTTCCTCTTTTACAAGAAATCATAAGAGTTGAATCATAAGAGAATAAGAGTATTGTGTTAATTTTATCTGTTTATAAGAGTTGAATCATAAGAACGTTATGTTTGTTGTTAGATTCTATGAAAGATACATACATGTTTGAAAAATGAAGTTTTGTTAGAAATATCAAGAGTACATGTAGGAACAAGAGAAAAATAAACTACCTGCTGTTGGTTTGAAGAAGCTCAAGAAGATTTATTGCAGCTGAGAATCTAGACCCATAACGCCCTTGACAGTACTCACCTTGCCCTCATCACTGTCGAGGACTTTGTTTAAATGGCAACTTACAAGTTGTAAAGATCAAAACTGTCCAGTTATAAAAAAAAAAAAAAAAAAATTGCATTTATATCTTTTTTTGAGTTGCTTTTACTAAATTACCCTTGATTTGATTCATATCAAAATGACCTAGTTATCCTTCATTAATCCCTTAACTTGCAAACATTACCAAAGTGCCCTCACCATTTTCCCTCTAATACCTACAGTACCAACAAATGGGGTTGAAATTTGAAACATCAATCAAAGGGAGAAGTGAGAGGCGACCCCTAACATCGGCATCGGCATCGGCGAAACAACACTTTCATCTCCATCACCGAACCCGACCAAAGCCCTGATTCATTAAACCCTATTCACCATTTTCGTTGTAACACAGTACCCCAACAATCCCGATTCAAACCCCAACATCACCCAAACATCCATCAGAACCAAAGCCCGAAGAACACAAGAAGAAAAAGAAGCCCAAAAGAAGGGGGAACGAAAAGAAGAAGAAGAAGAAGAGGAGAAGCGACTTGGCGACGGTAGTCGACATCAGAACATAGGTATTGTGTTTTGTTTGTAATTTCCTGATGTTTTGAACTGTTAATTTTAAATTCTGCACCATGAGTTTTGTTTGTAATTTTTAGCCAAGTTTGAACTGTTAATTGTGAATTTTGGGGCCCTGTTACTCCCCCTTGTGCTTTTCTGTCATATCATTTGATGATAATGTTCTAAATGGCTCCTCCCTCCCCCATAGTTCGTTTCTGTTTTTGCTTTTGTGGAAATATAATGAAATGTCACTCAACTCTCTTGCTATATTTTTTGAAGCAGTTCTCTACTTCACTCTTCCTCTTTTTTGATTTCACGATTTTACAACTTCAGTCTTCAGTGGTCGTGGTGTGTTGGCTTGTTACTTGGGGTTGGGTTGATTGGTTCTCTTTTAAGGTTTGACTGGTGGTGTGATATGTACTAATATTCATTCATGATTTTATTTAATTGAAATCATACCATGTATATAGGTCTTATACTGCAGTTGAAACATAACTCCCAAGCCCCCTAGTACGGTTGTTGTTATAAGTGTTGGGAATGAGAGATGTGACTTGGGAATTAGAGGTATGGCCCGGGAATATGTTGAATGTTAATATGAAGCTTCATATCTCAATTTTACACTTAATTTCTGGGCTTCATACAAGATTAATAGGCCTTACATGAATTTCCCTAGCTTCAGTTTCACACTTGAGATTCTTGTGCCTTACATCCATTTCCCTGTCTTTTTCCTTTTTACAATGCATTTTGTTCTAATATATTCCTAGTATAATATATTAATTTGTGAATTTGTTTTCCTAATATCAATTAAGTAATGTTGACAATTAACAGTCTATATACCGGGCAAATCCAATTAATTGAGCATCATCATTTCAAAGAGCTGGTGGACCCAAGAAAATTGATATCGGATATGGTAATTTATTTTCAAATTTCCCTCGTCTTGTATATCATTTGCAAAGGAACTGTTTGTTGAGCATTTTTCTAAGTGGATTTGTTTCAATGCTATATATGACAAAATATAATACTGATCTTAGGTCAAATGGTTAACGTTTATTGTTTTTTATCCATAGCACATACACAGCTATTTTGACGTTCTATGGAGGAGGCGTTCAACTCTAGATGTCAACTACTTGCAGAATATTGCATTGGTCAACGTCACATTTTTCGTAAGTAACATCCATACATTTAGAATGGCAGATAACTTAGCATCAAATTAATTTATATATTCCATAGAAGCTTTAGACTTTAAAGGTGAACCTGTAATTATTTGCTTGTCTTTCTAACTTTTTAATTCAAATCATTACACAAGCGAACCTAAAAAGGAGGTGAGATTTTCTAATGGAGAAAATGGATACTGAAAGGTAGATACAAGAAGTTGAGATGAGTGAACATGAAAAAGGTAATGAAGGAAAAGTTAAAGAAATACGGAAAAAAGAGACAATAAAACAACAAGGGGCAACAAGAAGAAGGATCCACCGCCTTCAGTGGTCGAGGTTTGGGAAGAGTATCCGGAATTCAATCCGTTAGAATTCGAACCAGACACGGATTGGTTACAAGTTGTTTCAGGTCACGAGCTTCTTTACACTGACCCCTGGTGGAAAATGGATTCTGTAAGTATGGTTTCATGTTAAACTTTCATTCATAATGTGGTCAACAATTATTATATACGTGGGCATAACATTTGTATTCTATAAACATGTGTTGATACCATGCAACACTGGAAATCACTGGGTCCTTTGTCACATAATGCTAAAGAAAGGAGAAGTACATCTTTATGATTCACTGTGGCCCCGCAACGGTAACTTAGAATTGCGATTAAAAGACATCAGATGTCTACTTTACTTGTTGCCGTCCATATTGAAGCACTCGGGTTACTATGCAAAAACGAAATTCGATCCTTACACTAGTGCATTCACTGCTACAAACATCAATCACACCTTGATTCCCCAACAAAATGATGGGTATTGTTCTTTCCTTCATTTTCATTTGCACAATTTCTTCATTCTCCTTAAGAATCTTATATGTTTGTTTAATCTTAACATGTTGCAGTTATAGTTGTGGTGTCTTCATGTTGAAGTATGATGAATTAATACTCTCCGGAGTTAGATTACCGTGGACGAATGAATTTGCCCAAAAAGATATACCTGCAATTCGTAGGGCAATGGCACTTGATATTTTCACAAACGGGCAAATTGTAAATTCCCCTTAAATTTGTGGCTGTAAAGACTGATTGTGTATGTCATAGATAGTGGGTAGTTATGTACTTATATATATATATGTTAATGTTTTTGAGCCCGAGGCCTAGGTGGGCATTTTTGTTTGGGACATGAAACAACTTTATCACAACATAAACACAAAGTGTAATTCCCAGGCATTACGATGTAATTGTTTAAGCTTTACATGTGTTCTTGTGCTTTACCACAAATTTCTAGGGCTCTACATATGTACTCATAGGATTATCATATGAAACATCTCACACAAGACTAAATGGTAAATGGTAATTCCCAACCGATCCATATGCGACTACATATGTGACTTCACTAAAATCGCTTGCTTCTTGGTTTGCGTGGTTTCCACATTTTAATCTCACGGGCTTCAGATAATAAATTCCAAGGCGCAATGAAAGTATTCTCAGGTTTTACGATAATATTCCCTGGCTCTACATATGTATTCCAATATGACGTCTTTCAGATATTAATTTTCCAAGCGCAAATAAAGTTTTCTCAGGCTTTACGGTAACATTCCAGGGCTCTCCAAATTTATTCACGGGCTTATTATATGAAACTACTACCACAGCTGGACCCGATCCATATGCGACTACATAAGTGACTTCGCTAAAGTCGCTTCTGAAGTCGCTTGCTTCTCGGTTTGTGTGGTTTCCACATTTTAATCTCACGGGCTTCAGATAATAAATTCCAAGGCGCAATGAAAGTATTCTCAGGCTTTACGATAATATTCCCTGGCTCTACATATGTATTCCAATCTGACGTCTTTCAGATATTAATTTCCCAGGCGCAAATAAAGTTTTCTCAGGCTTTACGGACATTCCAAGGCTCTTCAAATTTATTCACGTGCTTATTATATGAAACTACTACCATAGCTGGATCCGATCCATATGCGACTACTCAAGTGTCTTCGCTAAAGTCGCTTGCTTCTCGGTTTGTGTGGTTTCCACATTTTAATCTCACAGGCTTCAGATAATAAATTCCTAGGCACAATGAAAGTATTCTCAGGCTTTACGATAATATTCACTGGCTCTACATATGTATTCCAATCTGACGTCTTTCAGATATTAATTTCCCAGGCACAAATAAAGTTTTCTCAGGCTTTACGGTAACATTTCAGGGCTCTCCAAATTTATTCACGTGCTTATTATATGAAACTACTACCATAGCTGGACCCGATCCATATGCGACTACATAAGTGACTTCGCTAAAGTCGCTTCTAAAGTCGCTTGCTTCTCGGTTTGTGTGGTTTCCACATTTTAATCTCACAGGTTTCAGATAATAAATTCCAAGGCGCAATGAAAGTATTCTCAGGCTTTATGATAATATTCCCTGGCTCTACATATGTATTCCAATCTAACGTCTTTCAGATATTAATTTCCCAGGCACAAATAAAGTTTTCTCAGGCTTTACGGTAACATTTCAGGGCTCTCCAAATTTATTCACGTGCTTATTACATGAAACTATTACCACAGCTGGACCCAATCCATATGCGACTACATAAGTGACTTCGCTAAAGTCGCTTCTAAAGTCGCTTACTTCTCGGTTTGTGTGGTTTCCACATTTTAATCTTGTAAGGATTCCCATTATTGATTGGCTTATTTCGTGAACAAACCACAAGTTGGGGTTTGAATTGTAAGGGTAGATTAGGTGATGGAAGACCAACATCAAAGGCCCTATTCAAGACCTCAATGTGTCAAGCACTCAAAGGTATATTTCTTGTGCTTAGTTTTCTTTGAAGAGATCTAGAAGCACACACACACTTAGCACACTTGCATTTGTGTGCATACTCTTCACATGTCACATTACACACTTGCACTTTGTTTGATTATATCTTGTTGTGTGTTTGTTTGTGTCGTGTAATTCGTTTCCCGAATATGTTCGGAAACGTCCACGCTTGCACGATTATGTGCTTGGTTTTGCACGAAGACCGCTCTTGGTGATAGTCTTGGCTTTCTCCTTGGATTCACCACTTTTGGTGAATCGGCGGTTTAATCGGCGGCCCTGGCCGTCGAATGAAACCGCCGTTTTGGACCAGAGGTCTCTGGTCTGATTCTGCGGTTAGATCGGTGGTCTGGCCGTCGATTTGAAACCGCCGTTTCATACCTGATGCATTTATTATTCTCGGGTTGTGTTCTGCGGTTTACTCAGCGGTTTCGAAACCACCGAATGAAACCGCCGTTTTCTCCCCTATTCTCGGGATGAATTCTGCGGTTATGATCGTCGGCCTGGCCGCCGAATGAAACCGCCGAATTAGATATTTTAGGTCGGTTTCTTTCTCGGGTTCAATTCTGCGGTCAGATTCTGCGGCCCCGACCGCAGAATGAAACCGCCGTTTGAGCGTTTCAAGGGCAATCTTGTCTTTTCACATGCCCTGTTTCTTGATGACTATATATATCATACTTTCTCATTTCTCTAACTTAGTTCTCTGATTCTAAAGAACCCTAAAGTTCAAAAAGAGAAACTTGAGAGAAAAGAAATCAAGAACTCATTTTTATACATACAAAACCATTCTCATATGCATCAAAAGATCATCTAGCATTTTCTAGCATAATTAGGATGCTTGCTTGCATGGGTTTTGTTCAACACACTTGCTTTGGTATGTTCTTCACTAATCTCATCTAAGCTTAGTGTTTTATTTATCAAAGAAATCTCTTATATTATTTGTATGCTCTTAGAATATATTCTAGATACAAAATAGAGATTGTTGTGTTGACATGTTTGAGTGATGTATTTTGATAGCAACATCTAGGTTATTTTTATCTATGATTTGCTAAGCTTTATGACATGTCATTTAGCTATTGACATCTAGGATTGCATTTATTGTTATCTATTCATCCTAGATAAGCATCTAAGGTTACCTAGCTTTATTTGCTCATTGAATATCATTTAATATTCACATAGGTTGTAATCTCTTCATTGAGAAGTAAGTCTTGCATGTAGCTTCCGGGATTAGGTTGCTTAGATTGCAAGCAATTGGACTAGGTCCACTTATACCGGGATTAGGTAGGTGTGTTGATTATTGATCGGGATTAGGTTGTAATCATTTCACATTTAGTGGATTCGAGGTTCGAGTGTGGCGCACTATACAGCCCGTGGTTTTTCCCGTGAGGGTTTCCACATAAATATCAAGTGTCTTTTATAATTCCGCACCATATTACACTTGTTATTGTTTTGACTAGTTTGGGGCATTTTCGTAATTTGACTAAACGCGAAAATTGGGTAATATTGGTAAAATCTATTCACCCCCCCTCTAGATTCATATTAGAACACACCGTGTTATTTGTTTCAAATCTCACGGGCTTCAGATAATAAATTCCTAGGCGCAATGAAAGTATTCTCAGGCTTTACGATAATATTCCCTGGCTCTACATATGTATTCCAATCTGACGTCTTTAAGATATTAATTTCCCAGGAGCAAATAAAGTTTTCTCAAGCTTTACGGTAACATTCCAGGGCTCTCCAAATTTATTCACGTGCTTATTATATGAAACTACTACCACAATTGGACCCGATCCATATGCGACTACATAAGTGACTTCGATAAAGTCGCTTGCTTCTCGGTTTGTGTGGTTCCCACATTTTAATCTCACGGGCTTCAGATAATAAATTCTCAGGCGCAATGAAAGTATTCTTAGGCTTTACGATAATATTCCCTGACTCTACATATGTATTCCAATCTGACGTCTTTCAGATATTAATTTCCCAGGCGCAAATAAAGTTTTCTCATGCTTTACGGTAACATTCCAGGGCTCTCCAAATTTATTCACGTGCTTATTATATGAAATTACTACCACAGCTGGACCCGATCCATATGCGACTACATAAGTGACTTCGCTAAAGTCGCTTCTAAAGTCGCTTGCTTCTCGGTTTGTGTGGTTTCCACATTTTAATCTCACGGGCTTCAGATAATAAATTCCCAGGCGCAATGAAAGTATTCTTAAGCTTTACGATAATATTCCTTGGCTCTACATATGTATTCCAAAGTGACGTCTTTCAGATATTAATTTCCTAGGCGCAAATAAAGTTTTCTTAGGCTTTACGGTAACATTCCAGGGCTCTACATATTTATTCCCATGCTTATTATATGAAATAACAACCACTGGTGCACCCGATCCATTTGCAACTACATATGTGACTTCGATAAAGTGGATTCCCTATGCAATAATTCCATATGTGACTACATATGCAATAATTCTCAGGCGTTACGATAACATTCCCTGGCTCTACATATGTGTTCCAATCTTAGGCTTTGTGATAACATTGTTGGCACATGTTTTTACATGATAGGTGTTAGTGGATAACAACTGGATCCCACAAAATCCGGGGCTCTTCTTTTAAGGTTGGATCCCACAAAATCTCGTTCACGTGGGATCAAACCACCTAAAACCTACAAACTTCTTCCTCTTGTTCACTTGTTCTCAAACCAGACTTCTCCACTTCTCCTTCTTTGCATAGTATACCAGTTGAAAGCAAAACTCCACCCACATACTCATCCTCACGTCCGCATCTGCAGGTAAAAAATCTTCATCAGTTAAACATCTTCATTATTTAGTCTATATTATTCTTGTTTTTCACTTCTTGATTCAGGAGAAAATGGCGAACCCTAGAGTATTCTTAGACCTCACCATCGATGGCGAACTAGCAGGTAGACTTGTGATCTAGCTGTTTTCCGACAGTACCCCTAAAACTGCAAAGAACTTTAGGGCTCACTACACCGGGGAGAAGGGAATTGGTAAGAACGGGAAGCCACTCCACTACAAGGGCACGACTTTCCACCGCATGATACCTAGAAGCATGTTCATTGGAGGAGACCTCACTGAAGGTAATGGACTTGGAGGCGAGTCCATCTATGGTGATAGTTTTGCCGATGAAAACTTCGTAAACAAGCACATCGGTCCTATGATCCTCTCCATGGCTAATACTAGTCCAGGAACCAACAACTCCCAATTTTTCATCTTAACCGCGAAGACCGAGTGGCTCGATGGCACTAACGTCGTATTCGGCATTGTCGTTGAGGGATTTGACACCATGAAGGTCGTCTAGAAGGTTGTTTCCAATTCTGACTTGACCTCCAAACCTGTAATGATCGCCGATTGCGGTCAATTGTCTTGAATTATTGTAACTTTTTAAATTCGACTCTTTTGGAAGATTCTGTATGTGTTGAATGTTTTTTGAAGTTGTTTTTTTTTTTTTAATAATCCCAGTATTAATATGCAAAGCCTAGGAATATGTATTATTTTCAGGCTTAACAATTATTATCTCCTAAGCCCGAGAATATCTTTTCTCAACAGGGAAACTTAGTCTCATAAACCATAAAGAAGATGCCTTGATGTCACTAACACACTATAACACTATATACTGGAAATGGCATAAGACAGCCCCTAAAACTGCTCGTGGAAAACAACCTTTTCTGTCGAACCCAATCTAATCTATAAAATTGTCATGAAAATTAAAATATAATAAAAAAAAAAACACAAACATCGTGGTCAGGGGTATTGTAAACAGTTTGTAACGTGTTGTCACATGATAGGCATGTAGTGGACCAAAAGCTGAAGAACTTTTAAAAGTGTTGCGCCAAGGAATATCTTTTAAAGCCTGGGAAAATGAAGTAAAAAAGTGTGGGAAATAGTAAAAAATTTGATTTTGGGCGTACAGATGGAAAGTTCAAAGTCAAACAACACAATCTTGCCTCAACCAATCATATCTCGGCACTTGTCTAGAAAGCCAAAGCACTCATTTAGGCTCCATGTTCCGGGCTTCAAAATGACTTTATCTCGGGCTTTATTGTTTTATCACGGGCCTAACAGTGAACCAACCGTGCATCCGATCGTGTGGGTCCCATTCTGTTTTTGCCGATCAGGTCGGTCAATAGAGATAGGGCTTCGACGGGAAACTTCACCTTGTTTTTTCGAGAACATCGAACGGTCGAATACATCTCCCCCAACCAACTCCATTGAAATTGGTCCATATACACTAGCTCTACATAAGTAAAATGTTCAGGGGTTTTTCTAATTACCCTCAGGAACTAAGCGTTTCTATCACGAACACACTCTATATCATGTAAGACTTACCCGATGATTGGCCACCGCTCGTGGAAAACAACTTTTTACGGTAGAAAAATTATTAAAATTGTCATAAAATTTTAATTTAATAAAAAAAATAGACATCATGGCATCCCGGGCTTTCTGATGTATTCAGGGCCTCATGACTTTATCCCGGGCATTATAAACAACTTGCCACGTGTTGTCACATGATAGGCATGTAGTGGACCAAAAGCTGAAGAACTTTTAAAAGTGTTGTGCCAGGGAATATCTCTTAGAGTCTGGGAAACTAAATTACAAAAGTGTGGGAAAATCTCAAATTTGATTTTGGGCGTACAGATGGAAAGTTCAAAGTCAAACAACACAATCTTGCCTCAACCAATCATATGTCAGCACTTGTCTAGAAAGCCAAAGCACTCATTTGGGCTCCATGTTCCGGGCTTCAAAAGGAATATCCCGGGCTTTATTGTTTTATCACGGGCCTAACAGTGAACCAGCCGTGCATCCGATCATGTGGGTCCCATTCCGTTTTTGTCGATCAGGGATAGGGCTTCGAGGGGAAAGTTTACCTTGTTTTTCGAGAACATCGAACGGTCGAATACACCTCCCCCAACCAACTCCATTGAAATTGGTCCATATACACTATTGTTATATAAGTAAAGTGTTCAGGGGTTTTTCTACTTACCCTTAGGAACTAAGCGTTTCTGTCACGAATACATTCTATATCGTGTAAGACTTACTCGATGATTGGCCACCGCTCATGGAAAACAACTTTTTACGGCGGAAAAATTATTAAAATTGTCATAAAATTTTAATTTAATAAAAAACATAGACATTGACATCCCGGGCTTTCTAATGTATGGGGCCTCATGACTTTATTCTGGGCATTATAAACAACTTGCCACATGTTGTCAAATGATAAACCTGTAGTGGATCAAAAGCTGAATCCCACTAAATCTTCTTATTCCTATTTATTCTTAATTAATTGCTTGATCCGATCCCACTAAATCTTCTACTTCCTGAGTCTTCCAACATTGAACAACCTAAAAATGAAAACTTCTTCTTCTTTTTTGCGTGGTCTGAAATCGAAAACCTAAACCTGAAAACTACCTCTTCTTCACGGGTGAGCAGACCACTAAATCTTCTTCTTCTTTCTTTGCTTTGTATCCAGTTCAAAGCAAACTTATTTGCTTCTCATTTGTGGGTCCTCCCATAAATGCTGCCTCATGTCAACATCTGCAGGTAAACAATCTTCATCAGTTATACATATCCTTGCCACACGCATTCATTCTTCATTCTAGGGTCTGAAACACTATTCTGCTTTGTATACAAGTTCTCAGATCTAATATAATCAGCCTACATTATTCGTGTGTTGGTCCCCCCCCCCCCCCCCCCATTTTTTTTTGTTAATCACTGTGAAGGGGTGTTGTTTGCGAAATATGTCCCTGGTATACTAAAAATTCATTGTTAATTTTTAGATTTCTTAAAAATGACTGATTTTGTGAAACCAAATTCATTGGAATACCGGTTTTGTGTTGTTGTTGTCAATATAAGTCTGGTATACTCACAAACTTTCATTGTGTAATTATAATTTTTTTCAATTTATAAATATATAGTGTGCTGTTTGCAATGGGGAAAAATTGTGTTTATGTTGTTTTCAAAGGGAGGAAAACCGTTATGTTTAATTCTTGGCCTGAATGTCATGAACAAGTGGATGGTTTTCCAAGAGCTTCTTACAAGAAGTTTAACTCAATTGATGAAGCATATAAAGCTAAAAGTAGACTTTCTGAACATTCAAGCCATTACTCTTCTGAATATTCTCTAAATGTTGAACATAAGGTATCGAAGAAGAGTCAAAGCACTGGAGTCATGTTGTTTTTATTTGTATTTGTTTTTGTTTTTGGAGTGATAGTTGGCAAGATTGTTAAAAGTGTGAAAGATGTTTGGCTTATGTTTAAGTTATGGTGTTGTTTAATATTATTATTAAACCTGTTATGTTCTTATGTTTAACATGTGTATGACCTGTTGTGGAGTTCCGATCTTATGTATTTTAGTAATGAAGAAATTATTATCTACAAACAAGTAAAGAAAACATAACTTTTTATTGTTAGATTTTTTATTTTAATAACGGGTACAGCATATGATTAAAAAACATGAAAATATTGAAATGTGCACTTCAATGGAAGGAAGATGTCTTCAGGTAGATGGTGGAATATTGAAATCCATCAACTGTTGCTGTAATTTTTCAACAAGTTGATACAGTCCATTGAGCTCGTTGTCCCTTGCTTCGATCCGAACATTTAAATTGATAATTTGTGCTTCTAGATTCTAAAATTTCCCTATCAAAACACTGTAATCAACACTTAGGCGTTCAACATTTGCACGCTCCTGAAGGACAGTGTCCTCAGCAATTGCAATCCGATCTTGCAGACATTTGAAAATGGAATTTACCCTGTGGGGGTTCTCAATACCTCTACCGTTTCCTTCCATTTCAACTTGTTAAACTGGAAGGAAAAAAAAAAAAGATTGAAGATTGAAGTGAGGAAGGCCCCCTAGATGGGATATTTATAATGGAACTAGATTACCTACCTTCGATTACCCAACCCACAGCATTGCAAAGTCACCTTTTCATTTAAAAGAATTTTTCATTGAAAATTGCAAAAGTCACAACTTTACCCTATGTAACTTAAAATCAATAAATCTTAATTTCCATTGAAAACTGAAAAGTCATAAATGAACCATTGGAACTCTTCTAAAAATGAAGTGGAATTGAACATTCATTTTTATTGAAAACTGAAAAGTCACTGTAACTTCCAATATGGAAATTAAACATTCATTTTAATTGAGAACTAAAAAGTCACTAATGACAATTGTTCCAATATGTCAGACCTTGGGAATTATATCGTAACGTTCGAGAATTTCCCTTTATGAGTGTATTGTCAATCGTGTGAAAGTTGTAATTTTTATTAAGCCCGGAAATTATTTTATTGGGCCTGAGAATGGTTTCCTAACGCCTTGGAATTACTCTTTATGTTTTTCTTGTGTGATAGTTGTTTCATATCCTTAAGCCCGTGAATGCATATGTTAGGCCTACATAATTAAATCGTAACGCAGATAATTATCCTTTGTGTTTGTATTGTCAATCGTGTGACAATTGTTCCATTAATTAAGCTTGGAATTATTGTATTGGGCCTGGCACTATTTTATAATTCCCGGGAATACTATTTTAGGCCCGAGAATTATAGGCATTTGCATCGACGCCATTTTGGATGCTATGTATATGTGAAATGCAACGACGCCATTTTTAATGTTATAAGTTACTGTCAAAAGTCATTTCATGGGTTTTGAAGTCCAATTTCTCCATATTTACCTTTTTCCACTCGAGGACAGCCCCGACGAACCAGTTTTCTCACATCCTTCACCACGTTTAGTTTACCAACATTTTCACATTAAATCACTCCCAACAACAAGACAACAGTGGATCTTCAACATAAGGTATTTCAAAGGCTTAATCCTCTCTTGAAGTGGTAGATTGAAGGATAAAGATTCTTATTTTCTCCACATTGTAGTTATCCTAATATATATATATATATATATATGTATTCGAGTAGATTTCTTGAAGGGTCATTATGTTTGTTTGGTGTGTGAATTTTTGAAGATTTGAAGTTGTTGTTGTGGTGTTGGCCAAGATTTTCTGGGTTTTGTTGTGTGGTTGTATTTTTTTTGTGTTCAATTGGAGATAGGAAATAGTAGAAGACGGGGTAGAAAGGGGAAGCAAGTTGCTATGAATGGTGGTAAGCCTTCGAAAAAGAGAAAACAACTTCCCGTTATGTGGTCACCCAAAGGGAAGGGCAAAGGAAGCACATCTACAGAGCCCCCAACCCTGTATTTTCCAGAAATATGGGCTAATTTTGGTAATAAAAAAATTGGCCGGAAAGGGGTATAAACTTGGACATTTTTGGTACAAATTGGATATCAGAGACAGTAAATACTATGGGATTGAGGGGTTTTGTAAGGACCCCAAATAAGGCGGCATTAGAATTGGTTCGTGAGTTTTATTTTGCAATGACGTATTAGTTTAACCAAGGGATGCCGGTGATTGTCCAAAGGAAGGAAGTCCTGATTACAGCCACTAAAATTAACCAGTGGTTTGACATGGTAGATGACCTCGATCAATTGGTTGAAGGCTTTCCAATGCATGAGTTATTTGAGCCCTTTAATGGGCAATTAGCTGTTGATTTGAGGATAGATGGTTGTCCTGTGTGGAATGACTATCGATTTCCCCTTTTGTACAACGAACTAAAGATAGAGGCTGCATTTTGGTACTTGTTCTTTAGTTTCTCCTTGGTGCCCACCACACACCGCACCCAGGTGAGTTGTGAGGATGCCCGTTATCTTTTCTGTGCAAAGAATCTCATCCTCATGGATGTAGGGCAGATTATCATGTAACGAATGATCGAAACTGGAAAATCTACTGTTGGCCCACTACCTTTCCCTTTTTTAATTACCCATTTTTGTGAGGAGGCCGGCATTGATGTGCATCGAGGAGGATGCACCATGATTTGTCCAACAGGAAACCTAGGCAAGAGAGGTTACAATGACATTGCTAGGCGTAGAGGACTACCTCTACTTGTAATTCCAAGGGGTGTGAATGAGAATGACATGGATGACTTATCCAAGGAGGACGACTCAGAGGACGTGGACTGTAATGAGCAGAACCTTGGAGATGATCCAGATGCAGAGGGACATGATCACGAGCCAGCATTAAATTAGATTCTACAGAGTGTTCAAGGTCTGCGTTTACAGATGGATGCCAACTAGCAGGCCAGCATGACAGAGTTTGCTAATCTTAATTATAGGATGGATGCTTTTCAGAAGGCTTTAGTTGAGTCGGGCCTCCACATTCGTTATGGGGGTCGTAAGACTAATGGCTTAGAGAACACCCCGCAGAAGGCAGATCATGAGACCACCTTGCCACTCTCGGATCCATAGATTTTTGGCACCTAGGGGTGTTCTTTTTTAGTTAATGGTTTAGTTGCTTTTTTTGAACCTTTTTTGTTAGTTTCATGATTAATTTCATGTATTTGTTTGTTTATCTTATCTTAATAAGGACCGGCTGTATGTTTTTGTCTGTTTGTACAGTTGTTTCATAATATAAGCCCAGCAATAGATATGGTAAGCCCAGGGAATTATATCCTGATGGCAAGGAAAGGGATGACTCTGTGTTTTAGTGTTTTTGTGACAGTTGTTTAAAGCAGGAAACATTTGTTAAGCCTGGAAAATGGTTTTGTATTGTTTGGGAATTGTCATTTGTCATGTGCCATGTTTAAAGCCCGAGAATACGTAAATACTGCCTGGGAATATTAACGTTGAGCCTAGGAAATTATTATATGAAGCCCGTGAGGTTACAAAGTTGACAAAATGAAAACCGAGAGGAATGCTACTTTAGAAGCGACTTCACCAAAGTCACAAATGAAGTCGCATTTATCTCTGGTGGGAAATGGACCCTTATATTAGTCTTGTGTATGTTTAAAGCCCAGGAATACGTAAATATGACATGAGAATATTAACGTTGAGCCTGGGAAATTAAAATATGAAGCCCATGAGATTACAAAGTATACCAAACGAAAACCAAGAGGAATGCTACTTTAGAAGCGACTTCAGCAAAGTCACAAATGAAGTCGCATTTATCTCTGGTGGGAAATGGACCCTTCTGTTAGTCTTGTGTATGTTAAAAGCCTGGGAATATGTAAATATGGCATAAGAATATTAATGTTGAGCCTGGGAAATTAAAGTATGAAGCCCGTGAGATTACAAAGTAGACAAAACAAAAACCGAGAGGAATGCTACTTTAGAAGCGACTTCAGCAAAGTCACAAATGAAGTCGCATTTGTCTCTGGTCAAAATTGGACCCTTTCTGTTAGTCTTGTGTATGCTTAAAGCCCGATAATACTTATATACGGCCTGGGAATATTAAAGTTGAGCCTGGGAATACATATAAAGGCCTGAGAATATTAACATTGAGCTTGGGAAATAAATAACTTCAAAGAAATAGTATGGTATCATACACCACCATCACCACAAACATTACATATATCAAGTTTTGAACTTCTGAGATAGGGTAGGGGGCTCACAAATAAAAAATAAAACTTACGTACATCAATTGAGTTACAAATTTCTTTTCATTTCCACCACCTAAAAAGAGATACATATCAAGTTTTTAACCCTCGAAAATTAGTTCCTCAAAAGCATGAATGACTGCTTCTTCATCTGTGTAAAAAAAATAAAAATAAAAAGTGATACATATTAAGCAACAATTTATCTATAAAACGGAACCTAAATAAGGTAAGAGAAGTATAGAACCACTATAAATAATAAGTGGAAAGCATTTGCGCAGACAAGAATTTACAACTTCCTAAAATAAATTCAGATATTTCCTAAGAAAAAAAAAATAGATTCAGCCTTAGAACAACATGCAGACCTCAAAAGAAAGAGCATGACACACATACAGGCAACAGCTACTCATACATGTGATACATATCAAGTTTTTAAAAGTTACCACAAATAAAAGTTAACTACATATGAACTTACAACAACTGAAAGAACTAACTGATACATGTGAAGTTTCTAACCTTCCAAAATTTGTTCCTGCAATGCATGAAGGACCGCTTCTTTGTCCGTGTCTTTCAAAATGGGCTCTGATGGCTTATTTGGGCACTTCAGTCTATTATGTCCTTCTTTCTTGCAAATGCTACAAGTACGTGGTTTTTTTGCTGGTTTGCTTGTGCTGGACATACTTGAGGGTTTCAGGCATTTTTTTCTATTGTGTCTATTTGCACCACAATTCGAACATGTTTGTTTCTTTCGTCCCAGCAGAAGGTGTTCTTGACTTCTTTGGTCTTCCTGACTGCTTCCTTTTTAACCATGGCAATACAATGCGATCACGAACTACATCAAGAAGATCCCATGTTTTAGGATTTGGAACAGGATTCACAGTCATGGCGTAAGCATGTTGCAGCCATCCCGTTATGAAAAAGTCATTACATAATCCATTGATAGGCATACCTTTAATCCTAGTACAAACCACACGAAGAAGAAAAAGATTTTATTATTATAATTAAATAGTGACAAGTCGAACAACCGTTAAAAGTAACTTTAATTTTGTAAGCATACTTAGCAACCACCATGGCATGAATACACGGTAACTCATCTAGATCCCGTTCACGGCATGAGCATGAACGTTTTTCCAAGTCGACAATCGCTCATTCCCATTTGTCTTCTACCTTGAATTTGTGGAAGTCAATGGGGTGAACCTCACATCGTTGTGATGGTATTACCCTCTGTTTGATGTGTACGTCTGCATAATGAGTCAAGAATGTAGGCATTTCACATGCATTGCTTCGACGATCGTGGAACCACCTTTGCAACAAATCTCTGATAAATTCTGCAACAGATGTGATAGGTAACTTCCGAATTGCAAGTAGACAAGAATTAATTGACTCGGCAATATTGTTGGTTATCATATGGTACCTTTTTCTGGGACTATATACACGTGAAAACTTCTCTACCCCAAACCTCTAGAAGTTTATCATAAACCTTATGGTGGGTGGCTTTCAACTCTGTCATTTCATGGTCGAATTCCTTGACACGGTACATATACGTTGCACGGAAGTAAAGTTTGATCACATCATCCCGTTGCTTACAAAATCTTTTAAGATTTTGTGACAAGTGGTATGCACATACCCCATGGGTTACATTGGGGAAAATAGCTTCCATGCCTGCAAAGATACCCGTGAACCGGTCCGAAACTAACATCACACGTTCAGGATACTGTATCACATTCCAAAGTTGCTTTAAGAACCATGTCCATGACTCTATGCACTCAGAATGAGCAAACCCAAATGCCAAAGGGTATATCATCTTGTTACCTTCCTTGCACACCGCAACTAACAAGACACCTCTGGTCTTGGCCTTCAAGTGGGTAGCATCGATGGCGATAACTTGCCTAATAACCGAATTGAATCCCTCTATACAAGCCCCAAATGCCATAAATGCAAAGGTGAATCGATTTTCAGAGTCGGTTTCAATCTTAGTTACAGTCCCAGGGTTGGATTGTTCCAACATGTAAAATAATGCAGGTAACATCTTAAATGACTCTCACGGATCGCTGAATGCCTTATGCAAAGCGCATGTCTTAGATCTATAAGCTTTGTTGTATGAGAGGTTTATGCCGTGTTCTTCCATAAAATCAGATATTCTATCTTTAGGACGGATTGTGCGTCCAGGATCGGCATTTTTTCTAGCATACATTTCACCAATTACACAGGCACTTACTCGCGTAAAATCGATATTGTAGTTGCCACAATCACCATATGTGTGGTCCTTAACAAAGGACTTAGCATGCCAATATGTCCTATTTTTCAACTTCGCCGCTCTAATAACCCATTCACAGTCTCCTTTTCTACATGTTGCGTGAAATCATGTATGGTTCGATCGTGACACCTTATACCCAAACCTCTCTTCAAATGTATAATTCCCTAAAGTCCCTTGTAAGGTTTGCTTGTCCTTAAAGATCTGTCCTTTGTATATTGGACCTTGGTGATCTTGGTCTTCAAAAAAGTCCTTCGGCCGAATGGGTTGAATTGAGTAGAGTTCTGACCTCGGTATTGTCCACTGTGATGTAATAGAAGGTGCAGAACTGTTGGGTGCTCCCTTATCCTCTCCTTGTTCTTCTTCAACATCAGTTGGGGTTTCTCTAGCACCAGTTACCGCTTGCCCACCACATTGGGGAACTTCCGAAACACCATTTAGGTCATTACTAGTATCATCGTCAGTACGACTCTCATCCTCCGTATCAGATGTTTCAGAACCATCTATGTCATCCACATCTGCATGCTTATTTGTTGATGATAGAGTCCCCTCATTAACCCATGGTGATGTACTGTTAGGTGAAGGAACAGACGCATGCGGATGGTTACTACCACTCACTGATTTGTATTGTGAAGTACCAACTGGGGAGTTTAGATTACTGGTGGGTGTAAAAGGCAACACAGTACATTCTAAGTTTATTGTTGTATTTCTTGCCGTTCTCGGAGTTTCATGTACGCCTACAGATTTGTCGACCACTTCAACATCAATTTCGGGTCAATCGGATTTGCTGTGCATAAGGATAAAATTTACCTCGAGCATTAATAAGCAAGGAAATTCTTGTTAGCTGTGACGAAATCTTCAGCTCAAATCTGTCCCTACATACCCCAATCCGACTATACAACTTTTCCACCATTTCACTGTATATTCCCTTTACACTCTTGGAAACACAACATGCAAAAGTCTTCGAATCAAATAATTGGTTACCCTTCCAATAACCACTGCAACGGACTAAGAATGCAATCATCAAATCCGTATGACCTGGCAACAACATTACATTCATTCAGATAATGAACCAATACAAAAATTATTAGCATACACATTTGTTGAAATAGAATGCAGTAGAGTTAATGCGTGTGGTATTACTACTACTACTACTCTCTCTCTCTCTCTCTCTCTCTCTCTCTCTCCCTCTGTATATATATAACACCTTTAGCCTTGTGTTGTGTGTGTCCTTTAACCATCCAATTTTACATCCAATTTTACAAACAATTTTACAAAAGTTGAAATTCAAATCTCATCATCAATTCGAAGGTGAATTACAATCCAGCATATACACGCACACGAAAAACTAGATGTATGGACAACAAAAGAGAAATAAAGACATTACAAAAATCATTATTTCCAAAACATTTTACCATTCAATTTTCTATAGCTTTTTGTAGACAATAATCCAAAAACATTTTGTGTGTAGAAACTAGAAAGGAAGAGCTACAATTACAACAATCAAATACTTTCAGAATCAAAAGTATGTATGTTATGGGTTCATTTCTAAATTACAAATATCCATCTACCAAGCCATTTCCAAATACCATTGTCAAAAGTACTACAAGGAATATAAATGGTGAAAAACCTAATTTCAGATATCTTCATGACTAGACAGTTAGGGGGCTTTACACACCAGTCTTTTTGGACTGGTAACAAACCTAAGAGTAGAAAAAACTTCACAAAATTTCACTAAAACTCTGCTTTCAACTAAATTTTTAAATTTTCGGGAATGTCTCACCCATACAAGTCACAGAAGGGACAGAACTTAAAAAGTAGCCTTGCCTAGGAAATTGTCCTCATTTGCTAACCCAAACTTGCACACTGAAGAATCGTGTATTTGGTAGTGTACATTCACTACCCCAAAATTCAAAATTTGCCCCATTACTCTCATATTTTAAGACTTCCTAACACTGGAATTCCTAAAACAATGGTATAAGCCCCCACATTCAATTCAATATATTATAACATTTTCTCACAAAATAACAACAAAGGGTCCTCTTAAAGGACGGGGCTCAATGGGCACAAGTGGGGTTAGGATCAAAATATTTAACAACAAAATAATGAATAATCAATTAATGACATTGTCACAATTAATAGTTGACTGAATACCTACTCACCTTTGCCTTCCATTTCTCGCTGGAAATCACAATGTCGAATGCTCAAGCTTGAAAGAGGAATCGGGATTGGGTGTGTTCGAAGAAAGGAGTCCAAGACCTACAAGACGAGCACAATGTCGATTTCCAAAGCTTCAAAGAGGAATTGGGATTGTGTTGGGTGTATGTGCAAATTGGGACTAGGTGTTTGTGTTTGTATTAATGTTGTCACTTCTGGAAGGCGGGGAAGAAGAAACAGAGCACAATGTTGATTTCCCAAGCTTCAAAGAGGGATTGGGATTGGGTTGGGTGTGTGTAGAAATCGGGATTAAGAAGAGTGTTTGTGTTGTTGTTGTTAGTTGTGGAAGGCGAGGAAGAAGAAGCAGAAGGGGCGATG
Source organism: Acer campestre (assembly GCA_954870605.1). Lineage (NCBI taxonomy): Eukaryota > Viridiplantae > Streptophyta > Magnoliopsida > Sapindales > Sapindaceae > Acer > Acer campestre. The sequence goes on along the minus strand of OX940806.1, from coordinate 2,093,769 downwards.
ATGGTAGGCGGGGAAGACGAAGAAGAAAGGGCGATGAGGGCCAGGATGATGAAGGGGGAATGGGCCACGTTCAAACGGAAATGGGAGATTGGATTGGTGCCCAAAACGTTAGAGGGTAGTTTCGTCATTCATTACCTGTAAGGGGTTGTTGGGTCATTTTGCCCTATTTTACTGAAAAGGGTATCAAGTGGACATTTGAGGGAAAGGAAACATTGACAATGGACATTGTTGCAAGTATTTTCAAAAGTGGACATTTTTGCTCTTTGCAACTTAGGAAGTGACATTTCCTTATATTTCCACTTTCTTCTTTCTTTGCTTGATTTTTTTTTTTTTTAATATAATTTTTTGTGTCCCTATTCTAACTCTGATTCAAACTTTGTTATTGGTCTTTTTGCGAGATTCTCTCATAATTAACAATTGGGTTTGAGTCAGCAACAATAACAAGTATACGAATTTTACATGTTCAAGTACCGTTTCTGGTATTTTAGGTTAATTAAGATCTATTTAAAGCATTTTTATCGATAAAGTTAATGAGAAATATTAAAATAAAATAGAGTGTTTTTATAAGTCAAGACAACAGAGTTTATAAGTCATAATTTAGAAGTTTTTCTAGGAGCTTTCAAAATAATCAAAATTACTTGTTTTTTTTTTATATATATATGTTAAAATTAAAAAAATAAAATAAAATAATGGGTGCTATTAAAATAAAATAGAGTGTTTTTAGAAATTTTATTTTTAAAAATGAAGTTTCTTTAGAATTGGATTATCAAAAGATAAAAGGGATAATTTTGGAATAAAAAGAAGTGTCTTTAGAATTTTTTTAAAATTTAAATTTTGAGAATGATGTGTCTTTAGAAAAAGAAGTGTAAATATAAAAAATAAAAAAAATGAATTGTCAAAAGAAACTCTCTTTATTTATTTAGTTAACTTTTATCAAGACTTATTTATCCTTATGTCATTTGATTGTTTTTAAGGACAAATATGTCTTTATATTTTGTTCTTTTTATAATGCTTTTATAAATATCTTGAGTGTTAAATGGTCATTTACAAAGGTGAGACTTAACACTTTTAACGGAAAAGTTAATTGAAAGGGGGAATATGAGGAATACGTTTGGTGTTAGGAGGCAGAACAGCCATTAGTGAAAATACAAAGGCAGATTTACTAATAGGTTAAAATATATGAGGCAAAATGATACTTTCCCTTTTTTCTTTCTAAGAAAATAAAAATAAATTAAAAGCTAATTGGCACAGATGCCCCCTGAACTCTTTAAAAAGTTGCACTTTGCCTCCTAAACTTTTTTTTTTCCGGCATTAAACCCCTTAAACTCTCGTAAATTTGTAAAAACTAACGGATTGGCAACGGAAGCCATATTCTGTCTGTTTTCAAGTCTCATGCACCTCACGTATGTCCCATTGTACAAAATTTTGAAGAGTTTAGAGGGCATCGGTGCTAATTAACCTAAAAACTATTATATTAACAAAATGAAATTGATAAAATACATTAAAATAAAATAAAATATATTAAATGCATTTAAATTAATAAATTAAATTAAATTAAATAATAAAAATAACTAAAATTCTCTCTAGAATAACAAAATATTAAATAATTATAAAAAAATAGGAATTTTGTTTTTTATCGGTAGAAAATTAATCAAAATATAAATAATTAGATTAAATAATTAATATTAGCCATCAATATTAATTCATGTATTCTCCTTTCTTCTTCAATCCACAAACTAATAATCCCAAAATAAATCTACAAATTAATAATCCCCAAAAAAAAATCCATCAATTCATAGAGATCAAATTAATCAAATTACACAAATTTGTAATCTAGAAAAAAAAAAAATTCTAATATCTTCATCTTCATTCTTACAACCCAAATTCAACAACCCAGTTAATTTAAAATGTAAAGAAGCATATGCACTGTAATCTCCAGATTTAAGAACCCAGATCACTCAAAAACCCAATTCTTCAACCCAAATTCAACGCTTCTTGAGTTTGCTTTATCAGATTTCCTATACGTACGGTGTATAATAAAATTCATTATATTTTCAAGTTGTATCATGTAAGAAAAAGAAGAATGGAAGATGTAGAATGTTTCCGGGAAGAAGAGGGTGGCCATTGTTGGGTGATAGCTTCAACTGGTACAATGCTAAATAATTCACACACAAAAAATCGATCTTGATATAGCTAAATAATTTACAACAAAAAAATCATCACAAAAAATTTGAATCAACTGAGGCAGTAGAGAAAGCGAGAGAGAAGCAACGACGACGACTCGAAGCCGGCTTCGTTGGGGGGAGTTTCTGGAGATGGAGTGGAGATTTAAGGACTCAGCAAGGCGGCAGTGGAGGTGGTGGGGGATGTGCAGCGACGACGGCGATGCGAAGCCAACTTCATTGGGGTAATCGGCGAGGCGGCGACAGAGGAGCTGGAGGGTGTGGTGGTGGTAAGAGTAGAGGGTGAGAAGAGTTTTTTTTTTTTATTTTTTTTTTATTTTTATTTTTTTTATTTTTTTTTTATGGGATGATGATGATGATGATGATTTAGGGTTTGTGAGGAGAGAGTTTTTTTATGTTGGGATGTTGATGATTTATGGTTTGTGAGAAGAGAGTTTCTTAATTTTAATTTTAATTTTATTTTTAATTTTTAATTTGTTTAGGTGAATAAGAAGAAGGTGATTGGGTGGTGGTGATTGTAGATGAGATTTAGGTGATGAGATTTTTTAAGAGATAAGATTTTTTGTTATTCAATATTCTTTTTTATCTTTTTATTTTAGTTTTGTAAAATGTTTTTGTATATTTTATTAATTATTTTAATATTATTTAATTATTTTAAAATTTAATTATTATTTAATTTTTTGATAATAATAATTAATATTTAATTTAATTTTAATGTATTTTATTAATTTATTTTTGTTAATATAATAGTTTTTAGGTTAATTGGCACTGATACCCCCTAAACTTTTCAAAATTTTGTACTATAGGATGCATGTGAGGCGCATGTGACTTGAAAACAGACAAAATGTGGCTTCCGTAGCCAATCCGTTAGTTTTTACAAATTTACGAGAGTTTAGGAGGTTTAGTGCCCCAAAAAAAAAAAAGTTTAAGGGGCAAAGTACAACTTTTTGAAGAGTTTAGGGGGCATCTATGCCAATTAGCCTAAATTATAAGTAATCTTGGGTGGTTCAAGACTTCAAGGTTTCTTCTTGATTGATTCCCATGTGATCTGATGGAGGTCATAATTTCTAGATCATTAGTTGAAGACAAGTGCAACATCGCTCACTAGTTCATGTAGTTATGTCATATATATATATATATATTGATAGATAAGAAACACAGAAAACATTACAAAGCAAAGCAACAATGAGGAGGACTAGTGTCCAACCAAAGACACTCCCTAAAGGAAGAAAAAGCTGAAGATGTGAGCTTAAGAGCTCAGGAATTTCCTGATTTAGAAACTCCTAAACACTTAATAATGCCTAAATCAAAGAATAGCGCTTTAATATCGTTCACTAAGAACTTAGATTCCCCTACAAGAGGGATGGAATCGTTGAGGATGAAAATCACTGAGGGAGATATCACCTATGCATAACCAACTTTCAGATTATAGAAATGGGCAAGTAGCAGGCCTTCCCTCAGAGCAATCGGCTCACCAATTTCTGCATTAAACTTACCTGGAAACTGATTGGATCGAGTAGCTAAAACTAAGCCCTTATCATCTCTAATTGCAGCTCCCACACCAATTGACATACCGTTCTTGCGTATCGCAACAGCCATGTTTAGTTTAAGTCGGCCAGGAGGAGGGGCTAACCAATCGGGACCACACTTGGACTCAACAAATGTGAGTTGAGAAGAAAGGGCCATCTTGGACTTCTGAAATTTTGACAATAGAGACAAAGCACCCGAGACCACCAACTCTAGAGGCTTACCTTTCCCATTATGAAAGTGATAATTTATGTTATCCTATATTGCCCAGGCTGTCATACAAAAACTGCTCAAATCCTCAACAGATAGAAGAGAAGAAACATACATAGAAACATCTAGAGCTGGGAGATGATTCACTTCTTCGAAGGGACACACTAAATCAGAAAATCTCCAACATTTTTTAGCCTCTTTACACCAAAAAATAGCATAGGCAAAGGATCCAACAGGGTTTAAGCATCTATAGCACCTAGGAGAATCCATCACATTTCTTTTCTAAAGATTCTGTAAAGAAGGAAAAGCGTTCCAACAAGCACGCCAAACAAATATTTTAGCTTTAGGTGGCAATTTCAGATTCCACATCTTTTTCCACCACCACTGCAACACTTAAGAATTGGAACCAGTTTCACTAACCTTTTGAGAGAAAACCAACTGATAACCACTTCGGACAGAGTACACACCATTCTTTTCAAAGTGCCAAGCGAGATAATCTTCTCCACCAATCCAGCTAATCAAGATGGAGAGCACAATTTCCTTGTCACCTGTCAACAGAAATCTATTCAGCTTATCAATATCCCACCAACGTCAATTTCGATTTAAAAGGTCAGCCACTCTAAGGTTAGTACTAGGATCAGGGGTAATTGTCATAAATGTACTGGGTTGAGGAATTCACCTATCTTTAAAGACTCTAATATGTTTTCCATCCCCAACCACACATTTCAGACCTTTAGAAAGTAAGGATCTCCTCCACAAAATACTTCTCCAAATATGAGAGTTGCCATTCTTTACTGACACCTACAAAAACTCCTCGTTCTTAAAGTATTTCGCCTTTAGCAACTGCACAACCAATGAACCAGGATTTTTCATAATCCTCCAAGCTTGCTTGGCTAGAAGTGATTGATTAAAGGATATGAGATCTTTAAAATTCAACCCACCTTGACTTTTAGGTTTGCAAAGTGTTACCCATTTCACCCAACTTTTCTTTCTTTTTCCCTATCTGGATCCCCACCAGAATTTGGAGAACATATCACTTAGTTCCTTACATAGGCCCACCGGAAGCTAGAAAATGCTCATAGCATAGTTTGGAATTGCTTAAGACACTACCCTTATCAAAACCTTCTTACAACATAATGAGAAATAACTGTCCTTCCAGCCTCTGAGTTTCTTCCAAACCCTTTCCATAATATCATTGAACATTATTCTCTAATTTCTACCCACCATAGTTGGAAGCTCAAGATATTGATCCTGATTGTTACGGTCCTCTATTCCTAGCAAATTATGAATCTTTTCTTTAGTACTAGCAACGACATTCTAACTATACGTCACCTCGGTTTTCTGGAGGTTAATTTGTTGGCCTGATCCACTTGCATATACATTCAGAATCTCCCGGATACTAGAACTACAGTCACTCAAAGTCCTGCTAAAAAGAATACTGTCATACGTAAAAAAAACATATGGCTAATTAGAGGGCCTCCCATACCACATCTTACACCCAGACCCTTGCCATTATTTTCAGCTTTTGAAATAAAAAACGAAAGAGCCTCCGCACAAGGAATAAAAAGATAGGGGGAAAGAGAGCACCCCTGCCTAAGACCTCTAGAAGGCATTACCTTACACACCGGATTACCATTAAGTAAGAAACTGAGAGAAGTAGTAGATATACAATCCATTATAAGCTCTATCAAACTTGTTGGAAAATTCATCTTAGACATAACTGCACCTAGGAATTTCCACTTGACTCTATCATACGCCTTACTCATATCCAATCTGAGAGCCATCAACCCCTTTTTACCAGTCGTCTTCCAAGCTATCAAGTGAAGAGTTTCAAAAGCAATTAGAACATTGTCAAAAATTTATATACTAGGGACAAAAGTTGATTGGTTTGAGGAGATAATATCTTGAAGATATGGTTTTAGTCTAGAAGAAATTGCCTTAGTAACTATCTTATACACCACATTACATAATGATATTGGCCGAAAATCCTTAGGGGAGGTAGGATTTTTTATTTTCGGAATTAAAACAACTGCAGTATAATTAAATTCCTAATAGAAGAATTTCCATTCTGCATACTTGAGCAAACTCTGGAAAAATCCTCACTCAAAATATTCCAAAATTTTTGAAAAAAAAAATAGCATGAAAACCATCTAGGCTGGGTGCTTTAGTGGGACTTAAATCAAAAATAGCTAACCTGACATCTTTAGCAGTAAAAGCAACATTCAACTCTTCTCTCCGTGTAGAATTAAAACACAAACTAATATTCTCTGAAGCTTTACTAATGTTAGTAGGAGAAGGATTTGAGGAATTGAATAGGGAATGAAAGAATTATTGAATCACTCGAGCCATACCTTCATTTGTGTCTTCAATCCGACCCTCGCTATTGTATAACATATGAATAGAATTTTTCTTCTTCCTTGTTGTAGTCCTAGCATGGATAAACTTTGAATTTTTGTCTCCCACCTTTAGCCAATCAGCCCTGGACCGCTGTTTCCAGAATAATTCTTCACTGTCAAGAAGTTCTTCCACTGATTTTTCTAGAGCCCTGATAACTGTCATAACTCCATCTTTCTCACAAATCTTATACAAGGTCTCAATCTCTCTATTTTTAACTGCTATTTGATTGCTGAAGTTTTTGAATCAAATCTTACTCCAACCTATTAAACTTGTAGCACACTGATTTAATTTAGAGATAAATTCATGGGTTGAATTGGAGGGGCCCTTTTTCTTCCATGCATCCAAAACAACTCTACCAATATCCTCTTCTTTTAACCAGTAAGGTTCAAAACAGAAACTAGAATATCTGCTCTTCATTTGCCGATTTGTCTTATCAAACTTCAAGAGAATCGGCCTATGGTCCGAAGAATGAAATCCTAAATGCTCCACCTTCACATACTCAAAACTGTCTCTCTATAAAATATTTGCTAGAAATCTATCAATCCTTTCTTGAATATTACTATTACCTTCTCTTTTATTGTTCCAAGTGAGTCTAGGACCCGAGGAACCCAAATCGATCAAATCACACTCATCAATTGTTTGCCTAAAACGGATCATCCCTGTTATAGACATCTCTGATTCTCCCACTTTCTCATTCATATATAGCAATTCATTAAAATCTCCACCACATACCCATGGCAGACTGTCAACCTCTCTCAGACGAAATAGAAGAGCCCAAGAGTTCACTCTGTTGCTGGGAGAAGGATCTCCATAGAAACCTGAAAACCTCCATAAAAACTCATCTTCCATTTTAATTCTTGCATCAGTATGCCCTGCTGAAAAGAAAGAATTGCTACATGCAACTCTTTTTTCCACAATAACATCAAACCACCACTACAGCCAATACATCAACCCAGAAGACTTCATAATTTCCAATCGTTTCCCTAACACTTGCTGCCTTACTACATGCTATTTTTGTTTCTGATAAAAAGATAAAATATGGAGAATGGTTCATCGTCAACCTCTTCTAGGTTGAGAACGCTCGGGGATTCCCATACCCCGAATGTTCCAACTTAGACCTATCTTCCTTAAATCAGTAATATTTTCAAGAAAATGTCTCAGTTTTGAATCTTGTATAGTTGTATATAAAATAAAATTAATATTTTTAAATATTGGTACAGAAAAATATTGTTAATTTTTTATAGATTAATGTTAGACTGTCTAAATTATTTGTCCAAAAGCATACACAAATGATATGGTATTTGAGTTGTCAAGATCTTATAAATCATGAGATTATGGTCTGAACGATGATTTATAAGATCTTGACAACTCACTTACTATATCACTTGTGCATGCTTTTGGATAAATAGTTTGGACAATCTAGCATTACTCTTTTTTATATACCACTTGCAATTAGCCAATGACAGAATGGACGGTGTTACAACCGAACCACTTTTGCGCTGGTGGTTACAAGAAAATATTGTTATTAAGAAACATTTTTTGGAACATTTTTAAATAAATTAAAATGGAAAGGACACAACTTTCTAGATGTTGTTGATGAAAAGTTACAACTTTTCCAAATGGTGTTTTTGTGTCTTATTGAGTGGAAAAGACACAATTGTATGTTTAAAGGTTGCATCATTTCATGAATGGGTGCAAAGCAATAAATGTTGCATTGTTTCACGAATGAGTACAAACCACTCTATAAAAATGCCCATACCTACACCATTTGAGTCATACTTGAATTTGGCTAACATAGAGAGTTTGGCCAATTATCTCTCCTCTCCATGTTCTCACATTACAATATACTCATTGTCATATTGTTTTCTTGCATTAAATAAACCGATATTCTATTAACTGTGCATTAATGATAAAATTTCATATCTTGGCAAAAGTCTGCAAACGTCAAAGGTGTTCATGGTCTAATATCATTAGTGCATAATGATGTTAGACATCGATGCTTCATTGAATCTTGGAGGCATATTTGCATTATCCGATGCAACACCCGATTGGTGGGGGTAAATAGTGTCTTAAGGAAAGCGTCATTAATGACGTGCCTTGAAGCACACAATTTATATTTTTTTTAGGTTGCGGCAATATTTTGTTTGATACAAGTTATATAGTTCGAAGAAATTTTTGGTTCAATTCAACAACTCTCGATGTAAGGTACATAATTCTTAACAACAACATTTGCTACAAATAATGAGTCCTCATTGGACGAGATGAGGTTGGTCTGGTAGTAAACCCCTCATACCTGCACCATGAGGTTATAGGTCCTCCCCCACCAAACCAAAAAACAAAAAAAACAAAAAAAACAAAAAAAAAAATCCTGAATTTATGTAAAACTGTAAATTTCACCATTATAAGAAAGATAAAATTTCATGATTTAAATTATAGTTTTTCTTAGTGCAAATATCTGCATTTTATTTCAATTTTTTTTGTTGGGCTATTACAATTAATTTGAGTTAGAGACAAGGGAACACGACTCGAATTCAGAACATAGTTCGAACTCAAAACCGCAATGACTTAAGTGTGACTGTGTGAGACAGCTAGAGACATGTTAATCAGCCAACGTCTATCATCATGAAAGTAATAAATTTAAAGTACAAGACTATAAAATTATAAGCGAAACGAGCTACTATAAAGGTCATATATATATATATATGGAGAAGATAGGGGTTTTTAGTCAAAAATTATGGGGCTTTATTGTTTTTGTCAACAATTATCATTTTTATTGTTTTTATCAACAAAATGGTTGTGAAGACAAAATTGCCCATATTTTTTTTTTCTTTACCTCTTCTCTCTCCTTTTCTCTCTCATTTTCACATCAGACACTTATTTTTTTCTTTCTCTCTCTCTTTCTCCTATTCTCTCTCACCATCATCACAGTCTCACCTTCTTCTCTCCTCTGTCTTCTCTCTTTCTCTCCTCTATTCTCCGTTGTTTCTTCTCTCCTCCTTCTTCTTCTTCTCTTTCTCTTTCAAGTTTTTTTAAAAAAATCAGATTCTTTTAAGCAAAAATTTTCAAATTTCATTTTTTTCAAAGAAAATTTCTAGATTTGGGGGTGGTTTTTGTATTTATGAATGGTGAGAGTTGTGTTTGGGTTTGAGTTTTGTTAAAAAAAAATCAGATTTTTATTTTTAAAAAAAATCAGATTTGATTTTTAATTTTTTTTTTCAGATCTCGTTTTTTTCTAGATTTATTTTGTTTAAATTTTTGTGTGTGGTTGTGTTTAAGTTTGGGTTGTAGTTGTGGTTGTGTTTAATTTTCAGATTTTATTAAATTTTTATTTTTTTTTCAAATCTGGTTTTTTTTTTTTTTTTAATTTATTTATTTTTTTTTATTAGGTAATGGTTGTTGTTGTGCTTAAGTTTGAGTGTTGTTTGTTTAAAGAAATTTCAAATTTTGTTTTGTTTAAATTTTTTCCAGATTTTTTTAAAAAAAATTTAGGTTTTTTAAAAAAATTTGAAAAAAATTCTTGATTATAAACACAATTAAATTCTAGATTACGTTTTTTTTTCTTTTTTTTTTTCCAGATTTTCGTATTGAAGTTGAAGTCCAGATTTTTCAGATTTTTTTTTTCCAGACTAGTGTGTTTAATTGGGTTGGAAAAATGTGTGCATTTAATTGGTTATGACTGGTGTGTGTAATTGTTTATTACTGGTGTGTTTAATTGGGTCCTAATGTGGTGTTTAATTGGTTAATACTGGTGTGTTTAAATGGTTTGAACTGGTGTGTGTAAATCAGGCGTAAATCAATTAAACACACAAGGGCAACTCAATTAAACACACAAGGGTAAATCAATTAAACACACTGGCAAACCCAATTAAACACACCAAGGTTGACCAATTAAACACACCATGTGTAAACCAATTAAACACACCAGTTATAAATCAATTAAACACACCAAGGCAACCCCATTAAACACACTAGGTGTAAATCAATTAAACACACCAAGGTAACCCAATTAAACACACCAAGACAAATCAATTAAACGCATCAATGCAACTCAATTAAACACACTGGGGGACCCAATTAAACACACCAAGGTTGACAAATTAAACACACCAAGTGTAAACTAATTAAACACGCCAGTTATAAACAATTAAACACACCCGACTAATTAAACACACAAGGGCAAGACCAAATTAAACACACTAAGAAACACAATTAATCACATCCAGGAAGAAGAATAAGAAGAAGATGAATGTCTGGGAAGAAGAAGAAGAAAAAGGAAAAAAAAATAGAAAAAAAAAAAAGTTTGTTTTTTCAGGAAGAAGAAGAAGAAAAAAAATGAATTTTTTTTTTTTAATTTATAAAGAAGGGCAATCTTGTCTAAAAAGTGGATATTTTGACAAAAACAATAAAAATGATAATCTTAAACAAAAAAAATAAACCCACTAATTTTTTTTGGCTCATTTTAAAGTTCTCCATATATATATATATATATTAAAAGTAAAGTTGAGGACTACTATTTTGGTTAAGGTACAACCCAATGATATGCATAAACAACTTGTACCTAACCAAAAAAAAAACTGTCGAAGACTCTTAAATCATCAAACACTTCTCTGTATAACAACTCTGTTTTGTGTTCAGTTATTTTGTCTGCACTGCAACTATGTAAAAATGGAGGAAACAAACAATGTGGAGATCACTGAGAGAATGAAATATCTCCAGGCACGAATGAAACTTGTGTGTCCAATCAAGTTCTACGACTGGGGCATTGTGGGTGACAATAACTCTCACGTGGCTCGCTTGTTCTCTTACAATCACCAACATTCCAACATCCACCCAGATGACACCTATGCTGAGTTTTGGATTGGGACTCATGAATCTGGGCCCTCGTATCTTTCATCGCAGACGGCGAGCCTCAAAAGCTGGATCTTGGATTTCCTGGATGTGTTGGGAGATCAAGTCTTGAAAATGTGGGGTGGCGATATTCCTTTCTTGGTCAAGGTACAACGACTCAAACATGTGACATTCGCGGACTTGTTTGTTTTAAAAGTTCGATTTTTTTGTTATTAAAAACCCTGAAATGGAATGGAATGGAGATGTAGTAGAGATGCTTGAAAAAAGTTGCATTTGTTTTTGAATGATTTTTGATGGGTTTGTGGATTGTCTTTTTAGGTGCTGTCTATTGAGAATGCATTGTCGATTCAAGTGCATCCGGATAAGGAATTGGCGAGGGCTCTTCACAAATCACAGCCGTTTAATCAAGTAGTTTTGGTTTTCGAACTGAATATCATTGCAAAAAACTCGAAAAAAAAAATTCAAAAGTTATCTCTTCATCATCAGTCCCTGCATCAGAAAATGAAATGGGAATCCATACAATTTCATAACTTCCCTCTAACTTCCTGCTGTCTAGATGATCATATGATTGGTGAGTCAGCACCTATTGGTTGTTTCAATCTGTTTTTTCTTTGGAATGTTTATTGCTTGCTATGCCTTTAAAGATTGATTAGGTTGTACTTAAACTGAGTTACTTTGCAGGAACTTAAGAATGTGCTATGCACTGTTCCTGAGATTGTAGAATTAGTTGGGGGTGCAGATGCATCGCGGATACTTGTCTGTGAACCGAACTCTCAAGAAGGAAAAACAGGTCTACAGTCCATCTTCGGTCAAATTCTGCTGTCTAGCAAAGACAAAAATGGTGAAATTATATCTAAATTGAAACAGCGGCTGAATTTGGAGAAGAAGGTAATATATATGAACTTGTGTCTCTCGTTTTTACTTTTGTAAATCATGTTGTTGCGACCATAATTATGTTCGACAAGAATTCCCAAAGGTGCTGTCTGTGTATTTTCGGTATATGAACACAATCACACACTTAAGTGTTTGTATAAATCTACTTGATAAAGAAAAAAAATATACGGTGTAATTAGCTACTTAGCTTGTTCACAGCATTTTACGTGTGCTTTACGAAAACCTCTCTGAACTGGGTGTCAAAAATTTTCTCTTGACTGATTATTGTCCAACGTATTGATAATAGATATAGCACCAAGTTTCTTCCAACGATTGACTATTGTTCAAATGATAGTCAACTATTGTTATTTAAACACAGATAGATTTGGTTATTTCGTATATGAAATTGATGTTGAAGCATAATTATATTATTTTCGCTTTCTTTTCTTGACATAGCTTCTCATCAACCCATGTTAATGTTTATTGCAAGACTGAATTTTCTTCTTCACCATGTTATGTTTTCATTTAACCAGAAAAAGAAGAGTTGGTGATGGGACTAGAAGATCAATATCCTGATGATGCAGGTGTCATAGCAGCATTCTTACTCAACTATGTGAAGCTGAATCGCGGTGAAGCATTGTGTCTTGGGGCAAACGAACCTCACGCTTATATCCATGGTGAATGTATAAAGTGTATGGCAACTTCTGACAATGTTGTTCGTGCTGGCCTTAAAGTCTCCATTCTTTAGCCCATAACCATTCTTTACCACACGTTAAAGTCTCCAATGTCTTTGATTGCAGTTTAGTGCAAACTGGAGTCAGCAATCTATCTCTATCAAAAGCATATTCGGGAAGGAACTGCAGCGACAGGAATGGCCAAAACATCTCTAGCAATGTCATGGAGTGTAGGATATTTATTTTCATTTGTCTTCCATCAAAGCCATGAATCCTAGGTGACAGACGTTCCTCCAAATATTTGTCTAATTCCAACTTAACATTATCCGCAGTTGATGCAAACAAATCAAAATTTGACAAATGATCACCTACCTTCTCTATGCTAACAGACATCAATGACAGAACATGAAGAATGACCGTGATCACTGGTTTCCTTACCCGGTTTAGACTTCAACTGGTACTCTTTTACCTAACCATAACAAAGTTTACGAACATTCTCCATTTCTAACGAAGAATCATCATCTACATATATCTGAGGAAAATAAAACTCCCAACACTTTCATCTTAAACCTTTTGCTTCAGCCATCATTGGATTTATCACATTCCAGTATTTTTCAAACTTTGCTATCGCAATTTCCCAATCCAATAAACACTCAACCAATGCTTCAGAAACTGACTCGACACGTTTTGGAGATGGCAAATGCAACAACAAGTGAGTAATTACAAACCAATTCCTAAAATATTATTCTTCTTTTAGAAAACAGATGTAACAACAAGTACCTTATTAGTCTACTTTGAAGGATCCAAGAGTCATCTATGAAACGTGCGGTGACACTCATGTATTTGGTATCCTCATCATAAGAACAAGTCCATTTTTCAATAGTAATGGCGATTCTACTGGGGTTTTCTTCAACAACTGCGTTGAATCGATCATCGTAGCGTCAAAGATGTTAAAAAGATTCATCTTGCAGCCATTTCTCGAGCTCCAGAGATTGGCAAGGACCATTGTCGGGCAGAGCTTTGACCCAAAGACAGAGATAAATCACGCATATTAGCATCATATTCTTCATTGTCATCATCAAGTTCAAGTCTTTTCGAAGAATTGGCATCATCATTCATTAAGAATTGTCACTAGTTGAACATTGGAGGGTCATTTTCTGGTTCTTGGTGGTCAGAAATATCCCACTTACCTACAAATCATAAAATAAAACCCATAAACAAATGGAATTCTCAGTAATTGCTCTTCCAATTTCTGGGTTTCTCTGTTTCTTTCAATTTGTTCATTCGATAAAAAGAAAAAAGAAAAAAAATAGTATAGAGAGAAAAACCTTGAAGAGAATGTTAAACATAGAAGCTCTTGCAGTCTTGCAGATACAAGGAGATGAATGAAGCTACGTCGTATTGAGGTGGAGAGAGAAAACCAAATGATTTGTAGGGTTATTTAATCAAGAAAGAAAATTCTGGAGAGTAGAAACCAACGAAAAACAAACTTGATTTCTTCTACAATTACACTGAAAATGCGTGACAAGTTTTCCCGCCAAATCTCTAACAGATTTCCTTGTCTTGATTCATTGATCAAATGATGGTGATAAGTTGAACTCTGCTGTAGAGAATTCTAACTAACTTCCTCAACATTTGACGTATCAATTTTATTATTTAAACAAGTTTATTAATTTAGTTAATCGTAGCACATCTTCAGTAAATAGACTTCACTAACACCTGACATTTTAATATTTACAAAGCCATTAGTCAAGTATAGTCTCCAACGGATGTCTCCTTTGGAGTTTCAAGACAATCAATATATATTGTTTCGATATACAGATGATAGATATCTCGATTGAAATCTCAAGAGTCTCTCTGAGTGTCTCAATGTAACACTCGGAGTTATGAATTTTCGGTGGACATTAGACTTGTTTATGAAATTTTGATTAGGGTAATTGGCACAGATGCTCTCTAAACTCTTCAAAAATTTGCACTGTGCCCCTTAATGTTTTTTTTTTTCGACACTAAACCCCCTAAATTCTCGTAAATTTGCAAAAACTAACGGATCGGCAACGGAAGCCACATTCCGTCTATTTTCAAGTCATGTGCGTCTCACGCGACAAGAACTAATTACACCAACCTCCCCTAAGGTTTGTCATAATACTTTTTTTTTTTTTAAGAAAAATAAATATTTTTTTTAAAGAATATAATTAAAAATTTTAATTTATTTCAATAAATAGATTTTTTTGAAAAAAGAAGGTTGATCTCCACCGTCCATCAATCACCATGGACAGTGGAGATCATATCATATCTTCTTCAATAATTCATATAATTCAATAATTCCAACAACAAAAAATTCACAAATCAATTACCAAAAAAAAATCCACAAATCTCATTCAATAATTCATATCTTCTTCCTTCTTCTTCAAACAATTCCCAAAGGAAATCACAAAAATAAAATCCACAAATCTCATCTTCTTCAATCAACTCCAAAAACAAAATAAATGGTTATAATAATCTGGAAAAAAATAATTTATTATTGCATTTAATAATAAATATAAAAAAATCAAAAACAATTTAATTATTTCGTGTGGAATCTGTGAACACATATCAAATTGATGCATGCCAAGATGAACAAACAATTTAATATTATTAAATGAAATAAAATACATTAATAATATTAAATTGTTAATATTATTAATGTATTTTGGTACGCTGTATTGTATTGTATTGGATTGTATTGGACTGTATTGAATTGAATTGTATTGTATTGGACTGTATTATTCTTATACAATCATGTGTTTGGTGATGTTTTGTATTAGATTGTATTATGTTGTATTAACTAATACAACCTTCTATTCTGTATTAGATAATACAATATCCACCGTATTAGACCAATTAAAATGTATTAGCTAATACAATACAGTAAACAGTGCAAAATAAACCAAACATTGTATTGTATTATTCTAATACATTTTAAACTCCTAATACAATACAGTGCGGCGCACCAAACAAGCCCTAAATTGATTCATGCCCAGATGAACACAGAAGAACATGTGATCTCTCTCACGCCAATCTCTATATCTCCCCCGATTCTCTTCTTTCTCTTCTTATCTTTCTCTATCCCCGATTCTCTTCTCTTTTTCTCTCTCCCACTTCTCCTCACCGATCTCTTCTTCTTCTTCTTCTTCTTCTTCCTTAGAGATAGGAAATGGAGGAGATTGATGGAGATGGATTCACGAAGAGAGAGAGAGAGAGAGAGAGAGAGAGAGAGAGAGAGAGAGAGAGAGTGATGAAGGAGATCGAGCGGTGGCTGGAACTAGACCCGTAAAGATGACACGGCGGCAGTTGAAGGAGATCGAGCTCGAAGCGAAGAGAAGACGCGGCGGCGGACCAGATCTGTAAAAAGAGAGAGAGAGAGAGAGAGCAACAAACTAGATGTGAAGAGAGAGAGAGAGAAGACGCGACGGCTTTTGAATGGTGGTGGTGGCTAGGGTTTGGGTGTTAGTGTTGGTGGAAGATGATGATGATGAGTGATGAGTGTGGTGGTGGTTAACCGGTGATGATAATAATGAGTGGTGGTTAGAGTTTTTGTAATTGTATTATTATTATTATTATTATTATTATTATTTTGAAAAAGGATTGTATTATTATTTAATCATTATTTTTATTTTTTATTTTTAAAATTTGATGACACGTGTCAAATTTGTATTGGATAACAAATCAAGTCAACTGGTTAGAGGGGTATTTGGGTTATATTATTATATTATTCTAGTTTAATGCAATTATGCATATAATAAAGATAACTTAGTGCAATTTTCCCTAGACGGAATTAGGGTTCCGTTAGGTTTCCATTAGCCATTGCCAATTTACGAGAGTTTAGGGGGTATAGTGCCAAAAAAAAAAAGTTTAGGGAGTACAGTGCAAATTTTTGAAGGGTTTAGGGAGTATCAATGCCAATTAGCCTTTTGATTATAGGCAAAATAGACCTTAGCGTGTTGTAGGATTTTTAATTTTGGTTGAGGACGTTTTCAAGTCTGAATTTTTTTATTCTCTATTGGAAATTGATAAAATTTTAGGACTTAAACACGTCCTTAAAGCAAAGTTAAAAATCCTACAGTATTCTATTAAGGTCTATTCGGCCTGTAATCAAAATTTCATATATAAGTCTAATGCTCACTGAAAGTTCACTACTCTGGGTGTTACATCGACACTCATAGAGACTTTTGAGATTCCAATTGAAAACGGAAACGCAAAGAGAGGGATATGAACCCTTGGTAGGATGCTTTAATTCACTCAACCATCTTTTGTAACTGAAAAAAAATAAAAAAATAAAAATTTACTATGTTATATTACAAAAAAGATAATACAAGAAAAAAAAAAAAAAAAGGTCCTCTGAACTTTAACTTTATTATATAGCTTATATAGATTTTTTTTATTGTATTATACAGAGGGATGCAACTTTTATCAGCAATTTCACTTTTTATTTCTTCAAAATTAAAATAAAAAATGGTCTCGAAAGAGATACCTCAAATCAAAATAGAAAAAAAATAAAGAATCATTCTTTACAAAAGTTGTTTTATTATTATTATTTCCACGGCCTGGCGTGGTCAGTACCTAGCCAAGCATTCTTTTGTTCCAATGAACCATACCATAATGAAAGTGAGGGGACTACGACAATCACATAAAGCCCCCAAATAATTGACTTGATTGCCAAGCAGAGTCTCACGAAATCTTCCATCTTTGCCTTCAATTACATTTGAAAACCACTTATACACCTTATCATTACCATCCCTCATTGAGTCATTGGTTGTACATGGATTCCATGGTCAAGAAGTATATCTACGGGCTACAGTTTCTTGTACCAATTTCCTAGGCATAGATTTTTTTTATTTTTTTTATTTTTTTATTTTTTTTTTTTATAAAGCTATACACTTCTTGTTAATAGATCAATAAAAGTATTGTTCCAATAGATAACTTCTATATAGAGTACCACGATCTATTAGATCGTATCCTCAGGCATTGCGACACAATCATATCACATCTTGACTGGATATGTATATTTCTAGGCTTTTGACAGTTTTGGTTTGTATATCCATAATGATACCATGGTGCTTGTAGGGTATCGACCTACAATCAATATGGATCGGGTCGTATGTTGTTAGGCCCAATGCAACTTGGGTTGAATCTTGCGAATCCTGTTGTCGTCTGCTGAATTGACTTGCAAAAGAACCTGGTCGACCGACCTAATAACCTGCAAAAATTGAAGAACGGATAAACAATGAAAGAAATAAACTTAAGAGGTGATTAAGATCGTTAGCCTTAGGTACGCTTGGGCTGAGCAACGGTTATGATGACTGTGAATATTGAACTCCGGTGATCGTGATTGCTGAATTCTGGTGATCGTGATTCTCACAAACAGAGTTTTGGTACGCTTTAGTAAGCTTATCTTTCCCTCCCCTATCAGTGTCAAAGGGAGCTCTTTATATAGGAGATTCAAGTGACCGTTTTTACCAAACCACAAGTCCATCACGATATGATTCAGCGAGATCTTTGGAGATATTTTCTCCCCGAATATCTCGTTTACTGAATGTGTTTTTAAACTGCTGGCTGACTTGGTCTTCAAACGACTAAGTCACGCTGTTGGCTTTGTCACCTGGGCTACTTCAAAT
Organism: Acer campestre; assembly: GCA_954870605.1. Lineage (NCBI taxonomy): Eukaryota > Viridiplantae > Streptophyta > Magnoliopsida > Sapindales > Sapindaceae > Acer > Acer campestre. The sequence continues at coordinate 2,075,403 of OX940806.1, read as the reverse complement.
TGGATCAAAGTTAAAAGGTGCTTGGGCTTTGTACCTTTGGGCCTGTGGGTTATTTTTGGCTACCACAGTTTGTCCCCCACTCTCTAGTGAGTTACCAACGAAGTAGAGAGTGTTTCAGATTCAGTCGACCGTTGTCGAGCGAAAAGAGAAATTAACTTTGGTCGGCTGGATTCGTAGCTAACTTATTGAGATCTCTCAACATCGTTTGAATTCATCATCTTGAATCGACACGATTGCTGATGTTATTTTTGAATCGACACGACCATTGACGTCCACAATTTTTTGTTTCCAAATGTCGTGCGACTAATTCCAACTGTTAGGATATGATGAGGCAAACAGGCAAACCAAAGGTCAACTTGAAAAGATATCTTTCGTTTCAGAAACCCTAGTGACATCACGCGTAATTAATTTTGGCGTGCTTACTCTGTTCGAGAAGATTTTTAAATTTCAAAACTCATCATTAGTAGTTGCGTGTGCTAGTAAATAATTTGCAACTGAAAGGTTGCATCTACTTCTGGCAAGGACACGTGGCAAAGGGGGTTATGCAAGGGTTTGGTTATAAATATAACCTCCCAACCCTTTTGGAACCACTTTTGCGAAATATACATCGTTTGAGCCATTTTTGCGAAGAAAACTCAGAGATCTCTAGCAACTCCAACCGGAACTCCATCTCTTTTTCACTTCAAGGTGATTATTCTTCTCTCTTCATTATCTTTTAGTTTTTCCTGAAAAAACTTTGTTATTTGAAATAAGAAATAGAAACGAAAAGAAATGTTAATACTTACTTGAGTATTTAGAGTTCTGGGTTTGAATGCACTGTTCTTCATTGTTTTTCGTTGTTTTTTTGGTTCTCTGTTGATTTTGATCTTGTTCCTGCACTGTCAGTTGTATTGTTTGTGTTTATTTATTTCATACGACCGATGTAGACTGGAAGCTTTATTCGGCCGACTTTGTAGGACGCTAGGACTTGTAGGGTTAGGTTAGGTTTTAAGACGATGATCCTAGAGTAGGATTTTAGAAACCCTAGGTTGTGATTGTAGCGCCACAGTTTCTGACACGTGCATTTTTTGCCTTGTCAGCTTAGGAGGAATCATGTCGAGCGGAGACATTGATCTGTCGAGAGGAGATATAAGCCTGTCGAGCGATGACACTATTTCTGACCCAAAGTACAATTGGACTACAAGCGAGGGGGAGGATAATGTTGAAGTCGATAGGGATATTGTCGATCAACGAGTTACATTAAAGGATCCATCGACCGCCGTTTCGATAAATACGAAAGGGATACTTGAGCAAGGCGGCGTACGTGTTGTTGCGTCGATAGTCGACCATCCTGAATATATAGACGTAGATGAGGCCACTACGTCCGGTCGACCAGTAGGTGTGCTGGAAGAAAGTCCGTCAAGTTTGGTGTCGGAGGAAAACTTGTGTCTGCTGAGGGAAATTTACGGCATCCCTAGTAGTGTCGAGCTGCGTGCACCAAAGGAGTATGAAAAGGCCGACTGGGATATAGCTGAGTGGACATGTCTTTATGAATACACATTCCGTTTGGGGTTTAGGTTCCCCATTCCCCCATTGGTGCGACGAACATTGTTGTACTACGACCTTGCTCCGGGTCAGCTAATGCCAAACACATGGAGGATCTTGCTAAGTTTGAGTGTTCTTAGTGAGAGATACGGCATACCATTTGGGATGTCGAGCCTCCTCCACAACTATTATTTGAAGGAGCACATATACGACCAAGGTCGCTATATGTTAGTACCTAGAAGCAAGGAGCAGCAGATCATTACCGACACGACAACGAACGACCGAAATTGGAAGGATACCTACTTTTTTGCAAAAGGTCCTCCAGTCGACGGTCCATGGTTCGTGGATAATGAACCGTATGTTTTAAGACGGACTTGGAACCGATATGGTGAGTGTCGTCCGAGTTTTGTCGTAGATAGGTTTCTTACTTTACCTGATTTGTCTTTGCTGATACCTAGCTTATTTTGTAGAAATAAAGGGCTTAGAGGCCAAACCGTCGAGCAAAATTGCTCCTGTTCGCACTGCAGCAATGCTGAATATCCCTGAAAAGGATAGAAGCTGTAAAGTGCTATTAACAGAAGGTAAACTTAGGCCTACCAGGCTATGGAGATGGTCGACTCATAATAGGTCGCGAGCGCCGTATCCTAACGTGAAGGATTTCTTGTCGTATATCTGGATTAGAAGGAGTTTCGAAATTCTTCAATATTCAATGACATTCTTGTCGCCTGTTTCTGACTATGAACGTCGTGTTGCAGTGACATCAATGGCAAACGCAAGAGTGAACATCCCGGACACAGCAGACGCCCTGAAGAATCTTAGGGACGACCTGATGAAGAAACGACAAGCAGCAGCAGCAAAGAAGAAACAGGCGGGGAAGTCGGCTGGAGGCTCTGCGCAGCCACAAGAACAGGTTTATGAATCTTCTCCTGAACGGTCTCCCCAGAAGAAGAGGCCAAGGAAGAATCCGCCGGCCGACAAAGGGAAGAGGGTCGAGTCGAGTGCTAGAAAACAAGCGGCTGTCTTGCAGCCGGACTCGTCGACAGCGACCCTTTCTAATCTGTCATCGTTCAATGATCCAACTTCTTTTTTGGATAAGTCGTTCGACTATGTCCTTCCTGCAGATGAGAAGCACCTGCAGAAGATGAAACTTGAGGAAGTCTTCGACACGACATTCCTCTCGGCATTCCATGTGAGTTATATATTATATATATATATATTTTTATTTGATGTCGTTCTATTTATGCTGACTTTCGACGCTGTGCAGTCTTTGCAGGCTTCTCTACACTTGTATGAGAGGTACAAGTCGTTGGGTGACAAGTATGGGAAGCAGCGGAAGCTTGTCGACGTCACTAGGCAGGAGAAGGCCCAGGCCGACAAAGCTGTCGAGGAGCTGACAAGAAAAAACTTGGCTCTTGAGAAAAAGTTGAGTGATATGAAGGCCGACAGGGATCGACATTCCTTGGAGTCGACTGAAGCTCGTGCCGCCTTAATTGAAGAGCAGCATAATGTTGCTGCTTTAAAGGCTCAGCTGACGTCGATCGCCTCTGCTGCGTTAATTAAGGCGAAAGCAGAGCTGTACAAGGAATATATGTCGGGCCAACATGTTAATTGGAGCCGCGACGAAATGCAGGAGATGGTTGAGACTTATGATGAAATGCGTCGGCTGGAGGAGGACGACAACGCACTCCCCGAAGGTGCCGATGTCCCTGGCCTCCAGTCTGCTGTCAATCCACCAATCGACAATCAATCTCCTGCTGATCCCACTGAAGCTGCTTCCCTCCTTGATCCGTCTGCCGTCTGAAATTTAATTTCAATTCAAACAATTTTTTGTAATCATGGATGATATGGTCGTTCGACCTCCTTTTTATATATATATATATTTTTTTCTCTTTCTGAAGGCTTTTGTAGATGATTTGGTCGTCCTGACCATTTATTGACTAGTCTTTTTGATGTTTATGATTTGTTTATATATCATGATCTGCTTACAATCTTTAATGCATGTGGCCTTCATTTGATTTGTATGTGGAAACGACACGACCATCTTATAATGGGGGTTTACACAAGTTTAAACACCTGCATGAAACAAGCCTGTAAACTAATACTCATGCGCATGTCGAACAACTTCATAGTATAGATAAACATGGCTTATTTATTTATCATAAAATACGTGTACAAGAGTTAGTCGACAAAATATTTCGCATACATGCGTTCAGTCGACCATTCATCGCGTATGTGCGTTAACAAATTCACTAACAAAAAATCATCAATTGGTTTAATACAACTCGCGTACAAGCGTTTAGTCGACAAATGTCATCGCGTACATGCGTCAGTCGACAAAATATATTTGAATCGCGTACATGCGTCAATTTTCAATTTTCAATTTTCATCAAGTGTTGTCCCCGACTCCCAGCGTGCGTTTGATTAAATAAGGATGTTGGGAGTAGGTTCTTGTTGTCGTCGACGTCAGGGTATTACCAATGCTGTAATAACAGAAGAATTTCGTAGCAATATAATACGTCGAAGTCGACTGAGGTTATGAAAAATGTTTTGTGAGCTCAGTTATAAACTTAGTAAGTTTTTCATCATTGCTCTTTTTTGCATTGTTAGTATCATAAGATTCAAGGAAAGTGATAAAAAATGAAATGAAAGAAGAAATTAAGTATAGTTTTAGAAGTGATACTGTTTTAGATGCAGTGCATTCCAGCTGTTGTTTAGTTCTCGACCGTCGAGTCCTCTCAACTTGTAGGCTCCTCGACCGACGACTTCTGTTATTTGATAAGGCCCTTCCCATGTCGGCCCCAATTTTCCGGCTCCCTCTTCTCTGGTGTTTTGGAAAACACGGCGTAGTACCCAGTCATGGAGCTTGAAGGTTCTGATATGTACTTTCTTGTTGTAATGTCGTGCGACCTGTTGTTGGTACGACTGTACTCTCAGAGCCGCTCGATCACGTCTCTCATCCAAGTGATCCAACTCGAAGGCGAGCTCATGGTTGTTTTGGGCTTCGTTTGGATTTTCACTTCGTGCGGTTGCGAGTCGTGTCTCGATGGGGATCACTGCTTCAGACCCATAAACAAGGGAGAATGGAGTCTCGCCAGTCGACCGTCGAGGGGTCGTACGGTACGACCATAGGATTTCTGGGAGCTTTTCCACCCATTCATTCTTTTCAGCTTCTAGTCGTTTTTTCAGTGTGTTGATGATGGTTTTATTCGTCGACTCCGCTTGTCCATTTGCTTGTGGATATCGTGGAGTTGAGAAACTTAGCTTTATCCCATATTTGTCGCAGAAGTTTTTGAAGTCGAATGAGATGAACTGGGACCCATTGTCGGTTACTATTTCTCGTGGAACTCCGAACTTGCAAATTATGTTTTTCCACACAAAATTGCGTACCTCGATGTTGCGTACTTGAGGTAAAGCTTTGATTTCTACCCACTTTGTGAAGTAGTCTGTCATCACCAACATGTAGACGACGCCTCCAGGTGCAGCTGGGAGTTTTCCTACAATATCCATCCCCCATTTCATAAAAGGCCAAGGGGCTGAGATTGAATTTAACATACCTGGGGGAAGATGGCAGACTGGTGCAAATCTTTGACACTTGTCGCACGACTTCACATGATTTTGGGAGTCGGAGCGCATGGTCGGCCAGTAGTATCCTGCTGTGATTGCTCTGTTCGACAGACTTCGAGCCCCCGAGTGATTTCCACATTCTTCATAGTGTAGACTCTTGAGGACGTCGTACGATTCTCGTGGAGTTACACACCTCAAGTAAGGTCCTGTAAAAGACTTTTTGTATAGCTTACCGTACAAAATGCAGAACTTCGCAGCTTTTGCTTTGATTTTCCTTGCCTCAGTTCTGTCTTCAGGTAAAATGTCGGCTCGCAAGTAGTCTAGTAGTGGATCCATCCAATTTCTTGTGTAGTCGACTGGGGCGACTGTTTCTGTTGCTTGGATTGTTGGTGTTGTAAGGTGAACGACTGGAATTGACTTTGATCCGTCTGTCGTTGTCGAGCCGAGATAAGCTAGTGCTTCTGCACGTGAGTTTTCCGACCTGGGTATTTGTTTGATGGTGAATTTGTCGAAAGTCGACTGAATCTGTCTGGCTTTGGCCAAGTAGGCGATCATCCTTTGATCTCTTGCTTCGTACGACCCATTTATCTGTCGAACGACTAGTTGTGAGTCGCTGAATACTTGGAGGCTTTTGACGTTCAGGCTCTTGGCTAGGTCGAGTCCAGCAATCAGCGCTTCGTACTCCGCTTCATTATTTGTCGCCCGGAATTCGCAATGGATGGATTGCTCTATTATGTCCCCGTGAGGGGACGTGAGTACCAGTCCCAATCCACTGCATTTTACGTTGCTTGATCCGTCGACTGACAAAGTCCATTTTTCGTCCGACGTCGTCTCTGTTAGAGTTATTAGCTCTTTTTCAGCCTGCAAGTTTTCGTTAGGCGTAAAATCTGTAAGGAAATCAGCTAATACCTGCGATTTTAACGCTGTCCTTGGATGATAGTTGATGTCGTACTCACTTAGCTCAACGGCCCATTTCGTCAGTCGACCTGAAACTTCAGGTTTATGCAGTATATTTTTTAGATGGTAAGTTGTCAATACCTTAATTGAGTGGCACTGGAAGTAAGGTCTTAATTTTCTGGCTGCAACGACCAACGCGAGTGCCAGTTTTTCCAGCCGACTGTATCGTGTCTCAGCGTCAAGCAATGCCTTGCTTACGTAATAGACCGGGTGTTGTCGATCGCCTTCTTCTCTTACCAATACTGCGCTGACGGCTGTGGTCGACACGGCTAAGTATAAGAGTAGTGTCTCGTTGTCTTTAGGTTTTGATAGCAGTGGTGGCGAGGCCAAATATTCTTTAAGGTCCTGTAATGCCTTCTCGCAATCGTCGTTCCATTCGAAGGCCTTGTTTTTCCTCAAGGTGTTGAAAAATGGATGGCATCGTTCAGACGACTTGGAGATGAACCTGTTCAATGCTGCTACTCGACTAGTCAATTTCTGTACGTCTTTAATGCACTTAGGCGACTCGATTTCTTGTATCGACCGGATTTGGTCTGGGTTGGCTTCGACTCCTCTTTGTGTGACTAAGTACCCTAAAAATTTTCCTGATGAGACACCAAAAGAACATTTAGTGGGATTTAATTTCATACCGTACTTGTCGAGGACGTCGAACGACTGCCTCAGGTGGTCTATGTGTTGATGAGCCACGAGTGACTTGACCAGCATGTCGTCGATGTAGACTTCCATTGTCGAGCCAAGCATTTTGGCGAACATCATATTCACAAGTCGTTGGTAGGTAGCACCTGCATTTTTCAAACCAAACGGCATTACTTTATAACAAAATGTACCTCGCTCTGTTACAAAGGCTGTTTTCTCTTGGTCGTCTAGATGCATCAGGATCTGGTTGTATCCGGAGTAGGCGTCCATAAAACTAAGCAGCTCGTGTCCAGCTGTTGCGTCGACAAGCATGTCGATATGGGGCAAAGGGAATGAGTTCTTTGGGCAAGCTTTATTGAGGTCTGTGAAGTCGATGCATACCCGCCATTTGCCATTTTTCTTCTTAACGACCATGACATTGGCTAGCCAATCGGGATATTGGACTTCTCTCACTGAGCCGATGTCGATTAACTTCTGGATTTCTTCGTTGATGACTTTGTTTCTCTCCGGAGCGAATTTTCTTCGCTTTTGTTTAACTGGTCGATGGTCGGGGTGAACGATTACCTCTGGATCAATGCCGACCATGTCTGCGTGCGACCATGCAAAGCTGCCTTGTCGTTCCTTTAGGAAGTCGATTAGTTGTTCTCTAACTTCCTTCGACAGTCTGGACCCTATGAATACTTTCCTATCCGGTCGGTTTGAGTCGATCGACACTTCGTCTAGATCCTCCATCTTTGGTGTGTTTGGTGTCGACTCGACTTTGGAGTCCTGTAATTGCTACAAAGACTCCTTTTTCTTCTTCATGGCGTTTTGGTAACATTCTCTAGCTACTCTCTGCTCTCCTTTAATTTCTCGAACTCCCCACCTGGTTGGGAATTTGATCATCTGGTGGTAAGTCGAAGGGATTGCCTTCATTTCATGAATCCATGGTCTTCCCAGGATTACGTTGTAGGGCGACTGACAGTCGAGCACTAGGAAGTTCACGTAGAGGTTCACGCCTTCAGCGTAGATAGGTAACACGATTTCCCCCAACGTGCTTTTCTGTTCTCCGTTGAATCCTGTCAGCATTGTCGTCCGACGGCTCAGTTTCGACTCGTCGACCTGCATTTCTCTCAAGGCACTGTTAAATAAGATGTTGCATGAACTGCCATTATCAATTTAAATTCTTTTTGTTAAACAGTTTGCAATATGAAGTGAAATAACGAGTGCATCATGGTGAGGAGAAAACAAATCTGATTTGTCTGTCGCTTTGAAGGTAACGGTCTCGTCGACAGTCGACGGATGCTCCCTACTTGGTTGAATTTCTGTATTTAACACTTGTCGTGTATGCCTTTTTGCCGCTGAATAGCTGATACCACTCACTTCAGAACCTCCTGCAATAAAATTTATCACTCTGTCGTGTCGAGGTGGTTCTGGTGGATTGTCGTTCGTATTCGTTAGTCTGTCGTTACGTCTCGCCAGGGTTTGCTTGCCCTTTTCTGTTAAAAACTCTTGGAGATGCCCTTGCTTTAGTAGTTCCGCAACTTCGAATTTGAGGGCAATGCAATCCTCAGTTCGATGGCCGTGATCTCCGTGGAACTCGCATCTTAACTTTGCATCTCTATGCTCTGGAAGTGCATTCATTTTTCTTGGCCATTTCACCGTCTTGCCCATCTCCCTCATGACTGATACGAGGTCGACTGGTTCGATGCTCAAATTATATTCTGGTACCTCTGCTTTTGGTCGACTGGTTCGCGGGTAGCCCCTTCTGTATGGTCGACCGTCGCTTGAGCCTTCATCAGTTTGTCGGGTTGTCCTTTCTCCCGTCGGATAAGGTTCTGATCTTCTGTCGTTCGACCGCCTATCCACTCGGTCATTTCTGCGGCTGGAATAGTTGTTGGCTCTAATTACGTAGTTGGCTTCATCTTCTTCCCATTTTATTTGAGCCCACGCTTTAGCCAACACATCTTCCATTGTCCTGCATGGATACTTTATTAATTCTTTATAAAGGTCAGAGTCAAACCTGAGACCCTTTCTGAAGGCATATATTGCAGTCGCCTGATTGCAGTGAGGGATTTGAACTTTCTCCCTGTTGAAACGGCCTACATAAGTCCTTAGGTTTTCGCCATGCTTCTGTGTTATGGTATATAGGTCGTCCGACTGTTTCTCCAGTTTGCGACTACTCGCAAATTGCTCCACGAATGTATCTGTAAGCTGCGCAAAAGAATTGATTGAATTATTAGGTAGGTTAGTGTACCATTGTAAAGCTGGACCATTGAAACTGGACCCAAAGGCTTTGCACATGCATGCTTCTCTTAGGTCGCGGGGAATTGCTGCAGTGAACATTCTCTGTTTATACTGCGCTATGTGGTCGTCTGGATCGGTCGTTCCCTCATATTGCTTCATGTTTGGGAAGCTAAACTTCTTGGGCATCTCGACAAGTGCTATTGCGTCGACAAACGGTGAGTCTGCAAAGCTGTTCATGTTGCTCCTCTTGATTGGAGCTGGGACGCCTGGAATTCTTTGTATGAGGGCCTCCATTTCAGCAAACCTGCGAGAAAATTCTAAATTAGCCAGAGAAGATTGGTCCGGATTAGGTTTTACCAGACTTGGTGTCGACTGGAACGACACGGGTGTCCCCAAGACATTCTCAAGTTGCCTGCCCGTAATAGGATCTTGCTCGTTGTCGTTTTGAGCGAGCAAGTTGTTGAGGTCGATGTCGACTCGAGTCGTCTGGGGTGTTTGCTGGGTTTGCCCGACATTCGGATTCCCATCTGGTATCGCTGGACCTGTCGGAGCGTCTCGACCGCGTCGGTCGACCTCTTGTTCAACATTTGGGACAGGAGCCGGATCCCCCACATCTTCACTGTCGGGAACGACGCCATCGACTATGGCTCGCAGTTCTTCATTAGTGGCTCGAATTGCAGCGTTTTCAGCTTCTAATGCTCGCAAATTTTCTGCGTTTGCTGCTATCTGAGCGACCAATGCAGCGATCTGCTCTTCGATGGTTGGGGTGGTTCCTTCTCCAGACATTGTAGTTCGTTTGAGTATGAAAATTACTGTTGATACTTGTAGAGTTGCAACGGGCCCCACGGTGGGCGCCAAACTGTAGGGTATCGACCTACAATCAATATGGATCGGGTCGTATGTTGTTAGGCCCAATGCAACTTGGGTTGAATCTTGCGAATCCTATTGTCGTCTGCTGAATTGACTTGCAAAAAAACCTAGTCGACCAACCTAATAACCTGCAAAAATTGAAGAACGGATAAACAATGAAAGAAATAAACTTAAGAGGTGATTAAGATCGTTAGCCTTAGGTACGCTTGGGCTGAGCAACGGTTATGATGACTGTGAATATTGAACTCCGGTGATCGTGATTGCTGAATTCTGGTGATCGTGATTCTCACAAACAGAGTTTTGGTACGCTTTAGTAAGCTTATCTTTCCCTCCCCTATCAGTGTCAAAGGGAGCTCTTTATATAGGAGATTCAAGTGACCGTTTTTACCAAACCACAAGTCCATCACGATATGATTCAACGAGATCTTTGGAGATATTTTCTCCCCGAATATCTCGTTTACTGAATGTGTTTTTAAACTGCTGGCTGACTTGGTCTTCAAACGACTAAGTCACGCTGTTGGCTTTGTCACCTGGGCTACTTCAAATTGGATCAAAGTTAAAAGGTGCTTGTGCTTTGTACCTTTGGGCCTGTGGGTTATTTTTGGCTACCACAGTGCTTTAGGACGTCTACAAAATATTTTTTCAGATACCACTATACAATTACAACATGTTTGCTCAATCGATACAAAACATCCACGCTTTAGCATCTAGTGGAGCAGCCCCCCGTGCAACATTGAGCACTAGTTTGACTTGGGGTGGTGGTGATTTAGTGGCAGTGGGTGGCAAAGTTGTTTTGTTACCTATTCTATTAGGAACAACATATTTTTCATTTTTCTCATGTAATGCAATGGAATACTCGAACGGTCAATTTTTTTTTTTCTTTTGTTTTTTCTTTCATTGAAAACAAAAAATTGAAAAATACTGATCATTAGAATCCCTCATTCTAATCTGGATTACAATTATCTAGATCTGATTTATCTAGATTGCATCTTTTTCTTTAATTTACTTTATTTTTTCTTATCCTTTACATAAGGCTAAGGAAGATCCTATATAACATAACAAAAAATAACTAAAATTTAAATTAATTATCATTATTATACATGATACCACTTTAAGGACATATGGATTGGTTAGATCTATAAATGAATTAACATAATCTTTTTTTTAGGTCTCACTTTTTCTCTTTTGAAGAAATATACCATCCATCTCTAATCAAATTAAAAATTGGATTGATTGTTGATTGATTTTACCAGAAGTTCATAACAGCTTTAAGATGATTGTGTATATTTAATTCAAATGACTGGCATTATTATTATCGATCCATAAATTTCATATTAAAAGAAAGGGAAAAGAGGATTTCTTTTTACAGTAAAAAATCCATTCATCTCAGTTACTTTTCAAGGATAAAAAAGGAAGAAAACATCTGGTGTGTTGAATTTCAAATAGAGAGCTTCTCCTTACAATCCACAAATTATCTATTTACAAACAAATTTAATTTAATTTTTTTATTAATGACAATTTTAACTTGAATTAAAATTACTAAACAAGACGAAAAAAATTATAAAGACACTCCGAACTAATTAAATTATTAAAAAAATAAATTCTCTCTCCTAAATAATTAGATTAAATATTACGTATTAAACTCTCCCTGATAAATCTATTATTACCATATTAAACACTCTCTCCTAATTACCCTCTCTCTCCATTTTTCAAAAAAAAAAAAAAAAAATCTTATCTTCATACTTTCTCGATCAATCTCTGATTATAATTATATATATATATATATAAAAACTTATGAATATTTTGGTTTTTTACTAACAATAATATATATATATATATATATGAGTGCCGATATTGACACCTATAAATATGATAAGTATACTCATATTTTGATAAAAAAATTAATTACAAAAATATCTCAATAGAATTTTACCAATAAAGAGAAATTAGTTTAATTAAAAATAAACCAAATAATACGTAAACCCATTAATTACACCCATATCTCTTTATTAAAAAAATATAAATAAAAATAATGATAAACTCTAATTTTGAAGATAAACTCTAATTTAGAAATATTTAACACTAGGTTACAAATTGAGCTTTTCTTGTTGAATATCGTAATGTGTAATATATATATATATATATATTAAACAGTTGTGAGTTTATTAAAACAAGCCAAAATATGGCAGCAACAAACAAGCACCAAGCCTTCGGCAAGCAAGAGAGAAAAACAAAGAAAACAGAACAACCGTAGCAAGCCTGAAGCCATAGCAGCAGCAGACAAGCAACAACCCAGGCAACAAAACTAGAACAACCGAAACAGAACAGGCACCAAGAAACAAAAAACAAGAAGAAAACAACAGCCTCAAGAAAAAAAAAAAAAAAAAACATCAGTGAAAATAAAAACAATAGATATATATGACTTCTAATTTTATTTTTTTTATCTAAAAACTTAGAAGAACTTTTTTTTTTTTTTTTCAAGAGAACTCAAATTCTTCATTGCTATTTTTTTATTATGTTTTTTTTTCCTTTTTTTTTTTTTTTGTTTGCTTTCTTAGTTCTCATACATTTATAACATCAAATCTTATGTTATATCAAAATATTAATTTTGTTTTTATTTGTGTTTTCGAACTAGAGAACTTTGAGTGTGTTAATAATTTAAGAGGGTTTATAAATGCAATGTATTAAAATAAATATATTCATTTAAATAAGGGTATTATTGGCATTAAGATGAATGTTTATAGTGATGATTTAATTTTAAATTTTAGACATTGATGTACTTATAAATATGAGTGTGCTTATCATATTTATGAGTGTTAATATCCATACCCTATATATATATATATATATATATTAAAAAGTCAATACAGATACCTTATTTTTTACAACAAAAAAAAAAAAAAAAAAAAAAAGATATATGAAAACTTGATTTGTTGCAACTACATTCAATTAAACTCAAAATTTCTAAGACTAATGAAAGAATTAAAGTTCTCTAGGCAATCACATACCTAAAAAAGTAACAAAAAACATTTTTATATTTCTATTTTTTTTTTTTGAAAAATAGGATACTTGGTTTTTTTTTTTTTTTTTTTCAATATATACATATATACGGTCTTTAAAAATCAAGCTTTTGGTAAGTTCTTTTTTCTTAACACGTCTTACTTGAGAAAGAATGAAAATAAAAAATTAGAGATATGTATTGGAGGAGAGAGAGTTTAATATGGTAATTAAAAATTTAGGAGAGAGTTTTTAATATGTAATATTTAATCTAATGATTTAAGAAAGATAATTTCTTTTTTTAATAGTTTAATTAAAAAAGATTACTCCTTAGATGAATCTAAATACTACAATAGTTCGTCCTAATTTTTATTAAAATAAAATGGAATGTATTTAGAAATTTAAAATAGAGTGTCTTTAGAACAAGAGTGTCAAAAGATAAAAAAGGATAAACTTGGAACCAAATGAAGTTTCTTTAGAATTTTTTTTAAAATTTAAATTTTGAGAATGAAGTGTTTTAGAAAAGAAGCGTAAAAAGAAAAAACTAGATTGAGAGCATCTCCAACCATGCTCTCTAAATTTGAGCTATTTTAGCTAAAAAGTTATTTTAACTAGTAACTTTTCATGAGGTCACTCCAACCATCATCTCTATTATATCTAGTCATTAATATTTTAATATTTTTAAAATTTTAAATATAAATAAATTTATTTTGTTTAAAATTGTAAGAAAGAGAACAATCAACTTAAAAATATTAAAAAAAATAATAATAAGAGAGAGAAGATAGGGAGCTTGAAATGGCTCTCCACATTTGGAGAGTCTCTTGGTGGTTCTCTAAAATAGGTTGTCATTTAGGCACCGTTTGGTGCGCGAGATTGTATTGGACTATTTCATGGGATTAGATTGGATTGAAATGGGACTGGGATTAGATGAGATGGGATTGGATTAGACTGGACTAAATTAATATTATGTTGTGTTTGGAGAAACATGAGACTTGACTGAATTAATATCATATTTTGTTTAGTGAAACATGGGATTGGACTAAATTAATATCAATTTTACCCTTATAATTAAACTTTAAAAAATATATATATAAATTAATGAATAGGTTACTAAATATAAATTAAGTTTAGAGATAATATATGTGGTAGCCAAAAACAGCAATCCATGGCCAACTTCAGAATCCATTTCAACAACAGTTTCTTTCAATCTCTCCACGGCCAACTTCAACAACAACAATCTCTCTTTCAATCTCAAAACCCATTTCATTTCACTTTTTCCAGTTTCTTTCAACAAACCCTAGAATCACCACCACCACCACCACCATCATCTACATCTAACTTCAGAATCATCATCATCATCACCACCACAGCCACCATCTCACAAACCCTAGAATCACCACCACCACCACCACCACCACTATCCACAGCCAACTTCAGAATCATCATCATCATCACCACAGCCACTAGATCTCGGAACTATCATCATCACCGCCACCATAACCACCATCCACGACCATCATCATCATCATCATAATAATGAAAACAAAATTATTATTATTTTTTAAAATTGATCTCCGATGAAATGATTTTGTTTAAGAAAACAAAAGGCAAACAAAAGTTTTTTATTCCTAGAATTTTTATTTTGAAAACTCTAGAAAACATAAGGAAAACAAAAAGTTTTTGAAAACTAAAAAAAATATATGATTCCCAGAATTTTATTTTGGGGAAGATTCCAAAAAAAAAAAAAAAAAGGTTAAGAAAGAAAAAAAAAAAAAAAAAACCCAAGATCTGGTGAGAGGAAAGGTTGAAGAAAGAGAGAGACTAAAGGTTGAAGTCTTGAAGAAATCTAGGTTTGGTTCCACAGAGAGATAGAGAGAGTGGAAACGTTGGAAAAGAAAGTGATGAGAATGAATTAAATGGGTAAGGTCCACATGATAGATAGTCCAGCGACAAATAGAGATGGTGTGGGAGGTGGGTATATTTTATCCCATAATTATGGGATTATTTTCCTGGTGGGACTAATAAGCCCATGTCTCAATATGTCATCAAACGTGGGATTAGAACTAAAATAATACAATCCTAATTCAATCTTAGGTGCCAAACACGTCGTTAGAGAGCCCTCGAGTGCTCTAAAACCATCCCAATAGCTATTTTACCTAAAGAGTGGGTTTAGGGAGCCATTTTGGAGACGCTCTCAAAAGAAGCTCTCTTTCAAATATTCAATTTCAATTCCAAGAATTTTGAGATTCCAATCGAGACATTCACCTTCCATCGAGACTAGACTTAGCTAGACAGCCGTGTCCCCGCCCTCAAAACGGTTTTGTACTTTTGTAAGTAAAGTCTATTTACTGAAATAGTAACCTCTCCATAAATTAATAACTTCCAATCTTCAAAGAATGCGGGGTCAATATAAGAGGAAATTTGTTAGAGATTTGGCGGGGAAACTTCTAGTATATACCAGGTTTGTTCACGCAGTTTCATTGTGCATTCTAGAAGAAAGAATTTATTCTCTGGTTTTCATTGTGCAGAATTTTCTTTCTTGATTAAATAACCCCAAAAAATCAATTTGGTTTTCTCTCTCCTCCAGCTCTCGGCCGTCGACGTAGCTTCATTCATCTCCCTGTAGCTGCAACACCTTCTACGTTTAACGCTCTCTTCAAGGTTTTTCTCTCTGTACTCTCTTTTTCTTTTTCTTTTTATCGAACACAAGCTACCCAAACAATAAAAAAAAAAAAAAATGAACAACTTTAATGAAACATAGAAACCCAGAAATTGGAAGGGTTAATTAGTGACAATGCTTTGAGAATTCAATTTGTTGTATATCTTCAATCGATGTTTATGATTTTTTTTTTCTAGCAGATCAATATGTCGAAAAGACTTAAACTTGATAATGACAATAAAGAACAAGACGACGACGACGATGATGATGGGGAGCCAATCATACGACCGCCGTTTCAGGATTTTCCTCCGTCGTCTCAACAAAATACCTCTCTCTTCCCCAATTGTAACTTTTTAGGTCAAAGCTTTTGTCAAGATTTTGATGATGCTAATCTATGCGCTTTATATCTGTCCATCCCACGGTTTGTCTTGCCACTGTCGAGAGAAATGATCATGATGGATATGTTGAGCATCTTTGATTCCACCGATACAATGCAGTTGTTGAAGGAAAATCCCAGTAGAATCTCCATTACTACTGAAATGTGGACTTGTTCTTATGACCAGGATACCAAATACATGAGTGTCACCGCACATTTCATAAGTGATTCGTGGATCCTTCAAAGTGAACTGATGAGGTACTTGTTGTTACATTTGTTTTCTAAAAGAACAGTAATATTTTAGAAATTTGTTTGTAATTACTTCTTGTTGCATTTGTTAGGTTTATGCATTTGCCATCTCCAAAACTTGTTGAGTCAGTTTCTGAAACATTGGTTCAGTTTTTATCGGATTGGGAAATTGATCGTAAGTTGTCTACTTTGACTATAGATAAGTGTACCACTGAGGAGGATGGCGACGGTGATGTTATGATCCGGATTCTCTTGGATAAACTTTCTTGTAGTTCACTATTATTGGGTGGGGAATTATTTCGTATGGGTTGCTTTGCTCATATATCGGCTTTGATAGTGAAGGATTGGTTAGAAGTGATTGGCAAAAGTGTTGATAGGATCCGTGATAGTGTTAATTTCTGGACAAAAACACCGAAAAGGGTAAAAAGGTTTGAGGAAATTGCTCGTATATCGAAAATTGTGAGTAGTGAAAAGTTGGTGTTAGGTTATTCTGATGATTGGAGCACTACGTATTCAATGCTGTCCACTGCTTTGATATATAAGGATGTTTTCCCTATCTTAAGACAATTAGGGTCATTATATAGGCTGTCCACTGCTTTCATTACTATAGCAGATTGGGAGTTAGCAAAAGAGATGTGTGACAATTTGAAACTGTTTTATGATGTGTTTGAGATGTCTTCTGGGAAAAAGTATGCCACAACCAGTCAATTTTTTCCGACCCTTTGTGAGATTAGAATGTTGATGTCTAAGTGGCTTACATCCAGATATGATGAGATAAAATCGATAGCATCAAATGCAATAGCAAAGTTTGAAAAATACTGGAATGTGATCAATGGAATGATGGCTGTAGCAACTGTTTTGGATCCAAGGTTTAAGATGAAAGTGCTCGAGTTTTATTTTCCTCATATATATGGAGATAATTCTTCATTCGAAATGGAAAAAGTTCGTAGACTTTGTTATGGTTTGGTAAAAGAGTACCAGTTGAATTCTAAGACGGGTAAAGCACCTTGTGATCGCATTGATTCTTCATGTTCTCCGTCATCGATGTCTATTAGCAAAGACAAGGTAGATGATCATTTGCCAAATTCTGATTTGTTTGCATCAAGTACCACAACTGCAGAGAATGTTAAGTCAGAGTTAGACAAATATTTGGAGGAAACTCTGTCACCTTGGATTCCAGACTTTGATCTGCTTGGTTGGTGGAAGACAAATGCGCTTAAATATCCTACACTCCATGACATCGCTAGAGATGTTTTGGCCATTCCTATCTCTGCAGTTCCTTCTGAGCATGCTTTTCATATTGGAGATAGATTGCTGACTCCAGTTCGCAGAAAACTGCAATCACAGACAATGGAGTCTTTAATGTGTGGTAAAAGATGGTTATGGGCTGAACTGCTGCAAGGTATATAGATATGTGTTGGATTGAATAATTCTTCTTATACTTGTTTGGAACTAACTGTTTTTCTTTGGTTTTAGATTCTGGTGGCACATCTTCTGAAAATAATGAAAATACAGATGAAGATGAGGTAAATGATAATACTATTTATGAATATGTGATTTATATTACAGATTAAATTTAATGTACATTTTCTTTGTTCAGTGACGCTACAAGATTTTTTTTGAATGGATTCTGAAGAAAGGGATTTCACTCAGGAATCAGGATGATGAAAACAAAGGAAGGATGTCTTTTTTTGGAAACTGTATAGAACCTTTTACTTTGTGAATGTGTTGTCATGCTTAAAAATTTAAGATTTAGCTTTGTGAAGTCTTTGAATGAGGAAATTTAACTCTTTAGATTCGTATTCTTGTTATACAGTTCAGAGAGGTTTTCGTTAAGTAGACGTAAAAGTTAGCTAAATAGGTAATTACATTATGTATCAAGCAGATTTATACAAACATCACCAAGTGTTGCCAATCTCCAATATCACCAAGTGACAAGTGTGTGATTTTTATCATACAAAATCACAAAAACTTAAACAAAATTAATTATGTCAATTATTTAACCGTTGAAAGTATTTTGACCTAATGGTCAGATAATGTAGTATAAATATAGAAGGCAAAAAAAAAAAAAAAAAAAAAAAAAAAAAAAAACTAAAAAAAAACTGTAACCCTGCCCATGTATTTAACAAGTAACACAATAGTTTTCAATTCAATAAAATTACATTAAAGTGAAGCAAAGAAATTAAAACACTTGAGATACCAATTATGCAAAACAAAATCCATTTGGATTAGATCTGATGCTATTTTTGGCTATTTAGTCTTTTTGTTCAACATTTGCATTTCTTCCAATTAACCTCTATATCACACTACATATTTTAGTTTCTAACAGTTAAGCCATTAAAGTAATTACATTTTGCTCGGTTATCAAGTTAATACCATAGTTTCAGAAGTTTAATTTTTTTAATTTTTTTTTTTTTTGTTGGATTCAATGTTGTTTAAATATGCTGGATATTTATGCCTGGTTTTATTGGAATGAAGGAATTGATGATCCATTGAAAATCTGTGATTTTAATTATTAATTAATATATAATTTGATTGTATCGTTTCAGCAAAAAAATAATAATAATAATAATAAAATAAATAAATCTTGCGACTTGTTGTCAAACTGATTGTTATTTTATTTATTATTTTAGTTCTTATTGTTTTATTGTTATTTGTTTGTTATTTTAGTTATCAATAATATGCTCCTAAAAAACAACCATTTAGATTGAAAAAAAAAAGACAAAGATTTCATATATTTGTATATATATTGAAAAAACTATGAATATAAAAAAGGGGTCTATTTTTTAGATTTCGTCCGAGGGTCTTGGAATAGTTATGAATGACATTACTATAGACCGTAAGAGTTTTTTTTTTTTTCTTCTTAAGCAAAGAGACCATAAGAGTTAAGTTGTCTTCAAGTGTGAATCTCAGGTACATATACATGTAAATGTGTACATCTTACAATGAATGAAAATGAAGTTCTATTCTAAAAAAAAAAAAAAAAAATCTATTTGATGGTAGAACAAACAGAGCATTAATGTTGCTAGTTATTAACCAAAAAGTAGTCATAATAAGAATCTATTTATTTATTTTTATTATTATTATTATTTTTGAAATGAAGAATCTATTTATTTTAGTTTAACACAGGAGAAAAGTTTAGTTTGGTAATAATTGAGAAGCATTCACCATTTCACCACCAAAAAAAATAAAAAATAAATAAAAGCTTCAATATAATATTTTGTAATCCTCTGTTTTTACAGCAATGATATTTCATTCTCAAAATAAAAAATCGGGGTTCTTATAAGCTTGTCCCTATCTAATTGGGAAACAACAGTTTTTTACTTGTTATTTGATTTTTCATCAAACCAGTCCTTATATAATTAAAAATAGCTCATTTCAGTCTACTGTTAGTCAAAACTAATGGTAAGAAGGGTATTTTGTTCTTACCAAATGTTCATTATTGAGAAAAAATAATTTATATTTTTATATAATAGTTTGATGGATCCACCTTCCATCTAAAAAAAAAAAAAAAAAAAAAAGGGTAAGAAATAGTTAGTTGAGATGGACTGTGAAGAACCGACCAACATTTTAATTTTTTTTTTTATCAGTGATTTTGTGGTTTTAATTCTATTTCCAATTTTTATCTACATTTTTTCAGTTTTATCTTATTTAGGGCCAGTTTGGTATTGCTTTTGAGAAGTTAAAATCAGCTTATTTCATAATTTTGACATCAAATGATGTTTGGTAAAACTTTCAAAAGTTATTAATTGATAATTTGACAAGTTTTGACAGTGATTTTGAGAAGTGGGTTGAGAGTTACTTTTTGAAAGTGATATATAATAATCTATTTCAACATTTAATGAATATTTTAAAATATTATTATTATCCTTATGAAATTAAATTGAAATCATTTATATTCCTTATTTCATCTTAAAATTAAAGATTCTAATTAAATATTGATTTGATTTATAAAATCTTTTAAAAATATTTGTATTATTCTTATGGAATTTTTTTTTTCTAATTTAAATATTCTACTTAAATATTGATTTAATATATATACTTAATGAAAAAAAAAAAAAAAGGTTCTAAAATCATATATATTTTAGTCCTTGTAACCAATTTCAGCACTTTTGAAATAAAATTATCAAACATACATATACTGCTTTTGAGCTATACAGTATTTTTAAAAGTATAATTAATCAAACATCTGCTGATTAACTTCACAACTGATTATTTCTTCAGCACAGTTAACATTGATTATTATAAAAATTACAGTAATACCAAACTGACCTTTATAAAAAAAGTAAGATTACTTTTTTTTTTTTTTAATCTCCTTTATTTGCACTTTTTCTTTTTTATTATATATTTTTCTTACAATTTTTAATTTCTTTTTTCTTTGGTCAACCAAAGTTCAAGGGAAAAATGAAATTTTTAATGATTTTATGACGGTTGCACACTTCTTCCTATGAAATTGATTTTGTTTTGAACTTGCTTCTTGGTACAAGGGGAGGGGCGAAGAGTTCTAGTTCTACTTTTGCCTAATTTATAGATTCGTTTTAGGTAGAATCAGTGTTTCTCTTCCGCTTTCAATCCTCGGTCTTTAAGCCAAAAATCCCGGGGTTGTCACTTTTGAATGAGCTCTTATGAGTGGAATCGGTCTTTATGCCAAAAAGATGGTTTTTTTTTTTTAAAAATTATATGAGGATCGGTTTGACGAAAAATCAAATAATAAGTAAAAAGCCGACATTTCCTAATTAGATAGGGACCAAATCGTAGAAACCTAAAAAAAGATATATATATATATATATATAATCTTTATATTATCAGTTCTTCATAACAATAAATATAGAAGGACGAAGAATATGAACCACAGATTATGAAGGAATTTTAACAAGTGCATCCATTTTGAGTGAAAGTATGTTAATCTAGTAGTTCACATTCTTCGTCTTGATATATTTATTGTTATGACGAATTGATAATAGAAAATTTTATATACAGTCTTTCTATTGTCAGTTCATTTTGACAATAAATATATAAGGACAAAGAATGTGGACCACATATTATGAAAAAGTTTTGACAAGAATATACACTTTGAGTCAAAGTATGTAAATCTAGTGGTTTATATTCTTCGTCCTGATATATTTATTGTTAGGACGAACTGATAATAGAAAATCTGTCTATATATATAAAATAAAGGGATATTATCATTTCCCCCCTACTATTCACTATATTAGAAAGGTGAGGACAAGGTTTCTCAACTTTAGAAAGTTGACACCCCCCCAAGAACATACTTATTTAACAAACACCCCCTTCTGATAAGAAAATCATTCAAAGTCAAAGTTGACCGTTACTGTTGAGGGATAAATTCGTAAACTCACCATGTGAACATGAAATCTAATTGGATTGAGGGTTATTAAAGTCATTTGATATTTGTAATTAATAATATATTAAAAAAAAAACAAATGAGTGAAGAAGATGATGCCACATCACTCCTCCACCCATCTGATCTTTCTTAAACAACGTTTAAGATTTCTTCTTGTTTTCTTCTTCTTCTCAAACACAAGACCTGCAACAAAAACACCATTGTTGTCACTTGAACCCAGTCATGAACATCTCTCTCTCTCTCTCCAGATTTCTTCTTCTCTTTTTCCCAAACACAAGACCCGCAACAAAAATACCCACAATCAAATCGGACCCAAATTGGACTGAATTCCATCATCTTAACTCCATCTCATCATCATCATCAAACCCTAGCCACCCAAACCTCCAACCGCCACCCAAATCGACCCAAAACCAGATCAAAACCTAACCAAATTGAAATCAAATCGAACCCATCACCACAAATCCTACCAAATAATCGAAAAGCCACAAACACAAATCACAAACCATCTTCGTCATCGTCGTTTCATAGTTGAGAGAGATGAGGTTGGTGTTTGATCAAGTTATGAGAGAAATGAGGTTGAGATTCGGTGGTTGAGAGAGATGAGATTGGTGTTTGATTGTAAGGGTTTGGTGTTGGGAAGAAGATATTCGGGGAGAGAGAGGAGAAGTGGATATGTTTGATTCTGGGTTGGTGTTGTGTTGGGAAGATGATGTCGAGGCCACCCAAACCCCCCGCCGTCGCCACCAAAAGAGAAAGAGAAGAGAAGAGAAGATCGGCGGTGGAAGGTTAGGGTTTGGTGTTTGGTTTGGATATTGAATACCGGATGAAGAGGAAGAGATATTAAATAGATAATAACTTAATTTATATTTTAAAATTAAAATAGATAATGGATGATTAATCTGATTTGGAAGATGATGATTTGGAAGATTTTTGGGTTTGGATTTGTGTCTTAGCTCGATGACGATGAATTTTTGGTTGAACAACTGTGCAAGACACATTTGTTTTTTTATTGTCTATTTTAATTGAAAATTGGCTTTGGTGGAGATTCACTGTCCATCTCATTAGATGGACAATCTGGATCTCAACCAAATTCAATTTTTTTTTTTATAATTATTTTTCATTTTTAATTTTTAATTTTTGTTTTAAAATTAAAAAATTTTAATTTTTGTTTTAATTTCTGTTTTTAAATTTAAATAAAAAATAAAATAAAAATATCTCACCGTTCATCATGGAGATGGATGACTCTCAACGGTTTTAATTAGAGGGTAAAATAGTAATTATAAATTTAAATGCATAAGAGGGCATTTGGTCTATTTACCCACTGCAAGTTGTTGCTACACACGTAATCTGTTTTTAAAAGGTATAGGAGGGCATTTTGGTCAATTAACACTTAAAAATATGTCAAAGTTAGGATATGTGAAGAAAAAGCTAATAGAAGGGGGTGTTTCAACATTATTTTCATTCCAGGGGGTAGACCGGCCAATTTCAGGAAACCCTGTCCTCACTTTAATAATAGGGTAAAGGTCAGGTGGAAAAACGATCTTTTCCCTAAAATAAAAAAATAAAGAATAAATAAACAGTGTGAAATTTAAAGGAATGGGCCAGCTGTGGCCCAGTCCACGCAATCTCAGTTACTTGAGGCCCAAGTTTGTAGAATTGGGTCAAAAGTCAGACCTAACACACGCTATACTGCTATAGTCTATAGATATAAATATGATATTTTGTTTCCAACAATAAAAAAATCGCCACCTTAAACAAATTTAACAAAATCCAATCGATCCCCACCGTTTTCATCGAATCCCAGTTCCACAGAATCTGATTTTTAATAAAACGCACGCGAAGCCCGAATCTTTCCACTATTACTGTCTGAGAAACCTTTCACTTCCAATTAGGGTTTTTAAGCTTAACTGTCTCACTCTCTCTCCGAGACACGACGGCGACGACGACAATGGTTGGAGTTAAGGACGAGAAATCCGAGAAGTGCCTCGAGCTCTTCTTGAAGATCGGCTTGGATGAACGAACCGCTAAGAACACAATCGCCAACAACAAGGTCACCACCAACTTGACCGCCGTCATTCACGAGGTATCCAAAGTGTCCGCGTATTTGCTTTAATTTGCTGTCTTTGTTCTTATTTTTGTATTTGTTGTGCATTGAAGCTTTGATGTTTTTGATCGCATGTAAAATCTTGTTTTGTTTTGTTAATTACAGGCAGTTGTTACTGATGGCTGTGACCGCAGAATTGGAAATCTACTGTACACGGTTGGTTTCTTTATTATATTTACAAGTCCGTTTATATAATAATTTTGAAAATTTTCATTTTTATTTGTACTGGATTGAAAATTTGGGATTGTGAATGTTGTGTGTGTGGTAGGTTGCTACAAAATATCCGGCCAATGCTCTCGTGCATCGTCCAGCTTTGCTCAAGTACATAGTGTCGTCCAAGGTTTGAAACACTAGCTGATTGTATATGTTGTTATTATTGGATTGTACAGTTTTGGAATTCATTTTGAGATAAAAAGTTTTGGGGGCAATTTACTTAATGGAGTTGCATTTCACAGATTAAAACTCCAGCCCAGTTGGAAGCTGCATTTTCATTTTTTGCTAGCACTGGATCGGAGGATTTTAAATTGGATGAATTCGAAGAAGTGTGTGGTGTTGGTATGATACAATTATTCTTTCTTTTGATGTATAATGTTAAATGCTTTAGGATTGTGTTGTAATTTTATAGTTTCACATTTTCTTCATTTAGTTGTGAGTTACAAAGCTACTTATTATTGTTGAACTTTATTTGACTCTTGTTTATTGTTTTTTTGGATTTTTTTATTTCCAACTTGTTTTCTAGAGTTATTGGCATTAATTACTCCACTGGGCTTGTAAATAAACAGGGGTTGAAGTATCCACAGAAGATATTGAACGTACGGTTAAAGAAGTTTTCGAAGAGAACAAGAATTCAATTTTGGAGCTGCGTTATAGAACAAATGGTTAGCATACATGCATCAAATCCTGCATACCTAACAAGGCTTTTAGCCTGCAGTTTCATTGTTTTGATTTGGAAGTGTTTTCTCATCAGTGCTCCACTTTACCATTCTGATTAACATGTTTGATTGGCATTCAATTATTTTGTGTACAGTGGGTGATTTATTCGCAAATGTTCGGAAGAGGCTCCCATGGGCTGATCCAAAGATTGTCAAGGTGAATGGTTTCCTCCCCTAAATATCAGTAATTTGAATAAGTATATTTTTAGTGAATATATATATATATATCAATACTGATACTTCTCTGATTTGTCTGACTTCTTTTTTCCCGACAGCAACTCATAGATGCTAAAATGTATGAATTACTTGGAGAAAAGACAGCAGCGGATAATGAGAAGCCTACAAAAAAGAAGGAGAAAAAGGATAAGCCGGCAAAAGCTGAGGTGAGCCGATCTACATGCCTTTTGTAATCTTTATGTACACCATTTTTCTTTTTGATTGGGGGCATTACCTTTGTTCATCTCTTTGGACTTTTTGTGTTTGTGTAGGAGAAAAAGATTGCTGATGATGCTCTTGGGCAGCCATCTGAAGAAGATCTTAATCCATATCTGATATTTCCTCGACCAGAAGATAATATCCAGGTGAATATGTATATGGTTGTATCAGGCTTTAGTGATATTTTCCGTTCATATATTTTGTGAACCTCTTATTTTTTCATTACTATTTTTATATTTTGTGGTCAGCTGTCTTTTATGTTAGTTTCAGAAAATGTAATATTAAGAACTTGTAATGGAGGCATGGAGCCATTGCCTCATGAACCATTTTTGGTCACAGCTTCATTTAAGCATTTGATTAAGCTGTATGATTGCTCTCTTGTGGGTTATCAGGTGCATACTGAAGTTCCTTTCAGTGATGGCTCTGTGTTGAGGTGTTGCAATACCAAGGAAATGCTTGAAAAGCACTTGAAGGTGACAGGAGGGAAAGTCTTTACTCGTTTTCCACCTGAACCAAATGGGTATTTGCACATTGGTCATGCAAAGGTAATTATTGATTTTAAGGTTTGGGGTAACTCAAAGAAAAATCTGACAGGTTTGTGATTTACTACTGTTGTTTCTTACTTTGTAATCCTTCTGCAGGCTATGTTTGTTGATTTTGGTTTGGCAAAGGAGAGAGGTGGTTGTTGCTACCTGAGGTGAGGTTTGCTCTTTTTTGCTTTGATTTATTTATGGAGCTGTTCGCCATTTTACAATTAATGTTATTGGAACAATTATATAGCTTGCTCAAAAGACGTAATTGCTGGTTATAGATATGGATGCCAGTGTGTGCTTTCTGTTTGAATGTGTGTACTTTAGAGAGAGAGAGAGAGAGAGAGAGAGAGAGATCAACTCACTGTTCTTGAAACTAACTTCCTTTGATCTGGTCATGTCTTATTTGTAATTAATTTGCATGTTAATTTGACATGAGTATGGGTGTAGTGTTTCCTCTGTGCCCCTCCTTAAGAGTTGTCAATGCCAACTTATTTAGGATGACTCAATCCAATTGTTATATATATATATATATTTATGATGTTGGGACACATTTAGAAGGATCTTTTTTATGTTTTTTTTTAAAGAATAATCCTTGTTTATGATAAATTCAATTTATTGCGAACCTATAGGAAGCATGTAAAATAAAGAGTATGTCGATTGGAAAATGGAGTTTAAGTGCCAGTATATAGGATGCCAAATGACTGACATCCTTCAATTTTCATGTTATTTCAGTACCAACAACTTATTATAGATTTGTTTTTATATACTTCTATAGTTCTATTTATTATGTGCTACCAGTAAATACATCCCTCTCTTTTTCATTCAGCAACTCAGGAAGCAGTGGTGGCTAGACAGGCTTTTTTTTGGTGTTTTGTGGTTTTTTTTAGATCCTTTGGAGCTGATTCTCATTTAATGTTGTTATGTTGACCTTGATTTGATCAATTTGACTATAGTGTTAGTTATTGTTAGTTAATAAAAGCCTAATTTTCTGTTTATTTGCTGTCCATTGGAGGTTAGATATAGTTGGTTTAAAGATGAGAGTGAATTGACGGTTTGGTATACAGTCTTCTGATCAAAGATCTCTTAGACATATCACATATGTAACTTGGTAGTTGATTGAACTTTGAATTTTAGTACCGCTCTTCATCATCCAAAAAGGGATAATGTTGTTTTCAAGCTTTTGTTTCTGATTTGTAATTAGTGATTTTTGATGCTTTCAGATATGATGATACCAACCCTGAAGCTGAAAAGAAAGAATATATTGATCACATTGAAGAAATAGTTAAATGGATGGGTTGGGAACCTTTTAAGGTAATATGCTGCTCTTCATTGATGGGATATATATTCGAGAGATGTGCTTTTAGTTTATTTAACATCTCTAGATTTATGCAGATTACTTACACCAGTGACTATTTCCAAGATCTGTATGAACTAGCTGTGGAGCTGATACGGAGAGGTCATGCTTATGTTGATCATCAGGTTGCTATATAAAATATGAATATTCTGGATATTACTTTATGTGCAAACATATTCATTGTTTTGTTTTTTATATAATGACTTTCTGTCTTTTCAAAATTGATTGATCGATGTCTTTAAATTTATTTAGACTTTTATGTGTAATACATTAACACTATATTATTATAGTTATTTATGTTAATTTTGGATTAAATTAAATCAATTATATATTTTAGATTGTATATTTTGTTAATTATTGGATTGGATATTGAAACAGGGTGAAACAAAAGTTTTGTCCGATTGAATTTCAAATTATGAATTCTAAATTCCGGATTTCGAATTGAAAAATTTTAGGATTATAAATGGGGGAAATGGGGAAAATGGGGGACGGGGGTGGGGGGCAGGGGAACCTCCCCCTAAACACCCCCATCCCTAGTTCCCCCAAATGGGGTTTGGGGGTGGGGGTGGGGGGACCCTCCCCCCACCCCATTGGGCCCCCATTCCCATCCCTACTCGAACACCCATCCCAATGTAGAAAAGGAAGGCAACTCTGTCTTCCTTTTATGCTCACCACACAATTTCTAGGGCCGGATTAAATATAGCTTTTGCATGACCTGATATTGTCAAGTTGTGTACTATGTGATTTTAAAACTTTTTGTAGAGTGGTCATCTTCATTTTTGCTTATGACTTTTTGACTTTGCATTAATGACTTTGGTTTGTTACTAATCGACATTGGATAATTTCTAGACTCCTGAAGAGATAAAGGAATATAGGGAAAAGAAGATGAACAGCCCTTGGAGGGATAGGCCTGTTGCAGAATCATTGAAACTTTTTGAAGATATGAGAAATGGCTCGATTGAAGAAGGAAAAGCAACACTTAGAATGAAACAGGATATGCAGAGTGACAACTTTAATATGTATGACCTCATTGCTTATCGTATCAAGGCAAGTGATATAACTAAACAAATTTAGTTTCTTTAACTTGTCTAGTTCCTCTTATTTCATTGGCCTGAAATTCTCTTTTTGCAGTTCACCCCTCATCCTCATGCAGGAGACAAGTGGAGTATCTATCCAAGTTATGATTATTCTCACTGCATTGTGGATTCTATCGAGAATATTACACATTCAGTATGTCATATGCTTCTGAGGCTATTTTCTTTTTTGCTGCATATTTCTAATACACACTTAAGGTTTCAGTTTACTGTTATTTGCATTTTTAAAAAGTATCCCCCTGTATTCTTTTTAGCGAATTGTGGTACATTAGTCTGGGTTTATTTATTTATCTTTGGTAGTCATAGGATGGTGGACAGATTTGACTTATTAATGTCTGATTATTGTTTGCTTGTAACAACTATAGGCATCAAGCCTTAACTTACCTATTCCAATCTTGGCCTATTTATCAGATGCCTATGGGGTTGTCAAATGTTGTTCAACCTATGGGGTTGTTGTGGATGGTTTACTAGACAAAGTCTTTTATTTGCAGAAGTTCATTATGTTATTTGTCTTTTGATGAAGCCCATATAGTCTTTTAACAGTTAATCTCACTGGCTTGCAAAATGTCCACTAGATAGAACTGCGTTCTTTAAAGCCTTGCTTAGGTGTTGATAAATTAACTTGCTATATCACTCACTGATTATGTTGTTCCACTGGCCATTACATTTACTTCTTGTTTGTGGGTTATTAGTAAGAATTTTGGTATGATTGGTGATGTGAGGTCAGATTGTAACACTTGGTAATTGAGCTGAAAGATTGGGTGCTAGTCCAACTCTCTTAGGCCTAACAGTCAAACCATTGTGAAAATAAATCATTTGCTATGTTAATTTCAACTGTAACACACCCACGAGTGCTGGTCTCATGTGATGGCTGGCTCTCTAAATGTCGTATCTAGTTGATGTGTGGAGTAATGTTTAGCTTTTCTTTTGTTGAACTTCTATATCTAAAGTACCTTGTACTCTCTCTTCCATACGCATGTGAGATCATCATTATTGGAGTTGCATTTCTGAAAATAAGTTGTCTAGCTATTATATATTTAATTCATTAATTATGTAAAGTGTCATTTAATAAATCTTTAATTTCACATTTTCTAAATGCAGCTATGCACACTTGAATTTGAGACACGACGTGCATCATATTACTGGTTGTTACATGCGTTGGGCCTTTACCAACCTTATGTGTGGGAATATTCACGGTTGAATATTTCGAATACTGTGATGTCTAAGCGAAAGGTGAGCAAAACCTATTGGATAATTTTTTCACCTAGAGCTTCAAAATGTCTTTCATTGCACTGTTCTTCTATGAATTTGACACATTTACTGGGTTCTGCTGTTGCAGTTAAATTTCTTGGTGACAAATAAGTATGTTGATGGTTGGGATGATCCTCGTCTTATGACACTAGCTGGTCTTCGGCGTAGGGGTGTGAGTTCTACTTCCATCAATGCTTTTGTTCGAGGGATTGGAATCACTAGAAGGTTGGTTTTATATTCTTGGTGCAGACATGGGATATTACATATTATTAAATTTTTGTGACATGCTCTCCTTACAATTTGTTATGTCATGTCTACAGTGATTGTAGTCTGATTCGTTTGGATCGTCTGGAGTATCACATTAGAGAAGAATTAAACAAAACAGCGCCCCGCACTATGGTTGTGCTAAATCCACTCAAGGTATGCATCTCGTCTGTATATATATATTCTCTGGGAATTACATTGTTGTTCCACTGTCCAATGTATCTTTCTTTATTCTCAGGTAGTCATTACCAACATGGACTCTAGCACAATTATGCATCTTGATGCCAAGAGATGGCCTGATGCTCAAACAGATGAGGCTTTTTACAAAGTGAGTATTATGGATTACTAAGCTAAAGTTCAGTTCTATGTTACAGAAGAATAAACACGATGTTTAAGATTTTTACAAGCTCCATGATTTGACTTCGAGATTTTAGTGTCGGAGCACATATTTTCTTCTAGTGGTGTGTGACAAGAAAATTCTAGCTCACATTGACCTAATAACATCTTGATTTGTTATTATAAATGTACAAGTGACTTGAATTACCATGTCCCTTAGCTGGATTTTGATACACCAAATGTTTTTCTGCTATTGTTGGATGTTTTAATCATTAACAGCTACTGCCTTTTCTGCTTACCTTAGGTTCCGTTTTCCAATGTTATATACATTGAGCACTCTGATTTTCGAAAGAATGATTCGAAAGATTATTATGGTCTTGCTCCTGGTAAATCTGTCCTACTCAGGTACGCATATTGTATAATAAACACAAATTTTCCTGTTAAATCAGAGTAGAGCTTGTTCTTATAGAGTTGACAATTTTATGCATGCAGATATGCATTCCCAATAAAGTGCACAGATATTATTTTAGCCGATGATAATGAGACCATTCTTGAGATCCGAGCTGAATATGATCCTTCCAAAAAGACAAAGCCAAAGGTTTTCTTTCCTTTTTTCTCTTGTGCTGGAATTTTCTGTTCATGTTTTTATTTAAATAATTAGCGTTGGAACTTATATTGGTTCTATTGGTGTATTCATCAATTAAATTCTTCACTTCTATTGTGCAGGGAGTTCTTCACTGGGTTGCCGAGCCTTCCCCAGGTGTTGCTCCGCTGAAAGTGGAAGTCAGATTGTTCGACAGATTGTTTAACTCCGAGGTAAGCTATTTTATGCTTGTTAAAACTCTTCTTTTGTACCTTGCCCCCTAAAAATGCGTGAATTCTTACAACTAATCTAATTATTGCTTCAGAATCCTGCCGAACTTGATGATTGGCTTGCTGATCTGAACCCCAAGTCGAAAGAGTTGATACACAATGCCTACACTGAACCATCACTTCGAGATGCTGCTGTTGGGGACAGATTTCAGTTTGAAAGGCTAGGTAAGTGCGGAATACATCATTGTTTTTATTTATTTGAAGCAGACATAGCGTAGTTACTTGCAATGGACACATACATTTTCTAACATTCTTTACGTCTTTTCGCTCTGCAATTCAGGGTATTTCACAGTTGATGAGGATTCCACTCCGGAGAAACTTGTCTTCAATCGGACAGTCACACTGAAAGATGGTTACGGTAAGGTTGGGAAGTGAGATTCTGCAAAATATTAGCACTACTTTTTTACATTTTATTTAGACTTTTTAGTTAAATGTAAAAATTTATATAGTCACCAAAATTTCTACACTTTCTGCTTATATCAACAGAGTTGTACTAAAAATCTTGTTAACCTGTTGAAAGTTTTGTGCAAGTTCAGTTACTACTCACTACTTAGTGGCATATTGTAATTTTTCCTGTTAAGTGCTTTTCATGAATTGATGAACTATTGGTTTCTGCCAGATGATTTTATTTATTTTATGAGAATTTCTGCGCTGATGATTGATGTCCCTAATAACCGGTGATATAAACTTGGGTAAATATTTTATAAATGTATTTTTTTTTTTTTTTATAAAAAAAAATGGTCTATTTATAAAACATGATTTTCAAGAAATACCAGTAAACTTTTTGGTGAAAATTGAAGTAAAACGTTAGAATGATTTCAAACTTTTTATGGATTATGAGAACATCTAATTTTTGTTTTAATTCTTTACAGATAATATTTGCCAAAAAATGATGTCAAACAAATTTGGTGTTTAGGAGAAAGATCAATATTTAAAGAAATTCTTATTGTATAAAAATAAAAAATAAATTATTTTTTGGTTTTATTTTCAAAACACAAAATTCGAACACGATTATAATAAATTAAACATCTAATTTTACTTGAAATTAAATTTAAATATTTTTATCCATCAAAGTTAATTTTATATTACCCAATTCTATTTAGTTTGATTATAATCTCATGGTACCATATACATTATACAACATATGATCCCATGAGATTTACTATTATATTTTAATAATATAATTAATTAGTAATGGTTGAAACCACAATTCAACGTGTGACTTTGTGTTAAAGGGCGCTCTCGTTCAAAATACTTGGTTGAAACTACAATTCAATGTGTGACTTTGTGTTAAAGGGCGCTTTCGTTCAAACTACCCACGTAAGATAGCACTAATTTAACATACCATAATTTAACCTACCATATCTTTTCAAGGCCAATATATATAGCCACAAATGATTAGTGCTTTGAAATGAAGAAGGTTTTCTAAGAAGTCAGAAGAGGTTTGCAAATGCAGGGGCATCTTGAATCCAATACCAGATACATTTCAAAGCCATTTGGATGGGATTTTTCACAACACTTGAATTCCTTTTACAAGAAGATATTGATAACTTGAGGTGCCCTCCCCTTTCATTTCACATGCCACTAGTGACAAGACTCATTGAGTCTTTTCATATTTCATTTTCATTTTTAGGTGGTGGTGAATGTGGATCATTCATACCGGAGTTTCGGTTCTTAAAATGATTACAAAAGTGTCTTCCGCATCACTAAAAAAATGCTTTCAGTACGGTATCAATTGTTTTTAATAAATACTAGAAATTACAAATAAGAAATTAGGTTTTTTTCCTCTCCATAGGATTCTCGGTTAGTAAACTTTAATAACAACGTTAAAAGTTGAAAGTCAATAATATCCCCTGTTTAAGAGTTTAGTCCACTCACGTTTATGTGTGTGAGTATGTGACAATGAAATGTATGATTAGATTGATAAATTTGACACTAAGGTAGGAATGTTATTTATTTATTAATTAAATAATTATTTGCTTTGAAAATTCCTGCCTCACATGAAACCTTAGCTTGAAATCCCTTACTTTTTTATAGTTGTCTAAGTTATGATAACAACATTGATTTGATTGTTTGTACTTTTATCAAATTCTTTTAAAGAATGAGATACTAGCTTGTTGAATAGTAGGTGGATTTGATCATCATAGAATCATATGATTAAATGATGCTAACCCTTTGTTCTTCCCTAGATATCCTAGATATCCTTGCCTACCTTTCTTCTTGTGTGCTGTCATACACACACAAGTTATCCTCTCCCTTTTATTTTATTCTGTCTTGTTTTAGGAAAGTTCTCTTCCACCTCTCTTTTAATCTAATAAGTTTATTTACGAGAATCTTAATGCGGAAAATGAAATTTAATTCAGGTTATTTAGGAATAAAGTTACGCATAATCCACACAGAAATTCTGGAAATGAAACTTAATTCTCCCACCAACTTTAGAAATTAAGTTCCTTTTCATGATCATTCTTGATTAGTAACCCATCCGATTTGATTTAGAAAGTTTACGATGAATTTCAATGAAAGTTTTTAATCTGATTTTGTCATTATGTAACCTAATTGGTTAGAAAAAATTATCCATGTAAGATCTGGTAGTTGATAAAGTTTCTAATTTTTTAATCCGAGTTTGTTTGTATTTACCTATATACATAGACCATAGTTATAAAAAATGAAAAGTAGAAAAAAGAGCCCCAAGTGTCAGCAGAGACACGCCTCTGAAAAGTAGAAAAAAGTAAAACTACCCCCCAAAGAGCAGCAGCAAGATGGCAGTTAAGAAAAAGATGGTCCATAGTCTCCGATCTAGCACCACAAACACTACATCTAGAGGCTAATTGAAAACCGGACATGCATAAACGGTCTTCGGTAGGTAATCTATTAAGAAGAAGACGCCATGATAGGATAGAACGGGAAAGAGGGATATAGCGAGACCACACATCCCTCCACCATGGGACTTGAGGAATATCATGAAACATCTTAGAATAAGCTGCCTTACAAGAAACCTTCTCGTCCCTAGAATGAGGCCATACCAAATAATCACCACAGGAGAAATATCAATTTTCTCAATCCGAAAACATAGATCTGAGAGTCTAGCATGAAAATGATTTTCCAAAACCCATCTACTATCCCAAATGAAGTCCAAAACCCTAGCATACAGATGTATGACCATGAAATCAGGAATACCAAGAAGATCCACAATGGGCACTCCAAGCCAATTATCATGCCAAAAATCTCTCTGGGAGTCTTTTCTGATGAGCCAGATACCATCCGTAAGGAGCTTAGTATAGTTAGACTTAAAAGAAGTCCATATGGAGGAGGTGATGTAGCTTCACGGTTTCTGCAACTGATTAATATATTTCTTATGCAAAAAAGTGAAGCAAAACTGTTAGAAGTTATAAACTTCCAGGTAAGTTTCCAAAGTAAAGAATCGTTCAACAACACCAGATCTTTCAAACCAAGACCCCCCAAGAGCATAAGATCTACAACAACGTTTTCAATCAACACGGACCAACTTGGAGTCCTTACAAGAACCAGTCCATAAGAAATTTCTGATATTCTTAGTAATCATCTAGATTAGGGAAACCGACCACTTATAAACCATAAAAGAGTGAACAAAAGAGCTAATAATCACCGAATGAATCAAAGTAGCTCAGCCAGCTATAGAAAAGGACTTACCTTTCCACCTAGCAAATTTAGACACAATTTTATCAGTAATGGTCATCAAAATAGACTTCTTGGGTTTGCCCCGGAAAAAAGGAACCCCTAGGTAAGAAAACGAAAAATGACCAATCTTTATCTCAACTAAGGACTGAAGAGAACTAATCCAAGCAGGAGAAACAGATGACCTAAAAAAGATAGAGGATTTACTCCAGTTAACAAGTTGGTCCAAAATGTTGTCATAAACACAGAAAGCATCCATAACATTCCTCAGATTATTAGTTGTGCCATAACAAAAAATCAACACATCATCGGCATACAACAATTGAGTTGGAGTAGAAAAGCCCCTTGGGGAGGATATAGGCAAAAGACGATCAGATGCCACCATTTTAGAAAGTAACCTACTGAGAAATGAGTAATATAAAAACAAATGAGTAGTACATTGATCAAACGATTTGATCAGTCAGATTTTATAAAATGTCTAAGATATCCCTAATCAACCTATTTATCATTATTATACTAATTAAAAATAAAAAAATTAAAAGAAAATAAAATATAAATCAGAAAATATATACAAAAAAGAGAGAAATGGTGTAGATTGTTTGATAAAGAAGTGATATGTCATTGTTTTATTTGTTTGTTTGTTTGTTTGTTTTGTTTTGTTTTGTTTAGTATTTAATTATAATCTGATTTTTGTATTTATTTTTAAATTTTTTTAATTATTATAATAATGATAAATATGTTGATTAGGGGTATCTTTAATATTTTATGTCCGGTGGTAATTGGTAAAACCCCTCACACTTGCACCACGAGCTAGGTAAAAAACCTCGAATTTATGTAATAATGTAATACTTTTTAAAAAAAAATTCTTAAAATTTAATCAATCAACCATTTGATCGAGTCGACCTAGATAAGGTCCAACAAAGCATGATTCCGAATAAGTACGATACGGAATGGCACGACACAACACGACACCCAATAATTATTGGGTCACACTAAAACATAACCCATTTCATTTAGTGTGCTAAACCGAGTGTTTAAATAGTATTTAAAATTTTTTTATTTATAAAATTATTTTAAGGCTTTAATTTTAGTGGAAATTACTCAGAATGACCACAAATATTAGGAGAAATTCATTTTTAACCACAAACGAAATTTTAATTGTTTATAACCACTTTTTTGTAAAATTACTGGAAAGCTCTCATATAAAAAGGGTCCCCAAACCCACTCTCTCTCTTCTCCATTTTTTCTTTCTCTCTCTTCTAATCTCTCTCTCCCCGATTTCTCTCTCTCTCTCTCTCTACCCAATCTCTCTCGCCGGGGTGTTTTGAGGGTCGCCGACTCTTGGGCTTCGCGGCAGTGGCTTGTTGGTTCACCTATCTCTCTCACTCGCTGATCTCTCTCGCTCACTCACTCGCTGGTTCGACGACCAGGCGTGGGCACCGGCAACCTCCTCGACGTCCGCTGCTGCTTTGCCGGAGACGGAATCGACCCCCTTCGCCAGCGAGGTGATCTGCAGGAAGGGAAACAAAAAAAAAAAAAAAAAAAAAAAACCCTAATGTTTGAGGAAGAAGAAGAGGAAGAAGAAGAAAGAGAAAATTGCAATTTAGTCCAGATTTCAAGTTTGGACATTTTAATTTTAGGCATTATTTCAAGTTTTGATATTTCAATTTATGCATGATTTCAAGTTTGTTTCAAGATTTAAAATAAAACTATTTTCAAGGGTACTCTGGTAATTGATGAACATACACTGAAATTTTTTTTTAAAATGATTATTAACAATTAACATTTTAAAAATGATTACTAGCAAAAGTTTAATATTTCAAATGGTTAGTTTTGATTTTCTCTCTTAATTTTAACCGGTCCTTAAGCAACCGACTAAGTTTGCCTAAAGTACCAGCCGCCCCCAATTTATTGTTAATGACGCTTATTTCGAAGTTCGAGTATCGGCACCTACAGTAAAACTGCATCGCAAATAATGCCTTCACTTCATGCTCAATCTTAGCTAAAAAGTTGTTTCGATCAACTATCTATTCAACTTATAAGACAAATTAGTCAAATCATGAACGATCATTAAATTATTTATTTTTCTCTGTCTCTTAAAATCCACACGTTTTATAAGAGACTTTCTCTCTTATTTTTCTTCTCTGAAGTGTCATCTTATGTCGTAAAAAATACGTTTTCGAGTAGAAAAAGTTTCTTTGATAATCCTTAAAAATATATTCGAAGCATATTTTAATTTTTTTAAAAAGAACATTTTCCAAATTATAAAAAGGTTTAGAATACTTAACGGAATCATATATATATATAAATATATATATCAATTACTTACGGTGGGGACGATTCAAATCAGGTATGAAATATTCATGTTCTTTACACAATCTAGTCATATCGAGCGGTGGTAGAATCATATTATTTTAACAAACGGTCTTAGAGCATCTCTAGCAATACTCTCTATATTTTAACTAATTTTTAATTAAATTTTAGTTATTTTAGCTAAAAAGCTATTTTAGCTAGTAAATCACTTAAATAATCATCTTTATTATAGGTAGTCATTAATATTTTAATATTTTTTTGAATTTAAAATATAAATAAATTTATTTTGTTTTAAATGGTAAAAATAAGAGAGAGAAGATCAATCAACTTAAAAATATTAAAAAAAAATAAGAGAGAGAAGATAGAGAGCTTGAAATGGCTCCTTATATTTGGAGAGCCTCTTGGTGGTTCTCTAAAATAGAGAACCATTTAGGGAGCCTCTTGGAGTGCTCTAAAACCATCTCCACTAGCTATTTTAGCTAAGGAGAGTTTATAGAGCCCCCTTGGAGATGTTCTTAAAAGCCTTTTATTTTATTTTATTTTTATTTTTTAACTGAAAAAGTTGTTACTTTCCCAATAAAACCTCCCAACGTGGAAAAAAAAAAACCTTAATTAAATGCAAGACAAAATTCTAATATGGAGACTAATGAAGCAAATTAGTGTTTTAATTTGACATCGAATCGAATTAAGTTTCTTCGTAGTCATGATCATGGTCATGTTTTGTGTTTTGTGGCAATCAATTCTACCTCTTTTGTGTGAATGTCCACTAGAAAACATAATTTAATTTTCTGACCTCAACTAACCTAATTATTAGCTTGCTCTCTATACATGATGTAATCAAATATTAAATCATCTAAGTTGGTTTCATTAAGAATAAATTCCAAGGATATTTCTAGACACGGTAAGGAATTTCGAGAGAGATTTATGCAAACTGTTGAAACTATGTACTTATATATATATATATATATTTAAATATTATAAGAACTATTACAATAAGACTATCAGGACCTATTGAGATTAAACAATACATGTGCGGTCTGAATATCTTTCTCCACACATGCTTGTAAAATACGCAAAGTGAGATTTGAACCCCGGGAGGTGCACTACCAGCTCTTCTACGAGGTGATGTATGAAACTATGTACTTTGATTTATCAAATGTGTCTTGAAATTTATCCGATCTTCTGGTGATGGTGGATATTCGAAAGCATATATAAATTTTGCAAATGGGTTTCAATTTTATGTATCTTTTCAAGATCAATAGTACTAGCTTGGAAAGGATGATGAAGTGATTGGTATGCATGTGTTTAATCAAGCTGGAGCATGCGCCTTTTGTACCCATCACATTAAATCTTAGTAATTGGAGCAATATATTCTTAAAAGAACATGTTGATTAAGTGTACGTTATGATAATGGATAGGCATTTCTTGAAGGTAAGAGAGGACCCTAGAGAGTGAACAAAGCTTTGGGCTTCCATTTTCATGATTTGATATCCTAAGTGCGAGTAGCCATCATCTCAAAACCCTAGCTCCAAAATTTCCCTAGGGTACAAATGAATTCAACGTCTTTAATTGTGATCAACTATTGACAAATTTTAGAATTATTTAGACTTTCCTTAATTTGGAAGCCATTTTTTTTTTCCCATCATATAAAAACACGGTAATGTACATATTCTTTTTGTGGAAATAGTGGAAAATATCACTATTTTTATGTTGAATTTTGAAAGTATCATTAGTTTAATAAGTTTAAATGGTACCAATAGATTATAATACCCTCATCTCCTTCTTTTATTACATTGGTGTCATTTTTTAGGTATTTATTTATTTATTTATTTTTAAAACTTCATTGATGGAGGACCTTCAAGACCTCCATTGTAGGTCGAAATCGGCCTTCATTGGAGGTCTCGATGAAGGAGATAACAAAAAAGAAAAAAAATTGAAAAATTTCATTTTTACCCAATAAATCTTAGAAATTACAAATATACCTAATAAGTCTAAAAAAACTACCTGAAAAGTCTCGAAAATTATAAAATAAGTCTCGAAAATACAAAATAAGTCTCAGAAACACAAAAAAGCGCGAGACTTATTTTCATGAGTATGTTTCAAGAGTATTTTTTTTATCAGATCCACACTTTAGGTGCTATTAAAACTTATGTTATTAAGTTGGTGATAGTTTTAAAACTCACTCTTCTTTGAGGAGTGTTAGCAAATTTTTCAACCCTATCTTTTTTTCAACCTTTTGAACTATATATAATTCACATTCCAACCAGAGCTATTTATATAGTCAAAACTTTCATCTCAAATGATATGAAAAATTGATTTAGAAGTGTCATATCATTCTTTGTCTCTTGTCACCCACCATAATATATAACTTTATCATATAATTTTAGAATGAATTTTTTTATTTTTTTATTTTATAGAATTTATAGAATTATCTTTACTTAGAGTTGGACCCCTACCTTTGCAAGTAAAGCCAAGTTATATAATTTGGCCCTCTTCTCTTGTCCTTTGCTTTTTTGAAAGTTCTACAGCTACCATAAACAAGTGTTCCAATATAAGATGTGACTCCACTTTTGATCCTATAAATTGTCATTTCATTCCATCATTTCCTTCAACTGATCACCACACCAATAGCAATTCCAACTCTTCTCTCTTTTGGTTAAAGTGTTTGTAGGGGTCAAGGGGCTTAATTTACTTGATTGCAATCGTTAAAAAAGTATTGATAACAACTAATTAACTAAAAAAAGGTTATACATTATTTTCACCATGATAACATTACCTTCAAACGATATATTAACACAAATCGTTAGAAATTAATATATGCATTACACCCAATATTCTATATCTGATTGTTTCTTATATTTGGAACAATATATTCAAACCTTATTCTTTCGGAAACTTGATATAAAAGCAATATCACTTATCATAAACATAACGTTCCGAAAATTTCAATTAAAAGCTAACATGTTAAATGATACATATGTATATATATCTCCTCTCTCTCTCTCTATATATATATATATATAATGCTTTTAATGTGGATCAGTACAATGTCTCTTGCCAAGTTGATATGAAAGTGAAGTGGACCCATTAATAGAACAATTCCACACCATAGCCATCAAAATACCCCCCCTTTCCCCATCTCTTCTTCACTCCCTAAACTGCCATATGTCATCCATGTTCCAAAAAGCTTCTCCCAAGTCACTAGTGAACCAATCGCCCTCCACCACCTGGCACCCCGACAAGCTGTACATTTCATCATAGCTTCCCACAAGTTCTGTCATTGGAGCTCCTAGATTGAACCCACCCTCCATGTCATAACTACAACAGTCCATGTAACTGTAACTGTCATCTGGGATTTGGCTGTTGCAGTTGTTGTTGTAGACATTAACAGAGTTGCCATTGGTCACATGTAGTGGAGTCTCTAGTACAGGCTTTTGCTTCTCAGGATTAATTTCAGGTTTCTGATCACAGAATTCAACAAACTCTGAAGAAAAAACAATTGGGTTTGTTTCAAAATTTGAAATTTCCTTTGGAAGATTATTGGAATTGTAGATTATTGTACTTGGTGGCAGAGGAGTAGTAGATGATGAAACAAAAGGAAGTACAGAGTTATTGGATACAAACTGATGAGAACAATTTTTCAAATTAACATCAGAAGAAGAAGAAGAAGAAGAAGAAGAAGAAGAAGAAGTAGTCTTTTGTTCAATTTTTTGAAGCAATCTTGGCATCCAAAAACTCTTAACTGCATCAAGAAATTTCTTGCTATCGGACTCAACATTAAGTTGTCTAGCATGTTTTTGCACTCTTGTTCTCCAATAATTCTTGATTTCATTGTCTGTTCTTCCAGGCAAACATTGTGCAATCTTTGACCACCTACAAATTAATCGAACAGAAAGTTAAATTAAACCTTGGAGAATTTGAAAACCTTTTTTTAATTTTTTTTAATTTTTGATCGAAATCGAAAAAGAACCCTGAAACAAGATTGAATTGTACCTGTTACCCCACTTGGAATGGAGTTCAAGAATCAAAAGTTGTTCCTGAGGAGTGAGATTTCCACGTTTAATGTCAGGTTTCAAGTAATTCAACCATCTCAATCTGCAACTTTTTCCAGTTCTCTTCAATCCTGTAAATCAAATTAAACAAAAATTTTATTATTTGATGATTACTATTCAGGTTTTGTTGATCAAAGAATAGTATATATTATTATCGTGCAATTACTACAAATAAAAGCTAATTAATATGTTCATTTAATTAATTACCTGCACATTTTGCTAACATATTCCAGCGACCCTCACCATGTCTTGCAATATAATGACTAAGAAGAGTGTCTTCTTCAAGAGTCCATGGACCTCTCCTCAGCTCAGCAGCTTCTTCTTCTTCTTCCATGGAACTATTCATCAACTCCTTCTTTTGAAAACTAAACTTATTATTAGCTGATGATCTCATTAGTGTTTGTTTGCACAGAAAGATGTTTTGGTTGGTCAAGAAAATGATGAGATTGGAAAGTATGGAAAACACAAGTACTTATAGAGAGTTAAGTTCTAATGTCCCCACTCTCTCCACAAAAGTCCAAACTTGAAATAATAAAATAAAATTAATAACAATAAAAGTCTCAGATGGTATTTTTCTGTAGAAATGTTGTTGGCTTTATATTACAGAATACAAATTGGATTGGAATTTTAAGTGATGTGGGATCTATTATTGTACTGTTGGATTGAATAGTTAGATAACTTAGATAACAGAGAGAGAGAGAAGAATTCATGATTGGTCCTTCATAATTATAAAAGACATCATTTTGGAACATCCAAACTATTTATTATTATTTAAATAAATAATCATTGTCCGATTCAAATTAAAAAATAAAATAAAATGGATCTTATTCCTTTACATCATTTAACCTATTATGCATATAATACTTTTATAAGTTACGATTACTCGAACTTAAGACATTACTCATTTGGAATCAGTGGTTACGGGACATAAACCCTTCCCTTAAAAAGAATTTAAAAATTATAAAATTATTGTTAAGTTTTAATTTTTTTTTACTTTATCCCCCAAACTTATAATATTTCTGGATTCACCCCTGCTGGTTACATATTGTTACAATGAACAGAAGCCCTCTGAATCTACAAGAAAATATGTATCCAAATTGTTAGAAGAAGAAGAAAAAAAATGTTGTGAAAAGTTTTTGATTTTTTCATAATCACCATTGAAAAAGCTTTAAGGTTGTAAATTACAGGACAATTATGAATACCAGGAAGAAGTTAAAAACCAGTGGGTCATGCTCCTTTATAACCCGCCAATGGTGTACACGTGTTCATAAAATGTGTTGTTGCAAAGTTATTCTGTCACGTTTTAGATTTTTATTGCTTCAAGATTCGTTTTGCAAAGTTACTATGACAAAATTATTGTTGGCAAGATTTAATTTCTCTTTTTTTTTTTTTTTTTTTTTTTAGAGAAAATGGATTCGTATTTTTATACAGATATATAGATACAGGGGTCTTTAATTATCCTGAGCAATTTATTTATATGTGAGTAATGCTAGACGTCCTAATTTTTTTTATTAAATTCTGTCCCAAATGATGTGACATGTGAGGTGTCAACATCATATAATTTACCATATAATCTCATGATTTATAAGATGTTGACACCTTACGTGCCATATCATTGGGGACAGAATTTAAAAAAAAAAAAATTGGGACATGTAACATTACTCTAAAAATGTTTATCATTATTTATTCTAAGTTTACAAATAAATAAATAAAAGGTTTGAAAATGACATGGAACAATCCATAAGTTCCTTAGAATACTATTCAAACAATAATTCTTTCAGAGTACGAAACTTGAGGTTGATTAATTAGTGTGTGTTTTTTTTTTTTCTTTTTTTTCTTTTTTATAATTATTTAAAAAAAATGTGGTTGATGTGTAAATAGTCCTTTTTCATGTGCGATTGTCTATACTTTATTCATTCAGATAAAGTTTTTTTATTTTTTATTTTATTATTATTATTAATTACAAGTTGAATTGTCCATATCAATATGGGAAAAAAATCATGTTAAAGTGATTTTTTTTTACTATAAATAAATAAAACAATTATAATTGAAGATGATGTATAGCAAAATCATTTTATGAGATAAAAAAAAAATCACGAGTACATGATATTTTTGAGTGTGAAGAGGAAGAAAATAGAAAGGTAGGATTTGAGAGATTTGTTAAGAAGGAATGATTCTTTCTATATTCAAGAGTTTTCTAGATTCTTTAAAAAAAAAAAAGAAACGTGATTGACTGAACAAAATATATTTTATGGTAAAATACACAACTAAATGTTGAATTTTAGGCTTCAGTTATACCAGCAGGGCAGCATCTATTGAAACATGTTACAAAATATTGGAACAGTAGTGAGTTTGTGTTTATTTATTTATTTTTATTTATTTATAATTATTTTATTTTCCAAAAACCGACATTATTATTATGAGTCAAGGTTCTATCGAGACTCGATCAAATTAGAATTGCAACTAAACAATAAAGAGAGAAGGGTCAACACACTTTAAAATTTAAGAAGGTTGATGATGCTTTTCTAATGCACTGTTTTTTTCCTGTGCAGTACTTCTTGCTTTTTCAAAACTTAATTATCAGGAAAAAAAAGACAAAGGCTTTAAGAAGAAGAAAGAAGAAGAGAAATGTGAGTAAAATTAAACAGAGTTCACTGTGTGTCTATGAAATGTGAATGCATGCATCTATATTTGATTTCTTTAACAATTTATGAGTTGGATTCTTATCAGTAGAATAATTAGAATATGATCAGATGCTTTTTCTTAATTGTTGTTCTTGTTGTTTGTTTTAATGAATATTCCTTTTTCAAAAAAAAATAAAAAAAATAAAATAAAAATAAAAATAGAATATGATCAGAGAATCAGATATGATGTAAAATGGTGCACGGTAAATGGGATGGATGGAGACTGTTTTTTTCTTCTTCTTAGTTTTATTTAATTTAGGGAAAAAAAGTCGAATTTGTTCCATCGGCATCATTTTACATAAGAATGAATTATAATCAAACAAAATATTAAATTTGATATTTTGAAGACAATAATAAAAAGACTTAATGGTATGGATGCCCCCTGAATTCTTAAAATGGTCACTAAACCCACTAAACCCCCTGAAATATTTAAAAAAAATTAGAATATGATCAAATATGATGTAAAAGGGTGCATGGTAAATGGGATGGATGGATATATATATATATATATATTTAGGGAAAGATAGTTGAATTTGTTTGATCGGCATCATTTTACATGAGAATGAAATTATAATCAAACGAAATATTAAATTGGCTAATTGACACTGATATCTCCTAATTCTTTTAAAATATACACTATGCCCCTTACATTTTTTTTTTGTTGCCATTAAACCCCCTGAACTCTCGTTTTTTGGCAAACAATTGGGTTTATTGCCCCCTGTGAGAGGGCATCTATAGTCGGTTTTTACCAATTTGTGAGAGTTCCGGGGGTTTAGTGGTGAAAAAAAATATATAAGGGGAATAATGCATATTTAGAAAGAGTTAAGGGGCAACAGTGCTAATTAGCCTAG
Source organism: Acer campestre (assembly GCA_954870605.1). NCBI lineage: Eukaryota > Viridiplantae > Streptophyta > Magnoliopsida > Sapindales > Sapindaceae > Acer > Acer campestre. Next base: position 2,031,250 of record OX940806.1, on the reverse strand, counting down.
TAAATTTGATATTTTGAAAACGACAAAATAATAATAATAATAATAATAATAATAATAGTGTTAAGACTTAAGGGATATGATTCTATGAACAATGAATGTAATGTGTCTCATGATTTCTGATCCTAATAATCTGAAAAGTAATTTAGAGTTTATATATATATATATATATATTTTTTTGAATATACAACAACTGTCGGGACCAACGAGATTAGACTCCAAAGCACGGTCCAGAACTCTGCTCCCACAATAGGGGAGAGAGCACTCACATAAAGTGGGACAAATAATGAATATATATACATACCAAGACCAAGGATTGATATATTTTCTAAATCATGTTTTCACTAAACGCGTTAACAATTTTTAAAGAATGTATCTTTACATATTATCATTTATCATATATGCAGTCTCGGTCGTCGTTTAAGTAAAACATATATAAAAGCATTTCTACTGCATATCTGCTTGTTTTATGTAACTAGAACACCTTAATAACATTCTTTTTATTTATTTATTTATTTTAGTCTTTGTCTTTTAATGACCAGTTTGAAATTTCTGTAACTTTTATAATAATCAATGTTAGCCGTGCTGAATGAATAATTACCTGTAAAGTTAATCGGTAGATATTTGGTTAATTGTATTTTTAAAATTACTGTATAGCTCAAAAGCAGTATACATATGTTTGGTAATTTTATTGCAAAAGTGCTGAGATTAGTTAAAATGACTAAAATATACATGAGTTTAAGACTTTATTTCATTTTTTTTTCATTAATTATATATATTAAATATATATTTAAGTAGAATATTTAAATTAAAAAAAAAAATTCCTTAAAGTAACCCTACCTACTTCTCAAAATCACCATGAAAACTTATCAAATTATCAATTAATCACTTTTGGAAGTTTTACCAAACATCATTTTATGTTAAAATTATAAAATAATCTGATTTTAACTTTTCAAAAAATAATACCAAATTGGCCCTAAGTCAAGTAATTAAAAGCCAACATGGGCGTAGCCCGGCTAGTAGATTGATGACTTTGGGGTTTAGGCAAATGACTCCTAGGCCAGCGGCTCGAATCCTATCAATAACGCAAGTTTTCAAAAAAAATATCCGGTCCCGGATTAATATATATTGTTAAAAAAAAATGTCAAGCAATTAAAAGCATTTTGTTTCAGTTTCATTACTTTGATACAAGGAAGCACGGATACGGATAAGGATACGGGATACGGGATACAGATACGGCACGATACGGGGATACGGTAAATCACTAAAAACTAGGATACGGATACGGCAGGATACGTCAATTAAAATAATATATATTTATATTTTTTTAAAATAAGAATATATAAAAAGATATTTGATAATTCATTCAAAAATAAAAAAATATTCATATCCAATCATCTAAATAAAACATGTCACATAACAACCTAAGCCATAACAATTTAACATATTACAATATCCAAATTAAGTCGTAACATATTACAAAATTGAAAATCCAAATAAATCATATATCACATAAGTTATAGTATATTACAAAATCCAAATAATACATAAAATAAACTCATAAAATAGATACTAAATTCCTAATTAAGTTCATTATCATTATTCACATTGTTAAAGGATCTAAATAATTTGGCATCTAACTCTAGTTCATCAAGTGAAAAGTTTGTAATTTCAAGTATCATGTTATTCTCCATGTAAATGGAATTAAAGCCAAAATTTCTTTACAGTTTCATTTTGACCCCTAAAATTTTGAAATTATAATTTAACCCCGTTTTATACTAAAATAATTATAATATTGCCCCAAACATATTCTCGAAGTATCCCCCAAGTATCCTCCAAGTATCCCTCAAGTATCCCTCAAGTATCCTCTAAGTATTCTCCAAGTATTCTCCAGTCAAACTTTTGAAAAAGTCAACGGATATGCCATTTGGTGTATCGGATACGTATCCTGAAGTATCCGGGAAGTATCGGAACTGGATACGAGTTCGATACGAGTTACCTCCACCAAATGAAGTATCCGTGCTTCCTAGCTTTGATACTATTAAAATTTAAAACACATTTTTTTTTTATACACCACATATAGTGGTGGCGACTCAAAATGAGACATTATCAGATTGAATGAATGCTCGTTGCATCAAAATAAATTGCAATGTGGTTAAAATTCATCTTTTAAAGGTGTTAACAAGCCCACAAAAGTGTTATTTATACCTATTTAGTTTATGAGGTAATACTATACGATCTAAAAAAAAATTAACCTAAAATGTTACCGTCTAATTTTACTAGCTGCAAAATAAATTGACAAGCATTTGGAAAATAAAAAAGGGTTTAGAGGTTTAAAGGTGAGAGAAGGAAAAGAGTGGAAAAAAAAAAAGTAATAGAAAGCCTGCGTAGAAGAATCAATAATTGAATAAAGAGAAGAGAATTGAAGTTCATTCATTTTAAAGGATAAGAGGTTTCCATATTAAGTGTATAGCTTTATTTATTAGTGGAGTGGATGCTTTTGTAACTTAACCATTTTTGGACACTTGTTATATATATCACATAAAACTATAAAAGCATTTTGCACACTTCTTGTTCATTTTCACACATCGATATTATTTATTAATTTTGTGAATATTGGATGATAATAATATTGATGATGACCATGACTTTTTATCACGATCGTATGCAAGCATGCGTGTTTGAACAGTGCCAGCTGCCTCATTAATTTGAGTCAAGTAAATGCCCCGTTAAGATTGCTTGATTTGACTATATATTCAATTTTTCTACTGATGAGTGTTGAATACACTCTCCCAACCAAGGAACGTAATATCGGTATCGGCATCAATATCGGTATTGTCATCAATGTCGGGCTTCTAAATTTACGGATATATCGGGGATATTATCGATATTGGTGGATATTCTGTCAAAAATTTAAAAAATGATGGATATTTACATCTAAAGTTAGTTTTTTTTTTTTTTTGTGAAATTTTAGGACAAGCTTAAACAAGTAATTATACATCAAATGAATCATATTTCAATAATAAATTAGCAAAGTTATGAGTTTAATATAAATTATAACATAAATAGAGTCTGTATATAATTTTTAAAATTGAGTATTTAACAGAATAATATTTTGTTTCACTTTTATAATATTATATACAATATAAAGAGATTAAATGTTTAATAAACAAAATTATCATTAAAAAATATATATAGTAATAGTTCCACACTTCCAAAATTCTATCATAAATCATAATTCATACATAATAATACATTGCGTATCTGAAATTTAAAACCAAAATGAATTCCTTGCTGGTTCAAATACATAAGATACATTTCTATCTTGATTCGAACAATAAATTTCCCAAGAAAACGTGCTTGCATAGTTTTCAATGTAGTTATTAATATGCCACACGTATACTGCTTGATCTCTTCCAACTGATCCATGAATTGGATAGTTTGGATTTACCCAACTTGGTGGATATTGTTGATCTGCATACATAGGTATTGCATATGGCATTTATGGAGAAAGATAATCAAATATATTGCAGCCACCATAACTACCATAATATGGTACATGAGAACCTGACATTGTCTACGAATCACCCAAAGAACTATGTTCTGTGTCTATACTTATTGAGGAGAGAGTCATATTCAAAGAATCTTCATCATTTTGACTTGTTCCTCCATACTATCTACCATGAGTTTGATCAAAATTACATGCATGAGCATCCCAACCCGCCGCACTAGCATTCCAACCTGTTGCACCAACATCCCAACCTCCAGCACGAACATCCCAACTTGTTGCACCAGCATTCCAACCTCCTGCACCAAAATCCTAACCTCTTGCCTCATCCCCACCATCTCCATCATCTCCATCATATTTTCCTCCACTATTTACATCAGAGGTATGTTGGTCATTGGAAGAGCTGGTAACAATAACTCCACGATCTACACCAACTTATTCTCTAATCACTTGTTCAACATTTATTCCCATTTCTCAAGCATGCGAAGCAATATGTGAATCAGGATTTCCCTCGTCATCATCCAAGGAGGTAGGTCTAAGCCAGTTAAAAATAGGATTCTCATTATCGTCTCCTGCTTCAGCAGCTACTTGAAGTAGATCCATAAAATAAGTTTCATTTACTTTATCCTTTTCAGCTGTCATATCCCTAAGTTTCAATTTCATATTATAATAACAATAAACAAGTTGTTCAAACTTAAAATAGGCAAGACGGTTCCTTTGTTTTGTGTGGATTAAAGCAAATGTGGACCAATTTCTTTCACATGCAGAAGATGATGATGTTTGTGATAGTATGCGAACTGCTATTGTACTCAATGATGGAGCACAGTTTCCATACATTACCCACTAATCAGCTGTAATAAAAATTATTAAGTATTATAAGTATGAATATTATTTCAATGATATTATTATTTATTATTAATATGTAAATTTTTGTAATAAAAGTTATATACCTGGTAGCATTTTGCTTCTAGCTGCAATGGCTGCTCGTTCACCAAAACTTTTCCTTCCATCCTTAAAGTATGTGAGCTACATTCATGAGATCAATATGTATATAATATATATTAATATGAGTATATGACACAATACTCACATGCAAAGAATTAATAATACTAGAATTATAAAATTGGTTGTAAATTGTAACTTTTTACCTTATTTCCAAAATTAGCAATTTCTGCAGCTTCAGTGTCTAATTGCGCATAGACATTATGTATCAGAAGATCCGAATTATCCCCAATAATACTATTTTTCAAAATTATATCATTATGATTCTCTACCATATGGGCCATACCAAATAATTATGTTCTTATTTATTTTTTATTTTATTTTTTGATAAAAATATTTGAGTTTCTTTAGATTCTCTACTCAAAACTCAAAAGAAACAATTTGATTATTTTTAAACGTTTTACACAAATAATTTTGAGATTCTTTTATTTGGAATGTCGGCACAAAGTTACAAAAAAATCAATTCTATATATTTATAAATTGATTGGTACATATTTAATACTATTTGGAATTAGTTTTACACATTTGAGTCACCAACAATTTTTTTTTTCATATTGCTTTCACAAAATTTTACATATTTTACATGTCTACTCTTTGGTTCTTTATTCAATTTTACTTCAAGTCCTCAATAATTTTACTATTGACTATTATGTTGAAAATTTTTATAAATTTGTTAATGCTTCTTCTAAAATAATTTTCAAGCTAAATTATTTTAACAATAATTTAATTGTTTAGGATTAAAAAAAATATTTTAATAATATGCAAAATATCCCTGGACTTTCGGGGTAAAATTCATGAAATTTCGGGAATTTCGGGAATATTGGGAGATTTTAACAGATATTTCAAAATCGACCGGATATTCTGCAGGATATTAGATATTTGCCTGTTTCGATATCGGTCCCTCCAAAATACGGATATATCGGTGGATATTTCGGTATATCTATCGATTTTAAGTACTTTGCTCCCAACCCACTATCTCTCCTCCTTTTGACACTTGTCCTATATTGATTTTTAGAAATAAATTTTAAGAGCTATCATTAAAGAATTATTTTTACATGTTATTTAAAATTCAAATTATCCATATCTTCTCAAATTACCCTTTTTTTACACTAAATTGTTATTTCCAAATATGTGAGCAAAAATCTTCAAAGGTAAAATGAGTTAAATAATATTTATTAAATCTACTTTATATTTATTTTTTAAAAAATAGCATATATATTATTAACGATATTTAAGTTATTAAAATACAATAAACATTGACATCTTCGTTTTTTTAGTATAATTTGAGTTTTGATATTATTAATGAAATTTTTATTTTTTTAATTATATTTTTCAAATTGCATAAAAATAATCACTTTATAAAATATAATGAACTTATGATAATATAGACAAAAACGATAATTTTTCAAATATAAACTATGTTTGATATAATATTTTAGAAAATAAAAAACAGGTATATAAAATAATAATAATAATAATAATAATAATTAAGAAAAGGACTATGACAATTAGGTGTAAAAAAAGGGCAATTTGGGAAGATATGATTGTTTGAATTGTAAATAACATGTTAAAACAATTCATTAATGATGACTTTAAAATTTATTTTAAAAAAGTAAATAATGGACAAGTGTTAAAAGGAGAAGAGAGATTCGGTTGAGAAAGTGAGTTGAAAGAGGATTTTAGCACACCTCTTTTTCTATTGTCAATTTGTCATGATATATAAATATATCATGATAAAGAATGTGGACCACTAGGTATACATACTTTGACTTAAAGTATATGCACTTGTCAAAATTTTTCCATAATCCGTGGTCTACATTTTTCGTCATGATATATTTATTGTTAGGATGAACTGACAATAGAAATACTATATATATATAGTATTTCTCTCCTTTTGACGAACTGATTTTATTTATATCAGTTTCATAACTATTAACCATTAGATTCACATTTCACTATTATTTACCAAAGCTTGGAGGTTAATTTCGTGTTCAATTCTTCTCTCCCTCATTTATCTGGATTTCTTATTCATTATACATGTTACATGGTAGAGATATCTAACATTTATGGGGCATTCACCATTTATTTCTATGTTACACGTGAGAGGCCTATTAATGTATCATAAATTATTAAATCTTATCAATTTATATTTTAAATCCTTTAATACTATTTAAACTTAATTTATTAAAATAGTGACATTCTTGAAATTTAACCCAAAAAGAGAGTGCTTTTGGATACCATTTCCACTATATATACATTTTTGTGTAGTATATATCCATGTTGACCTAAAATGATAGCATAATCGTAATTCATAAAAGTTGCATTAAATTAAACAAATATTTTCATATGAGTTTCAGAGATTTAACATTCATCAGGTTATGTTAATATATATATATATATATATATATAAATTTAAAGATGGCATGAATATCGGTTACCTAACATGAACAAGAATAAATGATAAACCCCACCAAATAATTCTATCGTACTTGTGGAGGTTTAACATCACAAAATCTTTAATCGCGCATGGGTTGCATATTTGACAAGTTAAATTTCACTTCAATCAAGTCGATCTAGTTAGTATATTGACATGAGTGGTAAGTGAGAAATATCAGTAGCTGTAAAGCACCTTTGGCTGTTTGTTTGACTTGAATTTAATTAAACAGTCACTCACCTAGTGATTGTTTTTGTACTTGAACAATAGTGAATTAGTTTGCATACAATGAATTGAACACCAAGGTCAATGACTTGCTTAGATCAAACAGCTCAAGCTGATTTTTTTCATACTCTAGTAGTCTAGTTTTTAAGTTTTTGAATGTAACAGTAGCCTAACTTGCGGTGCTAGAGTAGTAATTATTTTATATTTTTGTATTTTTTTTTAAAAAAAAAAAATCCGAAAGCAAATGGACCTACACAAAACCAACTTTCTTAAATTTGGGAGATCGGAAGCATGGAATATAGTAAATAAATGTAAATAACATAAAATATGAAGTAAAAATTTAAAAAATTTAACTAATTTTTTTTTTTTTTTTTTATATAAAACTTTTTGGGCATAGGGCCATGCATGACCCCTCTAAGTCTCCAACTAGCTTTGACACTAAGTTAGGGGTCTGCTGGGACTACGCGACATGTTCTATTTCCACTATGTATACAGATTTCCCACACTTAGCAATTTTATAGACAAACATAAGACAATGTATATAATGTTAGGGTTTGAACTCGGGTGGTGGAGCTTCATTTTGAAAACTCCAACCACCAAGACAAACGATATTGGCTTTGTGCGTTTGTTGGGTGGAATTGGACTAATCTCAGTCCAATCCCACATTTGTGGTCTGCAATCTTGTGTAGCAAAGTTATTCCATTGTGGCGTCTAACATTTTTTTTAAAAATAAAATACTTTTTTTAATCAAAATAATTACAACATTTTCTTCCTCTCGCCAAACAAATTCATCCCAAAAACTTTTATTCATTTTTTGTAGAAAAGCTTTGCTTCATACGGTTGTTTTCTGCTATATTCATACAATTCATCTTGTATTGCTATTTCAACTAGTATCTTTTAAATACGAAGAGTAGGAAACAAAAACAAATGAAGAAGAAATCGATTGAGGAATTAAGGAAATAAAAGTAAATTGAAATTTAAAATAAGTATATAATTTTTAACCATATTTAATTTAAAATAATATTCGTTTTATTTTTCTTTGAATTGATTAAAAATGATTTTATTTATTTAAAAATTATTTTAATATAATTTTATATTGTCTCAATGTCTCATCACAAAAGAAAATTATTTTCAATTATTTTTTATCCAATCTTATGTTATACCAAATAAGAGACAGTACTATTTTAGTTCAATCTGTACTGCACCAAACTCATTACTCTACTAATTTAGTCCAGTCCAATTCATTTCAATCCCACACACCGAACGCAGCCTTAGAGTAGTAAATTTTATCATGAGATCTTGGGTACTAATTCTCTCATATGTTAGGCCTGTGCGGACTTGGGTGGCCCGCTGGGCCTTAACATTTTTTATATTTTTTATATTTTAAATGTAAACATCTCTTTTATTTTTAAAGTATGAGCCTCAAAACTTAAACTCTACCCATCCAATCATAGGGCTAAAACCTTAGTTTGAGAATGGAGCCCCGGTTGCTCGGCCCGTTTAACATTTATTTATCAATGATAAATTACTCTTAAATTGCCTAAGTTAATGATCACTTGCTCCTGTTGATAGATGGAATTGTCATGTCAATTTTTGGACAACTAATTTTGAAAACGTTTTTTATTTGAGCAGTTGTATATGGATTTTAAAATTTTATTTATTTATTTATTTATTTATATTTTTTTTATGTACCACTTACAATGCCGGTGATTCGAACTCCAACATTCTAAGACAGAATAATTTGTATGGTTTACATGGCTGATAATGGAAAGTTAATATTTATTTTGATGGTTTAAGTTAATATCTAGGAAGCACGGATACTTCATTTGGTGGAGGTAACTCGTATCGAACTCGTATCCAGTTCCGATACTTCCCGGATACTTCAGGATACGTATCCGATACACCAAATGGCGTATCCGTTGACTTTTTCACAAGTTTGACTGGAGGATACTTAGAGGATACTTGAGGGATACTTGGAGGATACTTCGAGGATACTTGGGGGATACTTCGAAGATACGTTTGGGGCAATATTATAATTATTTTAGTATAAAACGGGGTTAAATTATAATTTCAAAATTTTAGGGGTTAAAATGAAACTGTAAAGAAATTTTGGCTTAAATTCCATTGACATAGAGAATAACATGATACTTAAGATTACAAACTTTTCACTTGATGAACCAGGGTTAGTTGCCGAATTATTTAGATCCTTTAACAACATGAATAATGATAATGAAGTTAATTAGGAATTTAGTAGCTATTTTATGAGTTTATTTTATGTATTATTTGGATTTTGTAATATACTATAACTTATGTGATGTATGTTTTATTTGGATTTTCAATTTTGTAATATGTTACGACTTAATTTGGATATTGTAATATGTTAAATTGTTATGGCTTAGGTTGTTATGTGACATGTTTTATTTGGATGATTGGATATGAACATGTTTTGATTTTTAAATGAATTATCAAATATCTTTTTATATATTTTTATTTTTTTAAAATATAAATATATATTATTTTAATTGACGTATCCTGCCGTATCCGTATCCTAGTTTTTAGAGATTTACCGTATCCCCGTATCGTGCCGTATCCGTATCCCGTATCCGTATCCGTATCCGTGCTTCCTTGGTTAATATTTATTGGCTGCAGACATTAAAGGCCCATAGGGGCCATAGCTTCCCCAACCATTCAAATTGCAATAATTTTTTACTTGTACATAAATTATGACATATATTATGTATACGATAATATTACTTTGGCACCTCCTATTATTTTAATAATATAAATTAATTAATAAATTTCTTTATAATTCTACAGGATTAGATTTTCTTCAAAAAAATAAAATAAAAATAAAAATTACAGGATTAGATAAAATCAATCCATTTTAGGATTTTAATTTCCTATTATTTCATACGTTATTGCCTCATCTAGTATAGTAGTATTTGTATAATATTTAAATGTATTTTGTTTTTAATTTTGTTCAAAAAATTATTATAAATTAATTTGGTTTGATATGAATATTATAAAATTAAATTACACGTATGTAGATAATTGCCATTTAAATATAATAATGATATAATTATATTTAAAACCACAATTATATTTGTTTTTTGTCTGCTTATCATTTAAATTAGAGCAAGTATTTAATTTTAGTCATTTTTAAGGTTTTAATTAAGCTATTAAAATTTATATTTTATTAGTTGGGAACTATTATATTGTTAAGATTAGGCACATGTTTTGCAACAAAATGCATGAAAGATGATTTTCACACTCTTTGATTATGTAATTAAAATGGAAATCACATTGATTTGATTATAGATGATTTTCTGGATGTAAAAGAGTGACACGTTACATTTTAATTTTCAAAGTTAATATATATATATATATTTATAATTTTTATCATTACATTTAAGACTAAACGGTATCACATTTTATTGGAAATTATAAGATGCATGATCCTGTATTTTTTTTCCCGTGTGGGATTCCCAATAGATACCGGTATTAATTGAACGTGCTAGATCCCGTACCTGATAAGTGCTGCACATTTTGTTTTTTAATAACTTTATTTTTGAATATTAATATATTTATGTTGCATGACTGTTAAAAAAATTGTTAAGTTTTTTATTTAAGAAATTGAGTATGAATGACTCATACAAACCACATCGGATCGTGTTTTTTGCGTGTCGTGCTGGCTTGATGGATCACACAACTCAACCCAGCATGCTACATGAAGTGGGTCGTGCTTTGACACGACCCAACAATTTTCGAATCGTGCCGTGCCGTGCTATGTCGGCTGTGCTTGAATAACTTACATGTCAAGTTATGATAAGGTAATGGAAATGAGCTTTGATAATATGAACACTTGCTAATTTATATATATTAATAGTTATATATGGTGCCTTGCTTTCAGGGTCGGTCCATGAGGGCAGTAAACCCAACCATTTGCCGAGACTCCCAATTGGCCCAATTTACTTCTTCTTTTATAAAATCAGGGGTTTCAAGACTCAATCTATTTAAATTTAAATATGGCCCAATTCGAAACCTTTTATTGCTTTTATTTATTTATTTTTCTTTTCAAATCAAGGCCTAATGAACTAATTCAATTAATCAAAAATAAACTTCAAATGCCCAATATACTTGTGATTCTGATTTTTGAGACTACACTATTTAAAACAAAAACAAACAACAAATTAATTAAAAACAATAACAATAATTTGAAGGCTAAAGTTTTAAACAAATATAAAATTTTGATTGTAGTAGTATAATTAGTAAATTTTCACTTTAAAAAGCAAGAGGAATAGAAATTTAAACAATGTTTTGTTTTTATGTTATTAGCTACGATAAATCTTTTTTGTTTTAATTTATGTGGATTACGTTGTATTTGGTAAATGAAGAATTTTTTATTTTTTAATTTTTATGTTAATGATAATAATTTTTATATGGGGCCCCAATTTTTGTTAATATCATTAAATGGATGGGGCCCTGAAATGTCTGGAGATGGTCCTGCCTGCTTTATATTCAAGAGGACTTCGAATCTGTTGACAAGAAAACATGGATGCAGGTGAGTATTATTTTTATTTTATTTTTTATCTTGTATCACTTCAAGTTTTTAGTGTATTAGTGTGAATGTCGATTCTAATTTTGCTTGTTCTCTAGGAGACAATTGTTATTATAGCTGTTGTCGGTGCCATTGTTGAGGCTGGTGTCAGTGGATGGTTGAATGACATATTTGAGGGTTTGTGGATGGTTGAATGACGGATTTGAGAGGAAACCCTCAATTATATTAGTTGATGTTTTATTCTTCATTGGTGCGATAAGCCAATAATCATGGATTTTGCTCTTGATCCCTATGTGATCATAATTAAAAGGATCTTTTATGGTTTTGGAGTTGGAATAGCTTCCATGACTGAGCCTCTTTACATTTCTGTAGCATCTCCTGATAGAATTAGAGGAGCTCTAGGTAGCATGAACACGTTGCTCTTTACCATGGCGTTGGATGCTTGGCGTATCAGGTGTACCCAACTTTTGTTCAGCTCTTCTTGATGTTGACGCTTCTTGAGTCCCCTAAATGGATTTAAAGACATGCAAAATCAAATACCTTTCATGGTGTTTCCTACATGTTAACTAACTTTGCTAAAAAATTTCATATTGTAAACAGAACCGAAATCTGGTTAAAGAACATTGTGCTAATAAATTTTTTCTCTATTTGTTGTGTTATCTAGAATAGGGTAAAGGAGGTCGAGGCCATCATAAGGGATTAGCGAAGGGATTGCTGCGGTCTCTAACTGGTCTTCAAACCTATTAGTGAGCGAGACATTTGATTGCTTCATTTCTACACAAAGTGTAGCCCCCTTTCCGTATCGTTTTGAGTACGTTTTTCGGGTAAAACCGGGTTTTTAATGTTTCATTTGACGTTTTTACAGGTTTTTCTGATAGCAGTGATGTTTCGGCTCTAAATGGAGTTCTTTGGGCAATTAGCGCAAATATGGAAAGTCTGGGGGCTTTGATCAGAGCGCCGCGGTTGGTGCACAAGCGGCAAGGAGGCAACAGAAATCCTCCAAAGTTGCCGCGAATGAAGCGCCGCGGTCGTGCAACAGCGGCAACAAGGCGATAAAAACCCCTCAGAGTTGCCGCGGTCTACGTGCCGCGGTTGCTCAACCGCGGCAACGAGGCGACAGAAACTTCTAAGCTTGCCGCGGTTGAGCTGCCGCGGTTGTCCAACCGCAAAAATGGCAACCGCGACAGTGCGACCTTTCGTATTCCAGAGGGCAGCTTGGTCATTTTTGGGCCCATTATAAATACCCCATTTTAGGTCTTTCAGAAACACACCTTCCCTAGCTCGAAATATTGCAGAAAGTTCCCATCTTGGCTCATCCCTTCACACATTACCATCTCATCCCTTACAACCCACCAAAATCCTACCTTTCCCTAAGATCCAAACACACCAATCCCACCTCTTTTCCATAGCCATCATCACTTCACCTTTTGAGCAAGAAGAAGGATAGAAAGAGAAGAAGATTCAAAGAAGAAGAGGAAGCTCTCCACATAGTTTTCTCTATACTATTTCTCTTTTATTCTTTATTGTAGCCATGTACTCTTTATTTCATATTTCTTGTATGGCTACTAGTTGTAATATGATGAGCTAAACCCATAGTGCTAGGATTTGATGAATCCCCACCTTGGACTATACATTTAAATGAATTGATTCTTGTTTATCCCCTATGTGCAATATTAAAATTAAATCGGATCAATAATTAGTAGTCTTTCATAGTGTTCATGTTCTTAGTGTTTATGTTATGTATATGGTTTCTACTTTACTACATATTTTATTTATGTAGGACTCGGGGGAAAAATCTATCCTTGACTTGGAAGACTATCCATCTCCGTCCGTGAGTTTTATTGGCCAGTACCTTCCCGATAGTGTTTTAGAACTTACAGAGGCCGACCCTAATGTTCAGTATAAAGACTTCGACAAACAGAGGGCTCGAAAGCGTTCGAGGTATCTAGTTGACCCGTACACAGATCCGATGCCCAAGAAGACAAAGAAATCACATCACCTCTTAGAAGATGTAGACTCAATTGAGTTCAATGCTTTTTTGAAGAGGGACGACCCAGTTTGGTAATTTTCCATTACTGTATTCTGTTATATTGCCATGCTTGTGTTTATGTCTTCATTTTTGAATAATTGTGCTAATGTATTGTATTCATTTGGTAATAGTTATTATACGGGTCAAATGATGCCCATGACACGTCAACATTTTCAAGACCTGATCAACGTCGACAAGTGGATATCAGATTTGGTAAAATAATTAACTATTTATTTCTTCCTGTTTATTAAGGGTTTATGTTACTTATTTCGTAACGTACATCTTCAATATACACAGCACATTCATAGTTACTTTGATATCCTGTGGAGGGGGCGATCGAGCAGTGAACTTAACTACATGCAGAATATTGGATTGGTTACCACATCTTTCTTCGTAAGTATCACCCTTATTATATGATATGGTATATGAAAATATGTTTATGCATGTTTCTGACAATGCGTATTTTTTTGAGCCTATGATTGATTGATATATAATAATGCTGTAATGAATGTATTTGTTTTATATGACAGACTATCTTAAACATTAAGTGGTCAGTTGAAATGCAATTGCTGGACAAGGAGAGGGAGATAGCACAGTGGGAGAAGGATGAGCATGGAAGAACTGAATAGTAACAAACTAGTTCTCCTCCTTCTTCGCAGTAGAAAAAAAAGGGCAAAAAAAAGGGCAAGAAGATTACCGAACCTTCTTCAAAATCTGTGAATGTCTGGGAAGACTACCCAGAATTCGTTCCACTAAATTACCAACCAAGTACAGACATCCTCAGACATGTTACAGGGCATGACCTTCTGTACCCTCAACCTTGGTGGGAACTAGATTCAGTAAGTTGCTGGAAACTCAGTTGCGTTGTCATTATATATTTCCACCATGGGCCTAATCTATTGTATATACATGTGATCATTCCGTGCAACGTTCCCAACCATTGGGTGCTATGCCATGTACTTTTGAAGGAAGGAAAATTACTATTATTTGACTCATTGAATGAACGGAGGAGCGGATTGAGTAATCATCTAAAGGACATTCGTGGGCTACTGTACCTATTGCCATCTATTTTGAAGCATGCCGGTTACTACAAAGAACTGAAGATGGAGCCACATGCCACCCCATTCACAGTTGAATCTCAGCATAGTGATGTCATTCCATAACAAGATGATGGGTATGTTTGACTTCCTAAGCCTTACAGTTTATGCACTTTATTTAATTTCCTAAAGATACTTATGTTTGACTCCCATTTAACAGAAGCAGTTGTGGTGCCTTTGTAATGAAGTATGCTGAGTTGATTATGGCTGGAGTACCAACTCCATGGAAATCGATTTTTGGACAAAAGAATATCAAAAACTTCCGTAAAGCCGTTGCATGTGACATTTACACCAATGGACAAGTCTGTAATTCCCTCTAGAGTTGAACAGCTTCGGAATCCTGTGTTTTGGCTGATAATGTTTTGTACTCCTGAATTTTGTTGGGAATGTTTATGATGTATTTTGTGCGTAGAAAAAGTCTTTTAGGCCTGGGAACAACTCTTCTAGGCCTACGATATTTGTTCCCAAGCTTAGGATACTTGTACTCATCAACTTAAGTCCCAGTCACCGTCTTCGTTAACTGATGTATTTATCCAATAACTCTAAAAAATGATCTTCATTGTAACACTAGATGCATATATATATATATATATGAACAACTCTTCTAGGCCTACGATATTTGTTCCCAGGCTTAGGATACTTGTACTCATCAACAATGGTCCTAGTGATCGTCTCTGTTAACTGATGTATTTAATATATAACTGTGAAAAAAATAGCCCCTTCCAACATCCACTTTCAAGAAATGTACCCTTTTTGCTAATATCCTCTATGTAATATATATGAACTGTGAAAATCTCTGTTAGGCATGGGAACAACTCTTCTAGGCCTAGGAGATAAAACTCCTATACGCCCAGTCACATAAAACTCCATAGTCCATATCATGAAAGTCTGATAGGCCTAGGAACAATTTGAACAGGCCTTGGATAATTGGACCTAGGCCCGCAATAAACTGGGAAATGGATTCAAGTTTTCCAGAAACAGCTGTACAATAAAATTGGTAAGGCACGTTGGTTCATTTAAGCCACAATGGTTCATTTTGTATTGGGTATTTGAAAGGTTATAATGGTTCATTCTTCAATGAAATCAATGTCAAGGTGACTCTTCAGTTTTCCACTATAAATATCAGTTGCATATTGGTCACAAAAATCACCAAGTTTCTTTTCTACAAATTCAAATGGAAGCAAACGGCAGGAGCAACGGCAGGAGCAGTCAGAGGATGAATGCCATTTTCGAAGTGATGCATGAAAGGGTTGCAATCGCTGAGGAGACCATCATGCAAAACGGCTACGTGATGATTATACTGTTTTGATGGGCAAGTTTCAGAATCTGGAAGCTGAAATCATCAACTTAAACATTGAGATTGAAGCAAGAGACAACGAACTCAATGGGCTCTACCAACTTGTTGAACAGATGCAGAAGAAGTTGATGGACTTCAATATTCCACCACCCTGAACAAAAACACAGACTTATTGTACCATTGTTTTATTTTTATTATTATTATTATTATTATTATTGGATTATTATCATGTTTTGTTAAGGTTTTTTTTTTTTTTTTGTATCAGAAGTGGGGTCCTAATGTAATGGAAGTTGGTTTTCTTTTCATATGCTTTACACATTTCACAGGTGCATTTTATAGTCCTCCAGTAACTCATACCAGTAGAACAGAACAAATAAATTTTCCTTCATTAAGT
Source organism: Acer campestre (assembly GCA_954870605.1). Taxonomy (NCBI): domain Eukaryota; kingdom Viridiplantae; phylum Streptophyta; class Magnoliopsida; order Sapindales; family Sapindaceae; genus Acer; species Acer campestre. The sequence continues at coordinate 2,014,709 of OX940806.1, read as the reverse complement.
AAACAAACATAACAGCACAAAAAAAATGCAACTTCATTACTCATACCAGTAGAATAGAACAAACAAAGTGATGTCAAACAAACTTGTCTACCATAACACCCATAATAAAAACGAATACAAAAAAACACAACATCACACCAGTGCTTTCACTCTTCTGAGATACCTTCTCAGCAACATTCACATAAGATTGAGGTCAAGAATGGCTTTCACTCTTCTCATGTACCTTCTCACCAATGTTCACACTACTTATCGCTTTATATGCTTCATCGGTTGAGTTAAACTTCTTGTAAGATGCTCCTGGAAAACCAACAACATGTTCATGACACTCAGGCCAAGAACTAAACACACCTGTTTTCCTTCCTCTGAAAACCACATAAACAGAATTATTTTCCATTGGTGTTCTCACACTTTACAGATGCAAACCGAAAAAATGTGACGAAGGAAATCAGGCAAAACCTTGTGTGAATCAGGACGAATGTGATGAAGAACCCTAACTTTGCTTGTTTTGGAACACGTGAAGAACAAGTGAAGAAGGGGAAGGATCGGTGATGGGATGGAGACTTTAATGAGAAGAAGAAGATTTGTTGGGTTCCATATGTACTCCACTACTCAGCAACGATGACGTGTCGTGTAATATGTGGGCTCCGTCGTTACACGTGTCACGGGCAAACGTTTCCAACGAAAAACAACTGAGCCTGGGAACGTTGTCAAGGAATTGTTCCCAAGCCTTACAGTTTTCCTCTGTATAAGAAATTATGGGGGCCCCGCAAAAATTTCAACGATCGGCATGGTCCAATGATGAAGGGGTATCAATTCAAAACTGTACGTGAAGTTTCTTGATCATCGAACGGTGGAACAAGTACATTGGTACTCATCACACTAGGGATAGCAAACAACCCTAGAAATATTAACCCTTAAGTGCCTAAGGGTTATGTTGAAAGCTTGTTTGGTGTTCTCGTTGCTTGAATCGATCTCCCGTATTAGATTTACAGTGCTGAAATCAATTCTGATGCGTGCACATCGCTTTCTAAAAACATCCCGTGCAATCGGAAAAAAAAATCAAATTTTTTTTATTGAAATCGAAATTAAATCCACTTTGGGCCTATGAGTTGTTCTTAGGCTTAAAGTACCGATTCCTAGGCCTTCAACCTCCTGGGCTTAAAGTCCCGATTCCTATACTGATGACATGGCGACTACAAACAATTAAGCCTGGGAAAGTTTTCAGGCCTAGGAATAAATTAAAATATCAGTGATTTGACAGGCCTAAGAAGAAGATTTGTTGGAATCCATTTGTACTCCATTACTCAGCAATGATGACGTGTCGTGTAATATGTGGGCTCCGTCGTTACACGTGTCACGGGCAAACGTTTCCAACGAAAAACAACTGAGCCTGGGAACGTTGCCAAGGAATTATTCCCAGGCCTTACAGTTTTCCTCCGTATATGAAATTATGGGGGCCCCGCAATAATCTCAACGATCGGCATGGTCCAACGATGAAGGGGTATCAATTCAAAACTGTACGTGAAGTTTCTTGATCATCGAACGGTGGAATAAGTACATCAGTACTCATCACATTAGGGATAACAAACAACCCTAGAAATATTAACCCTTAAGTGCCTAAGGGTTATGTTGAAAGCTTGTTTGATGTTCTCGTTGCTTGAATCGATCTCCCGTATTAGATTTACAGTGCCGAAATCAATTCCGATGCGTGCACATCGCTTTCTAAAAACATCCCGTGCAATCGGAAAAAAAAAATCAAAATTTTTTTATTTAAATCGAAATTAAATCCACTATGGGCCTAAAAGTTGTTCCTAGGCCTAAAGTACCGATTCCTAGGCCTTCAACCTCTTGGGCTTAAAGTACCGATTCCTATACTGATGACGTGGCGACCACAAACAACTGAGCCTGAGAAAGTTTTCAAAGCCTAGGAATAAATTAAAATATGCGGGCTCCGTCGTTACATGTGTCACAGACAAACGTTGCCAACGAAAATTGAGTCTAGGAAAGTTTTCAAGTCCTAGGAATAAATCATTTTGGGCCTAAAAACTGTTCCTAGCCCTTAAACCTTACTCTCGGGCTTAACTCATCCTCTGTTTTCAAGATCAATAATAGCAGCCCCAACCAAGTACTACAGCAATATCAGCAGCCAGTAATCGTAAACTTGTTTTGGTTCAGCAGCCAACAACAAAAACACAAACAAATATACATACACCGTACACCTTCACAAAAAGTCAAACAAAATACTATTTCCAATGAACACAAATGATATATAAACCTATTGAGGTTGGTACACCAGTGTACCACACAAACAAATATATATACATACACTATAAACCTTCAAAAAAAAAAAAAAAACAGGTTAACAAGTTCCTTACAACAAGATTCAATGTTCACAGCTCCAGGTCACAGCCAAGACACTTAGATGACTGCAGGCCTAGCGGCTTTCTCTTTGTCCGTGTTAATCAAGGTAGGTTCAGGTGGCTTGTCCGGGCACTTCAGTCTGGTGTGACCTTCTTTCTTACAAATGCTACACGATTGAACTTTTTGGCTGGTTTGCTTGTGCTAGATGATGGTTCTGGACAAGTTGTTTTATTGTGTCCTTTTTTTCCACACTTTGAACAAGAAGGTAACTTTCTTTTCTCCCCTGCGGACGGTACCCTCAACTTCTTTGGTCTTCCTGGCAGAATCTTTTTCTTACATGGCAATACGATACGGTTCCGAATTGCATTAGGAATGTCTCAAGATTCGGGATCCAGAACAGGGTTGACACTCATTTCATAAGCATGTTTAAGAAATCCTATTGTGTATAGCTCAGAAGCCATTGAGTTGACTGACCTACCTTTGAACCTAGGCCATAACACAACAACAAACACAAATTAAAGTTTGTAAAATAAACCACAACAGAAAAATGTATAGAGTTAAAACAACGGGAACCATACCTAGCAACCGCCATTGCATGAGAACACGACAACTCATCTAAATCCCATTGACAGCATGAGCAAGAACTGTTATCAAGGTCGACGGTTCTAGGAATCCATTTGTTGTCTACCTTAAATTTATTGAAGTGAATGGGGTGAATCTCAGACTTATTCGATGTATCTGTCAAATCTTTATTGTGCTCGTCTGCTAACGTTGTCAAGTATATAGACATTTCACCTGCATTTGTTCGACGATCGTAGAACCACCTTTACAACAAATCTCTGATACATTCCGCTATTGCGGTGATCGGCAGTTTTCTGACCGCAAGTAGACAAGAATTCATTGACTCAGCAATGTTGGTGGTCATAAAAGAGGTCTTATTTCTAGGGCTATATACACATGAAAACTTCTCTACCCCAACGGCCATAAGCACATCGTACACCTTTCGACACGTTTCTTTCAACTCACCCATTAAACGGTCAAACTCCTCGATACGGTATACATATGTAGCATGGTAGTAAAGCCACATCACATCATCCCTCTGCTTGCAAAATCTTTTCAAATTTTGTGCCAAGTGGTACGCACAAATCCCATGTGCTGCATCTGGGAATATGGTTTCAACTGCATTAAATATGCCATTGTGCCGATCCGATATTAACATCACACGGTCCGAATTTTGGATCCCTTTACGGAGTTTCTTCAAAAACCAAGTCCAAGACTTTGTGCATTCAGAGTTTACAAACCTAAATGACAAAGGGTATATCATCCCGTTTCCGTCTTTGCACACCACAACTAACAAGACACCCGTAGTCCTAGCCTTCAAATGGATAGCATCGATGCAGATAACCGGCCTAATAACAGAATTGAACTCCTCTATAGAGGCTCTAATTGCCATGAATGCATATTTCAATCGGTTTTTCGAGTCCGTCTTGATCTTTGTTATAGTCCCAGGGTTTGATTGTTCCAAAACATAAAAAAAAGACGGCAACCTCTGAAAAGATTCCCACGGATCGCCGAAAACTTGATTCAAAGCGTGCTCATTCGACCTGTAGGCTTTGTTGTAAGAGAGATTTATACCATGTTGCTCCCTCATCTCATAAATTATATCTTTAGGACGGATGATGCGCCCGGGATCGCGATATTTACTTTTGTACAAATCCCCTATCACGGTCGCACTTACACGTTTAAATTCAACGCTGTAGTTGTCATTTCTCTCACATGTGTGCTCATTAACGAACGGCTTCACATGACAATAAGTCCCCCTATTCGATTTCCATGCCCGAAGAACCCATCCATAACCTCTCTGAGTACATTGGGCAGTGAATCGTGTATTCGAAGATTGTGAAACCCTGTACTCACACCTCTCTACAAAGGCATACGACCCTACAACTTGCTTCAATGTACTCTTGTCCTTGAACATCTGTCATTTGTATAATGGACCTTGACATGCTGAATTGTCAAACATATCCACAGATTGAATGGCTTTAATTGAGTAAAGCTCTAAGCCTGATACTGTCCACCGTGTGTTCATGGAAGGTGAAGAACTGTTGGGTGTTCCACTAACCCCTCGTTCTTCTGTTCCTAAAACTGTTGCCGCTTGCCCACCACCATCATCATCACCACCTCTACTATCGTCTTCTATATCACTGGTTTTTGAACTATCGGACCTTCCGGAAGTATCGATGCTTTCGAAACTATCATTTTCACCTACAAATGCATGCTTGGTAATAGATGCTGGCGTCGCTTCCTCATTGCTTGATGATGTAAATCCGGGTGAAGCCTGAGATGCCAGCGGATTATTGCTCCCACTAACTGATTTATGGTTTGGAGTAGCCGCCGAAGACCGTGGAATATCGGTGGGTTTAACAGGGGATACCGTACACGCTGAGTTGATTGGATTTGGTGGAGGTCGAAATTCAGGTTTATTGACAAATTTAACATCAATTGTAGCCCAACCTTTTTCCTTATGCACAATCACGAATTCTACATCGTCGTCACTCATAACAGACAATGTAACTTTATCAGCTCCCATTTCCACATGCGAAGTTAGCTTCAACTCAATTTGGTCTCTACTAACCCCTGTCCTCTGGTATATCGTTTCCACTAATTTATCGTACGCTCCGTTTTCTTTTTTTGTTAGACGTAACTGAAAACGAAATAGGACCAGTAAACGCGTTACCCTTCCAATGCTCACCACACTGAACTAACAGCCAAGACATGATATCCTTAAACCCTGAAAAAAAAAACATGATTTTTGTCATTAACAGTAACAGTATAGCAGTTTAGGTGAGTGCCTAGGAACAATATTATAGGCCTAGGATTGGTTCCCAGGCCTAAAACATTCTTCCCAGGCTTAGCCCCCTTTCTGTTTTCAAAAGGATTCCATAACATCAGCCTAATAACACCATACATACACCATCAGGCACAAACAAAATTTACATACACTGTCAGCACAAACATATGTACATACACCATACATAAACCATCAACACAAACAAACACATACACGGTCCCCTAGCATGGCATGATCGTAACATAAATCCCATATGCATAATCCACCAACCCTCACAAAATCACCTCTTAAAATACTTGGATTCTTAACTACAACAGTACTGCACCTCTTAAAACCTTGATGTGGCATTTCATCAAACACCTTAACTACATACACAAACCCCATTTCATGGGCAACAAATCCAAAACCATAAATCCCTCATTCTATTTAAACAACAGTAAAAGACCGAGATATTCAATGATGTTGACGGTGATTTTTCGGTGATCACCGAGTCAATGATTTTCTTTTGAATTATTATGGTTTATGAACAAAAAACGATTAAAGTCAAAAAGAAATAACGAGAAATAACGAGCAATTACGTGGTAAAAACTCCAATGATCGGAGAAAAATCCACGGATTGTTGCCTTAGCAACGAAGCCAAATTCACTATGAAGAATGATTACAAGAATGTTGAATTATAATCTCTCTCAAGCTCTTTTTTCGTCACACCCCCTTCTTTGCTTAAAGAAGGGGTATTTATACATGTTGCTACTAGGGTTTTGACATACGGTGCCCTAGTTTCAGGGTGTGCATTCTAATCCTAAACGGACTCTGTTTCCTTCTTTGTGGTATATTTCCTGATTTGGTTGAGTCTCAGTTCGACTCTGATTCCTCCTCCTTTACTTACGGAGAAACTATTTGTTTCCTTACTAGGAACTCTGAGCAGCCTCACCATTGCTTATCATGGAGATGCTGGTTGCTGATTATATCTTGTGTTTTGAGCGTAGACGCCGGTGACTATCTGTTTCACTGATTCCCGAGCATGCCCGAGTATGTGCCCGAGTAAGGTTTACTGCCCGAGCAGATTATCTTTGTTGGTGGTCGGGCAACTTACTCTTTTTCCGAGTAAGTTCTCGTGGGGGCTTTCCTACTCTGTTAGTTGACTTATCTTGACCCCTGCTTGCGTGGCTTTATATAATGATGAGGTGTCTGCCACGACTATTTTTACCTATAAAAAATGACATTGGAAGCTTAAGTGGGGCCACAGGACTTACAGTGACTGTGTTTGCTCGATTTCAAACTTGACAGTGGTCGGTAACATAATCGGGTCGATTACGGTCGGATTGGATTCCGGTCCACAGGAGAACGATGGAAAAGATTACCCAAGTTCAATGGCCGATTCTGGTCGATGGAGAAGATGACCCAACTTCTGAAATGGAGAAGACAAATGACCCAAGTTCAATGGCCGATTCCGGTCGACGAAGAAGATGACCCAAGTTCAATGGCAGATTCCGGTCGACGGAGAAGATGACCATGTAGCGGGAAAGTTCTTCAGTTCGTGTAGCAGGAAAGTTCTTCAGTAAACTGAAGGAGATGAAGGAAGGGCAGTTTTGTCCTTACACATTCTTAGAGGGTAATTAAGTCATTTTGCACGGTTTAATTGTTAAGGGCATTATTGTCTTCAAAAGGCTATTTCCTAGAAAGTAAATATCAGAAATGGCCAAATATGCTATTTTTTTTCCCAATGAACTATTTCCTTGAAAGTTGATATTGGAATGGGCTATTTTTGCAAGGGCCCCAACTATAAAATGGGGGCAGTGGGCACTGTTTTCAGAGCATTGATGTTTGGGTAGCTAGAAAATTGTCCAAAGGATAGATCCCACAAGAGAAATAAGAATGTCATGGGCTCACATGTAGCCCAAATCCCCAAACAGGCCTGTGTACAAGCTTCAGAGCTTCAACTTTAATTTTATTTATTTATTATTATTATTATATATTTTTTTTATATGTGATTGAATTTGTATTTTTTTAATTAAAATCTTTTTTGAAAGGGTATTTTTTATTTAGATTTGTTCCGTAAATAAATCTGTATTCACATGTGATTTGCTTGTAGTCCGTTTCTGTTCGGCACTCCATTAGTTTATTAAAACCAGTATCTAACGTTGAGGAATCGAAGATCAATCAGGTGTGAGAATTAAGTGTTTATTTTTATACAATAAGTGGTGCTCACCAGAAAATTTATAGTTTTTAATTAAATATAATTTTTTTTTGGAAGATCAGAATACTCTTGAAAGTGTTATACGTATATAAGAACACACTTCTAATAATTAACAATCTTCAATTGATAATTACTTGGACAAGGGTTATGGGCTATGACCCAATACTCTATAATGTTCTTTCTAATATTTTATTTTTTTATAAATAAAATGTAATATTTTATAAAGACACTTCTAATTAAGTACCATCGTTAAAAAAAAAAAAAAAAAAAAAAAAAAAAAAAAAAAAAACCTTTATTTGAAATTGCTATATGCAAAAATACACAACGTACTCCTAATATTTACACAATTATACGTATTCCAAAAATTTTGATTTGTATTTTATTTTTGTGTAGTGTTTAGATATTTCTTCATGATCTGTGGTGATGAAGAACAACGAAGCTACACAAAGAGCCATCAAATGTAAGTCTCAAAGATCGTACCATCATCGCAGCCCAAAATGGTTTGGAAATAGAGGTATGTCGTTAATTCAGTTGGGTAACGTTTTAAATTCGAGCAGACCCACTATATATATATAGAGAGAGACCAATGTTTATAATTCGGTCGGGTAATCTTTTAAGTTTATAATTCTATGTTTTTTTAGTACCAGAGTATGCAATGAGACAAAAATGCAATTGATTTCACTTTTCTTTCTTCTTTCTCTTTATCTCATGAAAAACAACTTTTTACTTCACTTTTTTCACAAGAAAAATGAAGAATCTCTCAAGAAAGTTGTAGAGAAATTTTGATTTTATCTCTTTTGTAAGTATTTGAGACGAAGAAGAGGAAATTTTTTTTTGCAAAAGAACAGAAATCAAAAGAAAAAAACGAAAAAAAGGGGATCTAAAATTGTTTTTGGAAAATAAGTCTCGGATTTAAGAGAATAAGTCTCGGATTCAAGGAAATAAGGGTGTGTTTGGTATCGTTTTTAAAATGGTGTTTTTGAAAACTCTTTTTTTTTTTTTTTTTTAAATGGAAATCATGTTTTAAAAATGATATTTTTAAAAATGTAATATGTTTGATAGTGTTTTTTAAAAGTAGTTTTAAAAACGGATAATGATGTAAAAGTGTTTGGTTATTGTTTTTGAAATGAGCAACGTAGTTGTTTGGAGGGAAAAGTTGATCTGTTTTGAAATAATGTTTTTGAAAATAATGAAAAACAATTAAAAGTTGTTTTAAACTTTTTATTTATACATTTTAAAAAGTCGTTTTTTGTTTTAAAAAACAGTTTTGTAGAACGTGTAAACAAATAACATTAAAGTTGGTTTTTATTTTTAAAAACAGAAAACCATTTTTAAAAATTGTTCCAAATAGCACCTAAATCACTAAGATTTTTTTAGAAAAAAAAAAAAAAGTGTTGGGCAATAAGTCTCAGGTAAGTTACTTGTGACTTGTTGCCAAAGTCTCGGGTAGCTCGATATTTTTTTGTTTTTATAGATCTTCTTCAATGATGGAGGTAACCTCCATACCTCCATCAATGAAGGTTTTTGGGAATATAAAAAGGATATGTAAAAGAATAAAAGTAAAAATAGGAGTATTTTTATCTATCACCATACTTTAGTGCCATTTAAACTCAAATTATTAACTTGGAGATAGTCCTAAAAGTACCTCTTCAAAGAGTGCTATAAATTTAAGGAATATGAGAGAGAGAATATATATATATATATATATAAAATTAGAGAGACCAAGAAATCTTGCTTCATTATGGGATCAATTTTGGTGATTTTTGCATCTTCCAAAGTGTAGTTCAAGTTTTTTTTTTTTGTTTTTTTTTTTGAACTAATTGTTCAAAAAAAAAAAAAAAAACTAAGTAGTTCTAGAATTAATCGGATAATTTGTCATTTCCAGTGGAATAATCTAAGTCAATCACAATTTTGGGTTCTGTCCCTTTCCTTATAGGGCTCGTTTGGTACAACGTATTGGATCGTATTGGACTGTATTAGATTGGATTGTATCGTATTGGACTGTATTATCATTAATACAAACCAGTGCTTGGTAATGTACTGTATTATATCGTATTGAGTTATTCATATATGATTTTATTGTATTTTATTATATTATAAAAAAAATCAATAAATATTTTTATTTTAATTGAAACAAAAAATTTAAATAACTAATATTTTTACAAATAAAATAAATATTTCCTATATAATTTTGAAATTATAAAAAAATATTGATAACATAAAACATATTTGTTGAAAAATAGAGAGAAATGAAAATTGTTTTTTTCTAATACAATACAACCTAATACCACAAAATATAATGTATTAGCTAATACGGTGTTTGTTGTATTAGACAATTAAAATGTACTAAAATAATATAATACAATGTTTGCACCAAACACTGTATTGTATTGTTTTAATACATTTTAAATGGCTAATACAATACAATACAAGGAAATAAACATGGCCTATAGTTTAATTTGTGCTTCCCATACTGTAATGTCATGAATTCCTTAATTATAATTATTTTTAATTTCTTCTAAAACTTTGGAATTAAGTTGATAATAATAATAATAATAATAATAATAATAATAATAATAAGATTCATAATTTTCTAAAATGAAAGAAAAATACAAGTGGAAACCAAATGAGAGAATGATCTAACCATAATGCACAACAATAAGCTCCATTTGTAGACATTTTAATAAATCCAATCAATAAACTAATATTATGTAATTTAGAGAGACTTTTTTTTTTAATACCAATTTAGAGAGACTTATGCTAAATACATGTCTAATGATTTTATTGAACTAATTATAATATTTGTTGACTTCAATTCAATGGTTCAATAAAATAAATTAAAAAGATCAACTAATATTTTAACCCTATGAGTCCCCTACTGATTTCCGTCCTATTTCGCTTTGTAGTGTAGTGTATAAGACTGTCACTAAGGTGATGGCTGCTAGGTTAAAGGGTTTTCTTCCGGATTTAATCTCTAGTAATCAGTCTGCGTTTGTCCCTGGGAGGCAGATTTTTGATAATGTGATGGTAGCTTTTGAGTATCTCCATTCTATAGCTAGGAAAAAAACAGGTAAAAGGGGTTTGATGGCTGTAAAAGTTGATATGAGTAAAGCCTATGATAGGGTGGAATGGAGTTTTCTTATAGCTGTGATGACTAAGATGAATTTTCCGAATTCTTGGATCCAATTAGTTATGGATTGTATTTCAACATCTAGTCTTTCTTTTTTGCTTAATGGGAATATTGTAGGTTCGGTACATCCTTCTAGGGGTCTCCGTCAAGGTTGTCCGCTGTCTCCTTATCTTTTTTTGTTGTGTGCGGAGGCGTTGTCTGGTCTGTTTTCAGGTTCAGCACAGAATGGTAGGGGGTTGGGTTTTAGTTGTTGTAGGGGGAGTCCTATTGTCAGTCATATGTTTTTTGCGGACGATAGCATTCTTTTCTGTAGAGCTACGAGAGAGAGTGTGTTTTGTATTAAGCGAATTCTTTCGGTTTATGAACGGGGTTCGGGTCAAAAAATAAATTTCAATAAGTCTAGTATTAGTTTTAGTCCTAATGTTGACAGTGCTAACAGAGCTGAATTTCAGTCTTTGTTGGGTATTTTGGATGGGAATTGTCAGGATAAATATTTAGGGCTTCCTTCCATGGTAGGGAGGAATAAAAAGAGGCAATTTCAGGTTATTAAGGAAAGGGTTCAGAAGGTTTTTCGGGGGTGGAATGATAGTCATTTTTCTTTTGGTGGGAAAGAAGTTTTAATTAAAGCGGTTGCTCAAGCAATTCCTACATATACTATGAGTTTGTTTCAGCTTCCTATTGGGTTATGTGATGAACTGTCTGCTATGTGTTCAAAATTTTGGTGGGGTTCTAGAAATGGTAAGAGGAAGATGAGTTGGTTAAGTTGGGAAAAATTGTGTGAGCCTAAGCATTGTGGGGGTCTTGGGTTCAAAGACTTGCGGGTTTTTAATCAAGCTTTGATTGCTAAGCAAGCATGGAGAATTTTACAGGGCCAGGAGTCTATTGCTGGGCAGATTTTCAAAGCGAAGTATTTTAGAGATGGGGATTTTCTGTCTGCTTCAGTTAAGGTGGGGAGTTCACATTTATGGAGGAGTTTATTATGGGGTAGGTGTTTACTGATTCAGGGTTTGAGGTGGGTAGTGGGTGATGGTGTGAGAATAAAAGTTTTTCAAGATCCATGGCTGCCCAGGCTGACTTCTTTCAAACCGATTACATGCAATTCTGAGTCTGAAATGGTGGTGGCAGATTTGTTGACCAGTAATAGGAGGGATTGGGATATGGAGAAGATGAGAGCTGTGTTGCTGCCGATTGATTGTGAGGTTATCCAATCCATTCCAGTCAGCTGGTCAGGAGGCAAGGATGTGCTTAAATGGCATTTTGAAGATAATGGGGTGTATTCAGTAAAGAGTGGTTATAGATTGGCTTCGGAAAACAGGTTAGCAGCATCAGTTTCTAATTCTTCTTCTTCTTTCTTCTGGTGGAAAAGTTTATGGAGTGCTAATGTTCCGCCGAAGGTTCGTATTTTTGTGTGGAGGGCAGTTCTGAATGTTTTGCCTTCGCTGGAGCAGATTTGGAAGAGAAAAATTGTTGAGTCTCCTCGTTGCTTTAGGTGTTCTGCTGTGTGTGAATCTGCTGTTCATGCTTTGTTTAGGTGTAAGGAAGCAAAGAAGGCTTGGAGTTATGCTAGGTTTGATAGTGGTTTATTTGAAGATCAGCAGGATTCTGTGTTGGATATTTTTGGGAGGGTATTGTCGAAGGTGGGGAAGGAAGATTTTGAGCGTTTTTGTATTATTTCTTGGGCCATCTGGGAAAATAGAAATTCCCTTTTGAATACTGCTAAGAGTAAGGTTGTGGACAGGATTGTTTCTGGGGCGGAAGCTTTGCTAGGGGAATTTCAGAATTCCAGGTCTGCAATCTTTTCTCATTCTTCTTCTTTGATAGCACGTCAGCCTGGTGAGTGGATTGCTCCACCTCCAGGTCTTATGAAACTTAATACAGCTGTTGTGAGGAGGAAAAATGGGAGGTCTGTGGCAGTAGGGATGGCTATTCAGGATGATAAAGGATTGGTGATTGCTGCTCGCGCTAAACAAGTTGCTGGGAGTTTTAGTTCGATAGATGGTGAGCTGTTAGCTTTGAGGGAGGGACTTCTTTTTGCTCAGTTTCATAATTTAAGGGTAGATGTGGCTGAGATTTCTTCTTCAAAGGCGGTTTCGACAATCAGCGATCCTCTTCCCTCTTTTAGGGATTCAAAATTCATTGTAAATGATATAAAAGCTTTTATTTTAGATGCTGGCTGTAGGTTGGGTAAAGCGATTTCCAGGTCTGGAAATACCTTCACTCAAAAGCTGGCTCAAATGGCTTTATCCTCCTATAGGGAGGTGCTATGGCTGATTCCTTGGCCTGTTGTTAATTTTAATTTTAGTATGTAATGTTTTCTGTTGGGTTACTTATATATCAAAAAAAATATTTTAACCCTATAGAGCTCCTGTATATTTATTAGCATAATCATGAAGAAGATATAGAGAGTGATGCTAATGGATAATTATATTTCATGAAAAATACTTGTGATACCACGTATGCAATTCCCGATTTCACAATCCAACTGCTATTTTGTATGATTGAAAAAAAAAAAGTGATATAATTTTTGTAAGATTAGGAAAAAGTCTTGGCCTAATAACAAATTATATCAATAATCATAGGGACAAACCATTTGTAAAATTATTAACATTTATTATCAGTTCTTATTCCACATCTTTCTTCACTTTCTGGCAAAAATATTGTCAACTTGCAAAGCCATAACCACTCTTTAGTACCTAACAATTGAGGATGGTTTGGCATTGAATTAATTACTTTTCAAAAAAATAAAATTAAAATTCAAACACATGCTCGGACTTTTAAATTAAAACGTGCATGTAATGGAGACAGACAGAAGAATCACAGCCCCATTTCAGTGAAATATTGCCTCATAAATTTGGTCAGTTAAAATGATACTATTCTGGGTTGTTGACAATTTTGATAAGAAGATTGTGAAGAAGAGTAATTATGGAATTTAATTTAATTTAATTTATGAGGGATGGTTGGAGTTTTCAACAGGGCTATATGAATGTGTAGGATCTAGCTAGGGCATTCATTAGAGCAACAAAATTTTCCTAATTTTCGATAGATTTTAGTCAACTTTGTCAACAACTCTTTTAGATTATGAGCATCCAGAAACGGCTAAATTACAGGTCTATGTTGCTAACTAGTTGATTTATTTAATTAAAAGATTCAAGTTGAAAATGAAAGCCTGTGCAATTAGCACCAATATTATCTTACAAATATAAGACAAAATCACCAGATATATGGGCTCATTGTTGCCACTAGGGTTAGAATTCTCAAAACGATAATGCTATGTTTGTGTAGGTACGAACAAAAAAAGTGTTAATGCGGGATCTCTGTTCTGTAACGTTACAAATTGAATCTCTAACGTTAGAGATTTTAAACAGACAAAATCCACAATAAAAGAACTGAGATGCAATGGAAAGTACTCCTCCATGTAAAGAAGACATTGTATTCAGATTCTGGGCTAAAACCATGCCTGAAGTCTGAAGATGAAAGAATCAGTATAGTTAATGAAATCAAAAATGAAAGGCATGAATAATAATAGAGTTAGGATAAATCAACTTAAAAATTTATTTATATGACTTCAAAATCTAGTAGTGAATCTCCGAATTCGACCATATACTTAATCAAAGGACAGTAGTGGTCCCACTTACTGGATAAATCAACCTATTAAATGTGCATACATTGATCACCAAAGAAACTCAACCACTGAATCAATAGCTGACTGACAAGTGGCAACCAAATTGACAACCTTTAGTTTCCTTTTCAATCCTATAAATGGCGAAAAAAGCAGTACTCTCTCTTATATATTGCATACACTCAAATTGTATAGTATCAATACAGTATCACATCCCTTAGTTTTTTTTTTTTTTTTTTTTCTGAAGAGTTGCAGAGTTAAACCTTTAAAATGACTTCAAACTTGGAGCTGATGATGAATATTCATCAGAAACAAAATGATAATGGGTTGATGGTGTTCTCTAATGGCAGCTTATTCACTCAAGATCATCATCATTATCATCAACAACAACAGCATCAAATTCCCACCATGAACTTCACTACTGCAGATAATGATAACATTCAAAGCTTTCCTTCTTTAGCTTTGATGGGTGGTTTCAACAATGAAAATTACAGCAATAATGGGAAATCCGTGTTGGAATGCTTTGAGAATTTGTCTCCTCCTGATCCTGTTTCTGGAACTAATAAGGTTAAGTGTAATATTTATATATTTATTTATTTATTTATTTATTTTTAATTTCCTATCTTGTTTATATATTGGATTTATATAAAATGTGGAAATTAATTTCAATTTTTTTTCTGTTGTGATGTGTTATTTGGAATTGGCAGAGCTTGAATGGGAGGAAAAGGAAGAGAAACAATGAGAAAGTGGAGGAGAAACCAAAAGAAGTAATTCATGTGAGAGCCAAAAGAGGTCAAGCTACTGATAGTCACAGTTTGGCTGAAAGGGTATGTACATATCCAAACATTTTCAGTTTATTCAACTAATTAAAATGAATTTCATATTCAAATTTTGACATTTTTGCATTTATCATTATCTGGTACTTTCAATCATTTTTGTGTGTATTTATTTATTTTTAATTTTCCGGTCCTAGGTAAGAAGAGAGAAGATAAATGAGAGGCTCAGGAGCTTACAGGACCTGGTTCCAGGATGTTATAAGGTACGAATATATTTAAAAAAAATCAAGTTCTTAAAAAAAAATATGTATATAATTTGTTTAAGAATCACAACTATTATTCTGTTTTAACATTATTTTTCTTTATTGAATGTACATGTACAGACAATGGGAATGGCAGTGATGTTGGATGTCATTATCAATTATGTTCAGTCTCTCCAGAATCAAATTGAGGTGAATCCTTTATTAACAAAAATAAAAATAAAAATAAATCATGGTGTTCAATTGAAACCATATATCTATATGCTTTAATTATTCCATAATTCTCTAAATTAAATTTTAAATAATAATAATTCTTGTATTATATGTTTTTTCTAGTTTCTCTCTATGAAACTTTCTGCAGCTAGTATGTACTATGACTTCAATTTGGAGCCTGATCATGTCACCGATACTTTCCAGGTTAATTTCCTTTCTATCCTTTACGTCGATGGAATAATTATTTTTGTATCATATCCTTTACAGAAACAATATCTATATATATATATATATTTTTTAAATGCAATAAAAATGTTATTACTAATCATTAATGTGGACCAATATTTGGTTATGATAATTGTAGGGAACAAATGGATATGATGTACAAGAGATGGAGAGGGTGATGAGAGAGGGGTATGGTCATGGAGACCCTTCTTACTTCCACTCTACATGGTCTCTTTGATAATTAATTAGTGCAATATTTTTATATATAAACTATTAAATTTCCCGTTTTCTTGCTTATTGTAAGTTGCATATATTTGCAAAAGAAACATAATTATTGTATACTGCAATATATATCCAGTACTTATGGTACATAATTATAAATTAATCATCAACATTAATGAAATTATTATTATTATTATTATTATTTTTTTTTTTGAATTACAACTACTGCCGGGACCCGGTGAGATTAATTAAATTCTACAAGCACGGCCCGGAATACTGCTCCCACTATCGGGGAGAGGTTACATAAGGACTACAACTCTCACAATCGGAGAGAGGGCTGCTCCCACAAACCGGGAGAAAACTCCCCACACATGCTTGTAAAATGCGCATGGTGGGACTTGAACCCCTGACCACTAGGTGTGGAAGGGAGGTGCACAACCATCTCTACTAGGAGGTGATGTGCAAATTATTATTAGAATCTTGTATTAATTTCCCATATGATTAGAGTCGTTTTGCATTGAAAAATTATACATTGATGTGATTGATCAATGCTTAATCAAAATTATTGGCCTCTCAAAATGATCTATTGAAGATCAAAAAAAGCATATTATTACAAAGTGTTTGGTAGCTAAATTTGTCTGGTTTTTATAACCTTTTTTGTTGATTGGACATTGTATATATATATATATATATTTTGATGGAAGGAGCACCTGAAAATCTGGAGCACCAGATCCAGGGCAAAGTTACAACCAAACTGGGACTCCACAGATAAAACTAATCGAGCACTAGCCCAGAATAGAGTCCCACAACGGGAGAAAATCGCCCACACAAGAGTGGGATTACAAACAAACCAAAACTATACACCAAACAAAAATAAAAAAACGAGCAGAAGACCGAGATGGAGGAGAGATCCATGCTGCCGGAGAGCCCCACCGTCGCCGACCACGGTGCCAGACCAACCTCCTACCCACCACACCAATCAAACCCCCAACCGACAACGCCCGACTCCGATAAGCAACAAATCCGACCAAGCTGAACCCTTTATAAGAATTATATATATATATATATATAAGAATTATGAATCCCTTTAATATCTTTCAAAAAAAAAAATAAAAAAAAATCCCTTTAATAAAATATTTTGTAGAACGATAGTGACAGCAGCTTATGAAGATGACAGAAGTACTATCTTGTCAAAATGGAGGATATGTATGGATCCCACAGATTTGCATTAATCCATAGATTTAAGTGATATGAATATATATTATATAGTGAATGGTTGAGATAGGGTAGTTATGAAAAAGCAGGTACATTGCATCTCTATTGAAGAAATAGAACGATTAGGACAGCTTGAATAGGCCCGGTTTACATCCCACAATCTGTCAGGAGGGTTCTTTATCTTTATTTAAGTGGGAAAACATATATCCGATGTAAAAATAATTCTCTAGCTAAGTCCGTCCTGGAAAAATAAAAAAAGAATTTCAAGATTGATAATATGCAACATTACATAGTGATCTATACACTTTCGTAAAAATTGTCATTTCACATTATATAATGTTATAAAGTCGATCATGTACAAAAAAACATATGGAATTCCTACACCTAATAAATATTATATATAAAAACTCACACCTTTATTATTATTATTATTATATATTTTATGAGATAATATTGGTTCAATGATAAAACTATCAAATCTGTATCACAAGGTTGCGGGTTCGAGTCATCCCTTTCCCAATTACGTAATAGTATAATACTTCGTAGGGATAAATATTATATTTTTTCTCGTTAGAATTCAAGTAACCGTCAAAAATTGAAAGTACTAACTAAGAGCATCTCCAACAATCCCCCTTAGAGACCCCCACTTAATTAGGGGAGAAGCTGTATTTTTGTAGCTCCGACAGGTCCTTTAAAAGCTCTCTTAAATGTGTTTTGGTGGAGTTCACTTTTTTAATTAAGATGTGGCTTTAACCCCTCTAAAGTAGGCTTCACATATTTAAATTTATTTTATTTTTGAAAAGCACAATATATTTAATTTTTAAATCCCAACATGATTTATTATCCCATGAGTAATTTGAGAGTCATTTAAGGGAGTATTATTGGAACATATACGCCCCTTATAATAACATCCACCCTTATTTAAGGGGGTCTCTAAAGGAGACCATCAGAGATGCTCTAAATCCATTAGATAGAGTGACGTTTGACCCAACTAGTTAGCAAATGTGGCCCCTGCAGCTTCTTGAAAAAGTCCCATTTAGTCCTTAATGTTAAGTTAATTTTTTTTCTTCATCCCTTTAGAATAATTTATTTATTTATTTATTTATTTTAATTTGGTCCCTTAAGCTTCACTAAATTAACTTGAAATTCTAGCTTCGAATTTGAGATTCTGGAGATAGGGGCATAGGGCATATATGGGTCACTTTACAGATCATCATCAACAACTGATCATTGCATGAAAGGACTGTTACGATTGATATATAGAGACTGATCTATTAATAACTTTTGGCTCTATTTAATTATTTTTTAAAGGGTAGGGACCGACAATATTTAAAATTTAGCAGGTTCAGGAACCCTAGTCAGAAGTGGAAGAAATTTGTTTGGTCTATTTACTATCACCAACTGAAATTTTTAAAAAGATATATAATATAATGTGATCAATATTCGTTTTGTTCATGTATCAAGTATAGGTACGTGCCCTAGGATAAATTTAATATAAATATATGCACTAAATAAAGGTTGATTGCGGATAGAGAGATATTTTTCTCAATTATATGAATATACGAGAAAATTTATCAAAAAGTTCATACATGTAATATTTTTTTTATTAAAGAAAAACCAAAAAAATAAAAATAAAATTAAAAACCTCAATTGTTGTTGACTTTATGCAACTAGTAATTGAGAGAGATTCAAGGAGTTTTATTTTAAAAAAAATGTGTGACAAGATGCTTTGTATGCAAGACATATTGCATTTAAGTTCAAAACCAATGGTATTTGGCAAAACAAACATCAAAAGGGTTTCCAAGTGAATTTAAATCAATTTGTGCCCTTTTGACATAATCAAGTAAGGTATAGTTTTTCAAAAAATATTTTTGAGCTAAGAGCAACTATATCAATCCTTAAGGGCAAAACAATACATGGATTCAAAGATCTTATTTGATTTTTCCGGATGAAACATTCGTATGATAGTAACCTTGTTTACACATTTAAGAAGAGAGAGAGACTAATTTAGATATAAAATCCTTATTGGTTAAGTGGATACGAAATCCTTATTGATTTTAGTCTTCTCATTTGTTTTTCACACATATTTTGCATATAAGTAATCAAAAACATATAATGCATATCATTTTAAGCATGTCATAAAATTCTCATATCATGGAGATAAATTATGGGTCTTTCATATGTACTTTCCCAAATAATTCTCCTAATCCAAAAATGCATGTTTGAGTATAAATATGATATGGATTGCAAGTAAAGCAATTGTGCACACTTATTAAAAAAACATATAAGTATATATGTACAACCAAAAATCTCAATCAATTATCACAAGAGCATAAATTTAATCAACTTTTTGCATATGACAATCCATGCAAGTTTGCTCTCTTTGCTTGAGCTCCCCTTATTGGGGTCAATTCCAACCAAGTCAATGAGAGGCATGAGCCCCTATAGACTTACCAAGTCCATTTGACCTAGTAGCATCTATGGGTATCACATTGGTACAATGGCAAGCGGGTTCATTTTTTCTAACTCACCTAGGTTCCACTTTATCATTTCTAGTGGTCATTGACATGTTTCTAAGTTCCCTAGGTTTATACAAACTTGCCCTTGTTTTCAACCGTTTTTCTTTCATGCTCTCTAACCTACACCTTTTGATGTAATCAAAGCACTTTGGTCTTAAGTGACCAATCATACCACAAAAATAACAAGTAGGTACAAAGTAATAATTTATACCATTGCACTGAGATCTCATCGAAGTATTGCCATGTTGAAGAGGTTGTCTTTGATGGTGCATCGGTTTGCTTCTCTTTGGAGCTTAAGCCGATTGGTGGCACCTTTGTGGTCTAGCTTGTTGAGATGGTTGAGCCGGTTGAAAGTGCCTCCTTGGTTGTGTAGAGCTTGGGTAAGAAGCTCTTGAATGTTGCGGTTGAGCTTTACCCTTGGTTGGCATCTTCATTTGGCCATTCTTGGATGACTCTCCAAGATCAATCTTCCTTCTAGGGTGTTTAGGAGGTGAAGCTAATCTTTTACCTTGAGCTTGAGGTTGCTTGATCTTAGCCTTCTTCAAAACTTCTAGGTGCCTCATCTCTTTGTCCTTGACAATCTTCAAGGTAGCACTCTTAGAAGATTCACCCACTTCAAGAGTCTTCTTGTGGTAGGAAGAATGAGGGGGCAACTTAGGAACAATTTCCTTCACAAAGGTTGTCTTGTTGGATGATGGTGTGATTTCATCATCAACAAAACCTAGGCCTCTCTTGTCACTAGGCATCTTCCCTTAGCATGATGTTGAGCTTCTCTGTACTCAAAGTGAATTTAGCAAGAGAAGTCCTTGCTTTTTCAAGCTCTTTGTTCAACTTGTCCTTATTTTCTTTGACAAGTTTTACTTCCTCATCTAAGAGAATCACATTTTCTCTTAGTTGAAGATTATCTTCCTTTAACACATAAATCTTCTTATTTTTCTTCTTTAAGGATTCATGAAAGAATGTCATAAAATCCTCATAACTCATTCTTTCCTTGTTGTCAAAACTCTCCAAGTTGGAGTTATCATCATCACATGAGTATGAACAAAACTCATCATATTGCCTCTCACTCATTGAGTCAACTTCCTCATCAAAACCTTTGCCTTGGTCATTTGATGTCATACAAGCAACTTCCCCTTGCGTAGCTACATTAATCATACTTCTAGCTACCTTTTCATCTACTCTTTCTTCAAGGTCACAAATAGAGGCATTTTTGCCCTCTTCTCCAACATCCTCATGAGAGGCTCCAAAGGCCGTGTAGTAATTTGCAAGCTCTTCATCACTTGAAGAATCTTTTACACTATCACTATCACTTAAGAAGGTGGCCATCTCCTTTCCATTTCTTTTGTTCTTCAAGTTACCACAAATCTTGGAGATATGACCGTATCCTCTACATTCAAAGCATTGAATGCCTTTTCTTGAAGATTTCTCTTGGCTTGGCTCAACGTTCTTAGAGTCATCCTTTTGTAGCCTCAAGAACTTCTTAAATTTTTTCACCATTTGAGCCACTTCTTCATCTAAGTCATCATACTCCTTTTCAACTTTGGAGGTCTTTAAGGCTATTCCCTTTTGCTTCTTGGGAGATGAGGGGGTGGGAGCCTTTCTTGACTTATAGGCAAGTAGCCTTCCAATCACTTCACTCGGCTTCATCTTCTTGAAGTCACTATTCTCTTCAAGCGTCGTCACCTTAGATTCAAATCTAGGAGGTAGTGACCTCATGATCCTTTGCTTGATCCTCCTATTCGAGTATAGGTCACCTAGTTGATGGCTTTGATTGATGATGTCCATCAACTTTACTTGGAAGTCATTAAAGCACTCATGCTCTTCCATCCTAATATTCTCAAATAGAGTTTGAAACACTTGGAGTTTGGACTCTTTCACCACTTCGGTTCCCTCATGTGCCGTCTCCAAGATTTTCCAAGTTTCATGTGCATTTTTGGTGATTTGGATGAGTTTATATTTACTCCATCCATTGCACTAAGCAAGGCATGCATTACCTTCTTGTTCCACTTCAAAGCTCCAAACTCTTCGGCACTCCATTGAGCCTTGGGCTTAGGCACAATGCTTCCATCTCCGGCGGTCACGGTGGGAGGTGTGTATCCATCCTCAATTACCATCCACACCCTATCATCTATCGCCGATAGATAGGACTCCATCTTCCCCTTCCATGAGGAGTAATTGTCACCCTTGAGTAATGATGGTCTCACGCTCAACGCTCCCTCTTTGCTAGTCCCAAATTCACTCATAGTGTTTGGGTGAATGTATGTAAATGAATGTAGCAATCAAAACACACAAAAGCAAGACACATAAGTAAGAGTAAGGATCACCTAAGTATGTCTAGAAACCTGCTCTGATACCAATTGAAAATGTATATTTATATTACGTGTGTCTAAAAATAACCTAGAGGTGTGGGGGGGGGGGGGGGGGGGGGGGGGGGGTGTGAATGGGTTGTTAATTCAATTAGTTACCAAATTTTTGGATTAGTCAATATTAAAAAATAAACCCAATATAACAAAGAATAAAATCAAGTATAAATTGCGGAAAACAAAGAACACTTGATTTTTACGTGGAAACTTTCAACAAGGAAAAAACCACGGGTTGATATGTACGCCACACACGATCCTCGAATCCACTATATGTAATGATGATTACAACCCTAGGTTGACCTCTAGTCACACCATTCTCGGTTACTAATCCACCACCACTACCCGCATGCCTTTTATAGCGAACCTAGACCAAAAGTGCTTGAGCACTACACACCGATAGTCATAAGACTTAACTCTTAAAGATGAGATCAACAATCTATGTGAATATGAAAATATTCTAAATGCAAATAATGCTAGGCTACACTAAATGCTTAACTAGATGTTATAATTCAATTCAACACTCTAGTTATCAACCATGTCTACATGCTCATGCATGAGGACTCAATTAGATGCAAAGAGATTCTAGCAATCTAATTGACAACAAACAAAGCCAACTCAACACAAGTTGTCAATAAACATGGCAATGCCAATAATTGCAATTAACAAGTGTAATCAAAGAATTGTCAATCAAAAGCCAATCAACACAAGTTGTCAATGAACATGGCAAGGACACTAAATGCAATAACTAATGCAATCAATGAGTCCTAATAAAGAATGCCTAAATGCAAAGCATGCATACTTAGCTAGATGTTATCAATCACAAAAAAATTCTAGCTATCAACAAACAGCTCATCTCAACCAACAAGTAAAGTCTCAAACATGCTAGCAATAACAATAAGCTAATGAGACATGCATTTAATTAACAAGTAAATGCTAAACCTAGGAAAACATGTCATAAGAATGAAATAAGAAGTTCTAGGATATGTAGAAGTTACCTAGTCAAAGAAAACAAGAAAGCCCATGCTTGAATGATGCTAGATGCTCATGGGAAGGTGTTTGGTTGAGTAAAGGTGAGTTCTTGGGAGTTTCTTTCTCTAGGGTTTGAGTTTCTCTCTCTAAGTTCTGATTTTGAGCTAAAAAAATGAGTTAGGAAGAAGATGATACTTATATAGGAGCCCTAGATGAAGTGGTGTCGTTTTGGAAAAAAACAGTCCAAAACCTGTTAGGTGCGCTGGTCGACTGGCGCACCCACACCAGCGCACAACCTATATGCACAACGTGCGTTGGACAAGCGGCGCAACTGAGGGGCGCAAGACCAGCGACACACCTCTGGGAAAGTTGCGCTGTGAGGCTGCGCCTGACGACTAGCGTGGGACCAGCAGCACACCTCTGCCAAGGTTGCACTGGTGCTACACATGAGGACCGGCGCAATGTGCGGGTCAGGGCACCAGCACACAAACACAAACTCAACAAAACAAAAGCGAAATGTGCAAGTGTGATTTGAGTAGAATAAACATACAAAAAAGCAATGATCACACATGCAAGCTAGATAGTGTGTGTGTGCAACTAAATCTCTTCAAATGAGACTAAGCACAAGTGATTATACCTCTAATGAGTTCTTGTGCTTGAGGGTTTGAAATCCAAATAAACTTGATCACGAACAATGAAGCCCTAAACTACCTTTACATATTAAGCCCTACAATATGATTTGTCATGAAATAAGCCAATAAAAAATTAAAGAACTTACAATATAAATGTATGCTCATCGTACAAAGAAATATACAAAAAATTATTCAAGCACCATATTTTCTTTAGGCTATGCCTATGTTGCAATTAATTAACAACAAATTAAGTTGCTAGGTAATAAGAGATTTTTGTGTAGTAATAGGTAACAAATACGATCTATGATCCGCAGTATAGAGGTGCTTGATTTTAACTTTGATATTATTTGTGGAAATTGTAAATTCCTCAGGTTTGATTGGCTTATTACAGTGACAAACTACATTAGGGGTTTGATGTAAGGGTAGCTTTAGGCGTATAATTGTTGGTGCTTTGCACAACAAATGCCCTCTCAGGACCTCAAGAGAAGAAGCACACAAAAGGTAATATTACTTGTGCTTACTTGCAATGAAGAGACTTAGTTGCATACACACACAACTCATGCATATCTGTACTTCTTTGTATGTTGTGTATTTTATATGTGTGCATTCATGTTCTTGTATCCTCTTCTTGCATGTTTTAATTGATTACATCTTGTTTGATAAATGCCTTAACATTCTTGGCATTACGATGCATTCACTTCATCTCACACTTGCACATTGTGCACTAAGTGGGAAAACAGGGCATTGTCGCCCTTTGATGATGTCTCCTTAAGCACATGGCAACCAAGTAGTGACAAAGAGATTTATTCCTGAAAAATCAATAAGGTATGGTGTCGCCATGTAGCGTCGCCCTGAGAACAAATGGTAACAAAGAAGAAATTATGGTGTCGCCATGAAGTGTCACCTTGAAAAAAAAATAGTGACCGAGAAGAAATTGTGGTGTCCCGCCACTGTTTCATTTTGGCACCCTATATATATGCCTCTTTGTCATTAGGTCATTTAAGTGAGTTCAAAATCAGATTTTTGACTTAGCATATTTTTCCAAGAGAAAAATTCACAAAGAACTCACCTTTGATTACTCAAACACCTATCTATGTGCATCAAGCATCATCTAGCATCATCCATGATCATCTAGGTGCCATCTATGCATGGGTTTGTCAACACATTTTGCTTGGTAATCTTTTCACTAATATCTTACATATTTTGTGTCTTTCTTAACATGCAATCTCATTTATTACTTGTATGCCATTAGAACATATTCTAGTTACAAGATTGAGATTATTGAGCTGATTGTTTGAGAGTTGTATTGTGATAGCTATACCTAGGATTGTTTAATCTAAGTTAGCTAAGCTTTATGCCATGTCATATAGCATTTGATATCTAGGATTGATTTAATTGTCATCTTATAATTCTAGATAAACATTTAGAGTTCCCTAGCTCTATTTGCATTTTAGATATCGTTTATATTCACATAGGCTATTTAGTCTCTTCATTGATTATTAAGTCTTGTGGCTAAGGTTGATTAGGCCATAAGCAAATTGGACTAGGTTCATTTTTAAAGGCCTCTAGGTAGTAGTGGTGGGTTATAAACCGTGAGAGGTTGAGGTCAACCTAGGTTGTAAGCATAATTGCAATTAGTGGATTCGAGGTTCGTGTGTGGCGCACATAACATCCTGTGGTTTTTCCTTGTTGAAGGTTTCTGTTACTGGAAAATCTTCACTGGGGGTGAAATTCCAAATAACGACTTTAAAGGGACCGAGATCAAAGATGACCCCGGTCGGAGAGGTATCAAATAGTTCAATACCGACTATGTTCTTGATAATGCACAAACGATTAGGAACAAAAGTAAACAAACAAGAAGAGCTTTTTATTCATCACTTTACGTTACACATACATGAACTAAGTTTTTCAGGATTAACAGTGAACTATGGAGACTCGGTGAGTAATGGGGATGGTGGTGATGGTTAACCCATGCATGTCGATAAGTAGAACTGATTGTAGAGTTTCTAGAGATGATTTTTTTTTTTGGATCCCTTTCTGGTGAGTAAGATGTTGTATATATAGGTCCTGTTACTAGCCATGCACTCCTATAATTTCGGTCTAGGGTTTGGCAATTGCAGGACCGCCTTCCTCTTACGAGATAATCTCGGAGCTTTTATGTGAAAAAATCTATTCTTTCCTTCCTAGGAGGAGTCAATCTTGCAAGCAAATCTTTCTTTCCTAGGAGGACTCTGACTGAGTTGACCGATGGGTATCTTCTTGCTTGGCGGGCTGGTTACATCAGGAGGTGTGAACTATTAAGCATCTTGCTGCTACTTGAGGGTTGAAATAGGGTGAGACTGTAGCGGTATACTTGGTGAAACTCCATGTTGGGGTGCTGCAGGGTCCATAGGAAGCTAGGGAAATGACTAGGCTTGATCCCGTTGGAGGGGGTATGTATTCAGATCAATCGAGATCCTCCTTCTTTTGGATCTAGCGGGATCCCGCCCCTTACGGGGTAGTTGGATGCTGTCTGGATTCCTATGTCTTCTTTGCTTCAAGGTGGAAAATTCTTCTTTAGTCCTCCGCCAATTTTGGTGGTTCACAGTTTCCATGTAAAAATCAAGTGTCATTTAATATTCCGCACATTTACATTTGATTTATTGTTTTAACTAGATTGGAGTATTTTCGTAATATTGACTAATTGTGAAAATTGGTAATAACCGTCTAAAATCTATTCACCCCCTTCTAGATAGTTTTATACACACCGTATTATATTTGTTTCAATTGGCACCAGAGCGGGTTCCTAGATATACTTAGGAGATCCTTTGCTCATTTTGGTGTGTTTTGCATTTTGTGTGATTTTTGATCTTTCATACATTTGCATTCATTTCATTCATTCATAAACACTATGAGTGGAAACGGTGGTGGTAACGAAGGTGCTTCTAGCACGAGGCCTCCACTTCTCACTGGGATAAATAATGCCTCTTGGAAAGGCAAGATGGAGTCGTACATATACCAAATCCATGATCGGGCTTGGATGGCGATTGAAGATGGCTACGCTCCACTAATGATGACTCCTACGGATGGAGGAGATGATGTGCTCAAACCAAAGGCTTAGTGGAATGCACAAGAGTTTGAGGCATCAAAATGGAATAGGAAGGCGATGCATACCATCCTATGTGCAATGCACGAAAATCAATATAAATTGATTCAAAAAACTATGATCGTTAAGGAGGCGTGGGACATCCTAGAGGTTGCACATGAGGGAGCCGAAGTGGTTAAGGACTCTAAGCTTCAAGCTTTCCAAACTCAATTTGAGATGTTTAAGATGGGGGAGAATGAGTGCTTCAATGACTTTGAGATCAAGTAGATGGATATAGTCAACCAAAGCCATCAACTTGGTGACCCTTACTTGGATAGAAGGATCAAGCAAAAGATTATGAGATCGCTTCTCGAGAGGTTTGAGTCCAAGGTAACGGCTTTAGAGGAGAATAATGGTTACATGGATATGAAGCCGAGTGAGGTAAGTGGGAGAACTGCTAACATATGAGTCTAAGAAAGGTCCTATCTCCACACCTCTTAAAAAGCAAAAGGGAATTCCTTTGAAAGCCTCCAAAGTGGAAAATGAGGAGAATGATGACTCGGACGAAGACATGGCCTTATTGATGAGAAGGTTCAAGAAATTCGTCAAGACCGAGGAGAAAGGTTATGGATCCAAGGGCCAAGATTTGAAGAAAAAGGCTCCCTTTAAGAAGTTTGAGCCTAGGCAAGAGAAGAGTGAAAGGAAAGAGATCCAATGCTATGAGTATGGTAGCATAGGACATATAGCCCCCAATTGTGCTAATCACAAGAACAAGAAGAAGGGAAAGGTGATGGCCGCCACATAGAGTGGAAGTGATAACTTCGATGAGGTAGATAAGTCTTTGGATGATGAAGAACTCATGGCTAACTTCATAGCCTTTGCCTCCTCCCACAAAAGCAAAAGTTCTAGTGAAGAAGAGGAAGATAGTTAAGAGGAAATTGACTTAAGTGAAGATGACTCCTCATCTAACTCCATAAATGGAAATGTGGAGAAAATGGATCTTCAAGACTACATAGTCAAGTTTGAAAGCTCAAGGTTGAAGAACAAGAGAGAAATTAGAAGATTGAAGGAAGAAAATCTAGAACTTTCAACACAAAATGATCACTTAAGTGAACAAGTGATGAAATCCAAGAAGAATGAAGACAAGCTAAGAAATGAGCTAGCTTTGTCTATGTGTAATGAAGAAGGTTTGAAGAGGAAGCTTGAAGAAGCTAAAGGGTCATTGACTAAGATGACTTCTAGCACCAAGAAGCTTGACCATATGCTAGGTGTCAGAAAAAGTCATTGTGACAAGGGAGGTCTTGGGTTTAAAGATGGCAAAGAGACCTCCACTCCCAACAAGACCGTGTTTGTCAAGAGCTTGAGCAACAAAGAAGCTTCACCGATGCAAACTTCTAGGAAGAAGATTGATCTAGAACAATGCTCAAATAGTGCACAAGTGAAAGTGGCACCAAGAAGGCAACCTCAAGCTCAACCCACAAGAGCTCCTCAAGCTGACTTTCCTCAACAAATGTCTCACAAAGGAAATAGACCAATCATGCAAGCTCAACCAAGGAAGCAACCAAGTCTTGGTCAACAACAAAGATGGAGAGATCTATACCAACAACCAAGACAACCACAAAGATAAAGGAAAACACCAATGCATGCACAAGAGAGTGGTATGATTCTTAACTTTATTCCCACTTGTCATTTTTGTGGTATTGATGGTCACATTAGACCAAATTGCTTTTATTACATTAAAATGTGTAGAGTTAATAGCATGATTGAAAAGAAAAAGAGTAAAGCCAAGATGCATTTTCCTAGGAATGAGAGAACTAATTTGCATGATCTTAGGACATCTAGAGCCTATATACCATTGACCACTAGGAAGGAAAGTGCTTCACCTTGGTGGATTAGAAGATATGAATACTTTTGCAATGTTGCTTAAATTACCTTGAAGACAAATTTTTCTAATTTTTGTTACTTAGATAGTGGGTGCTCTAGGCACATGACGGGAAACAAGAGTCTTTTTGAGACTCTTGTCATGGAGGAAAGAGGATGTGTCACCTTTGGTGATGGATCCAAAAAGAGAGTTGTAGGGAAATGAACTGTTTCCATTCCTAGATTACACTCCTTGTCCAATGTTTTATTTGTTGATGACTTGAAAGCCAATTTGATAAACATTTCTCATCTCAGTGATGAAGGATTCTCCGTCTTGTTTAGCAAAGATGATTGCTCTATCCTAAAGCCCGATGGACAAACCTTGTTGAAAGGTATGAGATCTAGCGACAATTGCTATTGTCTTGAAGCTAGAATAGTCTCAAACAATGTGTCCAAGGATGAGAAAATTGAGTTATGGCATGAAAGACTTGGCCACATGAACTATCGGGATTTACGAATCTTAGATAAGTTCAATATTATGTGTGGCTTTCCCAAGCTTGGGAAGAAAGTCAATGGTGTTTGTGGACCTTACCAATAAGGAAAACAAACCAAAAGCATGCAAAAAAAGGGCAAGTATCTCTCCACCAATGAGCTCTTAGAGCTTCTCCATATGGATCTTATGGGTCCCATGCAAACTGAGAGTTTAGGTGGAAAGAGATATATTTTTGTTTGTGTAGATGATTTCTCTAGGTTCACATGGACATATTTCCTTATAGAAAAATCCGAAACTTTTGGCAAGTTTAAAATGCTTTGCACTAAAATTCAAAATGAAAAAGATTCAAACATTAAAAGCATTAAACGAATAAGAAGTGACCGTGGGAGAGAGTTTGAGAATACCTACTTTGAAAGCTATTGCAATAGCTTAGGCATCTCCCATAAGTTCTAGGCTTCTAAGACACTATAAGTGCCTCATTTTTTGATTGGCTTATTTCGTTGACAAAATCACAATAGGGTTCAATCTTGTAAGGGTAGCTTAGGTTTGAAGAAATTCTCCTCAAAGGCTAAAGAACCTCATTGTGGACATTATATGCTTATAAAAAGGTAGTTACTTGATCTTAACTCTTAATTTAAAGAGATTTAGTTGCACACACACACACACTACTTAAGCTGCATGTGTGATAATTGCTTCTTGTATGTTTATATTACACAAATCACACTTGCACATTTTTGTGTTTGATATATGCAACTTGCGCTGTTGCGCTGGTCCCCTTACCCGCGTAAAACCCGTGCAATGCGCATGTGGTCATGCGTCAGACCAGCACAACATTGGCAGAGAATTGTTGTTGGTGGTGCACTGGTCATCATGCACAAATTGACCAGTGCAACTTTGGCAGTGATGTGTCGCTGGTTGTGTGCTGGTCCTATTGCGCTACTCGACCAGCGCAGCACCATCGCAATAAGTGAGAAGCTGGAATGTTTTTTCCAAAACGACCTCACTTTACTTAGATCTTATATATATATATATATGTCTTGATAGCCTTTGGTCATTTTTTAGAGCAAAAATTACAACTTTTGAGAGCTATTGAGTATCTTCAAAGCAAATGTATCAAGACTTGATTTTTATTACACAAAACACAAACACCCATCATACTTTCATGTTTCATACATCATCTAGCATGTTCAGTTTGATTTTTATAAGGTGTTCATCTTTTCTCACATGACTTGTAGTTAGAACATCATTAACATCACTTCACATGTACTTTCTCTACACGATAGCTTTTTTATTACTTGACTAGTCTCAAGATTGCATCTTTATGACTTGACTAGTTTCAAGATAGTTTTTATTGTGTTTTGGGAGTTGTTTGTGATAGCTATTGCATATAAGGTTTGATTTGCACATATAGCTAGGTTGTATGAATGTCATATAGCCACATGATATCTAGAAATGTCTTTAACATATTCATTTATACCTAGATAAGCTTAAATGTCTAACCTTGCATTTTAGCATCTTGAATATTGCATATATTCACCTTAGGTTGTGTTTATCTCTTCTCTTTGAGAGACAAGTTTTGTATTTGCCTTTTGATAGTTTGCAAGCAAGGGATTAGATTCACTTTTAAAGGCCCGCGGGTAGTAGTGGTGGATTAGTAACCGTATAGGGTTTGATGTGGTCAACCTAGATTGTAATCACCATTACAATTAGCGGGTTGAGGTTCTTGTGTGGCGCACATAACAACCCGTGGTTTTTCCCCATGTGGGTTTCCACGTAAATATCAAGTGCCATTTACTTTCCACATTTTTACATTTGATTTTTGTTTTTGACTAGTTGGGGTTAATTTTGTAATATTGTCTAATCTCGAAAATTTGTAAAAAGGGATTAAAATCTATTCACCCCCCTCTAGATTATATTAGGACTCGTTTATATTTATTTTCAATCGGTATCAGAGTAGGTTCTTTAACATAATTAGGAGATCCCTTGCTCTTGTTAGAGTCTTTTGCATTTGTTTGCATATATATATATATATATATATTTTGCATCTTGTGTGTTTAGCTTGTTTGTGTGCATTCATATCATTCTCACCCAAACACAATGAGTGGAAAAGGAATTGGAGGTGAGGGTGCCTTTAGCACTAGATCTCCCTTGCTCAACGGGGTCAATTACACATCATGGAAAGGCAAAATGGAAGCATATATGTGCCAAATTCATGACTGGGCATGGATGACGATTGAAGATGGGTACACACCACCTATGATGACTCTTACGGGAGGTGGAGAGGAAGTCCCCAAGCCGAAAGCATAATGGACCCCCCAAGAGTTTGAGATTTCAAAATGAAACAACAAAGCTATGTACGCAATCCTATATGCCATGGACGACAACCGATACAAACTCATTCAAACTACAAGGATAGCAAATGAAGCTTGGGACATATTGGAGATGGCTCATGAAGGAACCAAGGTGGTTAGGACTCCAAGCTCATAGTCCTCCAAACACAATTTGAGACCATAAGGATGGAGGAGGATGAGTGCTTCAATGACTTCCAAGTGAAACTTATAGATATAGTGAATCAAAGTCACAAACTTAGTGATCCCTACTCGGATAGAAGAATCAAGCAAAAGATCATGAGATCGCTTCTAGAGAGGTTTGAATCCAAAGTGACGGCGTTGGAAGAAAATAGTGACTACTCAAAAATGAAGCCAAGTGAAGTAATTG
This sequence comes from Acer campestre, assembly GCA_954870605.1. Classification (NCBI taxonomy): domain Eukaryota; kingdom Viridiplantae; phylum Streptophyta; class Magnoliopsida; order Sapindales; family Sapindaceae; genus Acer; species Acer campestre. The sequence goes on along the minus strand of OX940806.1, from coordinate 1,983,022 downwards.
GAAGGCTCTTGGGCTATAAATCTAGGAAGGGTCCTACATTTACACCTCCAAAGAAGCAAAAGACTCTTGCCTTGAAGAGCATCATGGTAGAAAAGGATGAAGAAGACTCGGATGAAGAAATTGCTTTGATGGCAAAGAAGTTTAATCAATTTATGAGGTTTGAGAAGAAAGGGTTTGGCTCCAAGGGAAAGTTTGTGAAGAAGAAGGCTCCTTTCAAGAAAGTAGAGCAAACTCAAGAGAAAGACCACAAGAAGGGTGTCCAATGCTATGAGTGTAGTGGCTTTGGACATACTGCTCCCAAGTGTGCTAACTTGAAGAAGAAGAGAAGAAAAGCCATGGCGGTGACTTAGAGTGATAGTGATGACCTAGAAAAGGAAGATAAGTCTTCAAATGATGATGAAGACTAAGTTGCCAACTTCATTGCTTTCTCATCCTCTCACAATAGCAATGAAGTTATGAGTGACAAAGACGAGGAAGATGACAAGCAAGAAGAAAGTGACTCAAATGGTGAGGGTAACTCTTCAAACTTCAATTTTGAATTTGATGAAGATATGGACTATGATGACTTCATGAGATTTTTTGAGAACTTTAGATTGAAGAAGAAAAAGGAGATACAAAAGTTGAAATGGGAGAAGCTTGAATTGACTTCCAAGGTAACTCATTTGAGTAAGGAAATAAGTAAAGTTAAAGAGATGGAAGAAGGTTTGAAGATGGAGCTAGTCTTGGCCAAGAAGAATGAAGAAAGCTTGAGGAAAGAGCTTATGGAAGCAAATGGGTTGATTGCTAAGATGACTTTCAGAACCGAGAAGCTTGACAAGATGCTATCTTATGGGAAGAGTCTAAGTGACAAGAAGGGGTTAGGATATATGGAAGAAATTGAGACTATTTCCTTGAAGAAGACAACCTTTGTCAAGAGCAAAGAGGTTAAAAAAGCTCAAACCCCTCAACAATCAACTAAGTGGGTTGAAATTGGTGAATCCTCAAAGCAAGCACAAGCAAGGATTCCAACAAGAGCTTCACCACAATCTAGAGCTCCTCAACCTAGACCTCCACAACCAAGACCTCTACAACTAAGGATCCTATAAGCTTAATATGGGGTCTTTAATGCTCAACTTAGAAGATATGTCAACTTAGCTTAACCATAAATGAGAGAGTTGCCTCAACACTTAAGAGCAACTCAAAATAGAAGGAGGCCACAAATGCTTGCACAAGGCTATGGTATGAACTCCTATTTTACTCATACCTGCCATTTTTGTGGTATTGAAGGCCACATTAGGCCTAATTGTTTTAAGTATATTAAATTGTGTAGAAGAGAAAGCATGATTAAGAAAAATATGCTTAGAAGAGCCACAAATCATGCACCTAGGAAATTTAGTGACGTTGGACCAATGTCTCATAAGAATGACCATGTTTCACCTAGGATGAATAGAAATGATGAATATTATTGCTATGTGGCCAAAGTTGCCTTGAATGTCAATGCTTACAACACTTGGTACCTTGATAGTGGGTGTTCTATGCACATGACCGAAAACAAGAGTTTCTTTATAACTCTTATAATGGAGGATGGTGGATTCGTCACCTTTGGTGATGGGTCAAAGAAAAAGGTCATAGGGAAAGGTAATATATCTATTTCTGGTTTATCATCCTTGCCCAATGCTCTTTATGTAGATGGCTTGCAAGCCAATCTTATTAGCATATCACACTTGAGTGATGAAGGGCTTTCGGTTATGTTTGGTAAGGTTGATTGCTCTATTCTTAAGGAAAATGGGCAAGTTTTGTTGAAATGCAAGAGATCAAGTGACAATTGCTATTGTCTTGAGTCTAATCTCATCTCTTGTAACTTGTCCACTAGTGAGCAAGTTGACGTGTGGCACCAAAGATTTGGCCACATGAACTATAGAGACTTGAAAGTCCTTGATAGATTTGAAAGTTCACAAATTAACTCGGGTGTGTTTAACAAATATTAATCTAAAGGGAGGGGGAGGGAGGGGAGGGGGAGGGGGGGGGGGGGTGGTGAATAGATTTTAATGATTTTACCCAATTTTTGCATATAGTCAATATTACGAAAATACCCCAATCCAGTCAATACAATAACAAGTGTAATATGGTACGAAATTATAAATGACACTTGATATTTACGTGGAAACCCTCATGGGAAAAACCACGGGCTGTATAGTGCGCCACACTCGAACCTCGAATCCACTAAATGTGTTAATAATTACAACCTACTCCCGGTATATAATCACACACCTACCTAATCCCGGTATAAGTGAACCTAGTCCAATTTGCTTGTGTGACCACCTAATCCCGGTGTCTGACCTAATCCCGGTCTATCACACAAGACTTCACTTACTTGCGATCTAAGCAACCTAATCCCGGAAGCTACACGCAAGACTTAATTCTCAATGAAGAGATTACAACCTTTGTGAATAAATATATACTCAACAAATGCAATGAGAGCTAGGCAACTCTATATGCTAATCTAGGATGATTAGATGGCAATAAATGCAATCCTAGATATCAATGGCTAAATGACATGTCATAAAGTTTAGCAAATCATAGATTCAATAACCTAGATGTTGCTATCAAAATACAACACTCAATCATGTCAACACAACAATCTCTATTTTGTATCTAGAATATATTCTAAGAGCATACAAATAATATAAGAGATTTCTTTGATAAATAAAACACTAAACTTAGATGAGATTAGTGAAGAACATACCAAAGGATGTGTGTTGAGCAAAACCCATTCTAATAAGTAACCTAACTATGCTAGAAAATGCTTAGATGATCTTTGATGCACATGTATGTGGTTTGAGTGTATAAAAATGAGTTCTTGATTTGATTTTCTCTCAAGTATTTCTCTTTGAAGCTTAGGGTTCTTTAGAGTCAGAGAACTCAGTTAGAGATTAGAGAAAGTGTGATATTTATAGACATCAAGAACAGGGCATGTGAACCTGAAAACGCACGATCGGCAGTTTCATTCAGCGGCCAGACTGCCGATCATAACCGTAGAATTGATCCTGAGAGAAACAAGGGAGCACCGACGGTTTCATTCGGCGGTTTCATAACCGCCGATCAAACCGTAGAATCAGACCCGAGAAATTAAATGCATCAGGTCTGATCGGCGGTTTCGATTCGGCGGCCAGGCCGCCAATCTTAACCGCCGATTCACCAAAAATGGTGAAACTAAGGAGAAGCCAAGGGCATTCTCCGTGAGCGGTCTTCGCGCAAAACCAAGCACATTATTGTGCACATGCGGACGTTTTTGAACATATTCGAGAAACGAATTACAAGACACATAAACACACAACAAGATATAATAATCAAAGTGCTAGTGTGAAATGTGACATGTGAAGAGAATGCACACATATGCAAGAATGCTAAGGTGTGTGTGCTTCTAAATCTCTTCAAAGAAAAATAAGCACTAAAGAATATACCTTTTGAGTGCTTGACACCTTGAGGTCTTGAAAAGGGCCTTTGAGCTTGATCTTCAAACACTTAATCTACCCTTACAATTCAAACCCTAATATGTGGTTTGTCCACGAAATAAGTCAATCAATAATGGGAATCCTTACAATCTCCCCCTTTGGCTATTTCGTGACAAAACCACCACTCACATTGATCCTCACAACAGAAATGAAGCTACGGGATATTCTACATTACAAAGAGATAAGAAAATAAAACTTCAAGTCTTCAATCCCTTATAGAAAAACCAAACCTTCAAAACAATTAGATTACACTTCCAAAGCAAGTGTAAGTGAGTCGATCAAGTGAAAATAAAACAAGCATTTGCATATTAAACTTTTAAACATAACATCATGCAATGTATATGTATGCAATGCTCCCCCTCAATGGGTTACTCCTCCTCAATATGCACAATTGCTACTACAATTTAACATCTCCCCTCACCACATTCTACTCCCCCTTTTTGTCATGATATAGGCAAAGGAGTAGTCCCCAACAAGGTCACTTATAGCAAAGAGAGATAGTAGCATACAAGATATTTGCATATTCATATAAGTCACTTATGCTACTCAATCAATTGGAGAGAAACAAGGAGAGTTATTTTGATTAAAATGTGTGAATCAAAAATGCTTTGCATACAAGACATGTAGCATTCAAGTCCAAAATACAATGGTATTTGGCAAAGTAAATGACAAAGGTTTCTAATAAGAATTCAAACCAATTTCACTAATGTCATGAGAGAAGCAAAGATATAGAGAATTTATTGATTTTCAATTTAATAAACACTATATCCAACTTTATAAGCGAAACATGGCATGAGCGACTTTGCACCCTATTTGATTTTTCCGGATATGAAACCCGTATTATAGTAGCCATGTTCAACAAATAAAGAAAGAGAGACATTTGGATTGTAAAATCCTTTGACCGGATACAAGATCCTTTAATCAATTTGAGTCTCATAAGCTTTTTCACACAAGTTTTGCATTTAAGAATTATGCAATCATCAATTCATGCTTTTTCATTTTAGCATGTCATTTGAATTTCATGCTTTTCATATGTCATTAGCATGTTATCAAAGAATCATCATGTCATGGAAATAACTATAGGTCATTCAAATCATACTTCCTATGTAGATATCCTAGTCCAAAAATGCATGTTTGAACATAAATATGACATGGATTGAAAACAAAGCAAGGTTCACACTTATAGAGATAAAAGCATATATACATATGTGCAACCAAGCTTACTCAAGCAATCAACTAAGAAGCATAAGATCTTTAAAATATTTTGCATGCATCAAGTATGCAAAAACTCTCTTTGCTTGAGTTCCCCATATGGGGTTAAAACCACCCTTCAACAATGAAGGTCATGAAATATTACCTTCTTGGACATGTGTGAAAGTCTTGGGAAAACAAGTTGACACCTAATCCTTATCTTCCTTCAATAAGTAATCAATTTGGAAGGGTTAGGAAAGAAATAGAAATCTAGAAAGACAAGTATTCTTAAAGGAGTCAATTTCCTTATGTGTTAAAGACTAGGGTTTGCATCTAAGCCTATTTAAACCCGTTTTAGCCATAATTTCGGGGAGAGACCAGAAAAAGGGACAGCCAAGGGAGGTCCTAAGCCACAGAAGGGGGCCGTCCCCTATCACTCCGACCACCACACACATGGGTTTTCTTTACATCTCTTATATGTTTTTATCTTCTCCATTGATGTGTAACTAAAACTTTAACTAGGGGATTGATGTAACCAATTTTGGATAACTCTATGTGAACAATTAGTCTATCCTTTGTTAATCAATTGGGTTTTCATTTTGTTTATTGAATTAATTGCTCTATTCTATTAACTCTTATTATGTTGTGACCGCAAGTGATTTGAGTTTGTAGCATAGTTTATCCATGAGATTAGGGTTTAGATGTGGATGACAGTTCCATTTAAATTTGAATCAACAGCTTAATAAACGAGAAAAATATGCATGACTGTGCTATGTTAATTTGGCTTAGAGTTTTGTGTAAAATATGGGTTTTGACAATTGATCATTACATGACCTTGTGTGAGTAATAGGAAGAACCCTAGATCATTATTTTGTATTCGTTGCATGACCGTGTGCGAGTATTGGAAAGGATCTTTGAACTTAATTGAATTATCTTGAAAACAAGCCCGTAAATTAGATTAAAGTGTTTAATGAGACTGATTATGAGCATTGAGTGTCTAAGAAAGGTGCATCTATTCCCTAGTATTTCTCTCCATATATTCATCCCTTGTGTGATTTGATTAGATTTGATTTAATTTTAGTTTTTAGTTCAAGAATTCATAATTTAGGTTAATTTTAGATTTCATCAATTTCCAAAACAAAGCATTATGCAATAATTGAGTCTTTTCGCACTTAGTGTAAATCCTTACTAGATTAATTGACTTTAACCGATAGAATCATCGATCTCAGTTAACAAACTTTCTCAGTAAATTGAATACATATTTTACTGCATTTGGGTGCAAAGTCGTTCATGACTTGATTTGTGTATAAAGTTGGATATACTTGCTCTTTAAAATTTTCTATAAGCCTTGGATTGACTTGTGTAAGGATTCCCATTATTGATTGGCTTATTTCGTGAACAAACCACAAGTTGGGGTTTGAATTGTAAGGGTAGATTAGGTGATGGAAGACCAACATCAAAGGCCCTATTCAAGACCTCAAGGTGACAAGCACTCAAAGGTATATTTCTTGTGCTTAGTTTTCTTTGAAGAGATCTAGAAGCACACACACACTTAGCATACTTGCAATTGTGTGCATACTCTTCACATGTCACATTACACACTAGCACTTTGTTTGATTATATCATGTTGTGTGTTTGTTTGTGTCATATAATTCGTTTCCCGAATTTGTTCGGAAATGTCTGCGCCTGCACGATTATGTGCTTGGTTTTGTGCGAAGACCGCTCTTGGTGATAACCTTGGCTTTCTCCTTGGATTCAACACTTTTGGTGAATCGGCGATTTAATCGGCGGCCCTGGTCGCCGAATGAAACCGTCGTTTTGGACCAGAGGTCTCTGGTATGATTCTGCGGTTAGATCGGCGGTCTGGCCGCCGATTTGAAACCGCCGTTTCACACCTGATGCATTTATTATTCTCGGGTTGTGTTCTGCGGTTTACTCGGCGGTTTCGAAACCGTCGAATGAAACCGCTGTTTTCTCCCCTGTTCTCCGGATGAATTCTACGGTTATTATCGGCGGCCTTGCCACCGAATGAAACCGCCGAATTAGATAGTTTAGGTCGGTTTCTTTCTCGGGTTCAATTCTGCGGTCAGATTCTGCGGCCCCGACCGCAGAACTAAACCGCCGATTGAGCATTTTCAGAGGCAATCTTGTCTTTTCACATGCCCTGTTCTTGATGACTATATATATCATTCTTTCTCATTTCTCTAACTTAGTCTCTGATTCTAAAGAACCCTAAAGTTCAAAAAGAGAGACTTGAGAGAAAAGAAATCAAGAACTCATTTTTATACACACAAAACCATTCTCATATGCATCAAAAGATCATCTAGCATTTTCTAGCATAGTTAGGATGCTTGCTTGCATGGGTTTTGCTCAACACACTTGCTTTGGTATGTTCTTCACTAATCTCATCTAAGCTTAGTGTTTTATTTATCAAAGAAATCTCTTATATTATTTGTATGCTCTTAGAATATATTCTAGATACAAAATAGAGATTGTTGTGTTGACATGTTTGAGTGATGTATTTTGATAGCAACATCTAGGTTATTTTTATCTATGATTTGCTAAGCTTTATGACATGTCATTTAGCTATTGACATCTAGGATTGCATTTATTGTTATCTATTCATCCTAGATAAGCATCTAAGGTTACCTAGCTTTATTTGCTCATTGAATATCATTTAATATTCACATAGGTTGTAATCTCTTCATTGAGAAGTAAGTCTTGCATGTAGTTTCCAGGATTAGGTTGCTTAGATTGCAAGCAATTGGACTAGGTCCACTTATACCGGGATTAGGTAGGTGTGTTGATTATTGATCGGGATTAGGTTGTAATCATTTCACATTTAGTGGATTCGAGGTTCGAGTGTGGCGCACTATACAGCCCGTGGTTTTTCCCGTGAGGGTTTCCATGTAAATATCAAGTGTCTTTTATAATTCCGCACCATATTACACTTGTTATTGTTTTGACTAGCTTGAGGTTTTTTCGTAATTTGACTAAACGCGAAAATTGGGTAATATTGGTAAAATCTATTCACCCCCCCCTCTAGATTCATATTAGAACACACCGTGTTAATTGTTTCAACTTGAAAATGCTCAAGACTTAGAATAGGGCTTTATTTGTAATGTAGAAAATATTGTTGACCAACAATTTTTTGTTTTTGTGAGGTTGCCATGTGAGTATTGATTTTGTCACGAAATAGCCAAAGGGGGAGATTGTAAGTGCCTCATTTTTTGATTGGCTTATTTCGTTGACAAAATTATAATGTTGTTCAATCTTGTAAGGGTAGCTCAGGTTTGAAAAAATTCTCCTCAAAGGCTAAAGAACCTCATTGTGGACATCATGTGTTTCAAATAAGGTAATTACTTGATCTTGACTCTTACTTTGAAGAGATTTAGTTGCACACACACACTACTCTAGCTGCATGTGTGATAATTGCCTCTTGTATGTTTATATTACACAAATCACACTTGCACATTTTTGTGTTTGATATATGCAACTTGTGCTGTGTGCTGATCCCCTTACCCGCGCAAAACCCACGCAGTGTGCATGTGGTCATGTGCTGGACTAATGCAACATTGGCAGAGGATTGCCATTGGTGGTGCGCTGGTTGTCATGCGCAAATTGACCAGCGCAACTTTGGCAATGATGCGCCGCTGGTTGTGCGCTGGTCATGGTGCACTGATCCTGCGCTACTCGACCAGTGCAGCACCAGTGTAGGACCAGTGCAATAAGCAAGAAGCTGGAACATTTTTTTCCAAAACAACCTCATTTTTCTTGGATCTTATATATATATATATATGTCTTGATAGCCTTTGGTTGTTTTTTAGAGAAAAAATTACAACTTTTGAGAGCTAATGAGTATCTTCAAAGTAAAGGTATCAAGACTTAATTTTTATTACACAAAACACAAACGCCCATCATACTTTCATGTTTCATACATCATCTAGCATGTTCTAGTTTGATTTTTATAGGGCGTTCATCTTTTCTCATATGACTTGTAGTTAGAACATCATTAACATCACTTCACATGTTCTTTCTCTACAAGATAGCTTTTTTATTACTTAACTAGTCTCAAGATTGCATTTTTATGACTTGACTAGTTTCAAGATAGTTTTTATTGTGTTTTGTGAGTTGGTTGTGATAGCTATTGCCTATAAGGTTTGGTTTGCACATATAGCTATGTTTTATGAATGTCATATAGCCATATGATATCTAGGAATGTCTCTAACATGTTCATCCATACCTAGATAAGCTTAAATGTCTAACCTTACTTTTTAACATCTTGAATATTGCATATATTCACCTTAGGTTGTGTTTATCTCTTCTCTTTAAGATATAAGTCTTGTATTTGCTTTTTGGTAGTTTGCAAGCAAGGGACTAAATTCACTTTTGAAGGCCTATGGGTAGTAGTGGTGGATTAGTAACCGTATAGAGTTTGATGTGGTCAACCTAGGCTGTAATCACTATTACAATTAGTGGATTGAGGTTCTTGTGTGGTGCACATAACAACCCGTGGTTTTTTCCCATGTGGGTTTCCACGTAAAAATCAAGTGCCATTTACTTTCCGCATTTTTACACTTGATTTTTGTTTTTGACTAGCTGGGGTTAATTTTGTAATATTGTCTAATCTCAAAAATTGGTAAAAATGGATTAAAATCTATTCACCCCCCTCTAGATTATATTAGGACTCGTTTATATTTATTTTCAAACACCTCAACAAAATGAAGTTGTTGAGAGGAAGAATAGGGTCCTTCAAGAGATGGCCTATGTGATGTTGCTTAGCAACAATGTCCCTAGGAACCTATGGGCCAAAGCCGTCAATATGGCTCGCTATATAGGAAATAGAGTTTTCCCAAGGCTCAGAACTAGGCAAATCTCCTATGAATTGTGGAGAGGTAAAAAGCCAAATGTTAGCTATTTTCATTCTTTTGGAAGCAAATGGTACATCTTAAATGACCGTGATTAACTTGGCAAGTTTGATGCTAAGAGTGATGAGAGTATCTTTATTGGTTATGCCTTGAATAGTTGTGCCTATAAAGTTTACAACTTGAAAACTCGAAGTGTCATGGAATCATCTAATGTTGTCATAGATGATAATAGGCCTAGGACTAATGATCATGAAGAGGTGGTTACTATAGTTAATGACTTTCCTTTGGAAAATGTTGTGGAGACTCCTATTATTGGGGATGTCTAACCTTGATGAAGATGACACACAACCTCTTGATAGAGTTCCTCTTTTGGACTCTAATGAGCCCGCTTTGTGGGTCAGGAGACTCTATAACAAAGATGATGTTATTGGAGATGTGAATGAGGGTGTCAAGATTATACGTCAAATAGCTAATCTAATTAGCTACACATGCTACACCTCTCAAATTGAACCCAAAAAGGTTGATGAAGCCTTAAAAGATAAATTTTGGGTTGTTGCTATGCTTTTGAAGAGCTAAACCAATTCGAAAGGAATGAGGTTTGGACTCTAGTTCTTAAGCCTAAGGACACTTATGTCATATGCACCAAATGGATATGTAGGAACAAATCCAATGAGGGCTAGGCTTGTTGCACAAGGATACTCTCAAATTGAGGGTATTAACTTTAAGGAGACATTTGCTCCCGTTGCCAGTTTAGAGTCCGTTAGGCTTCTCTTGTCCATTTCTTGTGTGCAAAAGTTCAAATTGCACCAAATGGACGTAATGTTAGGATTATGTTCAATAGCAAGAGTGTAATATTATTTTTGACAATCTTTTCATATTAATAAAGTGATTTCTGTTTTAACAATCTTATAGTATTTATAGTTTAATTATTGTAATTGTCAAAAGTAAATAATCATAAGGTCAAAAGACTATGAGAAATGAAGAATTGTTCGTACATCTAGATATGTATGAGGTAGACACAATTCTTTAGATAGTCTTGAATAATGTTCACAACTTAAGATAAAGGTTGGGCGCCTTTACCTTGTTAAAGTTGTAGATTCTATTACTAGCATTTGAGTGGGATCAAATGTTCTATGTGATCGAACTGAAATTGGTATGATTTTGACCCTCACTTCCTTCTCTTTTTGCTTGATTCTTGGGTAATATCCCATGATTTAATGGTATGAATTAAGTGTTTTCAGGTATTTATAAAGTTCAGAGGCATTGGAGTAATATTGGTGGCAAAAGGGACTGAAATTGTAAAAAGTGTGTACAAGTCATTCATCTTCAAAGAGGCATATCTCTCTCCTCAGATCGAACCACATTTTGGATTACATATATTCGGAAAGCCCCGGAAGTCTACTTTCTAGTGGTTTTTACAGATTGTGATTCTGAGTCTTCAACAGACAGTTATGTCCATTTTAGTAACTGCTGAGCATTCCCTGTTACCAGGGCGACACCACTTTCTAGAAACAGTGAAATTGACGTTTTTCAAGCCATTTTTGAGGCGTATTCTTGTCCTTTCATGCCCATTTCATACCCTAGATTTTCTAACATATAAATACACCATTTTATGCTAAGAATTGATAACTCTTGACAACTCTTGTTCATCAAGAAACCTCCTTTCTCCACCATTCCTAATCCCACCATTTCTCCTCTCCAATAAACACCTAGATTATTCCACATAAATCATTCCCCTCTTTCCATCTTCTCCACCCATTTCCTTTGTCACTTTCCATTTGACTCCACCTATCTAGACACCTCCTCAACACCCAATCTTTGCACAAGACTCAAGCAAGGAAGCTCAAAGAAGGATCAAGCTTACAAGAGAGACCCAATGGTGATTTCTCTCCATTTTACTTCCTTTCTTTGTTTGTGATTATGTGTAATTAAACTCCCATTCTAAGGGGATGATTTGAGAAACTTTTGGACAATGAGTATTTATTAAGGCTTTAAATATTATGTTTATTCAATTATAGTTTTATTCACTTTTTAATTAGATCTTGCACTTATGTAATTGATTGAGTATTGACACACTTGTTGATTACAATATGTTGTAGGATTTATTTGTGATAAAATTGGTTGAGTTATTGACACACTTAATTGATTAGAGCACATAGTGAGTAGGATAGGCTTTTGGAGGGTAGGCCTACCATGATTGCCTAGGCCATTTGATTGTCACTAACCGATCCCGCCGTGATCCCCTATTCTTAATCGGTTAGGCATTGCGGTGGGATTAGGGTTAGTAGTGATGGTCTAAACAATACTTTTGAATGAGATCGGTCTTTGATTGTGTGAATAGTGCATTAACGAAGCCATGTATGAATTGCTCAAAGTCCATTAGCTACTCTATCATTTTCCTAGATTTCCAATTAATTGTTTAATCCATTTTCTTATCTAGGTTGTTGATATTGGATTCCTATCTATTCAAATTCTCTTTACATTTTATTGCTTTTATTTTCCATGCATGTTTGATGGTTTCTTAAACCATACACCATTCAAACTATCATGATTTACTTTATTTTGAATTTTAGGAAATGTTAATTGATTCAACTAATTACTCTAATTCCCTGTGGAACAAATCTTACTTACCACTTTACTAATTTTCTATCTAAGTGGATTTTTAAGTGGTGAAATTAGTTTTCAAAACAATCAGATTTAAAACCTTATTTTGTTGTGCAAAACGACTGCATCACTATGATGAGTCTAAAATCATCAAAGTGTAGTGTCTTTGGGTAAAAGAATCTAGTGCACTAGGTGCATTAAATATAATCACAATGAAATACTTTATCCAAAACCATCAGTGGATAAAAGTTTTCCTTCTTAATCCTGAGATAAATGATGGACTTATGGTTACAAAGGTTATCATTTGAGCTATCAATGAGTACGATTATATAGCATAGTCTATCCTCGATAGTTTAGTGGTATTCATTTGCTAATCGACAAAGGACTTCATTTATAGATATGAACATCATGACTCCATTTATTAAATGAGAGTATAATATTATCATATGGATATTTTGAGGTATTGGATATTAAATCTTAACGTTGAGTTTTTGATAGCATCCATTGAAACATGGCTTCTAGACAAGTCAGAATATCCAAGTTCAAAATGTGGTCATATGAGTAAATATGGTAACTAGGAGAGTTATAGGCAGTCTATGAGCTCTTGACAATTACTGATATTATTCACAAGGATACACTATCTCCAATAAGATTGTCTAGGGTATGAATGAAAAACATTTACTTATTCTATCTTTATTTAAGTGTTCAATTTTAGTTCTTTAGTGGAATGAGCTAAAATTAATAGATCGAACCTAAGTGAATCATTTGTTGACTATCACTGAGTTATGTCTATTGAAGCTTAAATTTAGATAGCCCGCCAAGATTCCCAATCCACACAGATTTGCATGGATCACTTGATATATTATACTGGACTAATTATGGGTCCATCTAAAATTGTAAGACATGTGGACTTGTTTCGTTTAGTAAGAATGGACCTAGTTCACATATGAACTTTTTTATTAAAGTCCAATGGATTTAATAAAATGGAAAAACAATATATTGCACATGTTTTATACATGGGCGGCAAGGTTAAATAAATTAGCCTATTATATTGTTTTATTTTATTATTTAATTAAATGGAAGTAAATGAATTAATTATTTAAAAATCAAAATCTTTTTCTAACAAGGAAATATGTTTCTTAGTGTTATACTATTGTTGGTAGTATAATAAGAATCAAAAACTTTATTTGGAAAGTAGATAAATAAAAGGACTTTATTTATCTAGTCAAATTAAGAAGTTTTTGATTAAGTCATAGTTTAATTTATATTCAATATATTATAGGATAATACACTAAAGAGTTGGATTAGGGTTTGGATTTTAAGGTTGATAGGAATTTTGGTGAAGCACAAATCCTCTTGATGGGAGGATTTTGGCCAACACACAAATCCTCTTTTAGTGAGGATTTGGCCACCACCTAAATCCCTATCAAGGGAATTCAGCCAACCCTAATGTTTTTTAAAAGGAGGTTTTTGGCCACCCTATATATTACACAATATAGAATTCAGCCAACCCTAGTCTTTGAGTGAGAGTTATTTCATTTGCTTAAAAAATAAAATCCAACTCTAAGGCTAAGTGTGAAATTTTGGCGAAGAGGAAAAAGAGAGAAGAAACGTTTTATTTCGATAGTGCACTAGTAGCTTTTACATCAAAAGGCTTTGTGCACAATTTCGAATAAGGTTCACGCAAGTTTCAATCAAAAGATTGATAATTCACAGGTGATCGAACGTTTTTCATTTTTCTCTACGAAGATTATTGTGACTAACAAAGAAAAAAGTTTTTTTGTTATCCATCCTCAGGTTCACAATTCAAAGAAAGGGAGCCCATATTCATAGGTGATTCATGCTCGTGATTGGATTGGAAGATCTTGCGGATTACAATCGATGCAACGTCAATCGTCACGTTGAAAAAGGTACGATACTTTTATTATACATTAATTAATCAAGGGTTAAGGTTCATTTTTAAAAAGGAAAAATTTTAAAATATACAAATCTATTTTTCGCTTCCACTGCGTGTATTTTCTCTACACGTAAAGAGTGTCTTCCTCAATGGCTTATTGCAAGAGGAAGTGGTTGTTGAACAACAACCTAAGGGGTTTGTGGATGCTCACTACCACAACCATATCTATCGCCTCAAGAAGGCTCTATATGGGTTGAAACAAGCACCGAGGGCTTGGTATGAACGCCTCACTAAATTTCTTGTTGACAATAACAACACAAGGGGCAATGTTGACAAGACTCCATTCATCAAGAAAGACAATGATGAGCTCTTTATAGCTCAAATATATGTTGATGATATAGTGTTTGGCTTCACCAATAACACCAAAGTCCAACAATTTGTAGATGTTATGTCTTATGAGTTTAAGATGAGTCTTGTTGGTGAGCTAAGTTACTTCCTAGGTTTACAAATTAAGCAATTAAATGATGGGATTTTTATAACTCAAGCTAAATATGCTACAAACCTAGTGAAGAAGTTTGGTCTTGAAAATGCCGAACATTGTGATACACCCATGAGTACCACTTTGAAGCTAAGCAAGGATGCTAGTGGAAAAAGTGTATAACAAATGTTGTATCAGGGCCTGATTGTCAGCTTGTTTTATTTAACTGCAAGTAGGCTCGGTATATTTTTTAGTGTGGGTGTGTGTGCTAGGTACCAATTAGATCCTAAGGAGTCCCATATCTCTTCCACTAAGAGAATCATTCGTTATGTGAATAGGACATCCAACTATGAGATTTGGTACTCTTTTGAAACTAATGCTAGCTTAGTTGGCTTTAGTGATGTGGATTGGGCAAGAAATTGCGATGATAGGAAGAGCATATCGGGCGGTTGCTTTTTTCTAGGCAACAACTTGGTGTCTTGGTTTTGTAAGAAGCAAAACTCAATTTCCTCGTCCATGGTCGAGGTCGAGTACATAGTCGCGAGGAGTGGATGCACACAACTCCTATGGATGAAGCAAATGCTAGTCGACTACGGATTCAATCAAGGTACTTTAACCCTCTTTTTTGATAAGATGAGTGCTATTAATATTTCTAAGAATTCGGTACAACATTCTAGAACTAAACATATTGGCATTCGCCCTCATTTCATAAGAGAACTAGTTGAGAACAAATGCATTATATTTGAACATGTAGTTACAAATGATTAACTAGCGGACTTATTTACTAAACCCTTATATGTAACTAGATTTAAAACACTTAGTAGATCTATTGGGATATTTCTCGTGGATTGATGTGATTTTGTGATTGACCCCATTTGGGGAACTCAGGCAAAGAGAGCAATTACATACTTGTTGCATGCAAAAATTTAAAATTTTTTATGCTTATTTACTAATTGCTTGAGTAGCTTGGTTGCACATATGCATATATGTTTTTTTATTCAATAAGTGTGAATCATGCTTTGATTGTAATCCATACCATATTTATGTTCAAACATGCATTTTGGACTAGGAGATTCACTTAGGAAGTATTCTTCGAATGACCTATAACGATCTCCATGACATGATGATTCTTATATGACATGCTTAAAATGTAAAAAGCATGAAATTCAAATGACATGCTCAAATGAAAAAGCATGAATTGATGATTGCAATTCTTAAATGCAAAACAATGTGTGAAAAGCTAATGAGACTTAAATGAATAAAAGATCTTGAATCCATTCAAAGGATTTTAAAATCCATTGTCTATTTTTCTTTATTGGTTGAACATGGTTACTATCATACGGGTATCTCACCCGGAAAAATTGAATAGGGTGGAAAGTCGCTCATGCCATGTTTCGCTCATAAAGTTGGATATAGTTGCTTTAAAATTGAATACAATGAAACTTCTATATCCTTGCTTTGATTCATGACAAATGGTGTAATGTGTTTGAATTCTTTAGGAAACCTTTATCATTTGCTTTGCTGAATACTATTGTATTTTGGACTTCAATGCAACATGTCTTGTATGCAAAACATTTTTAATCACACATTTTCTCAAAAATAAATCTTCTTGTTTCTCTCCAATTAATTGGGTTGCATAAAGTACATTATATGAATATACAAATGACTTGAATGCTACTATCTCTCTTTACTACAAGTGACCCGTTTGGGGGATACTCATTTGCCCATCTTATGACAAAAATGGGGAGTAGTATGTGGGTAAGGGAGATTGCTATATGTAGTAGCAAATTTACATGTTGAGGAGTTTACATATTGAGGGGAAGCATTGCATTGCACATTCATTGCATAATGTTGCATGTTTTCTTTAATGCAAAATTCTTTAATGCAAATGCTTGTTTTAAATTCACTTGATCACCTCATATATACTTGTTTTGGAAAGTGTAATTTTTTTGTTTTTTTGTTTTTTTATTTTTATTTTGAAGGGTTGGTTATTCTACAAGAGATTGAAGACTTGAAGTTTTATTTATTTATTTTTATTATTTTATATATCTCTTTGTAATGTAGAAAATCATTGTTGACCTTTAGTTTCAATTTTGTTGTGAAGATCAATGCGAATGGTGGTTTTGTCACGAAATAGCCAAAGGGGGAGATTGTAAGTTCCTCAAGTTTGATTGGCTTATTTCGGTGACAAACTACATTTGGGGTTTGATGTAAGGGTAGCTTTAGGCGTATAATTGTTGGTGCTTTGCACAACAAAGGCTCTCTCAGGACCTCAAGAGAAGAAACACACCAAAGGTAAAATTACTTGTGCTTACTTGTAATGAAGAGACTTAGTTGCACACACACATAACTCATGCATATCTATACTTCTTTGTATGTTGTGTATTTTATATGTGTGCATTCATGTTCTTGTATCCTCTTCTTGTATGTTTTAATTGATTGCATCTTGTTTGATAAATGCCATAACATTCTTGGCATTACGATGCATTCACTTCATCTCACACTTGCACATTGTGCACTAAGTGGGAAAATAGGGCATTGTCGCCCATTGATGATGTCGCCTTGAGCACATGGCAACCAAGTAGCGACAGAGAGTTTTATTCCTGAAAAATCAATCAGGTATGGTGTCGCCATGTAGTGTCGCCCCGAGAACAAATGGCGATAAAGAAGAAAATATGGTGTCGCCATGAAGTATCGCCCTGAGAACAAATGGCGGCAGAGAAGAACAAATGGCGACAAAGAGGAAAATTTGGTGTCGCCATGAAGTGTCACCCTGAAAACAAATGGCGATAGAGAAGAAATTCTGGTGTCTCTTATCAAAACGGTGCAATTTCATTTTGGCACCCTATATATATATGCCTCTTTGTCATTAGATCGTTTAAGTGAGTTCAAAATTAGATTTTTGACTTAGCATATTTTTCCAAGAAAAAAATTCACAAAGAACTCACATTTGATTACTCAAACACTTGTCCAAGTACCTCAAACATCATCTAACATCATCCATGATCATCTAAGTGCCATCTATGCATAGGTTTTTCAACACACTTTGCTTGGTAAGCTTTTCGCTAATGTCTTACATATTTTGTGTCTTTCTTAACATGCAATCTCATTTATTGCTTGTATGCCATTAGAACATATTCTAGTTACAAGATTGAGATTATTGTGTTGATTGTTTGAGAGTTGTATTGTGATAGCTATACCTAGGATTGTTTAATCTAAATTAGCTAAGCTTTATGCCATGTCATATGACATTTGATATCTAGGATTGATTTAATTGTCATCTTATAATCCTAAATAAGCATTTAGTATTCCCTAGCTCTATTTGCATTTTGGATATCATTTATATTCACTTAGGCTATTTAATCTCTTCATTGAGAAGTAAGTCTTGTGGTTAAGGTTGTTTAGACCATAAGCAAATTAGACTAGGTTCACTTTTAAAGGCCTGTGGGTAGTAGTGGTGGGTTATAGACCGTGAGAGGTTGAGGTCAACCTAGGTTGTAAACACTATTGCAATTAGTAAATTCGAGGTTCGTGTGTGACGCACATAACAGCTCGTGGTTTTTCCTTGTTGAAGGTTTCTACGTAAAAATCAAGTGTCATTTAATATTCTGCACCTTTACACTTGATTTATTGTTTTAACTATATTGGGGTATTTTCGTAATGTTGACTAATCGTGAAAATTGGTAATAACCGTCTAAAATCTATTCACCCCCATATAGATAGTTTTATACACACCGTGTTATATTTGTTTTAGAAACTGAATATACAACCTTAAACATGAAGAAATGCATCCAATTGAATTTAACTTGTAACATCTTTGATCCATCGAGTAGATATTATCTGTTTTGGACTTCACGCCCGTATTTTTCATGTTCACATATTTGCTTTGAATAATAATTTTCATATAAGTGTCCTTCACTCATGGTTTAAAATGCGTCTACTTAATTAAGTGATACCAAGATACCAAGATTTACGAGGACTACATCTCATTTTCCATTTGCCAACGATGCTGGACGTGATAGAGAGCATCTGTAGAAACTGAATATCCAACCCAAAACGCCAAGAAATGCTTCCTACTTATAAACCTGAAGAGTCTCAGCTCTCGCTAACCAATCCCTGTAAAATACCAAGACTTAACAACATCCTAATTCCTCCTTCAAGGGGAACTCCTTGGCACATAACCTAGCTTTGATAGCCTTCTCCCATGTTAGGGAGCAATTGTGTTTGGGTGTCAAGCTCTTGTTTGGCTCTCCTGTTGTGTAACAACTTTGTTTCAATTCAAAAAAAAAAAAAAAAAGGCCGCCTAATTCAATAGAGTTACTTGCTGATAATGAAATATGAACATATTAGTAACCTTGGGCCAAGTTTGGCTAGTTATTTTGGACCTCATGGCCAATTCAATTCCAAGCCTGTTAAATGTGAGAGGGTAATGCTTTTTTTTTTTTTTTGAAATATTGTATTAATTTCGGATTTAGGGAGGTGACATACTTAAACTCATAAATAACCTTATGGTGTAGGTATGAGGGGAAAACATCTAGGTCAATCTCATCTTATCTATGTGAGTGGGTAATGTTGAACATGAACCAATCAAATGTAATATTACTTACACTAAGTAATGTTACACATGCGAGATCCCACATCATATCAGTTCTATATACATAAATGCTTCACTAGTTACAAAATTAAAAGCCCAACAATATCGTCCTCTTTTTATTTTATTTTATTTTATTATATACCATATGTAGATATAACGACTCAAATTCGAAAACGATCCAAATTAGAAATACAAATGCATTTTGCATAAGTATATAATATAGTTATGAAAAAAAAAAAAATTACAAGTAAAAAAAAGCTATAATTTTTTCAAAATTTTATTTTAAAATGTTTTGCAAAATATATATATATATATATACACAATTATACATTACCTATTCTCATCATTTTTTTTTAAACTCATTAAAAAAAATAACGAAAACAAAAATAAGAACAAATCAACGGCGGCAGCAAAAAAAAAAAAAAAAAAAAAAAAAGTAGTTAAACAGAAACAGCGAGCATGGATTTTCACGCCGAAGCACAAATAAAATTCTCAACCAAATCTTTCACCCACTACTCCATTTTCTCCACCACTCAGAAGAAGATATGTTGCAAGCCTCTATCGCTCCCCTCCACGTCACACTCCCCGCTGCACGTGCCAATCTCAGGTCTCTCAACCCACCACCGTCAGCTGCATTTCCAATCACCCACCCGCCGCGTCTCCGCCTCTCTCTTACCACCGGAAGCGGTGTTGTTCCGCTCTCATTTCTTGACTTCAAAGGTGGAAAAGGGTATCTCTCGTTATTGTCAAATCTCTTACATTTTTGTTGGGGTTTTTTATTTTTATTTTTTGGGGAATAAACTATATTTATTTATTGAATTTCGCAGAATGAGTGATTTTCATGATGTTGAGCTGAGAGTAAGAGATTACGAGTTGGATCAATATGGGGTTGTTAACAATGCTGTTTATGCGAGCTATTGTCAACATGGTAAGAATGAGACCTCTTGTAAATGTTTTCTCATTCTTCTTGTATTGGCTACATTATATCATTTGCTTAGCATTGTTTAGATTATGTATTTAGGCATTGAAATTTGATGTTTTGAATTGGGTTTGCAGTTTAATTGACATTTCTAATTGTTGAGTTGATGTTGTTCTATTACATATCTGAACAAAAGTTGGTTTCACATTTGGGTTCCTCGCTGGCCTAGGTGATTTGTTAAGTTCAATTATCGGAGCAAAGTTTGGGAGTCTGTAACTTTATCTCTATTTTAATTCTCAACACAGATCATTGACCTAGGACACAGGTTAAGAGGAACCTTAAAAATTTTATTACAGGCATTGGTTAACTGGAAATTCACTTCTCAGAAGAAGACCCTCTAACTAATAATGGCATAAGATTAATAATTTCCATCATTTGCGTATATTTTATTATATATATGGAAGTGGAAGGCATTAGTTGATTCATGTTTTTTGTATGTGGGTTTGTGGATGTTATGTAGTGGTAGTTGTTATCTACTTTTTGTTTGGAACTCGTAAAAGAGTAAAACTGATCTATAAGAATAGAGGGAAAATGTTGAAACTTTCCGGTCTGTCATATTTCAAGTTGTTCAAACTTGTTATTTCCAAATGGGAAATAAGCGAGGAGCCGAGGACTGATTTTTACCAATTGTTGGTCAGAACGAAGGATGTGATTATAGTTTTCTTGATTGTGGATTGAGCTCATGTATGTTTCATAGAAAATTGAAGAATCTGCTTGTTTTATACGTAAAAAACCTTTGATGTATTGTAGACTGAGTGCTGCTCCTTCACTATCTTATTTAGGTCGTCATGAACTTTTGGAAAGTATTGGTATCAATTGTGATGCCGTTGCCCGCACTGGTGATGCATTGGCACTGTCAGAGTTGTCAATCAAATTCTTAGCACCTTTAAGAGTATGCTTCTGATCCTTAAATTTGTGATTTACCAAGCCCCTTGTCATTTATCTATATGGTCAATGCACCTTGATCTTTGGTGATTGATTTTTTTCAGCTTAGCGTGGTGTAGAAATAAGAGTGGCTATTGATGTATAATGGTGTGAAGTTGGTATTCACTTCTCAAATGTACTTTTCTCTATACTAAATGACACCTTTTTGTACACTATAGTAAACTGCATATCTAGGGATTGGGTAATAAAGACAATTGCAATTTACAGTTTTGGTTTCATGTCGCTTAAAATGGGCAAGTCATTATGTGCAATTACATCCTTTTGTCCCTATTACGACTTTGAAACTAATTGATTTACAACTTTGAATCATAGTACTGGACTTTAGAAAGAGTCTCGATGGTGTCAATGCAATATCATACAACTTGTGACTGCAAACTGATAAACTAATTGTTAAATTCCAAAGATCTTATTTATAAATATTGTTCATGGCACTTTGCAACTAGAGTGGAGAGAAGTTTGTTGTGAAGGTTAGGATCTCTGGCTCCTCAGCTGCCCGCTTGTACTTTGAACACTTCATCTTCAAGTTGCCCAACGAAGAGGTTTGTGTTTTTCATCACTGAACTTCACTTCTATATTGCTTTTAGGATCTGTCATGATGCTTATACGCTGAACTATGTTCTGCAGCCTATTTTGGAGGCAAAGGCCACCGCAGTTTGGCTTGACAAAAACTACCGTCCTGTCCGCATTCCACCAGAGATGAGATCAAAATTTGTTCAGTTCATTCGCCATGAAGAGTCTCATTATTATAACGCAACAAGAACTTTCTGGAATAGAATTCTGGATTAAAATCGCCATCGGGTTAGGTAACATATATTCCCACTTCCTCTCATAACTCATTTTTCCCGTTTAAAAAAATGGGAAAACATTCCAGGCCCTGTGATTATCTACCTTGGAACTGTCTTTTTAAGCTTCATATAGAAAAATCAGTTCCTACAAACAAATACAACCGATATGACTTTCTTGGAAAATATGTAAGCACCAATAAGTTTGTGCTTATTTGATTAATAAAGATGCATTTGAGTGTATAATTGTAATAATGGATGCCAATGAACAGAACCACTAATTGATGAAGCTCGGAAATGCTCGGAGCAATCAAAATTTTACTTTATAGTAACTTTCAGGTGTGGGATGCTTGACCAAAATTGATAATCTTCATATGTATATATGTCTCTGAATGTCATTCTTTCCTAGAAATGTTTGGAACTGGATGATTTGTAACTTTATTAAATTCTTTTGGTTTAAAACTAAAAATGTAAAAGATTTGAAGGAACAGATTTACCTGTGATATTTTGACAAACAATTTTTGGGTATCATTGTATTAAAATTATAAGATCGTTATTTTTTTTTAATGATATATAAGAGCATCTCCAATGCTGTGCCAAATAATTGTGCCAATGCTAAAATTTAGCATAGAGTGTAAAAATTCTCTTCCAATGCAGTGCCAAATGGTGTGCCAAATTTGGCATATGCTATATTGTGTGTCAAATTTGGCACATAATATAGCATATGCCAAATTTGGCACAGCAAAAAATGCTCATTTTTTAATTATAAAAATGCCATTATATGTATTTTTTAAATGAAATAATAAATGCAGTAATGGAAATTGGAACATTAAAAGAAATAATGAATGCATTTATAGTGAGTGTTTACTTTTACAATTTTAATTAATAAAATAATAAAAATAGCATTTTAAATAGAAATGTGCATTGTAGCACAATGCTAAATTGATGTGCCAAATATAGCATTTTACACTTTTTTATGCCAAATTGATGGTCTAATACAGTATTTGACTCATAAAAAATTTGATAATTAAATAAAAGTGTAAAATTAAATAATAAAGTTTGAAATATCATGATAAATTATTTATAATTATCATATCATCACATCATAACATAATTTATATAATAATTACAAATCAATTATCACATTATTATGATAAAATTTTGTTATAATTGTTAGGATGCGTTAATTTAATATATAATTATTTAAAAAATAAATAAATTAATAAAATTTTAATTATATTTTAATACGTTTTTTCATGCTGAATTTCAAATAGGAATTTTAATTGCATTGATCACCGTCTATTGCACTTATCATCATCTATCAAATAAATTTTAATCTTCATATGTATATACATTTTAACTGCACCAATCAAGTACATGATCTTTTAAATTTTCTCATGCTGAAATCCAAGCAGACCACTCATGTTAATTGAATCGTACATTTTATATATATATATATATTTTAGGTCATCTCCAGTCCAAAATGTTAAATTGGTGTAACTTTGCAGCAACTTATACACCAATTTTATTTTATTTAAATTTTTTTTTTTCCATCTCTAATCTATTGCACCAAATATTACTCTAAAAAGAATATTCCTTTAAATATTCCTTTTATTTATTTATTTATTATTTCTAAACAATTAACATTTCACCCCTTAATTAACATAATATTACGATAAGTTAATAATTTAACAAATTAATAAATTAAGAAATTAAATTAAATTAACTAAAATATTTCTTTTATTATTAATTGAACTTCGACAATACATTTTATAAAAGAAATAAAAAAAACATAAAAGAAAAGTACATGTTGTCATTTAAGTCTCTGAATTAGTATATTCATCCCACAAATGATTAATTAATGCATTTTGGAGTGCAATGTGAGTTTCTTTATCTTTAATTTGTCTATGTCGAGCTAGGAATTCTTGAAATCGGGCATTTTCATCTACCTCCCTCTCAACTTCTAGAGTTTGCGCTTTCATATGATTCTCAATAACTGCATCGACATCACGCTTATAATCAATATCATGTTGTGCATAATAATGCACACAATCATTATATTAGTCCTACCACAATTGTAAATCATCATGTTCTACGTCTTTTCTACATCTTTTTTTTTTTTTTCATTGCAAATAATTTTTTTTTTCGAACCACGTGGATCGTGAATTATTTGTATAAACATAGACCATTTTGGGTATATACCATTGGCTAAATAATAACCCATGTTATATTCTTTTCCTTGAATGACATTGTGAGTATCTGTTGTGCTTCAGAACAAGATATTGTGAGTATTTGTTACTATTGTAGTTTTATAAATGTTATATCTAATATTGAATTTTAACAATATATATTTGTCTCATTTCGTAGATAAATCGAGCCAAAGCATTATTAACGCAAGATAAGAAGTACAATAAAGGATTCAAATTTGATCACGTGTGGCCCATCCTTAAAGATATTTCAAAATTTGCAAATGACGCTAGTCCAACACAAGTCTTTCAAAGGCACAAGGGTGGCTTTTGTTTATCACAATCAGACTCTCCAACTACAAAGTCTTCTACATCGGCAACTCCTGGACTATCTACATTTTCTCTTAATATAGCTGATGAGGATATTGGTGGTAGTTCATCTCAAAGGCCCGTTGGGGTCAAGAAAGAAAAATTAAAAAGGATAGTTGATGAACAAAATTCAATGTTTCTTGACTCTATCAAACAAGATAATCAAGAACTCATGGAAATTTTTAAAAAACGCATCGTGGATAGGCAAAAAAAATTACGAAATCCAAATGATACGAGCTCAAAATGAGTCAAAAATGGGTCGTGGTTGAATTACGGGAGGAAAATAAGATTTTACTAAGAGATTTGAATTCCAAACCTGATCCAAGCCTATGCGAGTTTTTTTTGAAATGAACGATAAAAAATTATTGCAAAAAGAGCTCAACAAGGGCAATGATCTCAAAATACCTCTGGTTCTTTTGGCCAATATTTCAGTGATCTTGGAGGATCCGCAAATGATCTCCT
This sequence comes from Acer campestre, assembly GCA_954870605.1. Classification (NCBI taxonomy): domain Eukaryota; kingdom Viridiplantae; phylum Streptophyta; class Magnoliopsida; order Sapindales; family Sapindaceae; genus Acer; species Acer campestre. The sequence goes on along the minus strand of OX940806.1, from coordinate 1,958,173 downwards.
GGACTACTAAATTGTTGTTGTAATTTCTATTGTATTTTTCTTTAATCTTTTTAATGTTTTTATTGATGTTGTGTGTTGCTTTAATTGTTTTGTTTTCAATTTAGTGTTTTTATTTATTAATTAACATTTAGTAATTTTTGTATTATATACTTAATTTTAGTTTATTATAAATACTAATATAAATAATAATTAAATTAAAACAAATATAAATTAAACAAAAGCATTAGATAATAAAAAGGGATACATTAGAATAAATTTAATTTAATATGGGTAAAACTGTGATTAAACAAAATATTTAAATAAGGGATACAAACATAATAAATTTTATTGAATAATGGTCAATCTATGAATAAGTAAAAATTGAGGGAGTAAAAAAAAGAAGCAACAAAGTAGCGCACATAATGGATATGCGCTTAATCTAGCTCATGAAATTGATTTGCTTCAAACTGGCGCACCATATAACGTATTGGTTGGAGAGGGAAACTACAACAAATTGAGGATTGGTGCATGAGTTGGAGATGCTCTTATCGAATTCTCATTTTTACTAAAAGAAACAAAAATTAGAATGCTAATTCAGGCAAAATTTAATAAATGTCCTAATTTTTATCAACATTAAAGTTTATAAATTACAATTTATTGACCATTTATTATAAATTAGGCATAATTAAATTCGTTACAAAAATATCACTCTCAGATATCAATTTCAGCACCACTGGAGCAAAAGTACATATAAGCATCACTCTTAGCACTATTTGAAATCCAAATATAACTATAACTCTCACTCTCTATTAGAGATGACCTTATAAATTTTACACTGTCATAAATATTATGCAATTATATATGAAAGAATATCCATCAATACGTGGGAGTAACTTCCATTCTTTTGTATTCCCACTAGCTCTATCATAATGATCAATTTTATTATTCATTATAATGTAATTTATGTATACTTAATGTAATGTGGGATTGTGAAGCTATTAAAGGGTCTCTCATCATTGTATTTTAAATATTTTGTGATGATAACAATTGAGGAATAAAATACTTCTCGCTTGAGATATCCTTTATTTCTTCTTATATTTTAAGTTTATATTCTTGTTTATTCTAAATCTATTTATAACACGTTATCAACACGAGTCTCTAACTATTATGTGTTTCAATTTTCAGATTTGAAAGCTTCTTGCCTAAAAACAAGATATGTATGATCAATGTTTCATACGTGATTAGAGATAATAGTTTCTTAACGAGATTGAGCCCTTCAACAATTTGTAAAGTGTTTTTATTTATTATTTTTGTTCTAAATATTGGTTTTTATTGTTATCCCCTCTTATTTTTGTTTACAATGTTATTTAGGTTGCCAAGAAATTAAAATATTAAATATATATGTACTGCAACCTGAAAATTGTAAGAATAGAGTAAATGAATTGCAACCTAAAGATTGTAAAATCAAAGAGCCTAAAGCTTGGTCTGATGTCTAAAGATTGCAAAATCAAAATGCATGAAGCTTGATATAATCTTATTTAAAATTATGAATTGTAATCGAATCAAATTATGAAATAATGAATATACATTGAATCAGAACTTAGAGTTCTGAATTTCAATTGAAGTGATAATTATTTTTGGAATTCGAAGTTCCAAAATCTATTATTCTAAAGTATAAACTCAAAGTTTATATACGCATGTGGAGTCATAATGAAGTTTTAAACTTCTATCAAATATGAATATTGTTAAGAACTTGAAGTTCTAAAATAGTAAATCATGAACTTAATATTGTGATTCAATTATAACCAAATATCTATTTGTTAATAGATATTGTGCAATCACTTCTATGATTTATTTTAGAGGATAAGAACTATAAAATAAAGTCTGGAAATTGAAAAAACGGTAAATATATTGAAACAATTATGGCGTGTCGGGGGGGAGGGGAATAGATTTTAATCAAGTTAATTACCGATTTTTCTTGATTAGTCAATATTCAATAAAAACCCCATATATAGTCAAAAATATAATCAACTTAGACTAAGTGCGGAAAATAATTAATTGCAAGTTGATTGATTTACGTGAGAAACCCTCAACAGGGAAAAACTCACGGGTTACTATGCAACCCACACACGGTCCTCAAATCCATTACTTGTAATGGTGTTTACAACCTAGGTTGATCACCGTTAAACCCTACACAGTCACTAACGCACCATTACTACCCAACGGGCCTTTAATAATGATTCTAGACCTACTTACTTGAGCACTAAGCAATCTTAACCACAAGACTTAATCTCAATGAAGAGATCAACAACCTAAGTGAATATCATGGTATTCAATATGCAATTAATGTTAGGTTACACTAAATGCTTATCTAGAGATTAAATATGTCAATAATCAATCCTAAATATCAATATTGCTATATGACATGCATACAACTTAGCTATATGTGCAAATAAAACCCTATATGTAATAGTTATCACAAACAACTCACAAAACACAATAAAAAAGCATTCTTGAAACTAGTCTAGTCATAAAGAAGCTATCTTGTAAAGCAAAAACATGTAAAAGATGAAGATGTTGTTCTAACTACAAGTCATGTGAGCAATAATGAAAATCCATGAGAAATAATACCTAGAACAAGCTATATGATGTATGAATCATGAAAGGATGATGGGTGATTGTGTTTTGAATCATAAAAATTAAGTCTTGATACCTTTGCTTTGAAGACACTATATGGCTTTCAAAATTTGTAATTTTTTCTCTAAAAAACGAGCCAAGGCTATCAAGATATATATATATATATATGAGACATAGACAAAGTGAAGTCGTTTTGGAAAAAATGGTCCAGCTTCTCGTCGTGTGCACTGGTCGAGTAGAGCACGATCAACGCACAACCTCTGTAAAGGTTGCACTAGTGTGAGTTGTGCATGACCACCAGCGCATGACCAACAGCAAATCACTGTCCGAGTTACGCTGGTCAGCAGCTCTGGTCCGAGGCTTAACGAGTAGCGCATTGCCAGTGTGCACGGGTAAGAGGACCAGCACATTGCACACTTGGTCAAGACAAACATAAAAATTGTGCAAGTGTGATTTGTGAAAATCATACACTCAAAAAGAAATAATCACACATGCATGCTAGAGAAGTGTGTGTGCAACTAAATCTCTTCAATGTAAATTAAGCACAAGAAATTTACTTTTGAAGTGCTAATCATCATGAGGTATTGAGAGGGCTTTTGAGCTTGATCATTAATGCCTAAGCTACCCTTACATGTCAAACCCCAATTGTTGTTTGTCACCGAAATAAATAAATCAAACTTGAGGAACTTACATATATTTTATCGAATTTTGAGCACAATCCAAGTATTTCAATATGATTTACTTTATTATTGTTTATATTTCATTTATTTATACAACTATTTTTATAAGTATGCTCTATGGTGAGTTCAAAAAATAAATGTCACTTTTTATAGGTGGGTTTTCAATACTGTCACTCTTTTAATAAGTTATATTTAAAAGACACCTATTATGGTGAACGGACAAAAATGCCCCAAAAAGTATTTCCACGTCAGCTATTTTGAAAACCCATGTTTCATTTTTTCTCTATTCATTTAACTTTTCATTTGATAGAGACTTTTCACTTTCACTTTCACTTTCACTTTGAGATAACTTACGTGACTGTTCTGAGACTCTAAGCAACTGGATTTCTATAGTACACGGTGACGATTTGTCCTCCATTTCGATATCGTTTTTGGTCAAAAACAAGTTATGTAATTTCAACGATTTGATTGTGTTTGTTGGGTTATACATTTGTTTTGTATTTTTGCACCGTTAGATTTTGTTTGTAGTGTTTTTAGTTTTATACCTAGTTTCTAGTTTCCAAGGTTAGATCAGGAAAGATGATGAACAGTAAATATGTTAGTAAAAGTCTCAAACAGTGTTGCAAAAGTCTCAGAAAGTGTTACAAAAGTCTCGATCAGTGTGACAAAAGTCTTGGAGAGTTTTGTCCCAAACTTTCGTCTGAGACTTTTGTAATACTTTTTGAGACTTTTGTCTGTGACTTTTGTATAAGAGTTTCGATAATTTTCTAATGCATTCCAGGACTTGTATCCAAGACTTCTTGTATGCGTTCTGAGACTTTTTTAATGCATTCCGAGACTTTTATATTGCATCCGAGACTTTTATATTGTTTCGAGACTTTTCAAATGCCTTCCGAGACTTTTATCCGAGACTTTTTTATATTGTTATGAGACTTTTTTATTGGGAAAAATTCTTGACCTTTTGTATGGTTGTGAATTGCAGGTGAGGAATTTGAGGACCAGCTTAAAAACTCCACAGGCCGACTGGTGGTATGATGTCAAGATTACTCACCACAACCACATGCAAAACCTGCTCGTAATTGATGAGGCACTTGATGGAGTTGTGGAAAATAGGGCTGAAGTGTGACAAAGATATCAGTTGTCATTATTTGGCCATTAGCAACACATGCAGTGAGGAATGACGTTTTCTGATGGTATTATGCATTGGTTGCGTGCTATTGCGTGAGTTACACCATGACGGACCTAGTGATGAGATAAGTTTTATGTTGGGTTTGCATAGCGGGTGAGTTTTGTTTGATCACTGGGTTGAAGTTCGGAGCCATTCCAGACACGGAGCTATTTGAGGATGTCCCGAATGGCATAAACCACATGTATTTCCATGGTCGAGAGGAGGTCACTTTTACAGAACTTGAAGCAAAGATTGAATAGGGTCAGTGGGAGCAACACTTGGATGCAGTGAAGATATGTCTCCTGTACATGTTGAATTGTGTTTTGATTGGTACGGAAGAGAGGAATTCTGTCCCTATATGGTAGTTGCATCTTGTTGATGACTAGGATGCGTTCAATGCGTTCCCGTGAGTTTCGCTTGTGTACAAATACACTATATTTGGGGTTCAAAAAGGCCATTGTTAGTCGAGCAAAGAGATACAATATTTTCGGGTTGGGATATGCGCTACTGGTGAGCCTTTGGAATCATAATTACCACAAATAAATTAATTATTGAGTTGTTTTGTTTTCCAACTAACCAATAATATTTCCGTTGGTTGTGTTGTAGGTTTTTGCCTATGAAGTTATTCCAACCCTTGTCACGAGATTCGCAACTGTCAGGCAAGTTGAACAACCCTTCCCGTGCATTCTGAAGTGGGAGTTGACCACGCGACCAAGGGGGGATAAACTGGATAAGATTGTCATTGCAAAGGTAATTATATAGCTAGTACACGTCTGAATGTAATTGTCATTCCAAGTTTCTAATGTCATAGATGTTTTTATGCTAAAATTTTAAATGTTTGCGGACCCAGAGTTGATCCCCACGGAAGCGGAGAGGGTTTTATTGTACTATCAAGGGATTGATGAGGTAGGCAATCTGTACCATGATGAGGCTTCGATGATGACTATGCTGAGCACGGGAGATCTATCACCGTCTGCCAAACATGATGCGGAGTTGAGAGAGGCAGACATAGTCAGACAGACTAGGTCTAATTCTTATGCATCCCAACAGTAGAGAACTGATGATGCTGGACTGAGTAGTGTCCCTGTTACAGATACAAGTGTCCCTACTGTAGCTACACCTGCACTTGTCAGGCGTACCCATTTGAGATTCATGTCCTTTACTCAGACGGTGGGTCACAATGCAGAGCGACGATCTCCTAAACGAGAGTTATATAAATTGTTATTGTATGAGGTCAATTTGAGATAAGAATTTGAATTATAAATCTGACGTGTGATGATTTTCTCCTTCAGGCAGTACCAGACCATTTGGACGTCGGTTTGCCGAAGTCATTAGTGCGATGATCGGACCATATTTACACCTATTTGAGGTCCCAATTTTCTATCGTTTGTACTTGTTTGCGAGTGTATTTTTGTATTTAATGTGGTTGAAAAGCCCCAGAAGTCCTCTTTCCAACGATTCTTCAAGAACATGATTCCGATGTTTGTGGAGAAAGTTATGCCCATTTTTGTAACGGTGCACACTGCTAGAAACTCACCTGCGAAGCCCCCAAAATCAACCACTTATGAAGGGCATTCTCGTTCTTTCACCCTCATTTCTGTCCTAAGCTTCCTCGCACTATAAATACCCCCATTTTCTCTCATTTTTCTGGAACTTCTACACCTCTCACACCCTAAAACTGAACCTCACACCTTTCTTCATCTTCTCCATCTTCTTCCTTAAATAAGTGAGAGCTTCAAGCTCCCATGGAGCTCCATGGGAACTCACCATACATCTCCACCACCCTTTTTACACTTTATCCACCCATCTAGGAGTAGATTACAAGAAGAATAGAGTGGTCTTTGGACCAAAAACAAGTTAGGAAATCAAGGAGAGCTTGGAGGAGTTGTCTTCAAGGGTTGTCTCCTTTACACTCATTTCTTTTTATATTTCTTGTTTTCTTGGATGTAATCACCAATTTGGGAATTTTGTAAACCTACACTTGTGCAATATAACACTTGTGCAATATATGTATGAATGCTTCTTAAATTCTTTGGGTTTTGTTTTACTCTTTTCTAAATCCATAATTGTCTCTCTTATTGTGATAATCATGTGTGTGGAGGTGCCAAATTGACATGTATGCATGACTGGGATTAGGAGTAGAGTAATTTAGTTACCCATAATTATTTGTATGTTGATGGGGGAACCAAAATTACTATATTTAGAATGATTTGAGTGTTTGATTATTAGCTCCAAAGAGTGGGAAAAGTTTGGTTGATTAAGCATTCACATGCTAGATTAGGCTCGGGTTCCATATTCTTGTGCTTAATGAGTCTTTTTATTAAGGCACAATTGCTCATTCCATGGCTTGGGTTGGGTGATGAATTGATTTTGGTGAATTCTTTAATCAAAACAATGAACCCTTAACTCAAATTGAATGTTCTTAATGATAACAATCAACTATTTGCACATTGTTGTTTGGTGAGCTTGTCCCATTTTTAGCCATCCATCTTAGAGAGATTTGAGAGATAAGGAGAGAGCTTTCTTTATGAGACAGTTGAGCATTCATGAGATTGGAGACCTCCGTAATAGTATAGTAGTGGGTACATATTAGATTGACAACCGAGAAAACCCGGTGTTCGATTCCCGGTTACGGATGAGGTCTTCTTTCTATCTATTTTGTATTTCTTTCTTTGTGTTTTTGTCTCATCTTTGATGTGTACTTTCATTCATTAGGGATTTGATGTAAACCTAGCTATGTTGCCTATTTTATTAAATATGTTTGTTGATGGTTGAGTGGTCATTTGAAGTGCTTAATGATTTTGAGTGGTTAGCCACCACTTGAATTAACCTTGGTTGTTGTGTGAAGGACTGAGAGGTGAAGCACACAACGTGAATGAGTAGATTGGTCAATACATGCAGGGTAAGGTAGAGATACGCAAGGCTTTTGCATGTAAAGTCGTTATATATGTCTCATAGTTCTTAATGAACTCATGTGCAGTTCAGGTAACCATCTATTGATAGGTTGCTGGTGCATATGGGTATAGCCTTTGTTACTCGAGAGAGAATATTGGCGAGAATTAAGTAAACACGGCTTTCAACATTGACGATGTATGTTTGTATGAAATTGTGTGATTGCTATGGTTGAGTCACTTACTTAGTGTAACCAAATTTATGCCACATCTCTCACATCCATTCTATCTTTGTAAATACTTTTGTACATAATTTATCTTTTCATTGTAATATTTACATTTAATTCACACACACACCTCAATTTGTATCTTCCAAATAAGCTAAGCTAGTGACAGTTGACGGATTCCACCTCCTTGTGGAACGATACCCTTGCTTGCACGCTATACTAGTCTTTTGACTCGTGCACTTGCGAGGTTGAATGTAAAATTTAAATCTTTTGATACACCTCAACGATGTGTCATAATGCGGTAGAAGCATTACGGGAGGAGGTCCGCAATAGTGACAGGGAAAGAAGGAGAGTAACAGGGTCAGAGAGGCGCAACACAAGGAGTTGGTCTATATGATACAGACACTTCATGGGACATCGACTTAGATGCATACGGATGAGCCGTTTCATTATGAGGCTCCAGAGGTGTCGCCCCAGCAAGGCATAGGCAAATAGAAAGTGCAGCTGTACACGATACAAAGACCTCTCATGAGGATATTGCAGTGTTACCCCATATGGATTCAGTACCTCCTCCCCAGCAAGACAGTGCAGCTGTACACGGTATAGAGACCTCTCATAAGGATACTACAACGTTGCCCCATATAGATGCAGTACCTCCTCCCCAGCAGGATACTGTTGCAGGCACTTCAGATGTTGGTGCATAGAGTCAGCAAGACAGTGCAACCGCTTCAAATGTTAGTGAACTGACTCAGCATGACACTATTACAACCGCTTTAGATGAACCAGCGTACCTTAGTTTATAGGTGGACCGACCAGTGCGGTTATGCAAACATAGTTTTCAAATGACTACTCCTTACACTAACCCATGTAGGTGAAAGAAGTCTAATACTGAGGCGGCCCATAATTTTTGCCCTACTGATCCAGTTCACTAGGAACATCAGGACGCGTACTTGCAGTTCAATCGAAACAGAACGGAAATGTATAACATTATACATTTTTGGTAATATTTTCCTATATTTGTTATAACTACTTCTTAATTTTAATGTTTATCCTTCTTCAATGATACAGGCATGTTGTGGATGGGGGGTATGAGTTCGGAGTCTCTTGGTTCAAAGAGTTCGAAACCAACCATGCGGAGTTGGAAGATTCGGTATGAATTTGGTAGATCGGCTCTGTTCTTTTATAGACTTTGTAATGTATTTTAACGTTTGTTTTGGTTCCTTTTGTCAGCTTATTGACACATATTTACAGATCATGCAGAAGCAAAAGTGCCAGCGCCAACGTGCATTTCCTTAGGTCTACAATCAGAGCGTAGAGATCATTGATATCCAATTCTATGTAAGTTCTTTTGTCATACGGTTACTAAGGTCTCAGATGTTTATGTTAGTAATTATTATATGGTTACAAACGTCTCTAATGTTCATATTGTTAATTGTTAGACATGTATACATGTATTGCCAGTGGGTGAGTATGTTCAATGATGCCAGACACCACCAGATGAATGGAAATGGTCCGTGCTAACTCAAACTTGGGACGACAAGGGCGCTCTTGTTTGGGCCAATGGACTCAGAAAACCTGAATGTCAGCCATGACATGAGGTAAACAGGGTGAGTGTATTGGAAACGAAAATGGAAATTCGATTTCATATTTCAATGTATCTTAAATGACTTTTTATTGCATTGTAGCTTTTGGTGCCATGCAACCTCGGAGGGTGCCACTGGATTATGGCCAGTATTGATCTCGTTTGCCAAGAGATCCACCTTTACGATCCATTTATATAGGATGTTCCATTTATGTATAGGAACAAACAAGTGGCCTGCTTATGGTGGTTGTTACCATCGATGTTGGTATATACGGGATTTTATACAAAAAGAACCAGTGACCAGCCGCTCTGTAAGGTGGAAGCCAATCACATACATATGGCTATAATCCTGAAATCTAGAGTGCGACAACAATCAAGGGGGTAAGTTATAAGTGAAATCACATTGTTGCTTTCCAATCAGTTTGTTGATTTTGCGTGTTATTCACATTTGATGTGTTTTTTCAATAGGGGTAACTGTGGTCCCCATACACTGCTATTGATCGATCACATAGTAGGAAAAAAGAAGAAGTTTGAGTGAATAGATAAACATATGGAGGTAATACGGTTGAAGATGGTCGTTGAAGTATTTTGTAACTCTAAGGTTTCACCTTCATAATTGTAAACACTGTTTGTAATATTTTTTATGCACCGAAAGGCATTAGAAATTAGTTCAGAAATTATTGTCATTTACAAGTCTCGGACATACACATATATAAAAAAGTCTCGGAACATATTTAACTAGTCTTGGACCGTTTTAGCAAGAAGAAATCTCATAAGATTAATAGATATAAATATTAAAAAGTTTAAAGCAGACACTAGAAGAATTTTACCTTACATATGAACTTTAAGAGACTAGAATATCTTGATCTTGAAATAGCAGGATTGAGAAAGATAAAGCTAAACTTACAAAATAATATAAAAATTAGTTGTAACATCGAACATTTAGAAAATCAATATAAACACATACCCCACACTAGTAATAGTCAACAAAACTTTATTGTAGATTTATTAATTAATTTAGGACAAAATCTAGAAGAAAATATAGACAAGACTAATAAAAATATTACTGATTTAGCGAGCTTTTTTGAAAATAGTAAAATAAGTACGTTAAGAAAGAATCTAGACTACATAAAAGAACTAATAGGAGATTTTAATAGTACAATAAAAAGATTCCCCAGTAAAAAGGAAATATTAGAACTAACTAATTTAATTGAACAAAAAACCCCTAAGCCAGTAGAATTAGAAATAAGAAGTTTAGTTAAAAGCCTCAGTTTAGAAATAGAAAATATAAAACAAACTCAGCAAGAGTTAAGATCATAGATAAAAAGACTACATAAAGTCGCGGAACATATTTAACTAAAGTCTTGGACCATACAGGCATACACAAAAGTCTCAGAACATATTTAACTAAAGTCTCGGACCATACACATATATAAAAAAGTCTCGGAACATATTTAACTAAAGTCTCAGACTATACACAAAAGTCTCGGACATATACAAAAAAGTCTCGCACCACACACAGAAGTTTCGGACATATATACAAAAGTCTCGGACATATACATAAAAGTCTCAGTTTTCATTTGTACATTTTGAAAACAACATTTCTTTAATCATTCTGGATTACTAGGTCCTGGGATGTCTGCCTCCTTGGTCGGGCATGTTTGTTTGTTATGACCGACTTGGTGGCACTTGCTACACTTGCGATGAAATTGGTTAGGGATAGGTTCGCTACTATTACCTGGAAGCACTGGAGGGTTAGTACACCGCCTATTGTTGTGCCCGGTTTTGTGACATCTTCTACACTTCTATTTGGATGTCCTCTCTGATACGGATTTAAATCGATGCTCTTGCGGGCGTCTCGGAGCAGCTTCTCGTTGTTTGTCCTTTTTGGATTTTGGAGGTAATACCACTCACTGTCATATATCTTCAGGCACTTCCCAAGTATTAGGATGCCCAACCGGTATGATAGGCATTAAATATAGGGTAAAAATGTTTTTAGTCCCTCTAGTTTGTCCTATTGTATGTTTTGGTTCCCCTAGTATCAAGATTGGCCTGTTTGGTCCCCATAGTTTAGGTTTATTGTTGGTTAGGTCCCTGCCGTCCAATTCCGTTAGGATTTTTAAAAAGTCCGTCTATGAGACAAGGGCAAAATGGTAAACTCATAGTTTTCTACAAGATTTATTTTAATATTTATTAAATTATAAATATTTTTTAAAAATTAAACAATAAATAAATATTAAAAATAATAATCTGATAAAACTTGTCATGATTTATTAAAGATTTATTAAATAATAAATATTTTTTAGAAGAATTAAACAATAAATAAATATTAAAAATAATAATAATATTGTTTTAAATAATAATAATAATAATAATAATAATAATCCTATTCTCTATCTCAATAGATCCAAATACCATAAATCCATAGTCAAACCAAAACACCATAAATCCTATAAATAAATAAATAAATTGAACAAAACTAAAAAATTTCAACACTAAACACAAACACATACACAAACCCAAATCATCTCTTCTCTTTTGTCTCCCCAATCTTTTCTTTCTTAAAAACGTTGCCTCTAATCCCACCCTCTTCCCTAAACCCGATTCATCTTTCTCCCTAACACCCACCGCATCACGACCATTTCTCTCTAATCCCACCCTCTTCCCCAAGCCTAAAATCATCTCTCTCTTGTGTTCTCGATCTCTTTCGTGTCTTCGAGCAGCCAAGCTGCCGTCGGCATATGCATGCTCTCCGATCTGAACCGCCGCTTCGAGATAGACTATGATTTCGACTCCGACGGGCCTCAAGAGTACTACACTGGAGGCGAGAAGAGGATTGTTGAAGCTGATACCTGAAGCAATCCAATTACTTATTATCACAACTAAACTTTTTTTTTTTCTTGTGGAGAAATTGTTGAATTGTATTGTTTGGATTTGTGTTTCCAATGAATAAGAAGCAATTTTGAAGTAAATTTGAGTTTGTCTGATTTGGTATTGATTGGGTTTAGGGTTTGATTTGAATGTGTTTGTTTGATTTGAATGGGTTTGGTGTTGATTGGGTTTAGGGTTTGATTTGAATATTTTTGGTTTTTGATTTTTATCCTTAATTCCATTAGCTACTGACTGTTTTTTTTTTTTTTTTTATCCAATTGTTGTCCGCTTGAATCTGGTGGAGGATATGGTGATGGATGGTTCTGGTGCTGATGTTAAATCTGGGTTGGGGGTGATGTTGATTCTGGTGATCAAATCTGGGTTCTAGAGGTGATGTTTAATTTGGGTTGGGGGTGATGATCGAATCTAGGTTCTGAGTTTATTCCAAAGTTCAATCTGGTAGGATTGATTTTGATTTATGGATTTGATGATGATGATGATGATGAGTTTTGTTAAATTAATTTTAATTTATTTATTATATAATTCTTTAAATATGGAACAAAAAAAAATTGAACAAATTTGGAACAAAAAATTTGAACAAAACTAACAAATTAAAAATAAAAAAATAAAGATGACTTATTTAAATATGTTTTTATTTTTTGTTAAATTAATTTTAATTTTTTTTTGTTGATAAATATGTTTTTTTTTTAAATTAAAAAATAGATGACTTATTTAAAAAATAATCAGGGGCAGCAGGGTCATTTGACCCGCTGTCCCTGTCAGAAACCACTTTATTCACGGAAAATGTTACAGAAGGATCAAACGGGCCAATCCTGATACTAGGGGGACTAGAACAAACAATAGGGCAAACTAGAGGGACTAAAAATATTTTTACCCTTAAATATATGTCCACACGTGTTGCCTCTTGTAGTAGTTTGCACATAGGGAAGTGTAATCCAAGTTTTGCTCCTTGAAATAATGGAACTTGAAATAATGGAACAAAACATGTTAAAATTAAAAACCATAGGAATATATGTGAAAATTTAAAATATTTCACAGAATGAAAACTTACATAGCCGTTGCAAGTGCATGAGAACATGATAAATAATCCATTTGGAACTTGTTACATGTGTATGTCTTTTTCAACAAGTTCACCATCCACTGATCTCCTTTCAATTTAACCAAGAATATGTTCCAATCAACATAACTTACAGTCATGAAACTACATTTCTGAATACGTTTCGAGATCACCAATTGTGCAGCATCAGTTAGTTGGTGACACATGGAAAGTGCAGCTCGATGACAGTTATAATACCAATGTTGCAGCATATCCCTTATGAACTCAACCAAAGTCAGCATTGGTAATTTTTGTGCAAATCTCAAGCATGAGTTCAGGCACTCAGCATCATTGGTTGTCATCAACCTATACATTCGTTGGGAAAAATGGCACTGAACCACTTTTTTGGCTCGGCATTGACAACATAATCGTACACATTCTGGTGCATGTTACGTAACTCGCCCATTATACGGTTATATTTCAATTCTCGGTACTTTTTCGCTACTGCAAACATCATTTGTGCTATATCCTTTCTATAGAAACGTTTCTTTACGTTTTCAGAAAAGTGTCAAGCACATATGGTATGGGTTGCATATGGGAATATGCTAGCTATCTCAACTTCTATGCTTGCATGTTGATCAGAAATGAAAACCAAATATTCAATATGACGAAGGGTACATTTCAAGCAATCCAAAAACCACTCCCAAGAAGTGTTGTTTTTTGAATCCCTATAACAAAAAGCTATTGGATATGCTTGTTTATTGCCATCTTGTGCTGTTACCACAAACATTGTACCTTGACATCTCCCTTTTAGAAAGGTACCGTCAACAGCAATCATGTGACGCATACACCATTGGAAACCTTTAATTAATGCCCCTAACGTCGTGAAGAAATACAAAAATTTATTATCCTCTGTGCACTATAATTTTGTGATTATGCTAGGATTGTGTTACTCCAGAACATAACGAAAATATGGCAGTAGTTGGAACGTTTCTTCATGACCTCCATAGGTCAATGCCAATGTATAATGCAAGGCTTGATGAGCCTTACTGTACATAATTTGGATGCCATACATTGTTTTCATATCCGTAATTATGTCTTTAGGTTTCATTAGACGACCATCGTGTTGTTGGAGTCTAAGGGCTATTACTTCACCAATATCACTAGCTTGTCGATGACGCCGATGGACCTTTTCTAAGGGACAACTATGTTCACTCACAAACTTCTCACTTGAAAGTATATGCCTTCATCTCTCCTCTTTTCACCTTCCATTCATAGTTCTCCCTCATTGCATGAAGACCTATTAACCTTTTTAAATTGTTTTTTTTTTGTTGTTGAAAAAATTGACCTTTGTAAATCAAAGTGTTAGGTTCACGTGATCCCATGGTGTTGTTCACTTGACCAAACGAATATGCTTTAGATCCGGTAATAAATCAAGTTGATTGATTATCGAAACCTGACATATTAAGATTTTCTAGGACATCGGATGTCCCCACCATATCCGCTGCACTACAACGGGGATGGTCACCTTGTACATGCTTTCCTTCAATTAGACGTTGTATAGATTCTACAATGTTTTCATGGTCACCTACATGATTATGATTGGGTTCTATATTTGGCTCCATATTAGCCTTAAATTGACACCGAAAGTAATGGTCAAAAGGATGTTCAACGTCAGCTGCAAGGTCAACTATAGGCGGGACACTAAAAATGTTTTCTACACCTTAGGGATTTCCATCGTTATCAGTCCCACTCCATTGTGTCTACATTTGGTTACTACCATTAACGGATGGATAATCTTCGGGATTTCCATGAAGAAGGATGGCATCACCCATCACACCTCCACATCTCCTTTCAATTAGGCTAACACATACTTGAGGAATCACCATATCTTCCCCTAACATAAACTGAATATCATTGTCGTTTCTTACAAATGTGCGACATGTAGTGCCAGGAACGCATAATATTGAATGTAGATCAATATTGTATTTGTTTGGATCATGTGGACAATGGACTGCACGCACGCCAAAAACTCGTCAAAGGTCATATTTTTTAACACGTATATTCCTCGATTATCCGAGCCAACAAACCTCTGGCTTCCGTCTAGTAGTTGCTTCCATCGACCGTTATAGGATATAACTATTCTAACCCTATCCATTTTCTTGTACACAAAAATATTAACAAAATGAAGTTGGTATATCATAAGACATAACAGTGGGGATTATACAATAAAAATGAATAAAAACTTAAAGTTAATAAGTGTCTGAAAATAGTTAATAAGTCTCGGCATAAAGTCCATAAGTCTCGGAGCAGAAAACTAAAATCTCAGAATAACTCGGAGGACAACAACGTCTGAGACTTTTGAAAACAATTTCCAACAATTTGGAAAATAATGTCCGAGACTTTTATGCTACATGTCTGAGACTTTTGTAACAATCTCCGAGACTTTTCAAAATAATTTCCGAGACTTTTGAAAACAATGTCCAAGACTTTTATGCTATATGTCTGAGACCTTTGTAACATTCTCTAAGACTTTTATACACTATCTGAGACTTCCATCCGAGACTTTTATACATTTTTTGAGACTTTAAGAACTGTCAAAGACTTCTGTCGAAAACTTTGGAACCATGATCCATAAAGTTGTTATCTCAGACCTATGAATGAATTTTGTTATACATTTACAAGCCGACAAGATGAGTGAATTGAGAGAAGGTGTTAATCGGAAAAAGTGGTAGCTAAATCAAGGAAGAACCTTTTCCCCTAAGAGAACTCAACCAGCCAACCTAATGTAGGGAAAAATATACCGTAAAGTACACGCAGCGGAAGCGAGACTAAAAAAATAGGTTTAGTAGCTTTTAAAATTTTTTCCTTTTATGAACCTTAAACCCTTTTAATCAATTAAAGATATATTTTATCTAACAAAAGAAGAATACCTTTTGTCGCGTGATCCGATTGACTTACGTCGATGGTAATCCGCAAGATCTTCAATTCTAGCACGAACGTGGATCACCTAGGAGCGTGGTCTCCCTTTTCTTTGAATTGCAAGCCTGTGATTGGATAAAACAAACTTTTCTCTGATATGTTAGTCACAAAAACAATCAAAAGAACACTAAGATTATTCCGGTCACTTTTGAGTTCTCAATCTTATGATCGAAACTCGCGTGAACCTCGATCGATGTTGTATACACAAGCTTATTGATGAATAAGCAAATAGTATACCATCAAAGAATAATCTATGTTTATTTTTGTTTTAGTAGAATAAAAAAATTATCTTTCTATGAATTGAGAAGAAGAAGGAAATAGAATTTAAGCACACCAAAACCCTAAGTGGCCGAAAATTATAAGTCCACTTATATATGTGGCAAAATTTTCTTTCTTCCTTTTTTTACTAGGGTGGCCGAATTCTCTAACCTAAAAGGAACTAGGGTTGCCGCAATACTCAAGCCAAAAGGAGTTTGTATTGCACCATAATTCCTATTTAGTTTAAGACTTCCAAACCCTAATCAAACTCATAAATCTTTTATTCTTTTATTTGACTAAATAAAAAGACTTCTTATTTGATTAAATAAATAAAATTAATTATTTATTTCCTTGTCAAACAAGTCTTTTAATTTAAGTATACTACTACCAATAGTATACCTTTAGGAATCATATTTCCTAATCAGAAAAGATTTGTTTCTTAATTAAACAATTAATTAATTCTTATTTAATTAAACAATGAAACAAAATAATATATAAGGTTAATTAATTCACCTTGCCGCCCCATATAAACATATTGGGCCATATATTATTTTCTTATTTCATTTAATCCATTGGACTTTAAATAAAAAGCCCATATGTGAACTAGACCCATTCTTACTAAAAGAAACAAGCCCACATGTCATTCATTAATATATAAATATAATTGAGCAGCCCATTACATAAATAATGTGCAAATTATATTCTTAATATATTAAATGCAATTCTAGATGGACCCTTAAATTGGTCCGGTAGAATATATCAAGTGATCCATGTAAGTCCGTGTGGATTGAGAATCTTGGCGGGCTATCTAAATTTAAGCTTCAATAGACATAACCTAATCACAATCAACAAATGATTCACTTAGGTCCGATCCATTAATTTTAACTCATTCCACTAAAGAGCTAAAATTGAACTCTTAAATAAAGACAGAAAAGGAAGATGTTTCCTCATTCATACCCTAGACAATCATGTTGGAGATAGTGTATCCTCGTGATTAATATCAGTAATCGCCAAGAGTTCATAGACCGCCTATAACTCTCCAAGTTACCATATTTACTCATATGACCACGTTTTGAACTTGGATATTTTGACTTGTCCAGAAGCCATGTTTTCAATAGATACTATCGAAAACTCAACGTTGAGATTTAATATCCAATTACCTCAAAACATCCATATGATGATATTATACTCTCATTTGATAAATGGAGCCACGATGTCCATATCTATAAATGAAGTCCTCTATCGATTAACAAATGAATATCACCAAACTATCGAGGATAGACTATACGATATAATCGTATTCATTGATAACTCAAATGATATCACTTGCAACCATAAGTCCATCATTTATCTCAGGATTAAGATAGACTCTCCGATTGTCCTGATAATGAAATGACTTTTATCTACTGACGGTTATAGATAAAGTATTTCATTGTGATCCAGTTCAATGCACCCAGTGCACTAGATTCTTTTGCTCGAAGACACTCCGATGATTTTAGACTCATCATATCTCATTTGATCCCACTCAAATGCTAGCAAAAGAATTCTACAACTTTAACAAGATAAAGGTGCCCAACCTTTAACTTAAGTTGTGAACAATATTCAAGACTAACTAAAGAATTGTGTCTACCACATACATCTCCAGATGTACGAACAATTCTTCTTTTCTCATAGTCTTTAGACCTTATGATTATTTACTTTGACAAATATAATATTAAACTATAAATGCTATAAGATTTGTTTAAACCAGAAATCACTTTATTAATATGAAAAAGATTGTTAATTACAATATTACACTCTTGCTATTGAGCATAATCCTAACACCTAACCCGGTACCAGGGAGTACCCGGTCCCTCATATGGTACCTCATACGAAGAAGGATCTGGTCTATCAGGAACCAGTCCTTCCCAAAACGCCTGGTATGGAAGAAGAACCCGGTTCTTCAGGGACCAAGTATAGAAGGAGACACGGTCCACTAGGGACCAGCCTCCCCAAAAGTTCCTTGAACAGAGAAGGACTTGGTCCATTAGGGACCCGGTCCTCCCCAAGACACCTGATGGGTGGAAGAGACCTAGCCCAGAACTTTTCCCTTTAGGGAGCCCAACCAACCACCCTAACCCAGTACTAGGGAGTACCTGGTCTCCCATAGGATACTCTATACGAAGAAGGACATGGTCTGTCAAGAACCTGGTCCTCCCTAAAGTGCCTGGTATGGAAAAAGAACCAGGTCTTTCAAGGACTTGGTATAGAGGGAGGCACGGTCCACTAGGGACCTGCCTCCTTAAAAGTACCTAGAATAGAGAAGGACCTGGTCCAATAGGGACCCTGTCCTCCTCAAGACACCTGATAAATGGAAGAGACGTGGCTCATAAGGGACTCGGTTTTCACCTAACACGCATTGTTAAGATAAAGTTGAGTGTGAGGAGGATCCCCTCGTCCAGACCAAGACCATTCAAACACACCTGCCAGACTAGAACTGATCCTTGCACTAGCTAGGTTGAAACATCTAGCATCTCGGAGAGTGTTCTAGAATGACCTAGGAAACACCTAGCAAGTGGCATCCCTTACCTAGGGTTGACATTAGCCCTCATGTTGGGACGCATGGGTATGGAGAAAGAGTCGGGGCAACCTTCAAAACCCCGACAGTAGACCATTAATGAAAGACAGCAAGCATGGAAGAGGAAGGATAAGCAATCAATGGCTGGGATCACCCAGTGGCTACACTTCATCAACGGTTACCTCCCCTTCCACCTAAGCCTTAATTGAAGTCAACTACCCCATGCATGAAAGAGAAAGTTGTATTTCCTTAGCAAAATGCTTGTTAAAGCCCAGCAAGTACGAAGAAGAAAATGGTGGAGAAGGGTGCCTGACAGTGTGCAGCTGGACAAGCACTGACACTGTCCCATACCAGGCCAAACGTTGACAACGACATCCCAGAGCAACGATGACCTCCTCTGACCAATGCTAGTGCCCTAAAATGCCACACAAGTACCACATCAGCTCTGCTGAAGCACCTAAAGGGACCTAGGGCATATGTGGGGGTCAATCATGGTCCTTGAGGGTGCATGCCAACCACGATCCTAATTCAAGGCAACAGTGAGGATCAGTTCCACCCATTTCGGCCTAAGGACTAAGGCTCCCACCTATCTAGGCCAGGATCCCTGCATGAGACACACCCCAGTGGCATCATCCCAGCCCTTCAGCTTCTGCCACCTCGACACTTAACTTAAGTGGACGGTGGGGATTGAGTCGGGCAATTCCTGCCTAAAATGATCATCTCTCACCTACCCCTTTAGCATATACACTATAAGTACCCGAACACTCAAAAGTAAGGAGTTGGCCGTAAAAACCAAAAGCAAGTCCTTGAGAGAACCCCATCTAGTTCAAGCTTCTATGCATTTATCCTACTTGGCTACTACCCGCCTAGTTCAAGCTCCTATGCGTTTACCCTACTTGGCTCTACCCGCCTAGTTCAAGCTCCTATGCGTTTACCCTACTTGGCTACTACCCTACCTAGTTCAAGCTCCTATGCGTTTATCCTATTTGGCTATTATCCTGCCTAGTTCAAGCTCCTATGTGTTTTTCTTTACTAGGTTATTACCCCACCTAGGTCAAACCCATCATGTTAACCCAGCCTAGCTACTACTCATTTTCGACACCCTTCATTATATTCGTAGTTGTAGTATTAGCCGTAAAATGAAAGGCCACCTCTAATGTATGACTTTGACAATTAACAAAAGAGCATTTTTACTACTGCTATAGTGTCTCTCCATCCTTCCCCTAAAGGATCTGTAAGGTTTTTGGTTTGTCTTGGCATAATACCATATCAAAATGATGTTTTTCTTGCATTTGATTAGTAGTCTTAGAATAATGATTCAAAGCTTCAAAGAAAGACGTGGCCACAATATCATGCAAGGTGTCTTCGAAGAGGAAAGGTCTACATTGCACAACTAAGGTAAAATAGACCTCCTTCTTACAAGGCATAGACACACACAAACAAATCATTAATATGTGTCCCTGCATCATTGTGCACCATTTATATAACACATTCACATGTTTTTATATGCTTATGCATTGAACTAAAATTCTCATACGTTGTAAAATTGCATGTTATAAGACTATGCCTAGGAAACGGCATACATGTGTGACATTGTGTTTATTTGCTTACATTTTATTGTTTTTGGACTTGAACATGATCTCTTATTATTCCTTATTGAGTCCTGGTCATTTCAGTTACTCATTCATTTGGTTTCGAGTCTAAACGATGTAGCCACGTTACTTTTCGTTTTCATTCGTTGAATTGTTTTCGTCGTCGTATTCCGAGATGAATTCTCAATTTTTTGTCAAAGTTTCGTAGTCGTCGTTGTATGTGAGGGAGTCACAATTCGTAATCCAAATAAGGATTTGAAATCGAAGTTTGGAGGTCTGGATACGGCAGAAGAACATGAGCTGAGCACGGGAGAAGCAAGCAAGGCCAAAGGCCAAGCTTGGCTCACCACGTGTGGAGGCTGTGTGCCACATGGCCTAGATAGCCCTCTATCCATGTGTGGCACACGCACCCCACACGGGCTGCTGACATGGTAGCTCGTGATTGGTGGCCTCCTTCTGAAAGTATACAAACAAAGTTAAATTGCTTAGAGCGTACCTAGAGGGGGGGGGGGGGTGTGAATAGGTTTTTACGCCTTTTTCAATTCCTTGAATAAACTCATGTTTATATCCCTCAAGGTAGCTTTATATACAATACATAAAGAGAACACTCATACATAGACAAGATAAGCATTTTATTATTTAGGCATTGTCTACATATATCAATTTGTTGCATGAGGTATAATAGCACAAAAACACAATATCAAAGAATATTTGTATATCAATATTGTTCAATGTATTACAAGAATGAACAAATATAACTATACACAAAGATAACTATATACGAAGAATTACAATTACAAATATGATCAAAGTGGATTGTCATACAAATAACACTTTACAAATACTTGTTCAAATATACATCACAAGAGAATGATATACAACAAGATAACAACATACACATATATAAAAATAGAGAGATAGAGAAAGAGACAATGGACACAAAGATTTTTATGTGGTAAACCTCCGAAGAGGAAACATCCACGGGTTGAATCCACAACCATTGGCAAAGCAATCCACTATATGAAAAAGGACTTACACACTCAAGACTATTAACACAATGATATCTACCTCAAGCTATCATCTCCTAATTTACCCTCGGGCTAGTGAACCACTACGCTTACTCCCTATCCAAGAAGTGTCCTATACCTCTAGGAAACAACTTCCTATCCAAGGCTCTCAAGCCTCTAGGAAGATTCCCTTGCTTAACAATCTAGATCACAAGGATCCTAGTCAAGCTCCCCTAGCCTAAATATCCAGAGTACCAAACTCCTTGCTAAGACTTTTGCTTGGCTATCCAGAACTCATTCCTAGCCAAGTTTTCTTGCTCAAGTTAAAGCTTCACTTACTTTCACAAAAGAATTCAACCTTTCCACAAGGCAAATGATCTAGGTGATGCAAATGATGCAAATCACAATCAATACAACATAGAACATGTGATCAAGAAATTCCATGGAACAAATAGACCTAAACATGTGAGAACACAAGTAATAAAACTCTAGATGCAAAATATGAATTAAACCTAGAGCATGTGAAAACACCTAACACAAAAGCTCACTGTTTCATTCATGCAAATAACACTTGAATAAATCATAAACATGAAGCACATATTCAAGATGATATAAACATACACAAAAATGTACGAAACATAAAATGTATTCAAGGAATATTCTAGCCAAAGATTTAGATCAAGGATATAATGATAAATCAATTAAATCCTAGATGTTTCTAAAAACACATGCACAAGCATTAATCCTAGATATTATCAATCAAAGGATCAAAGCACATTTCAAGGATTATTAATCATAAAATAATTCAATCAAGTCTCAAATAATCCTAGATATTAAACTAATTACAATACAACTCTCAATCATGTGAAAATCGTAGAATCAAAGAAACTAGTTCACATATGTTTCTAATTAGACTTTTTATTAAGTTTAATTATGAAACTATCTTTCTCAATAGCATTCACCATACATATACATACATATACATACATAGAGAGGAAGAAACCCCAAGAAAATTGAAGGTTATAAAAGAAGAAATCACAAAGATATGAACACTACCTTGTAATCACGAGCTGGTAAGTTTTTTTTATGTAGAATCATTAGAAAAATCGATCAAACAGCTGCAAGACCACTTGGAAAAGGTAGAGAACTCAATTACGAACAATCTCCAACTTTAATCAAACAAATCCGACTTCATATGAGAGTGTTATGGTGTTTGGAATGTTAGCAAAGTTGAGAGAAAATTTCTGGTGTGAGTTTCAAACTTTTCTTCTTGAAATGAAATGGAAGGGAATGAAAATACTTAAAAGGAAGAGAGAGAGAAGGAAGAAGCCACCAATCACGGGCTGCCACGTCAGTAGCCTATGTGGGGCGTGTGTGCCACACGTGGACAGAGGGCTGTCCAGGCCGTGTGGCACATGGCCTTCGCACGAGGACAACCAAGCTTGGCCTTTGGCCTCGCTTGCTTCTCTCGTGCTCCGTTTTCTTTCTTCGGCCGTATCTGGGCCTCTGAACTCCGATTTTTAATCCGTCTTTGGATTATGAAGTGTGATTCCCTCTCGCACAATGATGACTACGAAAATTTGACAAAAGATTGAGAATTCATCTCGGAATACGATGACGAAAACAACTCAACGAATGAGAACAAAAAGTAGTGTAGCTACATCGTTTGGACTCGAAACCAAATGAATGAGTAACCGAAATGACCGTGACTCAATAAGGAATCATAAGAGATCATGTTCAAGTCCAAAAATAATAAAACAAAAACAAACAAATACAATGTTACACATGTATGCCGTTTCTTATACATAGTCTTAGAACATGCAATTCTACAATGTATGAGAATTTGAGTTCAATGCATGAGCATATAAAAACATGTGAATGTGTTATATAAATGGTGCACAACGATGCAAGGACACGTATGAATGATTTGTGTGTGTGTGTGCCTTTGCCTTAAAGAAGAATGAGGTCAATTTCACTTTAGATATGCAATGTAGCACATTCCTCTTCGAAGACACCTTATTGCATGATATTGTGGTCATGTTTTTCTTTGAAGTTTCGAATCATCAATCTAAGGCCATTAATCATAAACAAGAAAAAAATTGTTTTGATATGGAATATATGCCAAGACAAACCAAAAGCCTAACAATCTCTCATTTTGGCAAATTCCATGTCAAAACCCCTATACATATACTAAAATAATTACAAAGAAAATTTGGTCACAATGAGTGCAATGATTTACACATTTTAGACAAAATTTCCAACAACAAGTCTTGAACTTCATCTTAGTCTTCTCTTTATATCACCTAAAAATAACTTGAAGGCACATAAATATCCAAGAGATGACACATATGGCAATATATACTTATTGGCAAGAAAATAAACATTTAAAGTTCAAATGGATCATGTATGCTCCCCCTTAATACATACTATCCACCAAAATATTCTAGCCAATATTAATCAAAAATATTACATGCCGTAGAGTTCATACTTGATATCAAAATACACAAAACATAAAAAATTGAGAACTAAGAGAGCTAGAACTAACATGTATAACATGTATCTCCCCATATATCTCCCCATAATTCTCCCCCTTTTGACATGATATGAAGCCAAAAAGAAAGAATAAGAAAATATACCTCAAGGCTATTCTAGCCACTTGTGCCACCAAGGAAAATTGAGCGATTGGTTGATCTCACATAATACTTTGAAGTAGATGCATTCCTTTCCAATTCCTTGATCTTCTCATCCTGAACCTCTACTCTAGTATTGAGCTCTTTAATTCCTATGCGACTCCTCAATTTGCCTCCTTGACTCTTCAACCTCTTTCTTCAAATGTAAAGCCCAAGTAGGAAGAATAGGTGCACAAGATACATGGTTTGAATCATATGATTCAACAAAAAGCCTAAATGTATCATTAGACTCTCCATTTCCCTTGTATGACATGCTTGCCACACGTTTATCACTTAACTTCTCTAAGGGAGGTAAAAGCGCATCATTGTCTTGATTCTTCAACCCTTTGGCTAAACAATAATAAGAAATAAAACTTGGAAATGTCAATTTCTTGTCCAAACAAGTTGAACAAGCCATAATCTCTACATGTTCAGTAAGCACTTTTCCAAGGTTAATGGGTTGGTGAGTCACTAACGCATACACGATCTTGATCTTTTCTTTATTAAGTTCGGTGGCATTAGTAGAGACAACAAGATTTGCACAAACAAACAAATGCCAAAAAGCACTAATCTTGGTCAACTCACTTTGCCTAATAAAGGCACGTTTACCCCACTCAAAATCAACATCGTCACAAAAAGTCTTACCCATCAAATCAAGGTTTTCCACGACATCAACATCTAGGAAATCTGACTCAATATCATCTGGCAATTCTAGAAACTCATTCAATTTCCAAGAATTTACTTTAAAGACAACTCCTCTCATATCCATAACGACATCTTCAAAAGCGGTACTCTCCTTGTACTCATAATAGAATTCCCTAACCATTGTCTCATTCACAATTCCTATTGAGTCAATCAAAGAATTACACTTTCTTTCACAAATGGCCTTATGAACATAAGAATAAATTCAAGAATTCAAATCTATACCTTTCTCTTGAATAATCTTTTTTCACCCAAAGATTCCCAAACTCTTCAACTTGTTAGCTTTGGTAACTTTGGAAGAGGATGTAGGTTTAGACTTATCAACGGGATTAGAAGAATTGCTACCAACAACTTTCTTAGCTTTTCCTATGACCTTGTATCACACAAACACTAAAAACAAATATGAGTGGAAACATCAAAACAAGTTAGTGACCAATAAACATGTACAAAGGCAAAAACATTATTTTTGAACAAATCAATATGCACATCAATAATAAGCATAGCGTCGTAAGATTTATCAAAAACAAGAATAATGCCAACAAACAACAATCTTGAAGAATCATGTGAATAAATCATAAAAGAGAACAAAAACATAGCATATTATGGTCCCCTTTGATAAATGCCCCATATAAAATCTAGATAGACAATTGTTCACAAGAATCGCCACACATTCATATTTCAAGCAATTTTCATAGTTTTTCAAGTAAACTCCATATAGCAAAGAGAGTTACATTAAGATTTTCAATCACTCTCATATATTTTAAAAAATTGCTAGAGTATCAAAATACCAAATAAGCAAATGTGAGTGTGTGAACATTTTGCTTCAAGAATATGAAATGAAGTAGTTTAGTAATCAAGCATGCAAACATTTTCAACAACTATCCATCCTTAAACTTTCCATAAAAAGGTCAAACCGGTTATCATCCGAATTTTGCTTTTAAAGAAAATAGTTTTTAACATATGAGCGTTGTGTGTGCATGTGGCTCATTTACCCGTTTCTATTTGTCAACCCAAGCTCATTTGATTATTCGATTATACTCCATATAACCTTTTTTTTTGTTTTGTTTTAGGCTTGAATCAAAGTATTTTTTTTTTATTGATTCTTTTCAATAGTACTTTGATTTTTCTAACATAAACATATACACCTCTTGACGGCTTCACTCATCACAAAGGCATAGCCCTTTCCAACATTGGGTGGCTTCACAACCAATATGTGTAGCCTTTTCCAAGAGGGTGCTCGTTGAGTACTATATTGTCGAAGCAAATAGATACAAACCAAAGGTCATTTTTAAATGTACTAATTTTAAAACATCAAGAGTATCCAAAACTCACATTTATCAAATTCAACGACATAACAAAACATATAAGAGAAGCCAATTGCATTTTTGAAACCAAATTTTAAGGCTTAAAATCACATGATCGAAAAGCAAGTAAAGAGACTTACTTAAGATCTCTACTCCTCAAGAGAGTAGCTTTTAAAGAATATGAAACATATTTTTCAAAAACTTGCCACTCAACAATCATACAAATAATAACACATATCATGATTAAGATCAATGTGAACAATTATCACCAAAAGATCTTAGACTAGTAAATGTCAACGAGGACCATATAAACACTTTATTAGTTCTCAAGTATGACATGCTTAATGAAGTGATAAAAACAATGAGTTGAAAGATGAAAAGTAAATAAGCAAGCAATATGATATTAGAGATACCTTCGCAAGCTATTTTCATCAAATGCAAGGCCTTCACCCTTTTTATGAGTCCTCTTGGCTTGTATGTTCTCATGACTACAAGTTATAGGTTTGTCGATTCCAAGAGACTAAAGGCTAAGCATTTCAACTCAAACAAACAAAAATGACTTTCTCTAAAAGTCTTAACAAAATTATCATCATATAGATATCATAAAAACAACTTCTCAAAAAGTTAATCAATAGATTTCGACTATCATAACAAAGAATGTGAGATAGCTAAGTTCATGTTGAGTCATAGAGATACAAAGCAAGCAAGCTCAGTTTCTTAATAACATAACACTAATCTTAAAGCTAACTCACATGTGCAACTTGTAGGGAAAAACGTTTGCATGAGGCGGAAGCAAGACTAAAAAGAAGTTTAGTATATTTTAAAATTTTTCCATATTTGAACCTTAACCCTTTAATTAATTAAACATATACTACAGAAGATATCATACCTTTGTCACATGATCCGATTGATATTGTGTCGATGGTAATCCACAAGATCTTCCAATCCGATCACGAAGGTGAATTACCTAGGAACGTGGTCTCCCTTCTCTTTGAATTGTATATCTAAGAATGGATAACAAAACTTTTTTGATCTTTGTTAGTCACAATAAACTCCAAAAGATTGCAAAGAATGTTCCGATCACTTTTGAATTCACAATCGTTAGATTGAAACTCGCGTGAACCTTATTCGAAATTGTGCACAAAACCTTTTGATGTAAAAGTTAGTAGTGCACTATCAAAATAAGAACAATCTCTTCTCTCAATCTCTCTTGGCTGAATTCTCTCACTAGTTTTAGGGAAGGATTTTATTTTTTCTCTCTAGCAAAAGAAAATCAATTTTCAATTGTAAAAACTAGAGGTAGCCGAATTCTATCCCTCTCATTATATAGGGACCGAATTTTTTGCCTAAAAAAAAAAACTAGGGTTGCTGAATTCTCTCTTGTGTAAACAAGGTGGTCACCAAAATCCTTTTCCAAAAAGGATTTGTGTTTCCACAAAAGACTTCTTTCAATCTTCTTAGAATTCAAACATTAATCCAACTCTTTAGTGAATTTGTGACTATATAAAAGACTTCCTAATTTGACTAGATAAATAAGAGATCTAGATAAATAAATCCCTTATTTATCTACTTGTCAAATATAGTCTTTTATATTTAATATACTACTACTAATAGTATAATACTAGGAAACATATTTCCTAATCAGAAAAAGATTTGATTCATAATTAAATAATTAATTAACATATTAATTAATTTCCATTTAATTAAATAATAAAATAAACAATATAATAGGCTAATAAAATTAACCTTGCCGCCCATGACCAATACATGGGCCATATATTGTTTTTCTTATTTTATTAAATCCATCTGGACTTTAATAAAAAAAAGCCCACATGTGAACTAGACATATTCTTACTTAAAGAAACAAGCCCACATGTCTTTTATTAATATATTAATATAATTAAACAGCCCATTAAATAAATAATGTGCAAATTATATTCTCAATATATTAAATACAATTCAAGATGGACCCATAAATAGTCCGGTAGAATATATCAAGTGATTCATGCAAGTCCGTGTAGATTGGGGATCTTGGCAGACCTATTTAAATTTAAGCTCTAATAGACATAACTCAATCACAATCAACAAATGATTCACTTAGGTTCAATATATTAATTTTAGTTCATTCCATTAAAGAAATAAAATTGCACTCTTAAATAAAGATTAGGGATGGGAATTTCCCCTACGGGGCCCCGCCCCCATTTGGGGGCAAAATTTTCCCCCAAATGGGGTTTTGGGGTGGGGGTGGGGGTGGGGGGAACCTCACCCCACCCCCATTTCCCCATTCCCCCATTTTCTAAATAAGGGTAGGGGGTGGGGCCCCAAATCCCCCATTTCCCCCATTTATTTTTATTTATATATTTTAATTTTATTTTCTTAAAAAAAAAAAAAAAAAAAAAAAAAAAAAAAAAAAAAAAAAACTCTAACTCTATTAGTCTATTACTCATATTTTGGATTGATCGAAAGCTTTAAATTTGTTTAAACTTTTATGTGTAATAGGGTAATACACTAACACTATATTATTATAGTATTTGTATTAATTTTGGATTAAATTAAATCAATTATATATTTTAGATTGTATATTTTGTTAATTATTGGATTAAATATTGAAACAGGGTAAAATAAAAGTTTAGTCCGATCGAATTCCGAATTTCGGATTTCGGATTGAAAAATTTTAGGATTAGAAATGGGGGAAATGGGGGAAATGAGGGACGGGGGTGGGGGCAGGGGAACCTCCCCCCAAACACCCCCATCTTCAGTTCCTCCAAATGGGGTTTGGGGGTGGGGGTGGGGGAACCCTCCCCCGCCCCATTGAGCCCCCATTCCCATCCCTAATAAGGATAGAATAAGTAAGCGATTCTCATTCTTACCCTAGACAATCTTATAAGAGATAGTGAATCCTCGTGAAGAATATCAGTAATCGCCAAGAGCTCATTTGAGCTATCAATGAGTACGATTATATAGCATAGTCTAACCTCGATAGTTTGGTGGTATTCATTTACTAATCGATAGAGAACTTCATTTATAGATATGGACATCGTGGTTCCATTTATTAAATGTGAGTAGAATATCATCATATGGATGCTTTGAGGTTTTGGATATTAAATCTTAACGTTGAGTTTTCAATAGTGACTATTGAAAGATGACTTCTGGACAAGTCATAATATATATCCAAGTTCAAAGTGTGGTCATATGAGTAAATATGGTAATGGTTGAAGAGTGTGTTGAGAGCCTCTCAAACACGAAACCGTAACCAATCATATGTGAACCAATTCTACAAACAAAACTATATTGAGCCCCAATGATAGTTTCGTAATGTAAAATGACAACATGAAAGTCTAATGAATGTGAAAAAAGTGAGTGTATCTCTGACCATAACTCACCTAGAGCCCCTACAATGAGAAATAGCCTAAAACCAATAATTGTAACTCCAACCATGACTCACCTAAAGCCCCTAGAGTGAGAAATATCCAAAGTCCAATTGTTAACAGAAAACATAGAACCAAACCTCATCTAATATGGCGATTAATAGGTTCATCCATTCTTCCTAGCTAATTAGCCAAGACTATGCCCGTAAAGTCCCTCTAAAGGCAGCACAATCCTAACTCTAACTCAAACCCATCCATGAACATGCAATTTCGACCTTCCGTCAACATACAAACACAAAATGAGATATTTGATTACAACTACTCCTAATTTACATTAATCTACTCCTAATCTCATCCATGAATACATATAATTTCCACTCATCTATAAACATGCATTTCAAGATAAGATATATATTCAATAACAATGAAGAATGAATCAAAACACAAATTGGATATAAAAACAACCACACACACACACACACACACATATATATATATATACTAAGCACAAATTAGGTTTACAAATATTCCCAAGTGGGGATTACATATTCAAGAAAACAAGAAATGCAAGAAATGGGTAAAAAGAGATACAACCCTTGAAGAAAACCTCCTCCAAGAGCTCCTCTCCATGCTTGGTCCGAAATTGGTCAAAAAGCTCTCCTATTTCCTTGCAATCTACTACTAAATATGGTGGATGATGGGTAGAAATTGGATGTGGTGAGCTTCCCATGTAGGAGAACCTCCATGTGAGCTTGAAAGCATCTCTCTCACTTATTAAGATAAAGAAAATGAAAAAGAAGAAGAAGAGGAAAAGGGCTGCTCGTTTATGGTATGATGAGAAAAGAATAAAAGGTGTATTTATAGTGTTAGGAAGTTAGGGCATGATTTTGGGGTGAAAAGGCAAGTTTGCCCTCGTCAGGCTTCAAGGCTACCAACAAAGCTACCAATTTGGTCGCCACATTGGTTGCCTTAGCTTCTGTGAGAATTTTGGGCAGAGGTTGAGGTGACCGGCAAGGCTACCAAATTTGGTTGTCACGCACACTGGTGGAATTTTTAGCTTCGCACACCAGCTACTCAAACGAGCATAACATTCTCTAGAAAGCTCATAATCTCAATCCATAAAATGTTCTAGAAACTAGACTCCCGGGGCTTTCCAAATATATGTAGATCTCATCATGGTTCGTTCTGAGGAAGAAGATATGACCTCCGCAATTTTAACGTTCTGCACAAGCCTACACCAATTCAACCCATTTAGCTTCTGGAAAACAGGGGGGATTCTGCCACGGTCTCAGTGTCACGTTCTAGCTCAATGACAGATCAAACCGTGGAAACATATGGATTCTCTTGGCCACGACTGGGCTTAGATCACGTCGTGATCTGTGTCAACGGTGAGGCACGACACTCTGCGTAATTTCCAATTCTTCACGTTTTTTGCTCATTTTTACCTCCCAAATGTTCCTTTACGCTCAAAACCTATTGTAGGGAATATTTACCTACACATGACTCAAAACACACATTATATACAAAAATACGCTCGAAAACGAGACAAACAATCGGAAATGAGGGACCTCAAATATGTATAAAATAGTCCGATCAATATATGATCTCCAAAAGGTTGGGATGTGATAGATAGAACTTTCTTAACAAAAATATTAAAGCATCCACATTTGAATGAGGGGGAGCATATTTATCTAGGCTTTTTACGATTTTGAGGAAATACAATGCACTGTACTGTTTTTCCTTCACTAGGTTTTTATCTCACTGGGTTTTTCGTAGTAAGGTTTTAATGAGGCAGTTTTGCACCCCCATTACCATTAAAGGTTAATTAGAGATGTAGATGAATAATATACTCTTTTTCCTCTACTAGTTTTTTTTCCCATAGGGTTCTTACTAGCAAAGGTTTTAACAAGGCATATTGACTATATGATTGATGGACATTAATTCAAGAGGGAATGTTATAAATATTATGCAATTATATATAAATGAATCCATCAATACATGGGAGTAACTTCCATTCTTTTGTATTCCCACCAGCTCTATCATAATGATCAATTTTATTATTCATTATAATGTAATTTATGTATAGTACTTAATGTAATGTGGGATTGTGAGACTATATAAAGGGTCTCTTACTGTTGTATTTTACATACTTTCTGATTATAACAATTGAGGAATAAAATACTTTTTTCTTGAGCTATTCTTTCTTGAGTAATGCTAGACGTCCCAATTTTTTTTTTCTCAAATTCTATCCCAAATGATATTACACGTGAGGTGTCAACATCATATTAATTACCATATAATTCCATGATTTATAAGATGCTGACACCTCACGTGCCACATCATTTGGGACAAAATTTGGTTAAAAAAAAATTGGATGTCTAGCATTACTCTTCCTTCTTCCTTCTTCCTTCTTCCTTCTTCCTTCTTCCTTCTTATATTTTAAGTTTATATTCTTGTTTTGTTCTAAATCTATTTATAACATACCCATATATATTTATAGAGTAATATTACATTACCCAAATTTGGTGCCCAAATGATGTGGCAACACTGTAAATCATTCATATAATAATTTAAATGAATGGTCTACAGTGTAGCCATATTATTTGGGCACAAGATTTGGACACCAAATTTAGACAGTGTAGCATTACTCATATTTATATATTTATTGAATTTTCATTTGTACTAAAAGAAACAAACATTAATTAAAAAAAAAAAAAAAAACTCACAAGTCACAAGCAGAAACGATGTCGTGTAAGTTTGTGATGCAAGAGAAGAGCCTGTAGACTTGTATGGAATGCGCGCACGTGGTTTGATTGTCAGTTGAGACCGGTAGCGAAGAGTACATACGTCAATCATCATCAGCATCGTCATTAATAATAGAATAATAATAAGAATGTGGTCATCTGATTTGGGTGGGTTTGGAACAATCACCAAATAAATTACAGAGGCAGAGATTGTGGTTCCACTTCCATAGAGATCGAGAAATGGAAGCAGATGAGAAGAAAACGGTGATGATTGCAATAGACGAGAGTGAGTTCAGTCGCTACGCTCTCCAGTGGGCTCTCAAGTATCTCGAAGACACCATCTCCAACTGTCATCTAATCCTCTTCACTGCCATCCCTGTTCTTGATTTCAGCTACATCTACGCTTCCACTTATGGCGCTGCTCGTAAGTTATATCAATATATATATTAATAATATTCCACGTGATGATGATCATTTGGCAATTAATTTCATGTTTTTCAGCCCAGCAGTTGATCACTTCAATGCTAGAGAACCAAAAGAAGGCTGCTGTAATTCTGTTGGACAAAGCAAAGGACATGTGTGCCAAGCATGGGGTACAACTTTCTTTACTTTTTAAAAATCAGCCTGGTTTAAAATCAGTTCTGTTGATGAAGATCGTTAAAATTAAGTTTCTTTTCTAAGGAGGCCTTGTTGTGTGTAGTGAAATCTTTTGTTTTACGTTTCTATAAACAGATTGTAGCAGAGACGAGAAGCGAAGTTGGGGATCCTAAGGAGGCAATATGTGAAGCAGTGGAAAAGCTCAAAATCCACTTACTGGTAATTGGTAGTCACAGCCGTGGAACTATACAGAGGTAAGTGGTCTAAACATTAATTAGAGATCAAATTAAGTCACTGTTAGGCTATATACTCTTAATTCAGTCATTGTTTTATAGAAGTCGAATTGAATATGGGAATGTGATGTACGACACACTTTCAGCTAACATAATATATCGTTGAAACCGTTTGGACGACCCCTACAAAAGTTACCGGTGATTTACCCCGTAAAGTGTCGCCGTTTTTTTTTCAAGCGTGTCTTACCAATTTCCTTTTTTCGTTAAGTTTTATGCAAGTGTCAGAATAGTTATTTGTTACTTTGATTATCATTAATAAAAAAATCGTTCATTTGGGGCAAAATTCCACAGTTTGAGAACCTATTGCTACCTATTGCTTTCGCTTCGTGAGGATGTAAATGTTGTTTTGTTTTGTTCGGACTTGGGACAGGGCTTTCTTGGGAAGTGTCAGCAATTACTGTGTTCACAATGCCAAGTGCCCTGCACTAGTGGTGAGAAAACCAGTTTAAGAATCCTCAGGAACTTTATTTGTTGAGTAGCTGATGAATTCTCAGATCTAGCTGCTTCTCATGATGATGATACCAGAAATTGAGTCCATTGTCTTTACCAAGTGTAAGTGAATACAGTTTGTTTGTTTCAAATGTTGTTTGATTTTTGTTGATATCAAGTGTTGTAATTTGTACCTTTCAAAAAAAAAAAAAAAAAAAAAAAAAAATGTGTTGCAACTTATAAGAAGATATGGAGTTAATTTAAAAAAAAAGAAGATATGGAGTCTATTGGTATGAGTATTAGAATGTTACTAGTATAGTTTGTCATTGGTTGCATTCATGTAATTAAATGCAATTGATTGGTGTTTAATACCTACTGTTGAATGATTTCGATAAAGTTACTGTAATTGTTGTAAGACAGTTCGTAATAATATAAATAAAATTGCTTTATTTCAACTATTGTATCTTCTATTATTCTTATGCTTATTATTTTTGTATGGTGGGGCGGCAACTTGATCTTAAGTCATTGCCAAACTGAATGAGCGTACATCATTTCCACCAAAACATATTGGGCGGCGATAGTTCTCATCTTCATAGATGAAGTCAACATTTTCAAATTTGAAGGGGGTTCATCAAATTTAGAGGGTGGGGTAAATTTGATAAAATTTTAATAGAAAATATAAATAACAAAAACAAAAATAGGATAAATTTAAATAATTTTTTTTTAAAAAAAAAATTGTGGACTCGGGGGTCTTGTGTCTTGAGCTGTTGAGCACCCTCACATTATAAGGTGGCTTCACAATCACACTGCTCATCTTCTTTTGAAAAGTTGAAAATGTGTTTGTAAATTTGCTTAGTTTGTCGTAGGACAAAAACGTATCACCCCCCAAATCAACACTATGGATTATACGTTCTCGGATTGCGATAATCATAAAACTAATTCAATGAAAAATGAGCGAAAAAAATATTTACCTTTACAGTATAAATTAAAATCTTATGACTCGAATAAGAATAAATCGTGGTAAATGACAGCTAAATTGGTGATCAATCTTAACATAAATGTGTTATAAAATAAAGAAAATGAAATCTTCTTTGCAAAAAGTGGAAAGTATGTATAAAATGAAGGAAATATTGTTGGAAAATTCCAACATGTGGGGCCACACATGTAAATATCAAATGTATTGTGCTATCTTTGGTTAAACCTAAATTAAAGTGATCTAATTAAGATTTAAAGTTTTAAGGCTTAAGGGTATAATTGTCATGGAATTAATGTGTAGGTACCAGAGTGCTATATCTAATTTGATGAGGGGCCAAATTAGAAATAGCAAACCTTATATAATATATTAGGGTTATGGTCCCCAAATTACACGATTGCTTTTCACTTGTCTGCATCCCCATCACAGAACAAGAGAGAAATATTAGGTTACAAAAGGTCGTGATAATTTGGAAGATCACAACCCGTTCACCAACCTCCGGCAATGGATTCAGGTACGCTTCCGCTTTCTATTTCTCTTGAATTGACATGGGTTAATAATATGTGTTTAGGGTTTGATTAATCATGATATTAGAAACATGTTTAGGTTTGATTTTCGGATTAATTATGTACCTATACATGTTGATTGTGTTTTAATCGAATTTCTTACAAGTGGTATCAGAGCCACCCATGATTGATTCTTGAGAACTTAAGGAATTTTTTGGAGATATTTTGTGCGATATGTTGTTTATTGAGTCGGTGTTTTGTATCAGATATGTGTCTGCAAAATTGTATCTGATGAACATATATAAAATTGTGAATCTTGTTTGAACTTTGGCTATTATATTTGACCGAGATTCAGTGTATTGAATTTCATCATTGTTTGACTTTTGGCATATATTGTTTCAATTTTGTGAGTATATTTTGTGAGTTTTTTTTGTTAACTCATCAGACCCGAAAAGTGTATGTATTAATTTGATGGTTATTTGACTTTTATATATAATATTGTTTGTGCTTTTGAATATGGAATTATTTATATGCAATTTTATGGATCCGTATTTTTTTTCTACATGAATAAAATACCTTGTATTATTTGTTTATCCTGTTCTTGTTTATGGATTCGGTTGATACATATTATTTTGTGCATTCAGATCAGACCAAAAATAATGTCAATATTTATCAAATTCATGTATTCAGTTGTGCTTCTTCTTTGTTTGTAATTTAAAGTTTTCATAGATTCAATGCTTGCAAGTGAAGGAATTAAATTTGGTGGTTGTATATCTGTGTTTTGGGGATTCAAATCCTGCATAGATACGGGTTGTTTTCATGACCCACGCAATCGGGTCAGTTCAAGCGACCCAAAACCACGTCCAGCCGTAGTTCGTGCGATCCGGAGTGGATCGATCGCCGTCACCTCGATCCGCGTGTTGCGGGTCGTTCGCTACTGCTCCGCTGTGCATCGTTGCCTCCAGGCGACAGGCTGGTGGTTTAGGCGGCGGTGAACGGCGAAGGAATCAGGTCACAAAGCTTGATTTTGCTCAGGCCCCTCTCTTGAAAATTTGAAATTCTTGAGGGGTATTTTTGTAATTATTTTGGGCCATTATGTGATTTTGACAAAATATGGGGGTCAATTTATATTTACTGAATCTTTAGGGGCTTTTCTATAATTGTACAGATTCAGGGACCGATTTGTAATTATAAAATGGAGGGACCTTTCTGTAATTTTACAAAATCAGGGATGTTTTGTAATTTTCAAAAAAAAAAAAAAAAAAAAAATCAACTCAAATTCAAATATTTTGTGGTATATCTTTATGGTTAAATAAAGTAGTTCATCATTCTAAATGGGTTAATTGAAACAAGATGTCGCCAAAGTGACCTCTCTTGTGTAGATTGTTCATAAGAGATGTTGGATGTTTGTGTGTGTGCAAATTCATGCAGGTATTAGCCGGCCCAAAGGAAGGTTAATGCTTGGCCGAATTGCACACACACCTGTGGTGGTAAACATGTGACAATTATAAGGTTTTGCATGTGAATAATAAGTCGATCCAAAGATAGATTTATTATTTGACATGAATTATTGTCAATGTTTGATCACTGCAACAATAATACCACTTACATTTAATATTGTGTGTTTAAATTCATGTGGATATTAGCCAGCCCAAAGGAAGGTTAATATTTGGCCGAATTGTACACACACCTGTGGTGGTAAACATGTGACAATTATAAGGTTTTGTATGTGAATAATAAATCGATCCAAAGATAGATTTATTATTTGACATGAATGATTGTCAATGTTTGATCACTGCAACAAGAGTACCACTTACAATTAATATTACTATCCAAAGACTTGATATTAATGTTGTGCTAGGTATCTTGAGATGGGACTTACCATTATTTGAATTTGTTGATTATTGTATTTGGTTATTAATGTGAGCATATTTGTTTGTTTGTTTTGTTCTCTTTACGACTAGTGTTTCTATTATATCTGCTAATATCAACTCTATACCCATGTTTAATGAGACCAACTTTAAGGATTGTAAGGAGAACATACTTATTGTTCTCGGCTGCATGGATCTGGACCTTGCACTTCAGATTGAGCAGCCCACTTCTCTTATGGATGTAAGTTCTTTTGATGACAGAAAGAACTTTGAGAAGTGGGATCGCTCAAATCGCATAAGTCTCATGATCATCAGGCGCGGC
Organism: Acer campestre; assembly: GCA_954870605.1. Lineage (NCBI taxonomy): Eukaryota > Viridiplantae > Streptophyta > Magnoliopsida > Sapindales > Sapindaceae > Acer > Acer campestre. The sequence goes on along the minus strand of OX940806.1, from coordinate 1,920,907 downwards.
ATTTAGGAGGCATTTAGGGGTGCGGTATCTGAAAAGATAACCAAAGCCAAAGAGTTCCTAGCCGAAATTGAAAAGCGTTTTGTCAAAAAAAAAAAAAAAAAAAAAAAAAGAAACGAAACGATAAGGCAGAAACAAGCATGCTTTTACAAAGCTTGATTTCTATGAAGTATAAAGGCAAGGGGAACATAAGGGAGTACATTATGGAAATGTCTCAATTGCTTCTAAGCTTAAGGCACTGAAGCTCGAGCTGTCTGACGACTTGCTCGTGCATTTAGTATTAATATCACTTCCTGCACAATACAGTTAGTTTAAGGTCAGTTACAACTGTCAGAAGGAGAAATAGACTCTTAATGAGCTCATTTCTTACTGTGTGCAATTACTGTGTGCAAGAGGAAGAGAGATTGAAGCAAGACAGAATCGAAAGTGCTCATTTGGCTAGCACCTCTAAGGACAAGGGCAAAAAGAGGAAAAATAATGAAGTGCTAAAAATAGTTGCTTATATTCTGAACCGAGTGCCAACTAAAGCAACTGTAAAACACCTTATGGGCTTTGGACATGCAGAAAGCCTAGTCTAAAGCATATTCACATTTGGGGATGTCCAGCTGAGACAAGGCCTTATAGGCCACATGAAAAGAAATTGGACTCAAAAACTGTGAGCAGTTACTTCATTGGCTACTCTGAGTGATCTAGGGGCTTTAAGTTTTATGATCCCACACTTAGGTCAATTTTTGAGACGGGAACTGCAACATTTTTTTGAAGATGTTGAGTTTGGGGGGAGAAATAAGGTTAGAGACATTGTCTTTGAGGAGGAATCGACTTCGATTCTCACTATCGCTTTTGACAATGTGCAGGTTCCTATACTTGTCATTGATCAAGAAGCGAATCTGGATCCTCAACCAAACAATGTTGATCAAACCCCCATTCAAGATGAGGTAATTGTTCCTGAGGAACAAACTCAACAACCTCAAGAACCAGTGCCATTAAGGCGATCCACTAGAGAAAGGAGAAATGCTATTCCAGACTATTTTTTCGTATTTCTCCAGGAACATGAGGAAGACATTGGAATGGTGGAAGATGATCCAATCAACTTCCATCAAGCCATGCAAAGTTCCAACTCTCAAAAGTGGATTGATGCCATGAATGAGGAGTATAAGTCTATGCAAGACGATAAGGTTTGAGAACTTATCCCATTACCAGAAGGTGCGAAGTCCATTGGTTGCAAATGGATTTTTAAAACTAAAAAGGATTCGAAAGGTAATGTGGAGAGGTATAAGGCTCGTCTTGTAGCTAAAGGCTTTACCCAAAAGGAAGGGATTGACTTTAAAGAGACTTTCTCTCCGGTTTCAACGAAAGACTCTTTTAGAACAATCATGACACTCGTTGCACATTTTGATCTTGAGTTTCATCAGATGGATGTCAAGACGGCGTTTCTCAATGGTGACATTGACGAAACAATTTATATGGTACAGCCAGAAAACTTTGAGTCGGGAGACCCAAAGAATATGGTCTGTAAATTGACAAAGTCTATCTATGGACTCAAGCAAGCTTCTCGTCAGTGGTACCACAAGTTTCATCAAGTGATTATCTCGTTTGGTTTTGAGATAAACGCTGTTGATAATTGTGTATATCACAAGTTCAGTGGGAGTAAGCACATATTCCTGGTTTTGTATGTCGATGACATATTACTTGCCACAAATGATATAGGCATGTTGCACGAAACCAAGAGATTTCTATCAAAGAATTTTGAGATGAAAGATCTTGGTGACACCTCCTTTGTATTAGGGATCCTGATACAACGAGATCGCTCTCGGGGTATTCTTGGAATATCACAAAGAAGTTATATCGATAAAGTGCTCAAAAGGTTTGGCATGCAAGATAGCAAACCAGGTGACACCCCTGTCGCTAAGGGAGACAAGTTCAGTCTTAATCAGTGCCCTAAAAATAATCTTGAAGTTAAGGAAATGCAGAAGATTCCTTATGCATCAGTTGTAGGGAGTCTAATGTATACTCAAGTGTGTACGCGTCCGGATATTGCGTACATTGTTGGTATGTTAGGCAGATATTTGAGTAACCCTGGGATGGATCATTGGAAAGCAGCCAAACGGGTTATGAGGTATTTACAGAGAACAAAAGATCACATGCTCACATATAAGAGATCGGATTAGTTGGAGATCATATGGTATTCCGACTCTGATTATGCTGGATGCCATGGCAGCAAAATTTGTAACATGCTATGAGGCATCCAACCATGGGATATGGCTGCGAAATTTTGTCACTGGGCTGCGCATTATGGAGGGTATTGAAAGACCACTCAAACTATATTGTGACAATAAGTCAGCAGTGCTATATTTCAACAACAACAGGAGCTCATCTAGGTCAAAGCATATTGACATTAAGTTCCTAGTTGTGAAAGAAAGAGTGCAGAGTGGATAAATATCCATAGAGCACATTAGGACAAACTCCATGATATTGAGATTGCCATCCAAGGTCTTTCATGAGCACACTGCTCATATGGGTGTTATTTTGTTTGAGGATACCATATTATAGTGGGAGTTTGTATTATTTTGTATTTTATTGCTTTATGTTTGGTTTTGGACATTCTTATGCATTTATGTGTTTGGATATTTTTCTGATCAGAAATAAAGTATTCAGTTTATTTCACTTTGTTGCATTGTGTTAAATATTGATCTCACTTAAGAATAAAGTAGGACCAGTTGGAAATATACATGTATAGATCACATTGCATGTAATTTCCATGCTACGCATCTATGATTGGTCTATGTCATTTGGTTATGTTGCTGTATGTGACCATTGATGGGTTTAGTCACGCTAAATGTGATGAAAACCGTTTTGATCCTATAACGGCATAATCAATGGACGAGATTGTTCTGATATACCCTAAAATTATGATAACAAAATTTTGGAGCTCATAAAGTCATACACATTTGTATAGTTACATATGTGGCCCAGTGGGAGATTGTTGGAAAATTCCAACATGTGGGGCCACACATGTAAATATCAAATGTATTGTGCTATCTTTGGTTAAGCCTAAATTAAAGTGATCTAATTAAGATTTAAAGTTTTAAGGCTTAAGGGTGTAATTGTCATGGAATTAATGTGTAGATACATGAGTGCTATATCTAATTTGATGAGGGGCCAAATTAGAAATAGCAAACCTTATATAATATATTAGGGTTATGGTCCCCAAATTACACGATTGCTTTTCACTTGTTTGCATCCTCATCACAGAACAAGAGAGAAATATTAGGTTACAAAAGGTCGTGATAATTTGGAAGATCACAACCCGTTCACCAACCTCCGGCAATGGATTCAGGTACGCTTCCGCTTTCTATTTCTCTTGAATTGACATGGGTTAATAATATGTGTTTAGGGTTTGATTAATCATGATATTAGAAACATGTTTAGGTTTGATTTTCGGATTAATTATGTGCCTATACATGTTGATTGTGTTTTAATCGAATTTCTTACAAATATATCTTCTAAGTGAGAAGAAAAACTAGAAAGTATATACCGTTCAATGTGGTATGAATGTATGATGGCGAAGAGTGTTCATTCAGTCTGAAATACCAAAATTAAATTAAATTAAATTAAATTAAATAAAACTAGAGAGTGTATCATAATATTTTTGTTTTTTGTATTTGAAAAAATAGATTTTTGTTATTGTAAAGATACATTTTATTGACATCAGTGTTATATACTACAAGAGAAAGGGGATTTCGTAACAAAAAAAAATTTGTTGTAAAAGGTACATAATTTGTCACCAAATATTTTCCGCGACTAATTTATTTTGGTCGCATGTTAGTTGTGATAGGCTGGATACAAAAAGATTTTGCAACCAAAAGTCATTTACTTGCAAAAAGTTATACAATCTGCATCTAAATATATAGTAGTACAAGTTTAAAGTCTTTGTTGCTAAGAGTTGTTAGGTAACAAAAATAATAGTTACAGATGATATTTTACAACGAAAATTATTTGATGCAAAATACACATTTTGCAACCAAAAAAAAATACAATTTTATTATGCTTTTTGTGGTACAAAGTTATTTAATTAGTCACTCATCCATTAAAATTTAATGAGAAAATACATTTCGTAACAAATATTTTAATTATCAATTGTAATTTTATTCAAATTATATAAAATTTAAGAATATATTTATTCCATACCCATATTTTGTAAATAAGAACTTCATACAATTTATTAACTTCACTTAAAATTTCTTACAACAATAGATCTTAATTTAAATATACAACATCCAAATAACATAAAATACAATGGAAACAATTTGTAAAAAAGCTATCAGAATTTGAAAAGTTGACGTCTCGAGTTTTATAAGCTGAAGCCTCGCTTGTGAATATGATGAATATCTTCAAAGAATAAAATTACTTCATATGCTCAATTTGGCCATCCTCAAAAGTTGAGAACTTGAATTCGCCCAAAAAAATTCCATCATTTGTAGTTCAAATTAAAAATAAATAAATAAATAAACGAGTACAAACTTAATAAACATATTATTAAAAATGAATCAAACAAATAAACCCAAAATAATATAAAAGTAAGAAGAAATTAAACATTAAAAGATTAAAATCAGCCAATATAAATTAACAAAATTAACAAACAAAACTCATAAATTGCTCAATTTACTTGCAAGAAATGAGATAAGCAGGTAATATTGATAAACTGTGTGAGTTTCTTGTGAAGAAATGATAAGATAATTGAATTGTTTTGAGTCTTACCTGAAGAAAACTTGAGAAAATAAGAGTAGTGCGGCCGTTTTTCACAAAAACAAATAAGAGTGCAAGATAAAAAGAAAACAAATAAGTGTGAGGTAGGGTTTGTGTGGTTTCTACCTTATAAAAAAAATATATTATTATTTCAATTAGTTTAAAATTGCTAAAAGCTAGTGATAAACATTAAAATATATTATTTTTCCTTACTTGTTAGTTGTTTCCATCTCTCATGTTTGCATTCAATTTATTTCCAAAAGAAAAATGTTTGCATTCAATTTTTTCCCTTTTTCTTTTTCTTTTTCTTTTTTCTATTATTTCCTATTTACCTTCTATTTTCCTTTTTTTTTTTACACCTTTTTTTTTTTCCGTTTTCTATTATTTATTTTTTTTCTCTTATTTTTTATTTATCTCTCTTAATTCTATTTCTTTTTTAATTTCTCATTCTTAATTTTCCTGTTATAATTTGTATCCATTTTTTTTTTATTTCTTATTTTTTTTTTTTCATTCGGTTTAGAACTTAAAACTATCTTTTGGTGGGAAGAATAATGCTAATTATTTTGTTCCTATTTAGCAACTAAACATATTGGACATAAAAAGACTAATTTCTTGACTAAAATTATAGTTGTTAATTTTTATTTATTTGGTCACAAAATATCTATTTTTAGAGGGAAAGAATGGCTCCGAATTTTTCTTTTTCTATTTTTCGACTAAAACTATTACTCATAGAAATACTCATTGCCCAACCAATATTACAGTTGCCAATGATTCATTTTGGTTTCAAAATGTGTACTTGTGGAGCGAAAGTAAGGCAATAAAAAAATAATATCTAATCTATAACTAAATCAGATATAGTTGGCAAAACGGTTTTTTCGTAACTGGATTCTTAGTTGCAAATCCTAGAAAATTGGTAGTATAATAAATTGGATCTATGAATTGTATTTTCACAACTGACATCTTATGATGGTTGCAGAAAGTGACATTTTGTGACTATTTATTAAGTGGTCATAAAATGTTAGTCACTAAATATCAATTTTCTTGTAATGAATTTGTATTTGTTAGTAACTATTATAAAAAGATACATTTGGGTTTGGCTACTATACAAGATTTGTATAGTTGCTAGTTCAAATTCTAGTCTTTAGATTTTAATTCAAATGTTTATAAAAATTAAGGATTTAAAAATTATATATATAAAAAAAAAAAAAAAAATAGAGAGCTTCTCCTTACAATGAGCACCTAGAGCCTCAAAATATGAAATTGTAAAGTGTGCTAAATAAAATAAAAAAGGAAAAGAGAAATAGAAAAGAGAAAAGAAAAGCACCAAAAGCCTTGATGTTCTTAATGTAATGTACTCAAAACAATGTAGAGTACAAAAATATGAAAGCACGATGTAATTGGAAGTTAAGCTTAGATGCTAGTGTTCAAAAAGTCGCAAACAAGTAGAGCTAATTATGTGGGTTGTATTGTAATGTTCTTAGCATGGTTGATGACCTATGAATTCCATTCATATTCTTTCTTTCACCACATTTTACCCCATGGCCCCACTACAATCTAGGGAAAGACCTATTTGATCTTCGAAGAAGTCTAACTTGGGAATATTAGTTGAAGCACATGTTGGGGATAATTACTAATACCGATGAACGTGGATACACCGTGCCTAATATACATCTATAACTCATAGCAAATAATAACGTCAATAAGCAGAAAAATAGATGAGAGAGAATAAAACAATCACAACACAATATATACTTGGAAAACCCAAAGCAAGTAAAAAACCATGAGCCATTAGGACGATAAAGAAAGTTCCATTATATGATAAACTGTTATAACCATATACTCTATGATTAACTCTCTCACCTCAACCCCAAACCCCACTCATAAGATCCTCATCGAATACCCCACAATATCTCTTAGGTCTCCCCTAAATATCACCCACGGATCTCTAACTTGATCCACTGATATTCCCTTGGATCCCTCCCCAGATATTCTCTTGGGTCTCCCCGGATCTCACCACACTATAAATTGGAACTTTAAAATTAGTCTCTGAATCAGTATTATTTTATTTGGTTAACAACAGAATTGAATTGAGTTAACTGTATTTTGACGAAAATACCCCTAATTATAAAACATTCATAATAACATGATAAATTATCCAATAATAATAAAATATAAAATTATATTATATATAAAATTATATATTATTTAATATAATAATATATAATATATTATATATAATACATATAATAATATATTATATTATATAATATAATATATATAATATAATTTACAATATATATATATATTATATTATACGATATATTTAATAATATATTTATATAATATAAATATAAAATATATACCCCTAATTATAAACATTCATAATAACATGATATATTATGGATAATAATAAAAAAATATAAAAGTATATTATATATATAATTATATATTATTTAATATATAATATACATAATATATAATAGATTTCTATCACTGAATTGAATAAAAATAAATAACTAAATATTTAAATAATAAATTTTAGTCAAAATTTTAAGATTTTTTAATATAGCGTAACCACCCTAATAATTATGTTATTGCTATATATCAGTCTATATTGCTACAGTAAACATCCTTTAATAATATAAATAAAATGATCAAATATTAAATTTTTATTTTTATCTATTTAGATTAAATTAATTAGTATAAAAAAATAATGAGTATTAAAAACACTATATTTTGAAAATGAATATTTAGTTATTTTTAACAACATGCATAATCTAGTTGTAAAAACTCTAGAGTTTTGACAACATTAAAACAAAGTATGTTGTTAAAGATAAGTCTATAACAACAATAAAATTGGTGTGTTACAGAATATATTACTTTTAACAACATAAAGAAGTGCGTGTTACGAAAGACACATTTTTAACAACAAGCAAAGTTGCGCGTTGTGGAAGATAAACCCTTTTAATAACGTATAGATTGCATGTTGTGAAATGTAGGAAATTTAGCAACATGCAAGTTTGCGTGTTGTGAAACTCAAAACATTTAACAACATGAGGGTTTGTGTGTTGCGAAATGCAAGAAATTTAACAATATGCAAATTTGCATGTTGCGAAAAACTAATAGTTTAATAACATGTGAACTTGTGTGTTGCGAAAGACAAGTCATTTAAAACTTGAGTAAAATGTGTGTTGTCATTTATTGTGATTTTTTAACAACTCGCATTGCGTGTTGTAATACGTAATCTTTCGCAATATTCATCAGTTGTACGTTGCAATATGTCTCCCATTATTGACTACTTACGCATGTGTATTGTTGTAAATCACTTCCACAACATGTATTTTTCGCGCGTTGCGATATGTGACTTTTGACAACATTTACCTGATGTATGTTGCTAATTGAATGTTGTCTTAGACTATTTTTCTTGTAGTGACATTCTGTCCAAAGAGATTTCCAATCATAAAGAAAAGCAAATTCAATAGCTTTGATAACCATAGACAACTCAACCTCAAAAGTATGTATTATACCCAAAGGAGAAAAAAAAAACCTTTAACAAAACCTCTGGAGTTTCGAAAGGTGCCACCTTAGAGAACCTAAAGAAGCACCATATGTTTTAACCTTAATCTATCATGGAGGAGGAGTATGCCAAAAAAACTTCTATATAACAAGGGGCTTTTGAGGGACGGGGATTAACATGAAGTTTTCTTAGGAGAAGCAAATCGGATTGCCTGTTAAACATACTACTACAATTCATACGATTACAATCCTTAAGAGCCGTGTGAACAAAAGCAACCGAAGAAACAATTAGGATGAAAATGTCTTCAAAAAGTAACTAATTCCGAACAAACCAAATCAACCAAAAAACATGAATCACTACGGAAAGCCAGTGATTGCGAACCTAAGGACTAGCATTCAGAGAAATTACTGAAGTGGCAAATTAAAATTCAAATGCACCCCAAACAAACTAGAAAAATAAGACCATAAACCTCTTGAATACGGACAATGCAGGAAAAGATGAGGAATTGTTTCCAAAGAAAAACAAAACATAACCTAGAACAAAAAGCAATAGTACTGAATCCCACTTTAACCAAATTATTCTCTATGGGAAGACGATCAAGCAGGATACTCTAGGTAAGAGTAGATTTAGAAGGAGGAAGAAAAGTTCTCCAAATAATCTTGCCCCAAGGAACTTTCAGATGGTGACCTTAAAAAAAGACATAAGCTTCTTTGGCAGAAATTTGACCCGATGAGGAATGAGTCCAAAATAAAGTATTTGAACTGAACTGAGCAATCACAATTTTCTTTATCTAAGTAGACACCTCAAGTTAAAACTAAAGTATCTGAGCTGAACCGAACAACCACAATTTTGTTTATTAAAGTAGACACCTCCAGATAACTAGATAGAAAAAAGAGGAGTGCTAGAATCACTCTCAACCCACTCTCTCAACTCACTCTCTCTTTATAATATGACATGTTGACATCATTTATTTTTCTACATCAAATTTGAAACCATTATAAATGGCCATATTTTTATATTTATTTACAAATTAAACCAATAACTAACTTCCTAAATTACCAATTTTTTTTTTTTTTTTACCAAATTGTCATTTAATATTGTATCAAGTTTTTTTTTTTAAGTAAACTTTTTTTTTCCCCGATAGTTCCCAAATTATCAATCGTGGTCAACAATTGAACTTCTTTTTTTTAAAAAAAATAATTCACTCCAACTCTCATTATTTTCAAATTGTCTTCCACAATTGTTACATGTAATTTTTTTTAATAACTATTTTATTAAATAAGTTTATTGTGTTGTATTAAATTTCTATATTGAACATTTTTTTTCCTTATATCACTGTGTGGATGAAGAACTAAATGCCTTTGTTATTTTCTTTATAAAAAAAAAAAAAACTGCATTGGTTATTATTATATATATTTCTTTTTATTAAAAAAATAATCTAATATTAGATGGCAATTTGGTAAATTGATAAAAGGTAATTTAGAAAGTTAGTGATCGATTTGATTTGCAAATAAATAGAAAAAGCATGTTATTTATAATGGCTCCAATTTGATACAGAGAAGTAAATATTGTCCACATGTCACATTATAAAGAGAAAAGTGAGTTGAGAGAGTGGGTTGGAAGAGTTATTCTAATAGCTTTATAGAAAAAAAATAATCGAGATGCCAAGAACTATCACGTGCCAATAATCTGAAGCAAGTGCCAATATACACCTTGCCACAATAGACACATTAAGCATATCCACTAATGGTTTCCCAATAAACGAAACAATATTAAATCAAAAATAAAACCAGTTTGTTTTCAAAAACAAACAAACAAACATAAAACCAGTTTCAAAAACTAAAACCTCAATAAATACAAAATGTGTTTTGATTTCGTATTCCAATTGGGTTTTCTTTCAACTTTTAGGGCAAATCACAAATCCTAAACTTTGGAGAAAAAAAAAATTCCAAATCCAAGTCACGAACAACTGTACAAGTGTGTGAGGGTATTTTTGAAATGCTATATAAAATTGTACCAAATACACAAAAAAACTCCTCAAGAGGTGATATAAAATTTTGGAACTTTATCTTTATTTAGTGAAGAGTACATTCAATAATTAATAACTAGATAGAAATTCTTATGGGTATTTCATATACATTAACATTACCAACAAATATGTAAAGAGTTCAATAATCATAAACTACTCAATACATATATATATGCTTCATCTGTATGAAATAAAATGTAATTTTACATTGTGTTCATATTCATCCAGTTCATTTTCTGGTGGTCAAATCCAATCTGATAAGAGTCTAATGTCTATACTCTATAGTAATTTACCAATGATTTGCCGTCTAATTCCTTAGTGAAGAACCTTTTGAGATAGTCCGTATATTCAAACTGCCTGAAATGAGCCGGTTTCTCTAGCGATACTAGCTCTGGAAATGGACCATACATTCTATCTCTTTCGTTTGTGTTGAAGAAAACTGCAACTGAAATTCGTGGTTCTTGAGACGGATTTGCCAACACTCTATGCTCTACACTTTTGTATTCATCATTGGACATAATCTAAAATACATCAAAAATAAATTATAGGTTCAATACATATTTAATGGGATGCAGAAGAAATTGTCAAAATTGTATTAATAAGTAAACCATTGTTTACCTGAAATATATCCCCAATGTTAATAACGATATTTCCAGGAACCGGTTTAACATCAACCCACTCGTCACCATATTTAACCTGCAACCCACCTATCTGATCCTGAAGCAAAACCGTCAAGACTCCTGGATCTGTATGGGGTGTAATCCCCACCGTCAGATCAGGCTGTGGACAGTAGGGATAGTAGTGGCCTACCATCCGCCTCCCTTCCGTAAATGTCAACTCCTTCAGCCTACCCTTATCCACTCCCAAACCCTCACACAACAACTCCAACAATACCTCCCCGAGCTTTTTCACATTTTCGTTCCACTCCACCACCTCCTTTCTACATATTTCAGGGATTTCATCAAGTTCTGGCAGGGTCGGACCCAGCCCTATTTGCAGAGTGTCCCTGAAAAGTTATGCAATTAAAAAACATATAGTTTGAGATTTCTTTTTGTTATTGTTAGAGAATCCATATGTAAAACTAGACAAGAAGAATGCTAATGAATGCTATGTTCGTTTGTTCAGAAGTCTAAGAGTTCATTAGTTCTCAAGAATAGTTGGCATCAGTAATTATTTACTGCAGTCAATTTAGAGTTATTAAGCAATTGATATTTCCTAGGTAGCAATTGATACAGAGTATTGAAATTGAACAACTGTACCTCCAACTAGCAGCATTAGATTGGAACAAATCAACGTTAGAAAAGAACATTACAGGCTGAAAATCTCTAGCGTAGAAGCTTCCCTTGATATCTGCTGGTTGTTCATGAAACCCTTTGATGGCTCCAATCATACGCTCCATAACCTCCACTTGAATTCCGTGATTAGTAATCTGGAAAAAACCCATCTCACGCGAAGCACAGGAAATCTTTTCCACTATCGTCGACCGAAGGTGAGAGTCATTAACGCCGGAAAGATCGATAGTTGGTATAACAACAGATCCGTGTCGGGTGGTGGAGTTGGGTCTGAGATCGGAGAGTTTGTTATCTGGGTGGATGAAGATGCTAGGAATTGTAGTGATGCCTGAGTCCACCAAACCTTTGACTCCGGCTTTGGTGTCCTCAAACTGCTTTACTTGTTTGCCTTTGTCATGTGACTCTGTAGTTCTGTTCATGGTTGCTGCCGCCATTTTGTGGTGTTTGAGCTTTTTATTTTTGGTCGATCGGATTAATTGATGAGGATGATTAGAGTAAACACTGTTGATAAATATATGAGTGAGTGCAGTCATAATGACAAAGAGAAGGGAGAAATTTTATTTACTTATTTATTTTTTTGTTTTTTTGGAAAGAAGAGAAGGGAGAAACTTAAAACGTATAATCTTTGTACGAATGACGTGGTATCCTGGCATTAAGCACGAAACGTGTGGAAAACGGAACATATATCAGCCTTACTTTTTTGCTGTCCAACTCATATGAAGTCTTGCACGTTTCACGAAACGTGTGGACAACGGAACATATATCAACCTTACTTTTTTGCTGTCCAACTCATATGGAGTCACAGGAAAATGTTGTTTTTGCCGCACATAATTTGCCACGGATTGACAGGTGTGTCAAATATTACGCTTATTTGCCGCAGTTATTTGCCACGGTAGTTAAATTTTTTTTAAATAAATATATTATATCTAATTTACTTTTTTTTTTTTTTTTTAACCTGTCACTTTTCCACTTTTCAAAGAAAGCATTGACAGTTCTCACTTCATAGCCGCCGCAGCACTTCGTACACACCGCTGCTTATCACTTGGTTTCCGTCGTCGTCGCCGTCAAAGCTGCTTCTCGTTTCGTCGACGACGTCGTGTAACCGCCACAGCATTTCGCTTCGTCGACGTCGCCTCGTCACCGATGCTCCCGATTTTGTCCTCACTTCAGAAATTCAGTCACCTCGCCTCTTCATTTGCAAGGTAATTGCGTTTTTTTTTTTTGGAATCAGCTTGATCATATATCAGTCAAACTTAGTTTGACTTAACTTCTCTTCTGTTGCAATTTTGATTGTATTTACAAAACAAGCTAAAATATGCAGTTGAATGCACGCCAATTTCTGATCAGGTACTTTTGGACTGCGGTGCAGTTCAGGCAGATGTCTTGACAGTAGACCGCCTAGCTTCTTTGAAGAAAGTATAATTTGTGTATATCATTTTCTCCACAATGTCGCATCACTTTGCTTTTTTGTCATTTTTTTTTCCTTTTTCTTTTCCTGTTACTTATTTTTGTTGTTGTTCATATTATTATTCAGAAACAGCGGTGGTTCCTCAGGCTTCTATTTTGGAAACAGAAGTGGAGTGGCTCAGCAAAATCAAAGCTGATTTAGTGGTATTTTTATCATTCTTTGTCCTTTTAAAACATTTTTAGTTTAAATTGGACCCTGTTGTATAGCTACTTTAGTTGGTTCAAGGGGAAAGAGGAGAGTCTGATACATTTCGAGATACATACTAATTGAAACAGATTTCAGATGTTGTTCCAGTTGCATCTCGCGCAGCTGCATGCTGATGCTGGAATTCGCTCTGTTTGTGTCCCCAACTTCAGGTAAACATTTTTATTTGAATTTATATTGGCTTCTGCAACTTTGTTATTTACTTTTAAAAAGGTGTATTTCAGTCTATCTATATCCTATATAAGAAGCTCTTGTTAAATTTTCATACAAGTTTTAATTTTATTTATCTGTCAAATGATTTATAGCTGGGACTTCATTTTTGCAGAAAATGTCATGGCTGCTGGGAATAATCACCGTTCAATAGTTTGGCAGGTGAATTTCTGTGTTGTTATTTTCTTGAAGGAGTCATGTTCTCCAATAGTCCAACTGTTTTTCCTCTTTCCTGTTGGATTTGGATTTGGATATATGAAGAGCTCTTATATATTTCTATGGGGGTTAGGTGTGTGGTTGTCCATTCTGGGTATTTGGCTCCACCATTGAGATAATCTTATCCGGAATCCATGCTGAGTGCTGATGATAAGATTTATAAATTTGGAAAGAACAAAGCTTTGTTGAAATTGAATTCACTGATCAGTGATCACTTATGAATCCAGTGTAGTAGTTTGCTTATGTCCCAAAGTTTTACATTTTTCTATATGTGAACTTTTTACTTAATAATATTTGAAACTCACTTCGCAGATTTAGATGGATCTGGAAACTGAGAATAGAATAGCTGCAATCCTTTTGAACAAAGCAGCATTTACAAGCTGAGAAGTGAGAAGGAATGTGTCCATGCTTACCTTCAGCAGCCGAAAGTGAGGGTGTACGGTCGACCAAAAGGTGGTATGAACTGGACGCAGTGACTCAGAAGCTTTTTTTGAATGAATTGGTAATTGGTTTTGTATTCACCGTTGGATTGACTTTTGGATTCTAGTTAGTTAAATTTTTAACTGGATGTTGAATCAGATTGAGGTGAGTCAATATTGGAGATTCTCATGAGGTTGTTTGATTATTTTGATATATCTATTTTATGCTTGTCCTTATCTAGATATTGATTATGTTGTTTAACCATGTTTTGAGTTACCAAAGTCGAAGAAAATGAAGCTATTTGATGTGCACTATCACCTTCAAGACCCAAGAAGGACTGGAATTTGGTGAAAGATACGAGCTGAGTGAGATATGAGTGAGTGCTATTCTTTTGTAAAACCTTGCTATGGAGTTCATCCTTGGTTAGTATTTAGTACACCAATTTGAGTAAAGTTGTTTTTCTTTCAGGTGTGTGCAGGAGAGGATTATTCTATTAATCATAGCAGTTTCAGAACAAGGTCGGTATATTTTGTTCCTTGCATCTTATTGATGAATGTGGGGAGCGCACACGGAAGTTGATTGAGAAAAATATCATAGCAGCGCTCAATATACTAAAGTCCAGAACAAGTGCAGCGTATGCCCACTATTACCCGGCTCTAATGCTTTTTATATAATTATTTATATAATTATATACGATGTCTTTCTTTTCCATATCAATACATGTTTTTGCTATTTCGTGTTGTTGGGTGAGATGTTTGACTATTGGTGAACTGTGATTGTATTTGGACACTAATTGTATTTACTTCGTATAAAATCCTACTCTTATTGCCTCTTCTTTTCTGTAGATTGCTGGATTCAAGTAGTTGAGAAATAAATATATTTGGTTTGGGAAAATGAGAGGGCCAAAGCCATTGCATTCGATGTTACCTCCGAGGTTAATTTCCTTATAATTCCTAGTTTTTACGTAATGCTTGTTTTTCAAATTATTTATTTATAATTTTATTAACTATTTTTACAGGTTATAGAGGGCTGAAGAATGATGGTCCTATATGGTTTAAGAATGAGAGCGTTATCTATATTATTGTGAGAATATTGTAATTGTGTTCAATACATTAGTAACTTAAGATTTTTTTAAGGATATTATTTGTTTGTTTGTTTAATTTTAATGAATTTCGATAAATCCAACATTATATATTTTGATGGTTTATGATATAATTTAATTTTTCTTTTGTTATCTCAAGATTTTTTTTTTTTCATTTATTATTTATATTTAAATCTCTAAAAAAAAGCATAAAAGGAAAAAAAAAAAAAGTTGAAATAATTTTTTGCTGTAGATAGTTACTGTGGCAAATATCAAAAACTTTGCAACAGGCTATTGCCACGGGTATTTTGCCATAGCAAGAACCCTTTTTGCCACGGCAACATCTGTGGCAAAACTTTTTACAACGGCTGTATTTGCAACGCCTCAAATCCGTGGCAAATTTGCGGCAAAAGGCTTTTTGCCACGGATTTTTCCGCAGCAAAAAACCCTTATTTTTGTAGTGAGTCTTGCAAGAAAAACAAGGTGCGGAGTCCAGACATGATAACCTAACACTAGGATTGTTGTGGAAATTCTTCTCACGTGGTTTTGAAAATATTGATCGATTATCAATATTATGTAAATACGGAAATTAGTGCTATATGGAAAGGATTGGCATTCTATGCTCTAGACTTTAGGAGGGTGTATTGGATTGAGATTTTAATAGACAATTTTTAGGTGGTAGGATTTTATGGATTTTATGGATTTTAAAGACTATTAGGATTATATGGACTAGACTTTTAGGATTTTGGAATTTTTAAAAAAAGAGTCTATGGACTTTATTTATAGATTATTAGGATTATCTAGACTTTTTTTTATAGACTATTATGATTATCTAGACTTTATTTATAGATTATTAGGATTATCTAGACTTTATTTCTAGACTATTAGGATTATTTAGACTTTTTTTTTTTTTTTTAATTTTTTTTTTTAATTTTTTAATATGGGCCTATAAATTTGCTAGCTAACACATATACCCAAGTTGAGAAACCCAAACTAGATAGCTGATCTAAGCTGAAAAAACCCAAATAAGATGTACTCTTTTAGACCAAGCATCAACACACAATGAAAGTGTACATAAACAAATACAAAGGATCCGGCATAGGTGATTGTTCATATGAGTTTAATAAATAGGAAGTTAAACTCTAAAAATCAAATACTACAATAATGTTACTATGTTACACTTCAATTTATGGGTGATAAAGTTTTTTTTTGGGGCAATAATTTTTTATTTTTAATTTTATTTTTTTACCATTCATCTTGACTGTTTTGTTTTTATATTATAAATTATTTTGCTTAAATAACTAAATATTATTCAAAAATATTTTTGATGTTGTTTATCATAATGAACTTTTAATATATGTACCCAAAGCAAAAAAATAATAATTTTAATGTCTTATATTATTATCATTCAACATATATAATTGGTTTAAAAATTATGAATAAAATAAATAAACAAATACCATAATAGTATGAATAATAGCCATCAACACATTCGAAATTCTAAAAAACAAGCACAAGAACCATTTTATAGGTATCATATTGTTTAATATCTCTCAAGCCACCTAATTATTGAAAAAAAAATTGCTGGAACTAGTAATCCTCCCATGGCCTAATATCTCTCTCTCTCTCCACATATAGTCAGATATGCTAACTCTCCATGCATTAGCTTCCTCTCTCTGTTGCTCTTGGGTTTGTAAAACTGGTTCTTCAAGTTCCTCTTCAACAATCGGTGGTGATGATGATGATTCAGATTCTTCTTCAATAGGAAATTCATCAGATCGACATTCTTTACGAAGAAAGTTGTGGAGTGCTACACATGCCAACACTATCTCTACTTGTGTCTTAAATGGAAATGGAGGTGCTGATTTAAAAATGGTGAACCGAGATTTAAAAATGCCAAATATTCTCTCGATCACATTTCTCAACGACGCATGGCGGAGATTGAACAATTCCTTTTCATTTTCAGGATCATTCCCATTACCTGTAAAATCTTGGAGATGATACCGCACACCTCGATACAGAGCTAAAAATTGACGACGATTAGCAAATCCACAATCTGCTAGGAAATATTTACCTAATTAAACATACACCACCGACAGTTATTACCCAAAAGTACCACACAATAAAGCATTGGCTATTTAAAACTAATTAAATTATGCTTTAGATTAAAATAATAATTTAAAAAAAAAAAAAACCTAGTATTTACCTTGGGGGACTTTAGGTCCATTCCTCCTTGATAAAGCATCATTTAACAATTTGGAATCATGAGCAGAACCCTCCCACCCAGCAAGAACGTACATAAACTCCAAATCAAAGTTACATGCTGCTAATACATTTTGAGATATATTTCCATGACGATCACGAAAGCTACTATTATCACGTCTCATCACCGTTGCCGGAATATGTGTACCATCAATAGCTCCAATGCAATCCTAAAATAACATAAAACATGATAATGGTAATGATTTAGATACAGGAAATACAAGAATAATACAAACAATTTACATATAATGAAATAGTATAATACTTACCTTGAAATAAGGGAAAAACTTTGTATTATCCCTTATTTTAGCAGGCACCACCGGTCCGGGTTTAGCCATCATATCCTTTGATAATGTATTCAAAGCCTTCAACATTTTGTGAAAATTTTCACTGGTCGCGAACTGTGATCGGCGAAAATTATTGCGAATAACACAATAACGATGATTTTGGCCGACAATTTGTAGAAATTGTCCATGCATTTCTTCAACACAAATAAATCTTGTATCTTCTAAGTGTGTTTTTTTCTCTAAGGATGTTGCACAATTTGCGGAACACATCAGGGTACATCCTATATACTCTTCGGAATATTGCAGGGTCATCATACAATGCCCTATGTATATATTTATATCCAAAAGTATTGTTGATTCGTCGTGGGTTTAGTGGATGTTCAATTTGCCTACCAGCCTCGATAACCCTAAGCTCATTCACAATATGTATTACTGCTTGAACAGCTATCACTAAAATCTTGATGGCTTCATAAAACTCCTCATCTATTTCGGTATCTTCTTCTTCACTCATTTCCTCATCATTCATTTCTTCATCCTCTAAATCATTACCTCTATACATCCTGTGCAAAAGAAAAATGGAATCCATTAATATATCAAACCAAGATAACTAGTTCAACTAAATTGTAGAAAATTCTAAATAACATTCATATCAGCAAAAGTATAAGGTAAAAAAAATTATCAAAGTAGATCGAGGACTTACACCTCACTACTATAAAAAACGCAAAAGAAATCGGTTATTTTACATGGAAGAAATCGGTTTTTAAAATTCTTAAAACCGATGTCTATTTGAGTGATTTAAAAAAAAGCGAGCTAAAGACATCGGTTTTTAACCGATGTAAAAGCATGAGAAAACACATCGGTTATATATAAAACTGATTTAAAAACCCTGACGTAAAATTAATGAATTATAAAAATTAATCTCACCGTCCGACCGCTCCATCGTCCGGCCACCGTCGTCCGGGCCTACCCCACCGTCCGACCAACCCCACCTCTAATAATAATCACAATTAATCGTCAATATGAGGAATCGAACTTGCAACCTCAGAGTCAAAGTGGTAAAGCCTTTACCGCTTGACTACAAAATTGAATGTGTTAACTATTGCACAATATTTATATATAACCTATATGAGTTGTTAGAAATAGAAATAAAAAATAAAAACTTGTTTGATAAATTTAAATTTACTCAACTAATCAAAATTCTAATTTCTACTACAAACATCTATTAAAAAAATTTATTGGTGGGTTTATTTTTCATTTCATTTTTTGTGTGGTTTTGCATGTGTTTTGCTAGAGATATTTTTGTGCAAACTTTTTTCTTAAAACTGTATCTTTTGGTAATGAAATAAATTTTTTCGTCCATGCTGGGTTCTTCAATTTTTCGATACGAATCCAATGGTATAAAGAACATAAAATTTTGGGCGGTATTTTGAAAGTTATGAACAATTATTCAGTCAAAGGTCAGAAGTGATTGGAGATATTTTTGTGCAAAATATTTCCTTAAAACTGTATCTTTTGGCAAGGAAATAAATTTTTTTGTCTATGTTGGGCTCTTTAATTTTTCGATATGAATCCAACGGTATAAAGAACGTAAAATTTTGGCCAGTATTTTGAAAGTTATGATCGATTATTCAGTCAAAGGTCAGAAGCGATTGGAGATGATCAATTTTTGTGCAAACTTTTACCTTAAAACTGTATCTTTTGGTAAATAAATAAATTTTTTTGTCCACATAATGTTCTTCAATTTTTCGATACGAATCCAACAGTATAAAGAACGTAAAATTTTGGCCAGTATTTTGAAAGTTATGATCGATTATTCAGTCAAAGGTCAGAAGCGATTGGAGATGATCAATTTTTGTGCAAACTTTTACCTTTAAACTGTATCTTTTGGTAAATAAGTAAATTTTTTTGTCCATGTAATGTTCTTCAATTTTTCGATACGAATCCAACGGTATAAAGAACGTAAACTTTTGGCCAGTATTTTGAAAGTTATGATCGATTATTCAGTCAAAGGTCAGAAGCGACGCGAATCCGCGAGTGAGATGTTTTCATCGCTCATTTTCACACTTTTCCAAATCGATTTTTGGAATATTTTCTGAACGAAAAATGTTTTTTTGCATGTCTAATTTCTTTTATCAAAATTTGAGAAAATAACGTTGAGTATTTTTAGAGATGTGCACTTGAATGTGGACATAGGTCAGATTTGAATTTCAGCAGAATTTTGCTTTTGAATCCATATCGGTTTTCCCAAAAACCGTTGTCTTTTCAAACCGTAATATTTAAGATATCAGTTTTAATGGAAACCGATTTCTTATTGGAAAATAAAAAACATATCGGTTTTTCCAAAAACCGTTGTCTTTTCAAATGGTAATATTTAAGACATCGGTTTTAAGGAAAACCGATTTCTTATTGGAAAATAAATCCATATCGGTTTTCCCTAAAACCGTTGTCTTTTTAAACTACAATATTTAAGAAATCGGTTTTTATAAAAACCGATTTCTAAAAGTTTTTTTAAATCGGTTATCAAAAAACCGATTTAAACAACCGATGTCTTTTTACATTTTTGTAGTAGTGCCTGTTAGTATAATATAATCAAATACTGAAAAAGAATAAACATAAAAAGAAAACAGCCCTAGCATGAATGTGTATAAATATCACAAAAAGAAAAATAATAATAATAACTTTTTTTTATTATATCAGAAAAAAAAAATGGAAACCATAAATTCCAGATAGCAGTTTTTAATTATAAAATCGTATATTCGAACTGAAACTCAAACTTAAAAAATCCAAATTAACTAAAACAAACTTTCAAAAAACATTATGTTGCCAATTTCAAGTTAAAGAGTATCCAAGCTGATCTTTCTTCTGGTGTCATCTTAAAAAACATGTCCTTCTTTGTTTTAGTGTTAAGCAACTCGACAGCCCTGAAACGAGTAGTGTCGTCCAAATCTGGTATATCCTTTAGAGCATCCCATATTGTAGTCCCTTTCTCAATCTCTCTGTCTCTCTCTCTTTTCTCCATCAGATTATAGATCCTTTCGAAATTGGTAGATATTGAATCAATGCCTATAGATAGATTATCTAGAACCCTTGCATGATTGTTGGTCTAGTTAGAGCTTGAACTCCCTTCATACTCAGATCTGCTTCGTTTTCTTTGGCCTGTCTTTTCTTTATTAAGGGCCTCAAATTGAGAAGATGGTTGGAGAGGTGATTGAGGCTGGAAAGACTCGTCAAATGTATTATTTTGTGGTGCTATGAAAGTATTGTTGGTAGCATCATATGGAAACTTTTCCATCCCAGAAATTGTATTTTCTTCATTCTCTAATATACTTACATCAGTATCATCAGCACCTAATGCCATTGAGTCATTCCCAGTAGCAGTTCCAACCCCAACAACTAGCTGCAAATCGTCATAATCAACACTACATTCTGTCCGAAGTTTCTTGTTGCTTGGGTGGGACTAGAAAAGAAAACATACATCTTGTTAATATATCAACCATACATAAAATGTTATAGTAACTACATGGTGCCAAAATTATTGAAAATCATGAACTAAGCTCACCTTCAAGTATTCTTCCCATACTTCATCACTAGCCGTGACTTTCTTTCCAATTGGGTCCCAACCAAAATCGGAGTTGTTACGCATCAACTCATTAATCTTGTTATATTGATTCTTGAACCATTTCATCCGGCTCAAGTAATTACTATAGGTTTTTGGAAACCTAGTTTTCGCATTCAGGTGAGGAAGTATGAAGTTTTCTACATTCAGCTTGCTTAAAGATCCATTCGCATCACGCAACCCATTTTTCATAGCTTCAACCAACAACCCCAACAACAAATTGCTATCATCCATGGTCCACTGTTGGTAGGTATCGGTTTTCTCCTTTCCTTTGCCATTTCCATTTTGTGAATCCCCAATTTCCATCTTAACTAGTACTACAATAAACAAAATCTTGTAAATCAATATCCCTGTTTTAGCTACTGGAGTCTAGAGTGCAACTAGATGGTTCTCCTACAGCTTAAAATAATTGACATGATTACAGCTTTGGGCAATGGCAGTAAAGTTCCAGTAATCAACTTCACGCGGCCAAATTAATTATGCATTAAAAAAAACTTTAAGCAGATATAATTAAAATACCAATCAACGAAACAAGCATAACAATCACCCATGGTTTCTCCATTGTTAAACAATCAACGAAACATCACCATAACAATCAATAGATCTAATTAAAATACCCAAGCAGTCTCAGTATCTCGTGAATCACAACATAGCATATCTTGGCCTTCATCAACTATATATATATATATATATTAAATTAACAGAATCAATTAAATTAATAGTTGTTCAATCACAAGAAGAAAAACATATTTTGTGATTGAACAAATTTTCACAAATTGAAACTTCTACTACTTCAATTAATGAATTAACTCCAAAATTAACAGTATATTGAATAAAACTTTGCAAATTGGTGATTAGCTTCGCAAAATTAACAGTATATTAACGAATAACACAATTTGTGATTAAATTAACAGTATATTTTTATAAAATAGTTAACATCTCCCATGTAAACAATAGTTAATTGAAGTAGTAGAAGTTCAATCACAAGAAGAAAATTCGAAGCCCACACCTCATATGCAATCCAACTATCAAACTATATCACGCAGTTCTAATTCGTAACTCCATGCAAAAACTATAACCATACAAGTAAAAAAAACACCTGATATATATATATATATATATAAACAGCAACTACAAATATATATATATATATATATAAACAGCAACTACAATTACTGTGAATCACACAAACCACCCCATTGATCATCATCATCATCAAAAGTCTCTAATCATCTAATCAATATATAAGTTATTGATAGTCGTGATTTATTAGGCATCAAAAGGAATCATTGGCTTACCCTGTCATCATAATACATACAAGAAAATAATAATAATATTTCGGATTGATTTCCTTTTTTTTTTCCATTTTTTTTCATGTATTAATTATTACTTGGTAGTTTATAATAACATTGGATTGGATTCAAAAAAAAAAAAAAAAAGTTCAAGATATAAGAAAATCAATAGAGTGATAATCGTAATAAGTAATACATAGAATTTGAATACTATATCAAGCTAAGCTGAGTATCAGTACATAATACAAATTACCCAAAAACGAAAAACTAGAAAAACCAAACTGCCTATAAAACTTGCAATTTTCGTAGATTTATTATTATTTGAAAAAGGTTACCTGAACGTGGTCTGTTGTTAGGGTTTCTTCACAACCTTGTTGCTATTTTCTGAAAAGTCTTGAGTGAGCATAAAAAGTCTGATGTGAAAAGGCAAGACAATTTTGGGGTCTTGGTATTTATATTTATCACTAAAAAGTCTAGATAATCCATATTGTCATGAAATCCTACAAATCTGAATCCCAATCCAATACCACTAGACAATTTGTTACCTCTTAAAAGTCTGGATCCAATACCACAAGATATTATGGACTTTTTAAAACAATCTTAAAAGTCTGGATCCAATACCACAAGATATTATAGACTTTTTAAAAAAATCTTAATAGTCTGGATCCAATACCACAAGATATTATGGACTTTTTAAAAAAATCTTAAAAGTCCTAATCGAATACCACCAGATTTATCTAACTTATTAAAAAGTCTCAATCCAATACCACCAGACTTTTACTTTTCAAAATTGTCTATTAAAATCCCAATCCAATACACCCCCCTATTGTGTTGGGGATTCGAACTGATGAATGCGGAAAAGACATGTCTAATATTCGTCCATAACTCATAGCAATTTAATAATGTCGAAAGCAGAAAAATAGATGAGAGAAAATAAAACAATCACAACACAAGATATACGTGGAAAACCCAAATCGGGTAAAAAACCATGTGCCGTAAGAACGACAGAGAAAGTTTCACTATATGATAAATTGTTACAACCATATACTTTATGATTCTTTCTCACACCTCAACCCCAAACCACGTTCACAAGATTCTCACCCAGTACCGTGCCCCGCCTCGCCTCGCCCCAATATTTCCTAGGTCTCCCCTGAATAACCCACGGATCTCTAACTTGATCTACTGATATTCCTTCAATATTCCCTAGGGTCTCCTCCGGATCTCACCACACTCTCTTTGATGTTACATGGTGTTCTTTTTGCTCCACGCAAAATAACCTAATTACAAGGTCTATTTATACTAGTTACAGGGAGTTTAAGATAAAAGGAAATCTTATTCCTAAACGTACATGACTTACTTGTTTCACATAAATACTAATTCCTTTTATGACAAGTCTTTTTGTAAAAAGTATTTCCTTTTCTTATAGCATAAGAACTTCCTAAAAGAATACTTTCCTTTTCCCTCGAAGATATCCCATTTCATGTATTCTTATAATTGACTAAGGTTCGGGTCATATGTTGGCCAGCCGCACCTTACACCGTTACAGTCACTGGAAATTACATCGCTCAAAACTGCGATCCATACACTGAAACGACCTTCATTCTTTCATTCTTCTGATCTTCAACCCCCCACCCACCCAAAACAACACCATTCCATCTTCGTTTGGATCAATTGGGTTCATTCGAGAATACGAGCCAAAACCTAACAATTCTCCCATTTAGCTTGAATTCTCAAAACTTTGTCCACAACCATGATTCTCCATACCAAGAATCAACATACCCCACCACAAGGTATAACTGTAAGTCGCGCAGCGGAAAAAGATTGAAATTAAGCAAGATAATTAAGAACAATAGGTTTTAAAAATTTTCTATCGTCTTCTTAGGACCTTTTGTATATACACGAATATGAGGAAGATATTTGTTTTCATACATTTTAAGATCACTCATGAGTTTTCTTTTCGATCATTCTTTACGATCCAATACCACTAGCTATGCCCGCGATCTAGCAACTGTGTATATGGGCACGTCACGGATTTCGGGAACAGTTGAATGGAGGCTTGAGAAAACCGGAAGACAACACCTTGCTCCCCTTGATGAATTCGGCAAACCCTAATATGAGAGAAAAAAAAAATTCTTTTTTTCTTTCTTTTCCTTTCCCTTTCCCTCTATAGTTGCTGCCCACCTTAGTTCTCCTTAAGGTTCCGAATAGCCTCTTTTTCCTGACAAGTATATCTTATATACTAGAAACATAGGATTAAGTAATCCAAGTTAAAATAGGATTCCAAATCCTTTTTTAATTATTACTTTACTAGGGTTTGAACCTTTGACTTGTTTAGAGTAAATAAAAATGATCACTTATTATTTTATTGCCCTTGTCAAGGTTAGAAACTGAAACCTCCATATGACAATTTAATAATTCTTAATTATTAATATGTCAATTAAATAATCATGTTATTTAATAATATTTAATTCAACAATTAAATAATATATTAATTAAATAATCACATCATTTAATTAATTCCTAAAATATATTTAAATTACTTTTGTAACACAATTAATTGGACCATCTAATTCTTCGTGAGAGTTTGTTACTATCAATCATATAGGGCTAACAAGGGGACCTAATGGACCCATAATTTTAAGCTCACATAATACTTAGAAAAATTTTAATTAAACTCTTTAATTAATATTTCACAATTATTAATCTTGATGTTATTCCACTAAAAACCCAAGATTGTTTTCTCGTAACTGTAGATGTTTTACACAACCAATTTATCAGTGTCCATTGATATAGCTATTACATATGGTGTGATCCTCCACAAATAGTTCATAATTAGAGTTAGGTCATAAAGTCCATTATACCTCTCTAATTATATCTTTTCCTTTATATACCATTGATTCTCTTAAATGATTATATCCTTCATTCCTTTACGAAAGAAGGAGAGCGCTCTTAATTGTTTAAGCCCCAAATCAACCATTATGGGAATTACTTATCTACTTCTTTTAAGAAGGAGTGGATTTCACTATTGTGTGCATACCTTCCCAATCATAAGCCAAATCGTGATTCCAAGATAAGGAGATATTGACCGAGAAAGATATTTAGATCTCACCCATGGTAAATCAAAACCATGATCTAACCTGAAAGAGTCAGATCACCCATATATAACCATCATTAATCGATATATATGAATCTTTTTTTTTTTTTTTTTAACTAACGGATCTTAGTGACAAATTCATATAGATCGTGGCCCAGTCCTATATGATCACATCATATAAGGTGTCTTCATTCTCATAACACCATATGAGTAATCTAGGATAAGACCACCATATAACACGGAATGAACCTCAGCTGTAGATTAATCACCAAATAAAGTACCCAGCTTTATTTGCTTTCTACGGAATATTTAGATTGCATGTCTCAAACTGAATTCCCCTATATATAACATTTATATACTCAGTTTAAGATTATATCTAGCAATCTTGGATGTTTGCATATATAATATAAGCGTATGAATTAATATATTTGATTAAAATAACTACTTATTTTATTATTGAATTTATAACATTTACATATTAGAAGCTTTAATGCATAAATCCCAACAATCTTCCACTTGCACTACAACTTGTGAGACATGTCTTGTAATCACGAACCCTCTAGGTGACCTTTAAAAACTTTAGCCATTAAGGTCTTTGTAAATAGATCAACATGATTATCTTGCGACGCGATCTTCGTCACTATTGTAGGGAAAATACATGCGGTGGAAGCGAAAAATTGATTTGTATAATTTGAAATTTTCCTTTAAAAGAAGAACCTTAACCCTTGATTAATTAACATATAATAAAAGATATCATACCTTTTCACATGACGATTGATGTTGCATCAATAGTAATCCGCAAGATCTTCCAATCTAATCACGAACTTGAATCACCTATGAGTGTGAGCTCCCTTTCTTTGAATTGTGTACCTTATGATGGATAACAAAAAACTTTTTCTTTTGTTAGTCACAATAATCTTCCTACAGAATAACGAAGAACGTTCGGTCACTTGTGAATTATCAATCTTTTGATCAAAACTCGTGTGAACCTTATTCGAAGTTGTGCACAAAGCTTTTTGATGTAAAAGCTACTAGTGCACTGTCGAAATAAAATGCTTCTTCTCTCTTTTTCCTCTTGGCCAAAATTTTACAAACTATGTTTTAGAGTTGGATTTTATTTTTTAAGCAAAAGAAATAACTCTCTCAAAATCTTAGGGATGGCTGAATTCTATAGATATATATATATATATATATATAAGTGGCCAAAATCCTCCCCCAAGAAGAATTAGGGTTGGCCGAAATCCTCACTAAAAGAGGACTCTATCTTTTTGGCCTAAATCCTCCCCAAAAGAGGATTTTATCTTTCCCCAAAATTCCTATCAACTTTAGAATTCAAACCCTAATTCAACTCTTTAGTGTTTTATCCGATAATATATAAATTAAATTGTGACTTAATCAAATACTTCCTAATTTGACTAGATAAATAAATTCATTTTATTTATCTACTTATCAAATAAAGTCTTTGATTCTTATTATACTACCAACAATAGTATAACACTAAAAAACCTATTTTCTAGTTAGAAAAAGTTTTTGACTTTTAATTAAATAATAAATAAATAAATAAATAAATTAAATTTCATTTAATTAAATAATAAAATAAAACAATATACTAGGCCGTTTACTTAGCCTTGCCGCCCATATCAAAAACATGAGCTATATATTATTTTTTCTATTTTATTAAATCCATTGGACCTTAATAAAAAGCCCACATGTGAACTAGATCCATTCTTACTAAAAGAAACAAGTCCACATGCCTTAATACAATTCTAGATGGACCCATAATTAGTCTAGTAGAATATATCAAGTGATCCATGCAAGTCCGTGTGGATTGGGGATCTTGGTGGACTATCTAAATTTAAGCTTCGATAGACATAACCCAATCACAATCAACAAATGATTCACTTAAGTTCGATATATTAATTTTAGCTCATTTCACTAAAAAACTAAAATTGAACTCGTAAATAAAGATAGAATAAGTAAATGTTTCTCATTCATACCCTAGACAATCTTATTGGAGATAGTGTATCCTCGTGAATAATATCAGAAATAGCCAAGAGCTCATAGACCGCCTATAGCTCTCCTAGTTATCATATTTACTCATATGACCACATTTTGAACTTGGATATTCTGACTTGTCCAGAAGCCATGTTTCAATAGACACCATCGAAAACTCAACGTTAAGATTTAATATCCAATACCTCAAAATATCCATATGATAATATTATACTCTCAATTAATAAAATGAGCCACGATATCCATATCTATAAATGAAGTCCTCTATCGATTAGCAAATGAATACCACCAAACTATAGAGGATAGACTATGCTATATAATCGTACTCATTGATAGGTCAAATGATAACACTTGCAACCATAAGTCCATCATTTATACCAGGATTAAGATAGACTCTCTGATTGTCCTCACAATGAAAACTTTTATCCACTGACGATTCTAGATAAAGTATTTCATTGTGATCCTATTCAATGCACCTAGTGTACTGGATTCTTTTACTCAAAGATACTTTGATGATTTTAGACTCAAATGCTAGCAAAAAAATCTATAACTTTAACAAGATAAAGGTGCCCCACATTTATCTTAAGTTGTGAACATTATTTAAGACTGACTAAAAAATTGTGTCTACCTCATACATATCCCGATGTACGAACAATTCTTCTTTTCTCATATTCTTTTGACCTTATGATTATTTACTTTTGACAATTATAATAATTAAACTATAAATGCTATAAGACTTGTTAAACCATAAATCACTTTATTAATATGAAAAAATTGTCAAAAACAATATTATACTCTTGCTATCGAGCATAATCCTAACAACTGTCACATCTCCTCTCTAAACTATCTCCTTGATGAGATGATACTTCCTTTCTATATGCTTTCCTCTTTTATGGCTTCTTGGTTCTTTGGAATTAGCCACTGTACCACTATTATCACAATAGAGTGTCATGAGCTTATCCTAGTCTGGAATAACTTTTAGATCACTTAAGAACTTACGGAGCCATACCGCTTCTTTAGTTGCTTCGCAAGCTGTTACATATTCGGCTTCCATGGTGGAATCAACAATACAAGATTGCTTGATACTCCTCCACACTACGGCTCCACCACCAAGGGTAAATACTAACCCAAACGTGGATTTCCTAGAATCCCTGTCTACCTGAAAGTCATAATCTGTATATCTTAACGGGATCAGATCCTGTTCTTAATATATTAACATATAGTTTCTCTTTCTCTGAAGATACTTGAGAATAAGCTTCACAGCCACCCAATGATCCCATCCTAGGTTAGACTAGAATCTACTGGCTACTCCCATTGCGAAGCCGATGTCAAGTCTCATGCATAATATAGCATACATGAGACTGCCTACTAATGACGCATATGGAACTTGTCTCATATCCTCAATTTCTTGAGGTGTCTTAGCACACTATTCCTTAGACAACTGAACTTCATGCCTAAAAGGTAGATTACCTTTCTTGGAGTTCTCCATTGAGAATCACATAAAAATCTTGTCGATATATGATGCTTAAGACAATGCTAAAAGTTTGTTCTTACGATCCCCTATTAATTGGATCCCTAGAACATAACTCGCATCTCCCAAATCTTTCATTTGGAATTGGTTGGCAAGCCAGCTCTTTACTTCCGATAATAAGCCCACATCATTCCTAATGAGTAGGATATCATCTATGTAAAGGACTAGGAAAACTACTTTCTTGTCAACGATGCGTTTGTAGACACAATGCTCATCGACATTTTGCTCGAAGCCATAGGTTTTGATAGCAGTATCAAACCTGATGTTCCAATATCTAGATGCTTGCTTCAGTCCATAAATAGACCTTTAACTTGCAAACTTTTTGCTCTTGATTTTAGGACACGAATCCCTTTGGTTGCATCATGTATATGCTTTCGTCAAGATTGTCATTCAAGAATGTAGTCTTGACGTCCATTTGCCAAATTTCATAATCAAAATGGGCAGCAATGGATAAGAGTATCCTAATAGACTTAAACATATCTACTGGCGAGAAGGTCTCGTCAAAATTGACACCCTCATTTTGGGTATAACCGTTTGCCACTAGCCTTGCTTTAAAGGTTTCTAACTTTCGGTCTACTCCTCTCTTTCTCTTATAGTTCTACTTACTCCCTATGGGTTTTTATCCCATCAAGTAAGTCTACAAATTCCCAGACCGAGTTAGAGTATATAGACTCCATCTCGAGATTCATGACCTTAAGTCATTCATCTTTAGCAGAGTCTTCCATTTCATGTTTAAATGATAATGGATCATCCATACTATCATCAGAGACGACAACCTGTGCCTCTCCAATACATAAGTAGCGATCAGGCTGTTGTACAACCCTCCCACTACATTTAGGTGGTAGTCTGATCTGACTAGGAACCGTCTAACTATCAGACGTTAATGGAACAACAACATTGTCAACAACTCTTGTTAATTGTTTGCTGGTCGAACCAGCTTTTAATTCATTTAATACAATCTTACTTCGAGGCTTATGATCATTCATATAATCTTCCTCAAGAAATGTTGTATTTGTCAACACAAACATTTTGTTTTCTTATGGACTATAGAAGTATCCTCCTCTAGTCTCTTTTGAATATCCTACTAATAGGCATACTTGTAAACAAGGTTCCAACTTTCTAGATTTGTTCTTCAGTATATGGACTGTACACCCCCATATGTGAAAATGTCGCAAATTAGCTTTACGTTCCACAACTCTAAAGGAGTCTTAGGAACAGATTTGGATAAAACTACATTCCGCAATTTGTAGTGCATATCTCCAAAAAGAGTTTGGCAATGATGAGAAACTAACCATAGATCTCACCATTTCCATCAAGGTTCTATTTCTCCTCTCAAGAACATGTTATTCTACGTGTATTTCTCCTCTTAGTCCTCGAACTCTTCATCGAGATACTCACCTCCACGATCGGATCATAGAGCTTTGATAGTTTTGCCTAATTGGTTCTCAACTTCAGCTTGAAATTCTTTAAATTTATCAAATGTTTTCGACTTTCGTTGCATTTGGTAAACATGTCCGTATCTTGAGTAATCATCACTAAAAGTGACATAATACTCATAACCACCCCTAACTTTAACATTTATAAGTTCACAGACGTCTGAATGTATAAGCTTTAGTGGTTGTGTAGCTCTAAGCCCTTTTTCAGTAAAAGGTCTCTTGGTCATTTTACCTTCTAAACAAGACTCACAGATAAGTAAAGTGTAAATCTCCAACTGACTCAAAGATCCGCCTTTTATTTGTCTATCAATCCTGTCAAGGTTGATGTGGCCAAGTCTTAAATGCCATAGATATGTTTCCTTATTTGGAGAAATCTTTTGTCGCTTTGTTTTAGGTTTTTCAACTTGAAATAATTCAATTTTAAGCAGTGATGTATGTAATGACAGTCTAAAAACATACAAGTTGTTTTCATTCAAACCAGAACAAATATTCAAACTGTTTCTAGAAACAATGACTGATTTATTATTAAAAGAAACTGAATATAAATGTTCCAATAATCTATATACAAAAATCAAATTCCTTGTAAATCTAGGTGAAAGTTCACAAATTAAGCGCGTGTGTGTCTTTTAAAAACGACATAGAGGGTGTGTGAATGGGTTGTTAATCCGTTATTACCAAATTTTCGGATCAGTCAATATTACAAATATAACCCAATTCACAAAACAATAATCAAGTGTAACAAGGTGCGGAAATATAAACAACACTTGATTTTTACGTGGAAACCCTCAACAGGGAAAAACCTCGGGCTGGTAAGTGCGCCACACCCGAACCTCGAATCCACTAATTGTGATAGCGTATACAACCTAATCCCGATTTGACTGCCTAATCCCGACCTATATCCCGCTACCACTACCCACAGGCCTGTAAAAGTGGACCTAGTCCAATTTGCTTGAGTGACCACCTAATCCCGGTGTATGACCTAATCCCGGTCTATCACACAAGACTTACTTCTCCGAAGAGATCAACACCCTATGTGAATATGCAATGATATCCAAATATGCAATAAGAGCTAGGGTACTCTAAATGGTTACCTAGGATTATATGATGACAATAAAATCAATCATAGATATCAAAATAGCTATATGACATGGCATAATAGCTTAGCTATGTAAAGGATAACCAATC
Organism: Acer campestre; assembly: GCA_954870605.1. Taxonomy (NCBI): domain Eukaryota; kingdom Viridiplantae; phylum Streptophyta; class Magnoliopsida; order Sapindales; family Sapindaceae; genus Acer; species Acer campestre. Next base: position 1,889,011 of record OX940806.1, on the reverse strand, counting down.
CTATATACAATAGCTATCAAAAATAACCCACAAACATTCAAAGGATTAACTAGTTGATTAAAACACAATCTCTCAACCTAGTTATCAATAAATCACACAAGAATGTTTATGGCATAGCTTTTAGGCAATAATGACCTAATCAAATAAGCTATGTAAAAATTAACCCAATCAACACATAATCTCAATCATGTATGTAGAAATTACTCAAGAACATACAAGTAATAAAAGAGATAAATTGATAAGTAAAAACACTAAAATTAGATGAGATTAGTGTTCAACAAATCATACCATGTGTGTTGAAGAAAACCCATGCATTAGCAAACACTAGATGATCCTAGATGATGCTTAGATGATGATTTATGCATGTGGAAATGGGTTGAGAGAAATAAAGATGTGATTTTTAAGGATTTTCTCTCAACTCTCTATAAAATATCTCTTTAGGGTTCTTGAGATCAGAAACTTGGTTTGGGAACCAGAGATAAGGATGTATTTATAGAGACCAAAAACAGGGCATGTGAAAATACAATTTTGCCCCTGAAAACGCACGATCGGCGGTTTCATTCTGACTTTGGGGCCGTAGAACGAAACCGCCGAATTGAAACCCAAGAACCTGGATTTCATTCGGTTCTTTCATTCGACGGGTACATAACCGCCGATCAAACCGCCGTTTTGGACCCGAGACATTTATTTCAATCAGGTCTTGATCGGCGGTTTCGAACGGCGGCCAGGCCGCCGATCTCAACCGCCGTTCACCAAATATGGTGAATCTAAAGGAAAAGCCAAGGGCATCTCCACCGACGATCATCGCGCTAAACCATGCACACCAACGTGCACGCGCGTACGTTTCCGAACATCCTTCGGGAAATGAATTACATCACACTTAAAGCTAATCAAACATGAAGTACAAGTGTGGGAATTGAATGCATCCTAATGCCTATCATGTCATGACATTATCATAGAACAAGATGCAATCAATTCAAACAAGCATGAATAAAATTCATGACTTTGCATCCTAATGCCTAAACATGTTATGGCATTTCAATAGTCTAGATGCAATCAAATAAACATGCATGAAGAGATGTTCAAGAACATGCAAGCACTCATATAAAACACACAACATACAAGAATAAGGTTTATGCATAAGTTGTGTGTGTTTGCACTAGATCTCTTCAAAGCAAGTAAGCACTAGAATTTACCTTTGGTGCTTCTTCTCTTGAGGTCTTGAGAGGGCCATTGGATGATCACCAATTCCTAAGCTACTCTTACATCAACCCCAACATGTGATTTGTCCACAAAACAAGCCAATCAACAAATGGGAATCCTTACACTAGGAATGTAATAAACATTGTCTAATGAAAGAAAACAATTATTAAAAGCTAGTCTAACTACTCCCACTGCTCTTGCTGAAACAGCATTCCCTGTTCCAACGCGCATTCAGAAGGCTCCCTCCTCAATCTTAGTCCAGGAATCAGTCCATTGTAAAGAAGAACCAACATGGTTAGTTGCTTCTAAATCAACTATCCAAGGTCTTCATCTTCCACTAAACATGATTCAATGACAAGTAAATCAAATTTACATTTCACTTAATTCTTCTTAGAGAGCTCATCAAGGTACTACTGACAGTTCCTCTTCCAATGACCAACCTTGTCGTAATGGAAACACTTCCCTTTTGCTTTGTCAACCGTGGTGCTCTTCTTCTTATTTTGAACTTGTTTCTTCTTGGGCTTAGCCTTTGCCTTACCAGCAGACCTCTTCCTTTTCTTTAATCTAGAGAAATATGGTTCAACAACATTTGCCTCACCGGTCTTACTTTTGTTGTCCTTAATCATGGACTTAAAAGTTGTGAACTCATTAAGCAACTAAGTCAGATTGAACTTCAACTTGTTCATCTCATAGTTGCTTTTGAACTGAACTGATCAAAACTCTTTGGAAGAGTTGTAAGTATGATGCTCAACTGGCAAGCCTTATCTATGGTCCCACCATTGACTTAATTAGTATTGAAATGGGACATCATACCTAGGACATGTTCCCGAACTGATGATCCTTCCTTCATACGAGCAGTCATTGTGGAATGAACAGCTTCTTGCAGCTTTTGCTCATAAGGTTGCCCAAACATGGCCTGCAATGACTCCATAACCTCATATGATGTTGTCATTGCTTCATGTTTTGTATAAAGCAATTATGTCATGCTAGCTAGCAAATAAATGTGGGCCTTTTCATTTTCTGAAATCCATTTTTCGTAGGCCTCACGAATAGTTCGTGTTGCGTTGGTTGCAAATTGTGGAGGACATTGCTCCGTAACTACAAATTTTAGGTCTTTGGTGATCAGGATTGCATTAATGTTGTTTTTCCATTTTGTATAGTTATCCCCGGTTAATTTTTCGCTGGCAAGTATTGAAAGTAAAGTAGAAGACATTGCTGAAATAAACATAAATAAAAACTCATTCATTCATTCATACATTTAAATCATATATAAAATTATTCGGCATCTAGTTAAACATGATGCATGAAACATGTTTAATGAAAAGTAAAAAATCCCTAAGAAAGTTACTATGACATGATAATCCAACATGCCACGAGTAAGTGCCACCTTAGGGTAGGTCAAGTGCTTGTATGTCAGATCGAGACATTCTCAATTAAATGATACTCCATAATAACTCTTTATTCTTATATTATTTAATCATCATTTATTTTAGTCACGATTTTAATTAACTATTTAATTAAATCCTTGTGAGTGTAACCCAACATTTCAGATCTCTAAAACTTAACTTGAGAGTTGCTGCCTTAGGGTCAATCAATCCCAAAATACATTCATAAATTCTATTTGTTAGGAAGTTAACCTTGGTATTGACTCTTATGGAGACCTTCCTTAGGGTGGACGGAAACAAAGCCGTCTCTAGGCCTCACTTGAATCTCACGGTGAAAGTATACAAACAAGGTTAAATTGCTTAAGACGTACTTAGGGGGGGGGGGGTGAATAGGTTTTTCGCCTAATTTCAATCCCTTGAACAAACTTACATTTGTCCCTCAAGGTAGCCTTACATACAACACAAATATCACGGAATCATACTAAGAAAAGTTATCATGTGATCATTCATACATTGTCTAAGTATCAATAAGTTGTATGAGGTATAAAGAAAATACAAAAACAATTAACAAGAATACTTGTATATCAATATATGTTCAATCATTACAAGTATATACAAATATTGCTATACATAAATTTTAAACAATATACATAAGAAATGTAATTATAAATATGATCAAAAGAATATATTTACAAATCACACTTTACAAAATCTTGTATCCAAAAACATCACAAGTGAAGATTGAACTAAAAGATTAAAACATACACAAAAACAAATATAAAAGATAGAGATAGGAAGAATTAACACAAGAGATTTTTTAACGTGGTAAAACCTCCAAGGAGGAAACATCCACGGGTTGAATTACAACCATTGAGTACTTATATATATTTGGAAAGTAAATTAGAAATTCCATAAAGTGACCAATCCTAGATCACCAACCCATGTGGAGTCTATGTTTACCCAATCCCTATTGGAAGATACAAAATCCCTCAATGATGTAAACCACATATTGGAACTCATACCAAACCAACATCGTTGGAAGATTAGAAATTCCTCAAGAGTGCATACATATCCCATGTACCCCGCTTTATCGGACTCTATGTCTAACCAAACACCCGAGCCTACCAATATATAAGCCAACTCTCTATACAAGGTACACTTGCCCCTAGAAAGCCTCCCATGCATGACTATCCAAGTCCTCCCGACTCTAGCCATGACTTCTTGCTTGTCTATCCAAGTCATCCCGACTCTAGACAAGACTTCTTGCTTACCTATCCAAGTCCTCAAGACTCTAGGCAATACTTCTTGCTTGGCTATCCGAGTCATCCCGACTCTAACCAAGACTTCATGCCTTTTACAAGGACTTCCTAGTGTGATCATGTGAATGCAAATGATGCAAACAATCAAAACAAAATAGAAAATGTGATCAATACATTCCATGGAACAACTAGATCTAGAGATGTGTAAACACAAGCAATAGAAATCTAGATGCAAAAACATGAATGAAAACCTAGAGCATGTGAGATCAACTAACACATAAAACTCCTAGATTCATTCATACAAATAACTCTTGAACAATTCATATACATGAGGCACAAGTTCAAGATGTTATAAACATACATAAAAATGCTAGAATCACAAAAAGTATTCAACAAGTATTCTAACCAAAGATTCAGAGATAGGAGATATTGTTAAAAACAAATCAATCCTAGATATCTCTAAAAACATATACAAAGGCTTTAATCCTAGAAATCATCATTCAAGGATCAAAGACACATATCAAGGATTATTAATTATAAAATGAATCAATCAAGTCTCAAATAATCCTAGATGTCAATCTAATCACAATACAACTCCCAATCATATGAAGAACAAAGAATCCAAGAATCTTGTCCACATGTGTCTCTAATTAGACTTTTCAATTAGATTGATTATGAAGCTATCTTTCTCAATAGCATTCACTAAACATATATATACATATAGAAGAAGAAACCCCAAGCAAATTGAAGGTTTAAAAAGATGAAATCACCAAGATATGAACTCTACCTTGATTTCACGAGCTGGTTCGGTTTTATGAGTAGATCACTCAGAAAATCAATCAAACAGCTGCAAGATCACTTGGAAAAGGTAGAGGACTCAATTATGAACAATCTCCAACTTGAATCACTCAATTCCGACTTCGTATGAGAAAGTTATGGTATTTGGAAGTTGAGAAAATTGGAGAGAAAATCTTAGACGGGATTTCAAAACTTTTCTTCTTGAAAACAAATGGAGGGAATTTGAGAGATTTAAAAGGAAGGAGAAGAGGACATTTTTGTCCAACAAAATAAGGCCAAACCAGCGAAGCCCACGTGTGGGGTGTGTGTGCCACACGAGACCAGAGGGCTGGTTGGGCCGTGTGGCACACGGCCTCCACACGTGGTGGCTAGGCCATGGCCTTTGGCCACCTTGCCTCTCCCGCGCACTTCTCACGTTCTTCAACCGTATTCGGGCATCCGAACTCCAATTTCGAATCTGTTTTCGGATTACGAACCATGACTCCCTCACGCACAATGAAGACTATGAAACTTTGACAAATGGTTGAGAATTCATCTCGGAAAACGATGATGAACACAACTCAACTAATGAGAACGAAAAGTAGCGTAGCTACATCGTTTGGACTCAAACCTTAACATATGAGTAACCGAAATGACCGGGACTCAATAAGGAATCAATTAAGATCAAGTATAAGTCCAAAACACAAGAAACACAAACATACAAACACAAGTTCACATATGAATGCCATTTCCTAGACATAGTCTTAGAACATGCAACTCTAAAATGTATGAGCATTTGAGTTCAATGCATGAGCATAAAAAATCATGTGAATGTGTTATATAAATGGTGTACAATGATGCAGGGACACTTATGAATGATTTGTGTGTGTGTGCCTATGCCTTGTAAGAGGAATGAGGTCAATTATACATTTGATGAGCAATGAAGCTAATTCCCCTTAACAAACCATCATCTTGCATGTATCGTAGTCAAATCTTTCTTTGAAGCTTTGTATCATCATCAATGAGACCACATAAACATTACAAGATAAACAATGTTTTGATATGGAATACATGCCAACAACAACCAAAAACCTAACACACGGTGTTCTAATGATGGAGACTGCTGGATATAATGTTATATATCCCTCTCCCACTCACTATTTGCTTGTTAGGGTTTTCTAGTGTTTCAAGATGAACCTAGATTAAACGGCTAAGAAAAATCTAGTTCTTTTAGGTTATGTTACTAGAATCTCATCCTATTAACATTAAATAATAAACCGGATTTTTAACTATTAAAAACTAATTTATTATTCGAATTCTAATCTATGTAAACTACTTTAAATAGACTAGAATTAAGTATGAGAATTACCAAGTTTTAACTATTAAAACTAAATCACATTATTTGGTCCAATTATTATTAAGGCCTTAATCATATTAATCTTAATAATGTATTGGGCTTTACTAATCTATTTAATTAAACTCTTTAATGAAAGATCAATAATTAATAAGAATTACCAAGTTTTTACGTTTTTACTCCTAAAAACTAGTCTCATTATTAATAGCCATTTATGTGATTATTATATTTTAATCATATTAAAAATAATAAACAACATATAAAATAAATGAGCTATAAATTATGTATGATATTTAATGCAAGTGTAGGCACTTATAATCTATATAGCATAAGTATCCATGACAATGCTTTAATCATCTCATAAATAAAAACATACATAAGTTGATCGAGTACGATGAACTATCTAACTTAAAAAAATAATCTAATTACAAAATTTAATCCAAGGCATTCCTTGGTCTTCTTGTAATGCCTTTTTCTTCAAGTCCATCTTTTGCATCTAATGGGCTTTTAACCAAGTCCAACTTGATTAACCCTAATATTTTTAATGGTGATCCATCTCATGAATCATAAACTAAGGCCCATATGTTACACTTAACATTTATTGAAGGCCCAAGTTATTAATAAAAATATTCCGGCCCATTCACGCTTCCGAATACGCAAACCCTAGCGTCACGAACACTCGGTCTTGCGCTTTCGCGGTAGCCGTCATCCGCATAAGAGGGTGGATGTCCGCAACCTTGCGTGTAGCGTGCGGCTGCTAGCCCTTGCGCAAACATGTCAAACACCTCTTGCTCATGAAGTGCACGGTGTCTCGCGCCATGCAAGACCAACGCACATACGCTGCAGCCTAGGTGCATGCGTTGCCAAGCTATGCTTGCGCGCATGCCTTGCGCACAACTCCTACCTGTGTGCGTTGCCAACACTTGGTGTGCGGTAGCTGTTGTGCACGGCTGCCTTGCATGCAGCTGCCCTTTCGCGTAGCAGCTATGTCTTCGTTCATCATTCGTTCTTGAATCTTCTTTGTACAAGGTTACATAATGATATTACAAGATATCGATTTACATAGAACGATTACATTGAAAAAAAATTAATAACTAATTATTACAACCCAAAATGAATTTAACTAAACTCATCGTACCATACAATTAACGATCAACCATGTTTATAAAAAAAATATAAGCATCATACAACTCTAGATTGTGCCTACACATATCATACATATTGAAAAGACTTTGAAAACAAATATAACATATTCGTGTATAACAAAAATTGGCTCTGATACCAATTGTAAATCGCACAATGGAAAAAGATTGAATTTAATCAAGATAATTAAGAACAATAGGTTTCAAAAAAATTATATCGTCTTCTTAAGACCTTTTGTATATACAAGAATATATGGAAGAGATTTGTTTTCATACCTTTGAAGAACACTCCTTCATTTTCATTTCAATCATTCTTTACGATCCATTACCACTAAGCCTTCTTAACTATGTCCCGCGATCTAGCAACTGTGTGTGTGGGCACGTCACAGATTTCGGGAACGGCTGAATGGAGTCTTGAGAGAACCAAAAGACAACACCTTGCTCATCTTGATGAATTCGGCCAACCCTAATATGAGAGAATTTTTTTTTTCTTTTTTTTCTGTTCTCTTTATAGTTGCCGCCCACCTTAGTTCTCCTTAGAGTTCCGAATAGCTTTTTTTCCTGATAAGTATATCTTATATACTAAGAACCTAGGGTTTAGGAATCCAAGTTAAAATAGGATTCCAAATCCTTTTTTAATTATTACTTTACTAAGGTTTGAACCTTTGACCTATTTAGAGTAAATAAAAATAATCACTTATTATTTTATTGCTCTTGTCAAGGTTAGAAACTGAAACCTCCATATGACAATTTAATAATTCTTAATTATTAATATGTCAATTAAATAATCATATTATTTAATAATATTTAATTCAACAATTAAATAATCACATCATTTAATTAATTCCCAAAATATATTTAAGTTACTTTCGTAACACAATTAATTGGATCATCCAATTCTACGTGAGTCTTTGTTACTATCAATCGTATAGGGTTAGCAAGGGGACCTAATGAACCCACAGTTTTGAGCTCAATAATACTTATAAAAAATTAATTAAACTCTTTAATTAATTTTTCACAATTATTAACCTTTGAGTTATTCCACTAAAAACCCAAGGATGTACTCTCGTAACTGTAGATGTTTTACACAACCAATTTATCAGTATCCATTGATATAACTATTATATATGGTATGATCCTCCACAAGTAGTTCATAATTAGAGTTAGGTCATAAAGTCCGTTATACCTTTATAATTATATCTTTTCCTTTAAGTACCATTGATTCTCTTGAATGATTATATCCGCCATTCCTTTACGGAAGAAGGAGATCACTCTTAATCGTTCAAGCCCCGAATCAACCCTTAAGAGAACTACTTATCTACTTCTCGCAAGAAGAAGTGGATTCCACTATTGTGTGCATACCTTCCCAGCCATAAGTCAAACCGTGATTCCAAGATAAGGAGAAATTGACTGAGAATGATATTTAGATCTCACCCATGGTAAATCAAAAACCACGATCTAACCTGAAGGAGTCAGTAAGACACTTAGGATTTAGATCACCTATATATATCCATCATTAGTTGATATATATGAATCTTGTTTTTTAACTAACAGATCTTAGTGACAGATTCATATAGATCGTGGCCCAGTCCTATATGATCACATCATATAAGGTGCCTCCATTCTCATAACACCATATGAGTAGTATAGGATAAGACCACCGTACAATACGGAATGAACCGCAGTTGTAGATTAATCACAAATAAACTACCTAGTTTTATTTACTTTCTACCGACTATTTAGATTGCATGTCTCAAACTGAATTTCTCTATATATGACATTCATATACTTCGGTTGAGATTATATCTAGCAATCTTGGATGTTTGCATATATAATATAAGCATATGAATTAATATATTTGAATGAAATAATAACTTCTTTTATTATTGAATTTATAACATTTACATACTACTAGCTTTAGGGCATAAATCCCAACAATAAAAACTTAGGAACGAACCATCCTAATAATTTTTTTTTTTTAATGTGTTCATTGTTGCAGCACCATGTCGAAATAATCTGCTAAAATTATGGTACAACTTCTCACGTCAGATTATCAAGGTGTTTGTCAACCATCAACATTCTTGTCCACCATGCACCTTGTATCACTTTCTGACCAATGCCTTGTGTACAATTATGGACCACAAGTAGCAACATATCCTCTTCCATGCCCTGTGGGGAAAATTGCCAAAAGGATAAACATGTCCTTACATCACCCAACCCTATGAGAGACCTTTTGTCCTTACATCACATACATAGTGAAAGACTTGCTACTAGAAACCGGGAGTGCTTTGCCAGATAAGCCCCATACCACACCAGAGACTTCGAGCGTACCTTTTTTTATTTTTATTAATCGCTTTGTGTAACTCAAATTGGATGACCATGACTTGTACCTGCCACCACAAGCCAAACTTTTTCTCCATCAATATTCTTCCTTTCATCAAACTTTACCAAGTTCAAAACCGCTTTCAAGACATATTTCTTTTGCTAAACCCACACTAGGCAACCATGATCATCATCCCAATGCTACCAAGTCTTCCATACAATCTCCCATAAAAACTTGAAATCGCCATCGCTAAGATACCAATTGTTGAGGATTCGAATCGATGAACGTGGAAACGGCATGCCTAATATTTGCCTATAACTCATTGCAATTTAATAATGTCGATAACAGAAAAATAGAGGAGAGAAAATAAAACAATTACAATACAAGATATATGTGGAAAACCTAAATCGGGTAAAAAACCACGGGTCGTTAAGACGATAGAGAAAGTTCCACTATATTATAAATTGTTACAACCATATACTCTAGGATTCTCTATCACACCTCAACCCCAAACCACGTTCACAAGATCCTCATTGAGTACTGTTCCCCCCCGCGCCCCCACCCCCCCACCAATATTCCCTAGCTAGGTCTCCCTTGAATATCACCCACGGATCTCTAACTTGATTTACTGATATTCCTCGGATATTCCTTAGGGTCTCCCTCAGATCTCACCACACTCTTTCTGATGTTACATGGTGTTCTTTTTGCTCCATGCAAAATAACCTAATTACAAGGTCTATTTATACTAGTTACAAGAATTTTAAGATAAAAGGAAATCTTATTCCTAAACGTACAGAACTTGTTTCACAGAAATACTATTTCCTTTTATGACAAATTTTCTTGTAAAGAGTATTCCTTTTCCTTAAAGTATAAGAATATCCCAAAAGAAAACTTTCATTTTCCCTCGAAGATATGCTTATGATTGACTAAGGTTCGGGTCATATGCTAGCCAGCTACACCCTACACTATTACAGTCACTAGAAATTACATCTCTCAAAACCGTGATCCATTCACTGATATGATCTTCATTATTCTGTTCTCCTGGTCTTTAAACCCCCCCCCCCCCCCCCCCCCCCCCCAAAACAACACTATTCCAACTTCGTTTGGTTCAATTGGATTCATTCAAGAATACGAAGTTTTCACACGTGGTGGCCTAGCATCAGGGTTGTTTGAATATTTTTATTGAGATTTGGGGTGTAAATCTAAAATGGATTATTTATTCATTTTCATAGTTTTTTCAATATATATATTCTATTTTTTTTTATAAAATTTAGTCAGAAAATTATAATTTTATTAAAGATATAATAATATCATATGATAACATTTATTATATAGACAAATAAAATTCTCATATAACTCAAGCAAAATGTGACTAGAAGTAATACATCACCGTTTAGCACATGTGGTTGTGCACCTTCCTTCCACATTGGTGGTCACGGGTTCGTGTCTCACCACACGCATTTTAGAAACATGTATGAGGAGTATTCTCTCGATTTATAGGAGTAGATATCTAGACCATACATGTATTCATATTTTGTTTGATCTGATCTTGATAAGTCCCGGTAACCCTATTATAATAGTTGTAATACTTCAAAAAAAAAAAAAAGCTGACTAAAAGGGTTGAATTATTTATTAATATCAATGTCATACATCAAAATTGTTTCTAATAGTTGACAAAATTACAAAAGATTTTTTTTTTTTTTTGGTATCCGTGGGTGTCCGGGCTAGTTTGCGTGCACCTTGACTAATCCCATGAGGCCTTGAAGTTAACAGCCGAGTAAACCTTCAGTGGTCCCAAGAGAAACGTGGTTGCCAGGGATTGAACCCAGGACATCCGAGTCTACAGTTCGTCCCTTGTGGATAAAAAATTACAAAAGATTGACTATTCATAAGTCTTTGCAAAGTAAATTGCAAAAGATAAACCACTCATAAGCATTTGCAAAGTTCCAAAATATTTCGCCAACAACCCTTTAACAAAATTCAATCTGTCATGTAATCCCACAAAACAAAATCACACAGTAAAGAGTATCAAAACATCATTGGAAATGTCTTCTTCTAACATTTTGAGAAGCAAATTCATTAATAATATTTTCGAATTCAATCTTTGCCAACATTTCCTTTTCAATATACAAGATTGCCAACCCATTTAACCTTTCTTGTGACAACAAACAAGATTTCAACATTTTTAATTTAGAAAAACTTCTTTATGTGGATGCCACAGTTACAGGTATGGTCAACAATATTCAAAAAGCAATTGATACATTCGAATTACAATCCGAAGCTTTTACAAACTCAAGTATTTCAATGGCAGTCTTTTTTTTTTTTTTTTTTTCTCTAGGTAAAACAAATTGTAACTCTAAATTTGGTAATTTTCAAGTATAATATGAACATGAAAAATATCTAGAATTACCATCCAAAGGAAAAATGAGATTGAGTTCTCTTATAAGATATTTTTCCATTGATAATCAATCATTTTATTATCAAGGTTTGCCCAAATTCTTGGATCATAAATATCCTAAATGAGGAGTTGGTTGTTCTATTTCATTGCCAAAATTCTCATTATCATTTATGTCAATCTCATCATGATCATTGAGTTGATTTTCATCATTTTCATTTTCATTGCTCAAATTTTCATTATCATTAATATCATTCACATCATGATCATTGTGTTGACATGTCAAATGAGGAGTTAAGTGTTGTGATTCATTGGCTAAACCTTCAACTTGAATTTCAAGTAAACAATCTGACTCTACTTTTTCAGGAAATTTTTTGTCTAAAGCTCTCTTCTGAGACTGAGTCAATTGTTCTATTCTTTGTTTTTTTTTTTCTTTTTCCATATCGAAATAGTTGTTCTTTTAGGAAACATGTTACTAATATCTAAAATAATAAACAACGAACAATAAAACATCAATAACTAAAATAATACATTAATACCAGACTACCAACAACTCGTTAGTCGTAAGTAAGTTTATTTGTAAGAAAGATGATATCATTAAATCATTAATAGTATGTCAATAACAATTTGTAAAAAAAAAAAATTACGATTTGTAAGAAATAACCAAAAAAAAATAGAAAAAATTACCTAGACAGTGAGAGTGTGAGAACTCAAAACTAAGACTCTTAGAGTTTGAGAGAGAATGGAGATTGGATTTTGGAAAGCATGAGAGAATGAAAACAGTTGAAACTTGAATGGATGAGAGAGAGAGAGACGATAGAAAGAGAGAGATGCGGTGGCATCAGTGTTTGGAGGAGAAAAGTGAATTAAGTGATGAATCAAAATCCTAGAAAAAGTGAGAGAGGAAGAGAGATGTCTAGGGATGGGCGTGAGGGCTCACTGGTCCAGGGGAGCACACACACACACACACACACACACCCCTCCCAATCTATTTGGGGGAATTGGGGTTTGTGAGTGGGGAGGGGGAGGTTCCTCCACCTCCACCCTATCCCCTATTTCTTCTCATTTCTAATTCCAATTTTCAATTTTCAATTTTCAATTTGTAACCCGATCATAGGGATGAGACTGTGGGCAATGCTGGCAAAACGGGCCAGCCTGCTTAACAGACCGGCCTACTTAATAGGTCAGGGCCAAGCCTATTAAGCCGGCATCCTGAGCTGGGCCCAGGTGGCGTGGCCTACTAGCCTGCCTAGCACGGCTTGCCAAGCCTGTGAGCCCAATTTTTTTTTTTTTTTTTACAAAAATGAATTCTGGCGGGCCGTACGGCCCGCCCGAATTCATTTTTGATGTGACCGTTAGAGGGGTAAAAAAATATCCAAAACTTCCCTAACCTAAAAAAGTTTACAAAAATTAATTTTGGCAGGCCTGTGAAGGCCCGCCAAAATTCAAAATTTGATTTTTAGTAAAAAAAAATTTGAATTGAGGGGTGACTTTTGTAATTAACCAGGTGAGTTGGTGACCATTGCGGGGTGGTAAATAAAATATCCAAAACTTTTAAAAATTACATTTTTTAAAAATCTTTTACAATTTTTTCCAATTATACCCTAACCTAACATTTTCCTATAAATACCCCATCACCCACACCTCATTCTCCACATTTTCTCTACTTCTCCCTACTCTCTTTTTCTCTCTATTCTCTACAATCTCCAACATCTCTCACTCACTCTTTCAACTATTTTGTAATTTAGTTTATTTATTTAATATTATATATATACTATTATACTAATATACTATACACTATACATTATATATTATATACCTCCCACTCTCTAGTCTCTACATATTCTAAGGCTCTTACCCTAAGGTATTGTCTTTTTTTTTTTTAAAAAAAAATTTAATTTAATTTGTTATTTAATTATTAACTATTATTAAAATGTTTTTAACTATTGTTATTATTTGTTATGTTGTTAGGTATCCAAATGATTAATTAATTCACCACTCTCAACTCTCAAGCCTCCAATTTAAGGTTAGTATGTCTACTTCTCTACTTTTGTTATTAATAATTTTTTTTATATAGTAATTATTATTATTTAGTATTTAGTGATTAGTATGTGTGTAGTTAATACTGTTGTTAGTAATATGTTAATTTTATGTTTTTTTTTTCTTTTTTGTGAGTTTAAGTTGTTTAACAACAAAATAATAAGTAAAAAAAAAATTAATTCCTAAATTTTTCATAATTTTCGAAATTATTATTATATTAGAAAGATTATGTTTTTTTTTTTTTTTTTTTTTTTTTTTTTTGTAGAGTTTAAGAAGAAAATAATAATTTAGAAAAATTAATTCCAAATTTGTATAGTTTAAGAAATAAGAAGAAAATAATAGTTTAGAAAAAATAATTCCGAATTAATTTTTTTTTTTGAAATTAATAATATATTAGAATGATTTTTTTTTTTTGGTAGAGTAACTAGAGTTTAAGAAGAAAATAATAATTTAGAAAAATAAAATCCGAATTTTTTTAAAATTTTTTTGAAATCAATAATATATTAGAATGATTATATTTATTTTGTAGAGTAACTATAGTTTAATAAGAAAATAATAATTTAGAAAAATAAAATCCAATTTTTTTTTTAAAAGTTTTTTTAATTAATAATATAAGAAGAAAACAATAATTTAGAAAAAAGAATTCCAATTTTTTTTAAAATTAATAATATATCAAAATGATATATGATTATATTTGTTTTGTAGAGTAACTAGAGTTTAAGAAGAAAATAATAATTTAGAAAAATAAAATCTGATTTTAAAAGTTTTTTTAATTAATAATATAAGAAGAAAACAATAATTTAGAAAAAATAATTCCAAATTTTTTTTAAATTTTTTGAAATTAAGAATATTATAATGATTATATTTTTTTGGCGCACATTGCGTTCTACTACAAATACTGAGTACTTTGTCCACAAAATTCTCAAATTTACAACTCCTACCAAGTTATGAGTCCTACTTATGCATGTGTGTTGTTGTAAATCACTTCAATAACATGTATTTTTCACGCGTTGCAATATGTGACTTTTGGCAATATTTTCCTGATGTATGTTGCTAATTAAATGTTGTCTTAGACTATTTTTCTTGTAGTGTTACAAACGTACACCACTATGAGTCTATGACTTAGGATTCACATACACTTATAGGAAGATATTCTTTCTGTTATTGGTAGTATTCCAGTTCGTCCATCTATTCCGGATGTCATGGCTTGGATTCTCAGTTCAAATAGTTCCTTTTCGGTTGGATCCTTTAGGAAAAGTCTTGAAGTGGCGGTGCATTCTAACACTTTTGAGCTCGATTTCTTGAGGAGAGGCATTTTTATAAAAGGTAGAGTTCTGGTTAAAGCGGTGATGCAACACTTTGCTTTTAATCCTTTAGATTTGAATTGTCCATTTTGTAACGAAGAAATCAAATATGTCGATCATCTATTCTTACACTGTAGGTGGACTTGGAGGGTGTGGACAACTTTGCTCAGGGAGTGGGAGATTGTGAGCTGTCTGAATTACCACTTTGTGGATTGGCTTTATGATTGGTCTAACTTCTGCTTTTCGCATAAAAGTGGTAGGGTGTGGGACTGCTTGTTTTTTATGGTTGTGTGTGTTAGGATTATGCTCAATAGCAAGAGTGTAATATTGTATTTGACAATCTTTTCATATTAATAAAGTGATTTCTGTTTTTAACAAAATCTTATAGCATTTATTATTATAATTGTCAAAGTAAATAATCATAAGGTCAAAAGACTATGAGAAAAGAAGAATTGTTCGTACATCTGGATATGTATGAGGTAGACACAATTCTTTAGTTAGTCTTGAATAACGTTCACAACTTACGTTAAAGGTTGGGCACCTTTATCTTGTTAAAGTTGTAGAATTCTTTTACTAGCATTTGAGTGGGATCAAATGTGTTATGATGAGTCTAAAATCATCGAAGGGTCTTCGAGTAAAAGAATCTAGTGCACTGGGTGCATTGAACTGGATTACAATGAAATACTTTTTCTAGAACCGTCAATAGATAAAAGTCTTTTTATTATCAGGACAATTGGAGAGTCTATCTTAATCCTGAGATAAATGATGGACTTATGGTTGCAAGTGTTATCATTTGAGCTATCAATGAGTATGATTATATAGCATAGTCTATCCTCGATAGTTTGGTGGTATTCATTTGTTAATCGATAGATGACTTCATTTATAGATATGGACATCGTGGCTCCATTTTTTAAATGTGAGTAGAATATCATCATATAGATGCTTTGTGGTTTTGGATATGAAATCTTTACGTTGAGTTTTCAATAATGTCTATTAAAAGATGACTTCTGGACAAGTCATAATATATATCCAAGTTCAAAGTGTGGTCATATGAGTAAATATGATAACTTGGAGAGCTATAGGCGGTATATGAGCTCTTAGCGATTACTGATATTCTTCACAAGGATTCACTATCTCCTATAAGATTGTCTAGGGTATGAATGTGAATCGTTTACTTATTCCATATTTATTTAAGAGTGTAATTTTAGTTCTTTAGTGGAATGAACTAAAATTAATAGATTGAACCTAAGTGAATCATTTGTTGATTGTTATTGGGTTATGTCTATTAGAGCTTAAATTTAGAAAGATCCGCCAAGATCCCCAATCCGCACGGACTTGCATGAATCACTTGATATATTCTACCGGACTATTTATGGGTCCATCTAGAATTGTATTTAATTTATTAAGAATATAATTTGCACATTATTTATTTAATGGGCTGTCTAATTATATTAATATATTAATGAAAGACATGTGGGATTGTTTTTTTTAGTAAGAATGAGTCTAGTTCACATGTGGGCTTTTTATTAAAGTCCAAATGGATTTAATAAAATAAGAAAAACAATATATGGCCCATGTTTTGGTCATGGGCTGCAAGGCTAATTTTTATTAGCCCATTATATTGTTTATTTTATTTTTTAATTAAATGGAAATTAATTAATATGTTAATTAATTATTTAATTAAGAATCAAATCTTTTTCTGATTAAGAAATATGTTTCCTAGTAGTATACTATTGTTAGTAGTATATTAAATATAAAAGACTATTTGACAAGTAGATAAATAAGAAATTTTATTTGTCTAGTCAAATTAGGAAGTCTTTTACATAGTCACAAATACACTAAAGAGTTGGATTAGGGTTTGTATATAATATATATGCATGTGGAATATATAGTTGGTATATAACATATATGCATTTGGAATATATATTTTTTATACATATATGCATGCAGATTTTATATATTATATATGCATGAATGCAGATATATATACATATGTTATATATATGCATTAATGCATGAGGAAATATAGATTATGAAGGCATGCAGCAATATATAATATATTTGACCGGGCCGAGATATATATATTTTTTATATGGCAGAGAAGTAGTGGCCTACTATACGTATATATTATGTTGCGCAAGAGATTGGTGGCCACAAAATATATATATATATATATATTCTTTATATATTTTCTAAACCCTAGTTTTTGCGATTGAGAGATTTTTCTTTTACTAGAGAAAAATAAAATCCAACTCTTAGATTAGTGTGAAATTCGGCCAAGAGAGATTGTAAGAAGAGATTGTTCTTATTTCGTTAGTGCACTACTAACTTTTACATCAAAAGGTTTTGTGCACAATTTCAAATAAGGCTCACGCGAGTTTCAATCTAATGATTGTGAATTCAAAAGTGACCGGGACAATTTTTTGCAATCTTTTGAAGTTTATTGTGACTAACAAATATCAGAAACGTTTTGTTAATCCATCCTCAGGTATACAATTCAAAGAGAAGGGAGACCACGCTCCTAGATGATTCACGTTTGTGATTGGATTGGAAGATCTTGTCGATTACCATTGATGCAAAGTCAATCGGATCACGCGACAAATGTATGATATCTTTTGCTGTATATGTTTAATTAATTGAAGGGTTAAGGTTCAAACTTGGAAAAATTTTAAAATATACTAAACTTCTTTTAGTCTTGCTTCCGCTACATGCAAACATTTTTTTTCCCTACAGTGTGGACGGTGTGGGAGGCTAGGAGCGGTCAGGTTTTTCAAAGTAAATCCCCGGATGTCATCAACTCTATCGATACAATAAATTTCAGAGCCGTAGGGTGGTTCAAACATTATGAGAAGGGTTCGAAGGATCACATTGCCATCTTGACCTTGAACTTCAAAGAAAGGTGTGTTGAGTCGACTAGAGTTAAGAGGCACAAAATTGAAGCTTGGGTTCCTCCTACTAGTGGTGTTTTCAAATTTAATGTTGATGGGTCTTCTACAGGTTCTATGGGTCCGGCAGGGATGCAGGGTGTGTTGAGGGACTGGAAAGGAATGGTTATGTGCTTTTTTTTTTTTTTTTTTCGTGTTTCCTTTGTTCTTAACTATCGATTACGGCCGAGTTAGAAGTGATTCACAAGGCTTGCGAGGTGATGATCTTTAATATTATCTTTAGAACTCAGATTGTTGTCATAGAGAGTGACTCGAAGGTTGTGGTTTTTTGGGTTAATAGTGAAGAGTTGGAGAACATTGAATACTTAAATATTATTTTTGGAATCTGGAGTTTGATAAACACTCATGGCAATTTGAGGGTCAAGTTTAGATCAAGAGCGTCTAACGCTATGGCGGATTTCCTTGCCATGAGGGGCTCGGATAACAAGGAGGGTTTATTTAAATGGGAAATTAGCCAATGGTGTTTTGTTCTTTGTTTTTGGCAGTTGGTGTTTGTTCTTGTTTTTGGTTTTTACCCCTTATTTGTTTGGTTTCCCATTTTGGTTCTATTTTCCCGAGATGGTGATGTCTGTTTTTGCTTATTTGTTGGGCGCTGTTTCTACTCTGTTTTTTGTTTGCTTTCGGTTGTGTTCTCTGTTCTATTGGGGCTTTTGTTCCCCTTTCTTTAATAAAAGTTTGCTATTAAAAAAAAAGAAATAATTGATTTCTTTCCAAAATTACCCTTTCTGTTTATCTTCAAATTTAACTAATCCCATAAACAAAATTGCTCTCTCTATCTAAATTTTTCCATTTGTTGAGTTTTTAAAAAATTATATTTTTTAAAAACAAAAACAATACAGAAGCACTCAAATCGTTTAGAAAAATTCTTTCAAAAATTATTGTTTAGAAAAACAATAAAGAAGAATATTCATGTGTTATACTGGTGACAATGAAATGGCAGACATAACAAAAGTTGCAAGTCATCAATATAACTTACATGTACTATAATGATTAGATTTCTAAAAAATTTCAAGACCTAATTTCTATATGTCTCACCTTTTCAGCTCTAGAATAGTGAATTAATTTTCATATAGCAAACAATGTAATTAATAATATTAATTTTTATAGAATTTCTTTGTTTTATATACTAGAGATTCTTCTTTAGATTGCAATACGCCAATACTTACCAATTTAGTGCTTTTGTATTGTTTTCGTTTTAACAAAAATAATTATTTTAAAAAAAAAAATCAAACTTTTAAAAATGTGTAGTTTCATAAAGAAATCAATTAAATTTTTGAATTTTTAAAAATGGGACATTATTATATCATTAGTGGCTTCCCAATAGAACTACTATTTACTGACATAAGAAAAAAAGTCAGCACCCTTAAGTGCTAGAAATTTTAGCAGCCTAAAGCCATACTTAATGCACAGTGGTCGACATCCAGAGGTTTCTACTGTGGGAAATGATGTACTGCAGACAATGGTACTCACAGCAGTTCAACGAAAATTTGCACGGATCATGAAGTCTTTGATGGAAAAGTTAAAAGCTCGTCTTATAGGACGTCCTTGTGATTAAGGAAAGAGACCTTACATGGAATAGAAAGTTCCTGTGCGTGGAGGAAAAAGACTTTGCACTAAAACAAGAAGTCTTATATGTAGAAGATTAGTATTTCCTTGTAGGACTTAAACTCCTTGTAACTAATATAAATAGACCTTGTAATTAGGTTATTTTTAGGGGTGGAGAAACGAACACCATGTAACATCAGAGAGAGTGGGTGAGATCTGAGGGAGAACCTAGGGAATATCCAGAGAGGGATCCAAGGTAATATCGGTGGATAAGGTACTCAGTGAGGATCTTGTGAGTGTGGTTTGGGGTTGAGGTGAGAGAGAGAATCATATAGTATATGGTTATAACAATTTATCATATAGTGGAACTTTCTTTGTCATCCTGACAGCCGGTGGTTTTTTACCCGATTTGGGTTTTCCACGTATATCTTGTGTTGTCATTGCTTTATTTTTTCTCATATATTTTTCTACTAATGACATTATTAATTGCTATGAGTTATGGGCGAATATTAGGCATGATGTTTCCGCGTTCATCGGTTCGAATCCCCAACAATTGGTATCAGAGCCATACGGTTTGGCGATGATGATTTTAAGTCTTTACGGGAGATTGTATGGAGGACTTGGTGGTATTGGGATGATGATCATGGTTGCCTAGTATTGTTTAGCAAAGGAGATATGTCTTAGAGGCGATTTCGAACACGGTAGGGTTTGTTGAAAAGAAGAATATTGATGGAGGAGAAGTTTTGCTTATGGTGACAAGTACAATTCATGGAGATCCAATCTAGGTTACACAAGGCACCGATTGTATGTCAAAAAAAAATAAAAAAAAATTGAACGCTCAAAGTCTCTGGTGTGGTGTGGGGCCTATCCGGTAAAGCACTCCCGGTTTATAGCAGCAAGTCTTTCACCAGGTATGTGATGCAAGGATAAAAGGTCTTTCATAGGTTGGGTGATGTAAGGGCATGCTTATCCTTTTGACATTTTTCCCTAATGGCCATAGAAGGGGATATGTTGTTACTAGTGGTCCATAATTGTGTACAAGACATTGGTCAAAAAGTAATGCAAGATGTATGGTGGACAAAGATATTGATGGTTAACGAACTCCTTGGAAATCTGACTTGAAGAGTTGCACCACAATTTCAGCAAGTTATTTCGACGTGTTACCGGAACAACAAACACAAAAAAAATGTGTGAAGAGAAATCTTAGGATGGTTTATTCATTAGTGGTTATACGTTATGGTGAGGTATGTTGATTCTCGATATGGAGAATCGTGGTTATGGACAAAGTTTTGAGAATTCAAGCCAAATGGGAGAATTGCTAGGTTTTGGCTCATATTCTCAAATGAACCGAATGTTAACCAAATGAGACTCAAGTGATGTAGAGCTTCCTAGAGACGTGGGATACATTTGGAAGTTGGATTTGGAGTTTGAGGGAAGATCTAAAGATTAAAGCTGAAGAAGAAGAAAACCACTGTCCCTATCACTGTGGCAACGGTTTGATGAAACTTTGCACGGATCAGGAAGTCTTCGATGGAAAAGGAAAAAGCTCATCTTTTGGGAAGTCCTTGTGATTAAGGAAAGAGACCTTACATGGAATAGGAAGTTCCTGTGCATGGAGGAAAATGACTTTGCATTAAAACAAGAAGTTTTATATATAGAAGATTAGTATCTCCTTGTAGGACTTAAACTCCTTGTAACTAGTATAAATAGACATTGTAATTAGGTTATTTTTTTTTTGGGGTGGAGAAAAGAACACCATGTAACATCAGAGAGAGTGGGTGGGGGATACCCTAGGAAATATCCGGAGAGGGATCCAAGGGAATATCGGTGGATTAAGTTAGAGATCCGTGGGTGATATTCAAGGGAGACCTAGAGGATATTGGTGGGTGGGGGTTGTGTACTTAGGGAGGATTTTGTGAGTGTGGTTTGGGGTTGAGGTGAGAGAGAGAATCCTATAGTATATGGTTGTAACAATTTATCATATAGTGGAACTTTCTTTGTTATCCTGACGGCCCATGGTTTTTTACCCGATTTGGGTTTTCTTGGTATATCTTGTGTTGTGATTGTTTTATTTTCTCTCATCTATTTTTCTATTGCTGACGCTATTAATTGCTATGAGTTATAAGCGAATATTAAGCATGAAGTTTTCACATTCATCGGTTCAAATCCCTAATAAATAAGGGCTCAAAATTTAAATGTCACTATTTGGACCAAGTTTTGTAAGAAAGTCAGCATATTAATTATTCAAGTTTCAAAGGCACCAATTTAGGTGACCAGACAAAAATATCAATTCCAAGTGACTTTTTGTCGTTTTCAAACCTAGAGAGACAAACTAAAGAGAGTAAACAGTAGAGAGAGAAAGCGTCGACTATAAAAAATATGCCTGAAAATCTTACGACGAATTCATCGGCGGTGGTACTATAGTCTTGAAGTCGACGAGAATCTGCAATTGATAGTGGTAAGTAGAGTTATATTTTGATTTCGTTTTTGTTCTTGATAAGTTTATGTGTTTGTTTGATGTTCGGTGTTGTTTAAACTTGTAGATTAGGTTAGATTTGTCGATTTGAGTATGGTTCTGGCTTAGGTTAGGGTTTTAATTTATGAAAAATTTATGTAGAAGACGATGAAGATTTGGGTTTCCGATCCTTTTAACACTGTATCCAAGCCTTTTCTGAGCCTTTTAACTTGTAATCCAAGCTTTTTTTATGAATATGAATAGGTTTGTCAAATTTGAATCTCTGAGCCTTTTAATCTTCGAGCCTTTTAACATTGTGGTCGAGCCTTTTCCGAGCCTTTTAACTTTTAATCCAAGCTTTTTTATGAATACTAATAAGTTTGTCAAATTTGAAGCTCTGAGCCTTTTAACATTGTGGCCGAGCCTTTTAACTTGTAATCCGAGCCTTTTGAAACACTTTCCAAGCCTTTTTAACAATCATTTTTTTTGTTAATTTTGTATATAGTGCTTGAGCCTTTTAATGAACTTATATGCTTTTTTTCCTGTGAAAATGCAGATGAGGAATCCGCTCAAGGATTTGCAAAACTCTAGCGGGAGAATGGTACGAGGGAAAAATAACTCTGCATGACCATTTTGATGACCTTTAAGATATCGACGCAGCGCTTAACATGGTACCCGAACATCTTGCGGTCGAAGAACGACGTCGGTATATTGAGTTATGTTTTGGACATTTCCTTCGAATGCATCATGAGATGAAGTTTTCGACTGGCATTGTCCATCGGCTGCCTATCCGCAAGTTGCATCACGATGGGCCGGAAGATGAGATGAGATTTATGTTAGGTCGCCATTTAGTTCGGCTCTTGAAGGTTGAGTTTTGTCTGTGTGGACCTCTATTTTGTGATTGGCTTATTTCATGACATACCACATTGGGGATGATTGTGTTGTGGGTAGCTTAGGTCATCTTGATGATTATCAACGCAAGCTTCAAAGCATCCCAGTGACTTCAAGATCAAGAGCTTCAAAAGGTATATCACTTGACCTTGATTCTTGAAGAGATTAGGTGCACACACATACTTGCATGCATCTTTATCTAGCTTGCATTTGTTACCTGCATATGTGTTTCATTGATTTGTGCATCTATGTCTTTTAGCACACACTCACTTTCATTGCATTTTCATATATTGCATATCTTTTGTGTGTCACATGCTTGGTGATTTTTCATGATGTTATCCTTTACCATGCATGTTATTTATTCACAACCACACTTGCACTTCATGTTAGTCTTAAGTGTGGTGTAATTCATTTCCTTTTGTGTGATCGGAAACGTCCGCGCTTGCACGATGGTATGCATGTCTTAGTGCGATGGTTGACCACTTGAGAAGGTCTCATTCTTCTCTTGGATAAGTGTTAGATTTGGTTTGGTTGATTGGAGTAAAGTGTCTAGGTTCAAAATATTGGATTTCAATGATTTAAATATTTTTCAAAACTGACCTTTGTATGGTCTTGTGACCATAACTTTTTACAAAAAGATTCAAATTGAGTTTTGTAAAATTCTGGACAAACTAGACACTCATACCTTTTCAACGATATATTATTCGTAATATTTCATGACCGTTTGGATTGGTTTTAAAATCTCCAAAGTGACCACCAAAACAGGGCAACTTTGTTGTTGTCTGTTTCTGACCTTTGGTCACTCCATTGACCATAACTTTTTCTACAGATATTTAAATGTCATTCCATAAATTGGAGTAGAAAGTAGACTTCGATACCTTTCGAACGATATACTATACGAAAGGTTTCGATGTCGTTTGATCATGTTTCGGAGTGCTCGAATCTCGAGCTGGTGCGCTGTCGCGCCTATGCGCTGGTGTGGCGCTACTCGACCAGCGCTTTTGGTCCAGAGAAGTGGCGCTGGTGTGACGAGCAGCGCAATGCTTTGACCCTGTTTTGTAATTTGGCCTTATCTCACTCATTTGGAGTCCGATTTGACTCATTTTTGAAGCAAAATTCTTGTATTTGATAGGGCTATCATCTCTACACTATAAATACATCTTTTCTCTCATTTGTATTTAAGGAAACAAAAGATACACAACCCTAGAGAGAGATTAAGAGTTTCCTAGAGAGAGAAAGCTTCAAGCTTGCTTCTTTAACTCTCCAAACCCAAAACCCATGTGCATCTAACATGTTTCATGCATCAATCTTCCATGGGTCTTCTTCATTTATGACTTGGTAAGTAGAACAAACACAACATCTTCATTTATTGTTCTATCTTAGTCAAGACATGTCTTTTATTACTTAGTTTAGCAAATCTTCACTCTTATTGCATATTTAGTGAAGTTATGACATGATTGGGTTTTGTTTATGGTAGCTTACATGATTAGGATGATTTTCCCTAAATAGCTAACCCTAAAACATTCTTGTAAAATTGGTTGATGATTAGGTTGATAGATTAATGTTTATTTATCTAGTCAAGCTTTATTGAATGTTCTTATGGATTTAATTGACAATTATGTTGGTAGAAAATCTCTACAACTAATTGACTTCACATGTTTGGACATGTTGACATTGTTTGATAACTAGGATTGTTTTGTGATTGATAACATCTAGCTAAGTTTTTGTGTTTTGCATTTAGACATCATTGATGTGTAGGACTCATTGATTGCACTTGTTTATTGCATTTAGTGTCCTTGCCATGTTATTTGACAACTTGTGTTGATTGGCCTTTTGATTGACAATTTCTTGATTGCATTAGTTAATTGCATGTTTTTAGGCCTTTCCATGATCGTTGATAACATGTGTTGAGTTGGCTTTGTTTGTTGACAATTAGGTTGTAAGAAATCTCTACAACTAATTGACACCTCATGCATGTACATGTAGGTTTTGTTGATAACTAGGATGTTTATTTGCATTATAACATCTAGTAAAGCATCTTGTGTTTAGTCTAGCACTTGTTGCATTTGTGCATCATCATTGCCATACTCACATAGACTTTTAATTCTCTTCATGAGTCAAAGTCTTGTGGCTTCTAGGTGAAGTTACACAAGTAAGGAAAGTCTTGTGGCTACCAATGGGTAGTGCTCAAGCAATTGGTCGAGTGCCATTGTAAAAGGCCTGCTGGGTAGATTAGGAGTTGCTCACGCCAAGAGTAGTGTATCAGGGGATATCACTAGGGATTGAACCAAGAGTGGCGAGTGGTAGTGTCCATAGCCTGAGGTTATCTAGGGTGAGAGTCCGAGAATCAGTTGAGGGTGTAAATTCCTTTTCATATAGTGGATTTCGTTGACCGTGTGTGGCGTACATAACAGCTCGTGGTTTTTTCCCTGTGTGGGTTTCCACGTAAAAATCAAGTGTTCTTTAATTTCCGCAACTTATACTTGATTTTATTGTTTGTTGAATTTGGGTTTATTTTTGAATATTGACTAATCCGAAAAAATTGGTAACTAACCGGATTAACAACCCATTCACCCCCCTCTAGGTTGTTTTAGACACACGTAATATATATTTTCAGTCTGATCATAGGTTTGAAATTCGGAGTCATTCCTGACATGGTGAGTGTAAGGTCCCATATTTTTATTAGTTTATTTCGTGGAAAAACCACACGTGGGGCTTGATGTAAGGGTAGCTTAGACATATGATGGTTGGTGTTTTACACAACCAAGGCTTTCTCAAGACCTCAAGAGAAGAAGCACTAATGGTAAATGTTAGTGCTTACTGTTGGTTGCAAAAGAGCAAACAAAATATTATCAAACCTTGCAAGTGCACAAATCGTAAACGATAGCACAATAGGCAAGCAAGGGTCGTTCCCACAAGGAATGAATTACCTACGGAAGTTATGAATTTGGAAAACACTAAATTAAGACACTCTAAGACTCTCAAACAACTTGAATAAAACACAACTCACACACAAGAATGGGGGGGGGGGGGGGGGGGGGGGGGGGGGGGGTTTGAATTGTTTATTAGAAACTAAGAATGTGAATTAAACTTAAATAAAAAGTATGCAACAGAAAATATATTTAGAAAAGTCAATAAGGAGAAGCTAACTAGAACTTCCTATCTACCACTAAGCATTCATCCAATCCATAGACAACAATTAGTGAACAAATTGTCAAATACGATGAAGACATTCACAACATGGCGGTGGGTATTTCACACAAGTTGTATTAATTCTCTCTTAGTTAATATGTAGATTGCATGGTATTTGCACAACTACTTGTTTCCCAAATTACAACCTAGCATGGGTATTTACTAGATTTAATAATTGAAATCCATTAAGAACAAAGAGAATATGAATATCACATAAACCCTAAAACATGGTATTTATTCTAGGCTATTCATGAATCAATTCCCCTTAATTAGGTCTTACTCCAATTAATTGTTGCATGCAAGAGTATGCTCGTATGGTATTCGAACTATATCCTACAACATAGATCCTAAAATCATGCTCCTAAGGTGATCAATCAAAGAAACATAATAGTAGAATAACAATTATTTTGGGGAAATTGAATTGTTTATTAGAAACTAAGAATGTGAATTAAACTTAAATAAAAAGTATGCAACAGAAAATATATTTAGAAAAGTCAATAAGGAGAAGCTAACTAGAACTTCCTATCTACCACTAAGCATTCATCCAATCCATAGACAACAATTAGTGAACAAATTGTCAAATACGATGAAGACATTCACAACATGGCGGTGGGTATTTCACACAAGTTGTATTAATTCTCTCTTAGTTAATATGTAGATTGCATGGTATTTGCACAACTACTTGTTTCCCAAATTACAACCTAGCATGGGTATTTACTAGATTTAATAATTGAAATCCATTAAGAACAAAGAGAATATGAATATCACATAAACCCTAAAACATGGTATTTATTCTAGGCTATTCATGAATCAATTCCCCTTAATTAGGTCTTACTCCAATTAATTGTTGCATGCAAGAGTATGCTCGTATGGTATTCGAACTATATCCTACAACATAGATCCTAAAATCATGCTCCTAAGGTGATCAATCAAAGAAACATAATAGTAGAATAACAATTATTTTGGGGAAATTGAATTCATCATGTAAGAAAAATAATACTCCATTAAAATATGTCTATGAAATTGAAATCATGCCTAGGACTTCAAGTTAGCCCTAGCTATGAGAAGTTTAGTTACACATTAGAACTAAAGAAAGGTAGAAGAAGAGAAGAAATAAAACTCTTGAAGATCTTCGGACTTCAATCTTGAATAATGATTCTCTCACCCCAGCTCTTGAAGAAACTCTTGGTATTTATAGGTGATACCTCTTGTAGATTCCCAATTTGTTTTGTTGTAGGAAACGCATCAAGTAGGAAAGTAGATTTAAACAAGGAATGATAATCCTTTCCTAACTTGGGTCTCCTCTTTTGATGATTGACTCCTAATTTGAGTTTAGGAAGTTTCCCAAACATGTCTTGATCTCTTGAAGTCATTAGGATTTGATATGGGAAGTTTTGGGACAAGTCTGACCCAATTCGGGTTAGAAATACGCAAAAAAAATGTAATTTCCGCTGCTTGTGCTGCTAGGGAAGCAACAGGTCTGCACCATGGAAATTCTCTGCCAATTACCGCTGGGTAAGTCGCTGCGCAAGCACGATGCACGGGCGGCGGTCTGGGCCAGGGTAGGCTTTTCCAGCTCTGATCTGCGGTTACTAAATTGACCATAACTTCCTCTAGAAAACTCGAATTGACAAACCGTAAAGTGCGTCAGAAACTGGACTTCTGGGGCTTTCCGAAAACGTATAGATCACAGTCTGGTTCGATCTGAGGAGAGAGATATGGTCTTCACAAGATGGATGTACTGCATAGACATTTCTCCAAACTTTCTCTAAAAGCACCTTTTTATCATCAAATTCACTCCAAGAGCTATCTTCTACACAAACTCAACAAACACATTAAAACATTCAATTATACTAAAGAACATAACATAAAACATAGGAATTAGGGGTCTCAAATATCAACATTTATCGACCTAACAAATACCCCCAAACCTAGCTTTTGCTAGCCCTCGAGCAAAATCGAGACACAAACAAATAGACTGGACTCAACAAAACTCAAAAACTAGAAACAAAATAACACACAAACGATAGGACAAATTCGCATACCACTAAGAATCAAAGCACACACAACACACTTACTCAAAACTAAAATCATGCGATCAAGTACATGCATCATATCTCAAGTCTCAGCCTTTATTAAAATTTTCAGCTTGCAAACAACATACTCAAAAACCATGGAGGGAATTCGTCTCAACTCTAAGTCCTCACAAGATGTCACTCAATTTTCACTCGGAACCTAGGCAACACTCTTAACAAGCATATGCGATTGAATTTATGCACAAGAAAATTTCAATTTATATCGCATATGAGCATAAAGTAGAAAGAACGCAAAGATTTATGCAAATAGATCTCATGAACGGAATCAAATACTAAGAACAAGATAGAGCACAAACTTACCTCAACTCCTAAGCCAGAATCCCCAAAAGATCAGTTAGGTCTTTCTTTTTGGTTGTAATGGGGCCATTGGGTGATGGGTTAATAGAAAGAATGGAAAAGGAAATTCAAAGAACCTAGGATCATGCCAATAGATGTATTGTGGTATGTTAATGTGTGGACATCTCTCATTTGAATCTTCTTTGTATTTAGGCTTCTTCATCAATCTCTTCAACTTCTTTTTTCAAGTAAATATTCAACTTGAATTCAACTTCTTTTTCCATCATTCTTTCTTTATTCTTTTCATTATTTGCTCTTTCTCAAATCCTTTGTTTTTTTTTCTTCTTTTCTTGGGAAACTTTCTATTCCTTTCTTGCCTTGGTACATACATGCTTTAGAACTTACCCCATGCTCCTCTTCATCTTTCTTTCATCTTCATCTTCATCTTCATCTTGAACTTTGAACTTCATCCACTTGACATGGTCCCAAGCTATAGGGTACGGCCAATATATATATTGGGTATAAGGGATAGGGATTATGTGGGTGATGAAAGAAAAAGGCTTATAAGTGTTTGGCTTCAAAAGGGCTAATGGAGCACACACATGGGTGGGGAAATTTGAGGCCTTTTATGTAGGTTAGCTGATCGAACTAAAATTGGTATGATTTTGGCCCTCACTTCCTTATCTTTTTGCTTGATTCTTGGGCATTATCCTGTGATTTAATGGTGTAAATTAAGTGTTTTCAGGAATTTATAGAGTTCAGGGGCATTGAAGTAATATTGGAGAAATAGGGGTAAAAGTGTAATTATTGAAGCAAGATTGAAGATATTATAATTTTAGAAGACTTCAGGGAGCGTATCGTAATTTTCCATGCAAAATATCTGCACACGCCACCTCATTTAAATAGAACAGTGTGTTTTAATGTGTTGGGCTCAAATCAAAAGTGGCCCAAGTAATCCTATATGGTGAGCTCACCACACCTAAGCCTAAATATACCCCATTTCAATTCTAATTGGACCCCTTTTGAGACACAATAACAGTAGCCCATTTGCACCCCAACTATTCATCTTCTTCTTCAGCTCATGCGTGCAGCCATGGTCTTCCTCCCCACCAAATCCTTGCCGACCAGAAAAGGGCCAAAACCGAGCTACCGGTGGCCGGAAATTGGCCTAAATTAACGGCAAGGTCAACGGTTGTCCATTCGCTGACTTTTTGGCCCCTCCAATCACCGAAATCCGGGCACCCAAACACGTCTATGGTCGTCCTTTGCGTCGCCACTTTCCAAACCGCGACGAAACCGCGTAAATCGAGGTCACAGTTTGCATTCCGAGGTCGCCATGGCTACAGGGAGTTGATTTGGCTCCAGATTTGTGGCCATTTGGGTCGCCTAAGGGTCGCCATGAACAACAAAGAGCGACCTTGCCTCTGTAAAAATCTGATTGGTGGGGAAAATTACAAAATGCCCCCTCTGGTGGACTAAATGGTAATTTGCCATAGTTAGGGGGTGTTTTGGTAATTTGCCATCTGAGACCTAATTTGAAAATCCTATAAATTCATCACATTTTTCCTCTTTTAAAAACAACTCTTGACCACCAAGAAACCTCCTTTCTCCACCATTCCTTTTCTCTCCATTTTCTCTCCTACCTAAACTTAACATCTAGATTACCTCCCATAATCATTCCTTTTCTTCCTATCTTCTCCACAAATCTCCTTAGTCACTTCCTATTTGACTCCACCTATCTAGACACATCTTCATCATCCACTCTTTACACAAGGAGCATCAAAGGCAAGGAAATGATCAAGCTTACAGAAGGTGGCCCATGGGTGATTTCCTAATCTTTTACTTGCCTTCCCTTTGATTGTAATATGTGTAATTAAATCCCCTTTCTAGGGTTTTGATGTGAGAATATTTGGATTGGGATTTGCTTAAGCTTTAATATATTTTAATCTCTATATGTGTTCTATTCATTTTATAATTAGATTCTATGCATTATATAATTGACATGTATACCCACTAGTTGATTATAATCTTGCTTAGGATAATATGTTATATAATCTTGATTGGATTGAAAACCTTGATGGATTGAGAACTTAGTGAATAGGATAGATTGTCGGAGGGTATATCAACCGCGATAATATAAGCCGTTAATTGTAACAAATCGATCCCACTGTGACCCCCTCTCCTTAATCGGTTAGGTATTGCGGTGGGAAGTTGTTTAAGGTTCATAGTAATGGCCTAAACACATTTTAGAAATCAATTGGTTAACATTTACAAGATTCGTTCATTAAGGTAGCTTGATAAGCATTTCCCGTAATTCATTTGTGATCCCATTAATTCCCTAGCTATTCTCTTAATTATTAATTGCATTTATCTTATCTAGATTTGTTAAGTATTATTTTATTAGTTTATTAGGTTAATTTTTCATGTATGTTTTATGGCTTGACAACCCATTCACTCATCCATATTTTTATGATTTACTTTATTTGCATATTTAGATTAGTTAATTTATTCAACTAATCACCTTAATTCCCTGTGGAACGAATCCCACTTGCCACTTTACTAAATTTCTATCTAAGTGGTGAAAATCGGTTTTCTAAAAGATCACATTTAAATATCATTTTGTTGAGTACACAAACGACCTCATCGTTAGCACACATTGCCTAACATCACTTCTTAAGGTTCATTCAACATAGGAACAAAAGCAAAATATGCGATACCTTTTAAGAGAATAGTTCATTAGTATCCAATGCAAAAGCCTAATGAGATCAATCTAAAATAATGAAGAAAATGAAGAGTGTTTAGGAGTAGAAACAAATCAAAATCCTCTTAGTTTACGCAATTTAAGGCTGTGATACTCACTGGGGTGGTCTCTACAATTCTTCCAAAAGCAAACAAGCATGGCATCCACTTACCAATCATCCAGATTCAGGCTCTAACTCAAAACATGATACACTAACTATCAATGCAGTCCTAAAGTCAAGAATTCATGTGCATGGCATGGAATTAGACTTGAATCAATAGCAAACTTGTCAAAAACGACACAAAAACAAACAAAACACAAAAATTGACTCAAATTTTTTTTTTTTTTAAAACAAACTCTTCTGAAGTTCAATTCTGACTTATATCCACATTCAAGTGATCATCTCTAAATATGCTCAACGAAATTTTCTCAAATTTTGACACAAGAAAATAGACATGCAAACAAACACTTTTCATTTAGAAAAGTTTTCAAAAATCGATTTGGAAAAGTGTGAAAGTGAGAGATGAAACAGCTCTCTCACGGATTCGTGAGACAGAGCATCACTTTTGACCTTTGGTCGAAGAATTGATCATAATTTTTAAAATACCACCCAGAAATTTACGTTCTATATACCATTGGATTCGTATCAAAAACTCAAAGAATCCAGCGCGGGCGAAAAAATTTATTTCTTTGCCAAAAGGTATAGTTTTATTGAAAACGTTTGCACAAAAATATCTCCAGCAGAACACAAAAACACACAAAAATAAAATGCAAACTAAACCACACCCCCAAACCTAATCTAAACATTGTCCTCAATGTATGAACAAGAAATAGAATGAAAAAAGTAGGGAAGGAGGACGAGTGACACAAACAAAAGCAGAAGTAAAAAGGAAAGAAAAACCTGGATGGGTTACTCCCACCTAGCGCTTGGTTTAACGTCTCGGCTTGACGCATTCAGCTCAACTTATCCATCCACCACACGGTTGGGCGTGTGAAAATTTACACCATCTTTCTTAAGATCATATGGTGGATGGTAGATCTTTAACCTATGGCCAGTAACCTTGAAAGTATCCCCCGTCTTTTCATTGTGAATTTCTATAGCACCATGAGGAAAAACATTAGTAATAAAAAATGGACCATACCAACGAGAACGAAGCTTACCCGGAAACAATCTAAGGCGAGAATTGTAGAGCAACACTCGTTGTCCAACGATAAATTCTTTTCGTTGAATGGGCTTGTCATGAAACGCTTTTGTTTTTTCTTTGTAAATTCGGGCACTCTCATAAGCATCACCCCTGATTTCCTCAAGCTCATTCAGTTGAAATCTTCTTTCTTCTCCCGCCTCTTTCATGTCGAAATTGAACTTCTTGATGGCCCAATATGCCTTGTGCTCGAGTTCAACCGGAAGATGGCATGCCTAGCCATACACCAGCCGAAAAGGAGACATCCCAAAGTGCATCGTTGAGATGCACACTCCAATCCTTCCACGTTGGGTTGACGGTTTTCTCCAAGATATTCTTGATTTCTCGGTTGCTTATCTCCACTTGGCCACTTGTTTGAGGATGATATAGTGTGGATACTCGATGTGTGATTCCATACTTCTTCAAGAGAGCATCGAATAATTTGTTGCAAAAGTGGCTCCCTCCATCGCTTATGATTGCTCTTGGTGTCCCAAACCTTCGAATGATTTGATCGGGGCAAAATTTCCATAAGTATGGATCATCCCAAACAAAATACTTACTTGTCTTCTTCAACTTGTCCTTTTGAGCTCGAGAGGAGTTGTGAGGGAATAGCTTTGAAACAAGATAGTTGATAATGTTGGCAAACCTCGACTCTATTGTATTGATCACGAAGAGTTGTTAGTCCAGAAAGCTTTCCCTTAATGGAAGTGAGTCTTCTTCGTCACTGGATCCATGTATCAATCGACTCAAGTGATCAGTAACTACATTCTCACTTCCTTTCTTGTCTTGGATTTCTATATCAAATTCTTGGAGTAAGAGGATCCATCTAATCAACCTTGACTTTGCATCTTTTTTTTAGTACCTAAGAGCTTGGTGTGGTGAAGATGCTCCTAACATATTTATGGCTTCAAGAGTGCTTGGGACATCGTCTTCAATGAAAGAAATGAATGAAATCACCTGTTCCCCATGTAACGAATTACCATGGCTTGTGCACCTTGCCTGTGGAGCAGCACAAGCAACGGTAATTGGTAGAGGTGTTATGCAGCTTGGACCACGGCTTAAGCACCATGCCTGTGGAGCGGCACATGTAGCGGTATTTGGCAGAGGTTCACCTGATGTTTTTTTCTCTTCCCTTTTTGTTGACAAGCATGACCAAGGATCACGCCATAGGTCTCGGATGAGACTTGATGCTTCCTCCTCTGTTTATAACCCGTGGATTAACACCTTGATGACTCGCTTTTTGTGTCGTTACCAAATTGCGAATTACCAAAAGAATGTTACAAAATGAATCTTTACGCAATATATTTTAAGTTTTGAAAATGAGTAATGTGGTAAGCTTAGAGTTCGTTCCACAGGGAATTAGAGTGATTAGTTGAATAAATTAACTAATCTAGATAAGATAAATGGAATTAACAATTAAGAGAATAGCTAGGGAATTAATGAGATCACAAATGAATTACGGGAAATGCTTATCAAGCTACTTTAGTGAACGGATCTCACAAATGTTAACCAATTGATTTCTAAAATGTGTTTGGGCCATTATTATGAACCCTAAACAACTTCCCACCGCAATGCCTAACCGATTAAGGAAAGGGGGTCACGGCGGGATCGATTTGTTACAATTAACGGCTTAGATTATCGTGGTTGATATACCCTCCGACAATCTATCCTATTCACTAAGTTCTCAATCCATCAAGGTTGTCAATCCAATCAAGATTATATAACAAATTATCCTAAGCAAGATTATAATCAACTAGTGGGTATACATGTCAATTACATAATGCAAAGAATCTAATTATAAAATGAATAGAACACAAATAGAAATTAAAAATATATTAAAGCTTAAGCAAATCCCAATCCAAATGTTCTCACATCAAAACCCTAGAAAGGGGATTTAATTACACATATTACAAACAAAGGGAAGGCAAGTAAAAGATTAGGAAATCACCCATGGGTCTCCTTTTGTAAGCTTGATCCTTTCCTTGCCTTTGATGCTCCTTGTGTAAAGAGTGGATGATGAGGATGTGTCTAGATAGGTGGGGTCAAATGGGAAGTGACTAAGGAGATTTGTGGAGAAGATGGGAAGAAAATGAATGATTAGGGGAGGTAATCTAGATGTTAAGTTTAGGAAGGAGAGAAAATGGAGAGAAAAGGAATGGTGGAGAAAGGAGGTTTCTTGGTGGTCAAGAGTTGTCCAAAAGAGGAAAAATGTGATGAATTTATAGGATTTTCAAATTAGGTCACGGGTGATAAATTACCAAAACACCCCCTGACCATGGCAAATTACCATTTAGTCCAACAGAGGGGTGTATTTTGTAATTTTCCCCACCAATCAGATTTTTACAGAGGCAAGGTCGCTCTTTGTTGTTCATGGCGACCCTTAGGCGACCCAAATGGCGACAAATCTGGAGCCAAATCAACTCCCTGTCGCCATGGCGACCTCGGAATGCAAACCGCGACCTCGATTTACGTGGTTTCGTCGCGGTTTGGAAAGTGGCGACGCAAAGGACGACCATAGGCGTGTTTGGGTGCCCGGATTCCGGTGATTGGAGGGGCCAAAAAGTCAACGAATGGACAGCCGTTGACCTTGCCGTTAATTTAGGCCAATTTCCGGCCACCGGTAGCTCAGTTTTGGCCCTTTTCCGGTCGGCAAGGGTTTGGTGGGGAGGGAGGCCATGGCTGCACGCATGAGCTGAAGAAGAAGATGAATAGTTGGGGTGCAAACAGTAGATGAGTGGGGTGCAAATGGGCTGCTGTTATTGTCTCTTAAAAGGGGTCCAATTAGAATTGAAATGGGGTATGTTTAGGCATAGGTGTGGTAAGCTCACCACATAGGATTACTTGGGCCACTTTTAATTTGAGCCCAACACATTAAAACGCACCGTTCTATTTAAATGAGGTGGCGTGTGCAGATATTTTGCATGGAAAATTACGATATGCCCCCTCAAGTCTTCTAAAATTATAATATCTTCAATCTTGCTTCAATAATTACACATTTACCCCTATTTCTCCAATATTACTTCAATGCCTCTGAACTCTATAAATTCCTGAAAACACTTAATTTACACCATTAAATCACGGAATAATACCCAAGAATCGAACAAAAGGAGAAGGATATGGGGGCCAAAATCATACCAATTTTGGTTCGATCACACCTCTCCAATGGAGTTTCTTCTTGTGATGCTTCAATTGCCTCTCGGACAAACTCATCTATGATATCTATAGAAAAACAAGCACCCTCATCATTAGGAAACTTAAAAGCATCAAAAACATTGAATTTTATCGTTTCCTCATTCATTGACATCGTAAGTGTGCCTTCATAAACATTGATCATCGTCTTTGCTGTCCGCATGAATGGCCTTCCAAGGATTAATGGAAGATCTCTTCCGGGAGTAGGTGTATCCTCCATCTTGAGTACTAGAAAATCGGCTGGAAAAATTAATTCATTGACCTTGACTAGTACGTCTTCTAGTACTCCTCTTGGGTATCGAAGGGATCGATCCGCAAGTTGTATGCTCACCGAAGTCTCCTTAAGTTCACATATTTTCAAAGATTCGAACACAGAAAATGGCATTAAATTAATAAAAGCACCTAAATCAAGTAGAGCCCTTTCAAACCTTTGGGTTCTGATGATGCATGGAATTGTGAAGCTCCCCAGATCCATGAGTTTTGGAGGTAGTTTGCACAAAAGCACAGCAGAAACCTCTTCATTTAGAGCCACCGTTTCCTTCTCTTTGAATGTTCTCTTGTTGGTACATAATTCCTTGAAGAACTTTGCATATCTTGGAATTTGTTGAATAGCATCCAGCAATGGAATATTGATTTGTACCTTCCGGAAGGTGTCAAGGATATCTTTTGTGTTTTTCTCTTTCTTTCCCTTTACAAGTCTTCTCGAATATGGTACTTGAGCTAAAATTTCAGCACTTGGTTCCTCACTTATCGTATCTTTCTTCTTTTGTTGTTGGTCCTTTTGAGGGGTTCCTTTTATCTCTTGAGGAACTTCTTTGTCTTTGGTCTCCATGTCCACTTCCATCTCTTCCTTTCCTTGTCCCACTTCTTTACCACTTCGGAGAGTGATTGCCTTTGCAGACTCATGATTTCCTCTTGGGTTTTGGATCACTTGGCTTGGTAGTCTACCTTGGTCTCTTTGGTTCAATGAAGATGCTATGTGCCCAATTTGGTTCTTTAAATTTTTGATAGATTGCCTTGTTTCCAGCACCAAAGATTGGGTACTTAGCGCTAACGATTCAATGAGTTCATCGAGAGACTTACCTTGTTTTGGAGGTTGTTGAGGTGCAAATTGATTTTGAACCGGCAGTGGCATTAACGTATTTTGAGTGTTCTTCCATCCAAAGTTTGGATGTTGTCGCCAACCCGGATTGTATATGTTGGAGAATAGATCATTCCTTTGCCTTTGTTGTTGCAAATAATTTGCTTGAGCCATCTCCTCCCCATCACCACTTAGACTCGGGCATGTCTCCGAAGAGTGTCCCAGATTTGTGCATACCGTGCACACTTGAGAATTTGGGATCAATTGTTGCACCATCTTTGTTAATTGGGTGATTTGAGGTCCATAATCATTAGCTCTCACCTCATACACTCCAGCTTTCTTCGGAGGAGTTCTTCGGTAGTTGAATTGTTGAGATTTTTTTGAAAGTCTGTTAATTATCTCCTTAGCCTCCAATGCATTCTTATTCATCAATCCTCCTCCACTTGCAGCATCAACCATGATCCTCTCAGAGTCAATCAATCCTTCATAGAAGTATTGAATGAGATAATGTTGTTCTATCCCATGATGTGGACACGAGTTGAGTAGACGTTGATAACGCTCCCAATATTCATGGAATAGTTCACCATTGAGTTGCTGCACCCCTATAATTTCTTTCCGAATTTTGTTTGTCCGTTGAGCTGGAAAGAATTTTGAAAGAAACTTGGCCGCTAGATCGACCCATGTTCTGATGCAACCACTTGGTAGTGAGTAGAGCCACTCTTTGGCCTTGTCCTTGAGTGAGAAGGGAAAAAGTCTCAAACGAACTCCTTCATCATTCACGCCTCCATTAGTGAAAGTGGTGCACACCGCATAGAATTCCTTGATGTGAATGTGAGGATCCTCTCCCGATTTTCCATAGAATGTTGGGAGAAGATGAATTGTACCGCTATTGATTTTCTCAAAATTCATGTTGGGCGGTAGAATAATGCATGATGGCTGGTCCAAAGCTCTAGGAATTGTGAATTCCTTGAGAGGTCTTGTGAGATTGTTCAATGGCACTTGGATGACCGCTTGGTCTTGTTCATGGACAGCCGCTTGATTTGGTGGAATGTTTTCACCCATGTTTTGTTCTTGATCTCTTTGTAGTTTCTGAAGAGTTCTTTCAATCTCAGGATCTTGTTCTATAGGATGAGGATCCACAGAACAACGACCTTGCATAAACCTTGAAAAGAAAAGAACTAAAAATTATCAAATAAAATAAAAAACAAACTCAAAACTAAAGTAATTAATTTATTCCCCGGCAGCGGCGCCAAAAACTTCTTGGTTGCAAAAGAGCAAACAAAATATTATCAAACCTTGCAAGTGCACAAATCGTAAACGATAGCACAATAGGCAAGAAAGGTCGTTCCCACAAGGAATGAATTACCTACGGAAGTTATAAATTTGGAAAACACTAAATTAAGACACTCTAAGACTCTCAAACAACTTGAATAAAACACAACTCACACACACAAATGGGGGGGTGGGGTTTGAATTGTTTATTAGAAACTAAGAATGTACATAAAAAGTATGCAGCAGAAAATATATTTAGAAAAGTCAATAAGGAGAAGCTAACTAGAACTTCCTATCCACCATTAAACATTCATCCAATCCATAGACAACAATTAATGAACAAATTGTCAAACACGATGAAGACATTCACAACATGGCTATAGGTATTTCACACAAGTTGTATTAATTCTCTCTTAGTTAATATGTAGATTGCATGGTATTTGCACAACTACTTGTATCCCAAATTACAACCTAGCATGGGTATTTACTAGATTTAATAATTGAAATCCAATAAGAACAAAGAGAATATGAATATCACATAAACCCTAAAACATGGTATTTATTCTAGGCTATTCATGAATAAATTCCCCTTAATTAGGTCTTACTCCAATTAATTGTTGCATGCAAGAGTATGCTCGTATGGTATTCGAACTATATCCTACAACATAGATCCTAAAATCATGCTCCTAAGGTGATCAATCAAAGAAACATAATAGTAGAATAACAATTATTTTGGGGAAATTGAATTCATCATGTAAGAAAAATAATACTCCATTAAAATATGTCTATGAAATTGAAATCATGCCTAGGGCTTCAAGTTAGCCCTAGCTATGAGAAGTTTAGCTACACATCATAACTACAAAAGCAATAAAAGACATTAGAACTAAAGAAAGGTAGAAGAAGAGAAGAAATAAAACTCTGGAAGATCTTCGGACATCAATCTTGAATAATGATTCTCTCACCCCGGCTCTTGAAGAAACTCTTGGTATTTATAGGTGATACCTCTTGTAGATTCCCAATTTGTTTTGTTGTAGGAAACACATCAAGTAGGAAAGTAGATTTAAACAAGAAATGATAATCCTTTCCTAACTTAGGTCTCCTCTTTTGATGATTGACCCCTAATTTGAGTTTAGGAAGTTTCCCAAACATGTCTTGATCTCTTGAAGTCATTAGGATTTGATAT
Source organism: Acer campestre (assembly GCA_954870605.1). Lineage (NCBI taxonomy): Eukaryota > Viridiplantae > Streptophyta > Magnoliopsida > Sapindales > Sapindaceae > Acer > Acer campestre. Next base: position 1,849,783 of record OX940806.1, on the reverse strand, counting down.
GGGAAGTTTTAGGACGAGTCTGACCCAATTCAGGTTAGAAATACGCCAAAAAAATGTAATTTCCACTGCTTGTGCCGCTAGGGAGGCACCAAGTCTGCACCACAGAAATTTTCTGCCAATTACCGCTGGGTAGGTCGTTGCACATGCATGATGCACGGGCGGCGGTCTGGGTCGCGGTAGGCTTTTCCAGCTCTGACCTTCAGTTACTAAATTGGCCATAACTTCCTCTAGAAAACTCGGATTGACAAACTGTAAAGTACACTGGAAACTAGACTTCTGGAGCTTTCTGAAAACATGTAGATCACAGTCTGGTTCGATCTAAGGAGAGAAATATGGTCTTTACAAGATGGATGTACTACAGAGGCATTTCTCCAAACTTTCTCTAAAAACACCTTTTTATCATCAAATTCATTCCAAGAGCTATCTTCTACACAAACTTAACAAACACATTAAAACATTCAATTATACTAAAGAACATAACATAAAACATAGGAATTAGGGGTCTCAAATATCAACATTTATCGACCTAACACTTACTTGCTTTGAAGAGATCTAGTTGCACACACACACAACTCATACATATCTCTTTTTCTTGTATGTTGTGTGTTTTATATGAGTGCATTCATGTTCTTGAATATCTCTTCATGCATGTTTTAATTGATTGCATCTAGTTTATTGAAATGCCATAAAATGTTTAGGCATTAGGATGCAAAGCCATGAATTCTATTCATGCATATTTGAATTGAGTGCATCTTGTTCTATGAAATGTCATGACATGTTTAGGCGTTAGGATGCATTCCCACACTTGCACTTCATGGTTGTTAGCTTTAAGTGTGGTATAATTCGTTTCACGAAGGATGTTCGGAAACGTCCGTGCGTGCACGTTTGTGTTCATGGTTTTGCGTGATGATTGTCGTTGGAGATGCCCTTGGCTTCTCCTTTGGTTTCACCATTTCTAGTGAAACGGCGATTGAGATCGATGGCCAGACCGCCGATTAAAACCGCCCTTTGTGACCTGATTGATTTTTGTCTTGGGTCCAAAACGGCGGTTATGATCGGCGGTTATGAAACCACCAAATGAAAGCGCTGAATGAAACCAATGTTCTCGGGTTTCAATTCGGCGGTTACAATCTATGGCCCTAATCGCCGATTGAAACCACCGATCGTGTGATTTCAGGGGCAAACTTGTCTTTTTACGTGCCCTATTTTTCGTCTCTATAAATACATCCTTATCTCTAGTTTCCAAACTAAGTCTTCTGATCCTAAGAACCATAGAGAGATATTTAAAGAGACTTGACAGAAAAAGCATAAAGATTACATCTTTATTTCTCTAAACCCATTTCCACATGCATAAGTCATCATCTAAGCATCATCTAGGTTCATCTAGTATATGCTAATACATGAGTCTTCTTCAACACACATGGTATGGTATGTTGACCACTATTATCTTACATAATTGGTGTTTTTACTTATCAATTTTATCTCATCTATAACTTGTATGTGTTTAGATTAATTTCTACATACATGATTGAGATTATGTGTTAATTGAGTTATTTTATGATAGCTAGGCTTTAATGCTAATATGCCATCTAGCTAATAAATCTCATTAAAATGATTGAGATTGTTTTCGATAGCTATTGTGTCTAGGATTGGTTATCCTTTACATAGCTAAAGTTTTATGCCATGTCATATAGCTATTTTCATATATATGATTGATTTTATTGTCATCATATAATCCTAGATAAGCATTTAGTGTAACCTAGCATTATTTGCATATTTGAATATCATTGCATATTCACTTAGGGTTTGATCTCTTCAGAGAAGTAAGTCTTGTGTGATAGACCGGGATTAGATCGTACACAGGGATAAGGTGGTCACATGAGCAATTGGACTAGATCCACTTTTACAGGCCTGTGGGTAGTGATAGCGGGTTATTGACTGGGATTAGTCATAAACTGGGATTAGGTTGTAAACGTTATCACAATTAGTGGATTCGAGGTTCGAGTGTGGTGCACTTACCAACCCCTGGTTTTTCCCTGTTGAGGGTTTCCACATAAATATCAAGTGTCATTTATAATTCCACACATATTACACTTGATATATTGTATTGACTAGATAGGGGTATTTTCGTAAATTGAATAATCACGAAAATTGGGTAATAACGATTAAATCTGAAACAAATTAAGGTGTGTATAATATTAATCTAGAGGGGGGGGGGGGGGGGGTGAATATATTTTATCCGTTTTTACCCAATTTTAGTTAATAGGCAAGATTATGAAAATACCCATAACTAGTCAATACAACATAGCAAGTGTAATATGATGCAGAATATTAAATGACTCTTGATATTTATGTGGAAACCCTAACTGGAAAAACCACGGGCTAATAAGTGAGCCACACTCGAACCTCGAATCCACTAAATGTGAGAAAGATTACAACCCAATCCCGGAAGTAATCACACACCTACCTAATCCTGGTATGAGTGAACCTAGTCCAATTGCTTGTGATTTACGCAACCTAATCCCGGAAGCTACACAAGTCTTACTTCTCAAAGTAGAGATAACAAGCCTATGTGAATATATGAATACTCAAAATGCAATAAGAGCAAGGCAACCCTATATGCTTATCTAGGATGATGTTATATCAATGAAATCAATCCTAGATATCAAAAGCTAAATGACATATTATAAAGCTTAGCTAATCAAGATTAAACAAAACCTAGATAGCTATCACAATACAACACTCAATCATATTCATCACAAATAATCTCAATCTTGTATTTAGCATGTGAACAAAAAACATACAAGTAAGTAAAAAGATTTCTTGAGAAGAAAGAAACTAAAATTAGATGAAGTTACTCAAAATCTTACCAAACAAGTTGTGATGATGTAAAGCTATGCATGAATGATCCTAGATGAACTTGATGAATCACATGAAAAGCTTTGAGTGTTTAAAGGTGAGTTTTGATGTGTAAAATCGTGTTATAAAAACCTAACTCGCAAGTGCACGAATTGTGAGATAAGTACAGCGACAAGTAGGGATCATTCCCACGAGGAAAAGTGATTTATCGACTAAAACTAATTCTAATTAAAGCTAAGCAAGTAACAGTAACCAAGAGATTTCAGATTGATTTGATTGATTTGAGATTAAAACTAAATTAAACTAAGAAAACAGTTAACAAGAATATGTGAATGAGATCAAGAGGTGAGAGGACTAGGTCATCAATGCTCTCCAACTACGTTTACTCAATGCTTCGAATTGACTTTCACAAAGAATGTTAATCAAGTTAAGGGTTCGTTCTTAAATTATGTATAATTAGTGCTATGTGGTCCTGAGATAAATTAAGTACTTCTACTACAATCAATAGCAAACCTTGCATACAAACTATAACAGAAAATACATCAACCATACACCAAGTGTTCTTAGTTGAGTCAATAGCAAACCTTGCATAAAAACTATAACCTAAAACCCACAAAGCACACAATCAAGTATTCTCAATCACAGTCAATAGCAAACCTTGCATATAAACCATGATTGAGAACCCATTAAGCACAAGAACAAGAGAACCAAAGATAACGTGCAACCTGCAACAATAAATTCATTCATTCAATTGAATATTGGCTAAGAATGGTGAAACTCACACATATCTCAACTTTAACATATAAAACCCTAAATTCAAGACTAGCACTAACCATGCATAGACAAGAAGAAATCACAAATTGAATGAATCGAAACTTGAATTACGAAAATATAGTCAATTCTAACAAAGAGTATTCATAAAGGTTCACATTGAATCCCTAGTATGGATTTAGTTACACATAGATGAAATAAAAAGACAAGAGATAGAAAAGATAAAACCCATTGAGGCCTTCAATGAATTCTTCAAATCTTCAATGATGAGTCTTCTTCGTCTTGCAAACCCCCGATGTGTAAAGATGGATGATGGTGAAGGGGGACGGCCCCTTTGGTGGCTGGGGACCTCCCTTGGCTGCCTCTCGATGGCTCTCTCTCTTCTCTCTCTTCCTCTCTTCCCGAAATTAGGGTTCAAAGGGGCTTAAATAGGTGTAGATGCCAAGTCAAGCCCTTAAACAACAAGGAAATCACTTCCCCTTTAGAACTCTACTTTTTTGGGATTCTATTTCTTTCCTAATCCATCCAAATTGATTGCTTATTGAAGGGGGATAAGGATTAGATGTCTAATTGCTTTCCAAGACTCCCACACATGTCCAAGAAGGTAATATTTCCTGTTCCGACAACTTGCGAAACAAATCCCGAAAGCATTCGCGGATTTAATAACTGACTGATCTGACCTTCGGACACTAAAACGAGCATAAATTCTTCTAGAAAATTCGGATTGACAAGCCGTAAATTGGGTTGGAAACTAGACCTCCGGGGCTTCAAATCCATAGGTTCCAGGACACACAGTTCAATCGGAGCTGAGAGTTATGGGGCCCGCAACATGAGTCATCTGCACTGACGGGCTACCGCTGGATGTACCGCTGGGTAGGTAAGTTGCCTACCCCACGGAAAATACAAAGTGACACTCCTGGAGTTGACCGCTAGGTAGGACAGCAAGGTAGGTAGGTGCCTAGGGGGCGGTAATTTGGATGTTGCACCTATGGACTTTGACGCAAGATGTTCCACTTGATGTATATTTGCCTGAGCCGCGGTATTTGGCCAAATTGCCCTTTTTTCTCTGAAATACTTCAAACACATCACTTGGATTCAACAACCTGAAAATGCTCAAACACACAAATTAAAACACTAAAAGACTCGAGAAATAAGCAATTGATTGGAGGAATGGGGATTCAAAACATATACAATAAATGACCGATCAAGTTCTTGACGTTTTTTTCTCTCAAGTGTCTCTCTTTGTCCTTTAGGGTTCTAAGGAGTCAAAGAACTAACTCAGAGAAATGAGAAAGCCTGATATTTATAGGCATCAAGAACAGGGCATGTGAAAAGACAAGTTTGCCCTTGAAAACGCACGATCGGCTGTTTCATTCGGTGGCCAGGCCGCCGATCACGACCGCCGAATTGGTCCCGAGAGAATAGGGGATGTAACGGCAGTTTCATTCGGCGGTTTCGAAACCGCCGATCTAACGACAGAATCAAACCAGAGACCTCTGGTCCAAAACGGCGGTTTCATTCGGCGGCCAAGGCCGCCGATCTAACCGCCGATTCACCAAAAGTGGTGAATCCAAGGAGAAAGCCAAGGCAAACTCCAAGAGCAGTCTTCGCGTAAAACCAAGCACACTTATGTGCTAGCGCGGACGTTTTCGAGCATCTAGGGAAAACGAATTACAAGACACAAACACACAACAAAAAGCAATACATAAAAGTGTATGTGTGAAAGTGACATGAGAAGAGAATGCACACATATTAAAATATACTAAGTGAGTGTGTGCTACTAAATCTCTTCAATGAAAAACTAAGCACAAGAGATATATCTTTAGAGTGCTTGACACCTTGAGGTCTTGAGGGCATTAAGCTTGATCCTTAAACATCTAAAACTACTCTTACAAGCCAAACCCCAACATGTGGTTTGTCCACGAAATAAGCCAATCAAAATGAGAATCCTTACAATCTCCCCCTTTGGCTATTTCATGACAAAACCACCTCTCACATTGATCCTCACAACAAAATATAAACTACAGGATTTCAACGATAATCTACATTACAAAGAGATAAAATAAAAATAAAATAAAATAAAGTAAACATCTTCAAGCCTTAAATCTCTTGTAGAATTATCAACCCTTCAAAACAACAAAAAAATTACACTTTCCAAAGCAAGTGTATGTGAGATGATCAAGTGAAGATAACCAAGCATTTGCATTTAAGTAATTTAAGCCCAATGCAATGTATATAAATGCAATGCTCCCCCTCAAAGGGTTACTCCCCTTCAATTTATAAACTCCCCAATATGCACAATTGCTACTACAATCACCAACTCCCCTTACCATTCCTACTCCCCCTTTTTGTCATGATATAGGCAAAGGAGTAGTCCCCAACCAGGTCACTCATAGCAAAGAGAAATAGAAGCATACAAGATAATGCATAATCAAATAATCCACTTTATGCACTCAATTAATTGAAGAGACAACAAGGAGATTTATTTTATTGAAAATGTGTGAATTAAAAATGCTTTACATACAAGACATGTTGCATTCAAGTCCAAAATACAAAGGTATTTGGCAAAGCAAATGACAAAGGTTTCCAATAGAATTCAAACCAATTTTACCATTTGTCATGAGAGAAGCAAGGATATAGAGATTTGATTGATTTCAATTTTAATAACAACTATATCCAACTTTATAAGAGAATCATGACATGAGCGACTTTGCACCCTATTTGATTTTTTCGGGTATGAAACCCGTATGATAGTAGCCATGTTCAACAAATAAAGAAAGAGAGACATTTTGATAAACATTTAAGTCTCATTTACTTTTCACACATTGTTTTGCATTTTTAGAAATTGCAATCATCAATTCATGCTTTTTCAATTTTGCATGTCATTTGAATTTCATGCTTTCATATGGCATTTAGCATGTCAATTAAGAATCATCATGTCATGGAAATAACTATAGGTCATTCATATCATACTTCCTATGTAAATTTCCTAGTCCAAAAATGCATGTTTGAACATAAATATGACATGGATTGAAAATAAAGCAAGGTTCACACTTATTGAGATAAAAGCATATATACATATGTCCAACCAAGCTTACTTCAAGCAACTAAAAGAGAAGCACAAGATCTTTCAACTATTTTGCAAGCATCAAGTATACAAAAAGCTCTCTTTGCTTAAGTTCCCCATATGGGGTCAATCACAAAAGCTCATCACTCCACAAGACATATTCCAATAGACCTACTAAGAGTTTTAAAACGAGTAGCATCTAAAGGTTTTATAAACAAGTCCGCTAGTTGATCATTAGTACCTACATGCTCAAGTACAATGCATTTATTCTCAACTAGTTCTCTAATGAAATGATGGCGGATGTCAATATGCTTAGTTCTAGAGTGTTGAACCGGATTCGGAAATATTAATAGCACTCATGTTATCACAAAATAGAGTGAGTGTACCTTGGTTGAATCCGTAGTCTACTAGCATTTGCTTCATCCATAGGAGTTGTGTGCATCCACTCCCCGCGGCTATGTACTTAGCCTTCACCGTGGACAAGGAAATCGAGTTTTGCTTCTTGCAAAACGAAGATACCAAATTATTGCCTAGAAAGAAGCAACCGTTCGATATGCTCTTTCTATCATTGCAATTTCCAGCTCAATCCGCATCACTAAAGCCTACAAGACTAGCATTAGTGTCAAATACCAAATCTCATAGTTGGAAGTCCCATTCACATAACGAATGATTCTCTTAACGGAAGAGAGATGAGATTCCTTGGGATCAGATTGGTACCTAGCACACACACCCACACTAAAGGATATATCAGACCTACTTGCGGTCAAATAAAGCAAGCTTCCTATCATGCCCCTATATAGTGTTTGTTCCACACTTTTACCACTAGCATCCTTGCTAAGTTTCAAAGTGGTACTCATGGGTGTATCACAATGTTTGGCCTTTTCAAGACCAAACTTCTTTACAAGGTTTTTGGCATATTTGGCTTGAGATATAAAGATCCCATCATTTAATTGCCTAATTTGCAAACCTAGGAAGTAACTAAGCTCACCAACAAGACTCATCTCAAATTCATGAGACATAACATCAACAAATTGTTGAACCTTGGTGTTGTTGGTGGAGCCAAACACTATATCATCAACATATATTTGAGCTATAAAAAGCTTATCATTGTCTTTCTTAATGAATAGTGTCCTGTCAACACTACCTCTTGTGTAGTCATTATTGACAAGGAATTGAGTGAGGCGCTCATACCAAGCCCTCGGAGCTTGTTTCAACCCATAAAGAGCCTTCTTGAGGCGATAGACATGGTTGGGGTGTGTGCATCCACAAACCCTTTGGGTTGCTCAACAAACATTTCCTCTTGCAATAAGCCGTTGAGGAAGGCACTCTTTACGTCTGTTTGGTGCAATTTTAACTTGTGCACACAAGAGATGGACAAGAGAAGCCTAATGGAATCTAAGCGGGCAACGGGAGCAAATGTCTCCTCAAAGTCGATACCTTCAATTTGAGAGTACCCTTATGCAACAAGTCTTGCCTTGTTACGCACTATGTTGCCTTGTTATGCACTATGTTGCCATCCTCATCGGATTTGTTCCTATATATCCATTTTGTGCATATGACATTAGTGGTCTTAGGCCTAGGAACTAGAGTCCAAACCTCATTCCTTTCGAATTGGTTTAGCTCTTCTTGCATGGCAAGAACCCAAAACTCATCATTTAAAGCTTCATCAATCTTTTTGGGTTCTATTTGAGAGGTGTAGCATGTGAAGCTAATAAGATTAGCTATTTGCCTTCTAGTCCTAACACCCTCATTCAGATCTCTAATAACATCCTCTTTGTTATAGAGTCTTCTAACCCATGGAGCGGGTTCATTAGAGTCCAAAAGGGGAACTCTATCAAGAGGTTGAGTGACCTCTTTATCTAGGTTAGGTGTCTTAACATTAGGAGTCACCACAACCTTCTCCATGGGAGAGTTATCAACTCTAGTAATCTCCTCTTCATGGTCAATAGTTTTGAGCCTTTCATCATCAAATACAATATTAGATGATTCCATAACGCTTCGAGTCTTCAAATTAAAAACTCTATATGCTCTACTATTTAAGGCATAGCCAATAAAGATACCCTTATCACTTTTGGCATAAAATTTGCCAAGTTGATCTCGGTCATTTAAAATGTAGCATTTGCTTTCAAATGTGTGGAAGTAGCTAACATTTGGCTTTTTACCTTTCCATAACTCATAGGAGGTATTCCTAGTTCTGGGCCTTAGGAAAACTCTATTTCCTATATAGCAAGCCGTGTTAACGGCTTCGGCCCATAGATTCCTAGGCACATTGTTGCTAAGCAACATCACACGGGCCATCTCTTGAAGGACCCTATTTTTCCTCTCAACAACTCCATTTTGTTGAGGTGTCATAGGAGCCGAAAACTCTTGGGAGATACCTATACTATCACAATAGGTCTCAAAAGAAGCATTCTCAAATTCCCTCCTATGATCACTTCTAATCCGTTTTATACTTTTAATGTTAGAATTCATTTCATTTTGAAGTTTAGTACAAAGCATTTTAAACTTATCAAAAGTTTCGGATTTTTCTCTAAGAAAATATGTCCATGTGAACCTAGAGAAATCATCTACACAAATAAAAATGTATCTCTTTCCATCTAAGCTCTTGGTTTGCATAGGACCCATAAGATCCATGTGGAGAAGCTCTAGGGGCTCCTTGGTGGAGAGATACTTGCCCTTTTTATGAATGCTTTTAGTTTGTTTTCCTTGTTGACAAGGTCCACAAATACCATTGGCTTTCTTCCCAAGCTTAGGGAGGCCACACACACAATCAAACTTTCCAAGGGTTCGTAAATCCTGAAAGTTCATGTGGCCAAGTCTTTCATGCCACAACTCGATTTGCTAATCCATGGACACATTGTTTGAGACTATTCTAGCTTCAAGACAATAGCAATTGTCGCTAGATCTCATACCTTTCAACAAGGTTTGTCCATCGGGCTTTAGGATAGAGCAATTATCTTTGCTAAACAAGACGGAATATCCTTCATCACTTAGATGAGAAATGCTTAACAAATTGGCTTTCAAGCCATCAACAAATAACACATTAGATAAGGAGGGTAAGCCGGGAACAGAAATGGTTCCTTTCCCTATGACTCTCTTTTTGGATCCATCACCAAAGGTGACACATCATCCTTCCTCTATAACAAGAGTCTCGAAGAAACTCTTGTTTCCCGTCATGTGCCTAGAGCACCCACTATCAAGATACCAAAGATTAGAAGAATTTGCCTTTAAGGCAATTTATGCAACATGACAAACATTTTCATTCTTTCTAATCCATATAGGTAAAACATTTTTCTTCCTAGTGGTCTTTGGTATATGGGCTCTAGATGTCCTAGTATCATTCACATCAATGTTATTCTTCCTAGGAACATGCATCTTGGCTCTATTCTTTCTCTTTTCAATCATGCTTTGAGTTCTACACATTTTTATATACCGAAAGCAATTTGGTCGAATGAGACCATTAAAACCACAAAAATGACAAATTGGAAGAAATGAGAAATCATACCAATGCCTTGTGCATTTAAGGAAGCCTTCCCTTGTCTTTGTGGTTGAGTGGGTTCAATCCATCTCCTTTGTTGAACCGGTCTATCTTGCTTCCAATGTTGGACTTGCATGATTGGCCTCTTCCCGTTTTGAGCCAATTGATGAGGAATGTTGGCTTGAGGTTGCCTCCTTGGCGCCACCTTCACTTATGCAATTTTGAACATTGTCCTAGATCTATCTTGTTCCTAGGATTGTGCACCGGTGAACCTTTTATGTTACCCAAGCCCTTAACAAACATGGTCTTCTTAGAGGAGGAGGTCTCTTGACTATCTTTAAACCCAAGACCTCTCTTGTCACATGGACTCTTTCCAACACCAAGTATGTGATCTAACTTTTTGGTGCTAGAGTCCATCCTAATAAGTGACTTCTTAGCTTCATCAAGCTCCCTTTTCAAACCTACTTCATTCCTCTTAGATAATGCTAACTCCTCTCTTAGCTTATCTTCTTTTTTCTTAAATCTTTCCACTTCTTTACTTAAATGGTCATTGTGAGAGGAAAGATCAAGATTTTCTTCTCTCAACATCTTGATCTTTTTAGTGGTTTTTATCTCTAAACCTCTAAACTCCTTGAGGTATTCAACTAAAACCTCTTTCTCCACATATCCATTTGTGGAGTTAGAGTCGGAGTTATCTTCACTAGAGTCACTTTCCCTTTGACTCTCTTCCTCTTTTTCACTACCACTTTTGCTCTTGTGAGAGGAGGCAAAAGCTAGGAAGTTAGCCATGATATCTTCATCATCCGAAGACTCATCTCCTTCATTGGAGTCATCACTACTTCCACTCCAAGTGGCGGCCAACACTTTTCCCTTCTTCTTTTCCTTGTGATTTGCACATTCGGGAGCAAAGTGACTTATCCCACCACACTCAAAGCAACGGACCCCTTTTCTTTCGGTCTTCTCTTGCCTTGGTTCAAACTTCTTGAAAGAACCCTTTTTCTTCAAGTCTTGGCCTTTCAAACCAAATCCCTTATTCCCAAACTTCATAACCTTATTGAATCTTTTCACAAATAAGGCCATGTCTTCATCCAAGTCATTTTTCACCTCCTTTTCATCCTTAAATGCTTTCAAAGCAATTCCCTTTTGCTTTTTAAGAGGAGTGGAGCTAGGAGCCTTCCTAGACTTGTAAGCGAGAAGTCTTCCAATGACCTCGCTCGGCTTCATATCCTTATATCCACTATTTTCTTCTAAAGCCATCACCTTAGACTCAAACCTATCGAGAAGAGATCTCATAATCTTTTGTTTGATCCTCCTATCCGAATAAGGATCACTAAGTTGATGACTTTGGTTGACTATGTCCATCAACTTGATCTCGAAGTCATTGAAGCACTCATTCTCCTCCATCTTGAGCATCTCAAATTGAGTTTGGAGAACTTAGAGCTTGGAGTCCTTCACTACTTCGGTTCCCTTATGTGCAACTTCTAGGATTGTCCATGCCTCCTTAGCAATCCTAGTATTTTGAATCAACTTGTATTAATTCTTATCCATTGCACATAGGATGGCATGCATTGCCTTCCTATTCCATTTTAAAGCCTCAAACTCTTGTGTGCTCCACTGTGCCTTGGGCTTCAAAACTTCTTCTCCTCCACCGTGGGAGTCATCATGGGAAGATCATATCCATCTTCAACCGCCATCCATGCACGGTCATGAATTTGGCATATGTAGGATTCCATCTTCCTTTTCCATGAGGAGTAATTTAAGCCGGCGAGAAGAGGAGGACGCGTTCTAGAAGCTCCCTCGTTGTTGCCACCGTTTCCACTCATTGTGTATATGAATGAAATGAAATGAATGCAAAATGTATGAATGAACAAATATCACACAAATGCAAAACACACCAAAATGAGCAATGATCACCACAGTATGTCTAGGAACCCGCTCTAATACCAATTGAAACAAATTAAGGTGTGTACAATATTAATCTAGAGGGGGGGGGGGGGTGAATAGATTTTATCCGTTTTTACCCAATTTTCGTTAATAGGCAAGATTATGAAAATACCCATAACTAGTCAATACAACATAGCAAGTGTAATATGATGCGGAATATTAAATGACACTTGATATTTATGTGGAAACCCTCACGGGAAAAACCACTGGCTAATAAGTGAGCCACACTCGAACTTCGAATCCACTAAATGTGAGAAAGATTACAACCTAATCCTAGAAGTAATCACACACCTACCTAATCCCGATATGAGTGAACCTAGTCCAATTGCTTGTGATTTACGCAACCTAATCTCGGAAGATACACATGTCTTACTTCTCAAAGAAGAGATAACAAGCCTATGTGAATATATGAATACTCAAAATGCAATAAGAGCAAGGAAACCCTATATGCTTATCTAGGATGATGTTACATCAATGAAATCAATCCTAGATATCAAAATCTAAATGACATATCATAAAGCTTAGCTAATCAAGATTAAGCAAAACCTAGATAGCTATCACAATACAACACTCAATCATATTCATCACAAACAATCTCTATCTTGTATTTAGCATGTGAACAAAAAACATACAAGTAAGTAAAGAGATTTCTTGAGAAGAAAGAAACTAAAATTAGATGAAGTTAGTCAAAATCTTACCAAGCAAGTTGTGATGATGTAAAGCTATGCATGAATGATCCTAGATGAACTTGATGAATCACATGAAAAGCTTTGAGTGTTTAAAGGTGAGTTCTTGATGTTTTTTTTTCTCTCAAGTGTCTCTCTTTTTACTTTAGGGTTCTAAGGAGTCAAAGAACTAACTCAGAGAAATGAGAAAGCATGATATTTATAGGCATCAAGAATAGGGCATGTGAAAAGACAAGTTTGCCCTTGAAAACGCACGATTGGCGGTTTCATTCGGTGGCCAGGCCGCTGATTGCGACCCCCAAATTGGTCCCGAGAGAACAGGGGATGCAACGGTGGTTTCGAAACCGCCAATCTAACCGCAGAATCAAACCCGAGAGATTAAAATCAATCAGGTATGAACGGTGGTTTCAAATTGACAGTCGGGGCCACCGATCTAACCGTAGAATCAGACCATAGACCTTTGGTCCAAAACGGTGGTTTCATTCGGCGGCCAGGGCCACCGATCTAACCGTCGATTCACCAAAAGTGGTGAATCCAAGGAGAAAGCCAAGGCAAACTCCAAGAGCGGTCTTCACGCAAAACCAAGCACACTTATGTGCTAGCACGGACGTTTTCAAGCATCTAGGGAAAACGAATTACGAGACACAAACATACGACAAAAAGCAATACATAAAAGTGTATGTGTGAAAGTGACATGAGAAGATAATGCACACATATTAAAATATGCTAAGTGAGTTTGTGCTACTAAATCTCTTCAATGAAAAACTAAGCACAAAAGATATACTTTTAGAGTGCTTGACACCTTGAGTACTTGAGGGCATTAAGCTTGATCCTTAAATACCTAAAACTACCTTTACAAGCCAAACCCCAACATGTGGTTTGTCCACGAAATAAGCCAATCAAAATGAGAATCCTTACAAAATCTATTCACCCCCCTCTAGATTAATATATATTAGAACACATCGTGAATTATTGAGTTTCAGTGAGGTATGATATGGTAGAGAATGGTATACATCAGCGGTACTTTGATGGTCGAGATGACATCGAGTATGAACAACTGAGATCGGTTCCGCGGTTTGGTATTTTTGAGGAGCAGTACGATGCGGTTAAGCTGTGCTTATTGTATATGCTCAACTGGATATTGACGGGGTTGGACGAGAGAGAGAAAATTCCAGTATGGCAGATGTGCCTAGTGGAGGACTTGGATGCTTTTGATGCATTCTCGTGGGGTGCACACATGTATAGGCAGTCTATTTTTGATTTCAAACATTTGTTGGATGGTCAACAGGAGCGGTTCGAAAAACGACAGCAAGCAAAGGGCGTTGACGTACACACCGTGGAGACGTATAATATATACGATCTACCGCACGCATTGTTAGTGAGAATTTAGAATTTGAATCCGTACTTTAACTTTAATTGTTTTCATATGACTGATGGAATAAATATATTGGATTCTTATCGTACTTATCTATTACGTAGATATTTGCTTTTAAGGTTATCCCCGAGCTTGGCAACCAATTTGGGACCCGTAGGGAAATCGACCTGTCCCCCTGTATTTTGAAATAGGAGTTGAGTCAGTAACTGAGGGCGACAAAACTAACAAATATTTCACTGAAAGGGTAACTATCTTTTTTGTTAATGATTATAGTTATTAGTATGTATACAATTACAATGGTCTAACTACTATTTCAGATGTTTACGAGCCCTGAATTGGTGCCGACAGCGGCTGAGAGGGCTGAACGTTATTACGAGGGCATAGACGAGGGAGGCAGTCTATATAATGCCATCAATAGAGTTGACATTATGGTACTAGATCCCAGATAGAATACAACCGCAGGAACCAGTGATACCAAGGTTACGACTGTCGGAACTAGTGATACCAAGGGTTTTGAGCTAGAGGGTGGCGGTAGGACTCCCATGAGGCATAGGCGGGTTCGATTCACGATGCTCAGATAGTAGCCAACTGGAGGTGATTCACGAGGAGTCGTTGGAGGTCATCTAGAGGTATGTAAAAATATTTGTACTATATTATTTAATTTCAAACGAGTGAACGGTTTTAGTATTGACAATTTCGAAATCCTTTTAGGACCATTAGGGACGTCAATTCACTGAAGTGTTGGATGTCGCCCGAGAGTTAAAGAAGGATGTATGAGGTTTAAAGGAGGATGTTCGAAAGAGTGATGAGAAATGAGATCGGCAGGAAACCGGCAATGGAACAAGGTTGACGTGGTATGTGGATTACTCCCGTCAGGAAACTGGCCACGGTACGATGTTAACGTGGTAAGTGTTTAATTTACATGGTTTCAATGTGTATAATAAATAAATTTGACACTGATAACACTTTGTTGAAACACCTACAGGTTCTAATTCTTTACAACATTGGATGATAGCATTGGATATTGGCCAGCGTCAACCTCACAGTCGGGAAGATCTACCTGTTAGACCCATATAGACATGAAGTTACATGGGACACCAGGAATGCCCGGGTCACATGCTTAAGGTGGTTTTTACCCTTAATGTTGCATCAGGTCGGGTTTCACGATAACAGACGGAGGGATGATCCCACATACTACCTGAAGGATAAGCCCTTTCGGATGACCATTATGTCTACATCACGTGTGCCACAACAGATTACAGGGTATGACTGTTTCAAGATCTTATTTTATCACGTTTGGTTTTAATAACAATCCATTCTAACGGTTGTTCATGTGGTGAATTGCAAGGGTAACTATGGTGCCCATACTTTGAGATTGACAAAGTACCTACTGGCGAACAGGGATAGGTTCAACTGATCGGAAAACGATATAGGTGCCCTCCGGGAGAAGATGGCTATGGAGGTTTTTTGTAACTCCAAGCTCCATTTTTTTTTTTTTTGAGTTAAAGTGTTTGGGATTAAAAGCATAACACACATTTCATATATTCAATAATTAGTAAACTGAAATTAACTACCCCATTTAAACAACACGATTTAAATGAACAAGTCATTCAATTCCAAATAATTAAAATTACATCAATATCAACGGCTTCATTCATTCCACGATATCGTCCTTGTGAGGGCACGTTTGTTTGTTGTGTCCAACTGGATGACAGATACTACACTTGCGATGGTATTCCTTGGGAACAATTCTGTTGAGACCTTCAATAATCATAGGCGAGTTCAAACACCTCTTGCTATTATGTCTTGATTGTCTACTTCTTTTACATGATTGTGTTGTTGTCCTCTCCGGCGTTCTGATTGTCTTTTCGACTTTGGATTTAAAACTACCCTCTCTGCGATGTCGGATGGCACTACCCATGAAGAAGGATGGCCAACAGGCATAATATGAACCGAGTATGCATCAATAAGTGTCTCTCTCTTGTAGTAGTTCGCACACAGAGATGTGAAATCCAAGTTTTGCTTCCTACAACAATGAAAACAGTGAGATTCAAGTTTGGGTAACATAAAGTGTTAGCTGTAACTTCTCATGTACCTTGCCACTAGAAAAAAATCCATTTGGAATTTGTTGCATATGCAAGTCTTCAGGGCTAAGTTAACTATCCACTGCTTTCCCTCCGGTTTGACGGAGAATATGTGTAAGTCGCGCAGCGGAAAAGAGTTGAAATTAATCAATATAATAAGAACGATAGGTTTCAAAATTTTCTATCATTTTCTTTGGACCTTTTGTATATACATGAATATGAGGAAGAGATTTGTTTTCATACCTTTGAAGAACACTTCTTCATTTTCTTTTCGATCCTTCTTTACGATCCAATACCACTAAGCCATCCTAGCTATGTCCTGTGATCTAGCAACTGTGTGATCTAGCAGATATGTGCTGTCACGGATTCTGGGAGCAGTTGAACGGAGGCTTGAGAGTACCGAAAGACAACACCTTGCTTCCTCCTTGATGAATTCGGCTAACCCTTGTATGAGAGAAAAAAAGTTTTCTTTTATTCATTTCCCTCTATAGTTGCCGCCCACCTCTGCTCTTTACAAGGTTCCGAAATAGCTTCTTTTTCATTACAAGTATATCTTATATACTAGGAACCTAGGGTTTAGTAATCCAAGTTAAAATAGGATTCTAAATCCTTTATTTAATTATTACTTTTTACTAGGGTTTAAACCTTTGACCTATTTAGAGTAAATAAAAATAATCACTTATTATTTTATTTGCTTTTGTCAAGGTTAGAAATTGAAATCTCCATATGACAATTTAATAATTCTTAATTATTAATATGTCAATTAAATAATCATATTATTTAATAATATTTTATTCAATAATTAAATAATATATTAATTAAATAATCACATCATTTAATTAATTCCCAAAATATATTTAAGTTACTTTCGTAACACAATTAATTGGACCATCCAATTCTCCATGAGTCTTTGTTACTATCAATCGTATAGGGCTAGCAAGGGGACCTAATAGACCCACAGTTTTGGGCTCCAATAATTCTTAGAAAAAATTAATTAAACTTTTTAATTAATTTTTCACAATTATTAACCTTGGAGTTATTCCATTAAAAACCCAAGGTTGTATTCTCGTAACTATAGATGTTTTACACAACCAATTTTATCAGTGTCCATTGATATAGCTATTACATATGGCATGATCATCCACAAGTAGTTCATAATTAGAACTAGGTCATAAAGTCCATTATACCTCTCTAATTATATCTTTTCCTTTAAGTACCATTGATTCTCTTGATTGATTATATCCTTTATTCCTTTACAGAAGAAGGAGAGTGCTCTTAATCGTTTAAGCCCCGAATTAACCTTTAAGAGAACTACTTATCTACTTCTCGCAAGAAGGAGTGGATTCCACTATTGCGTACATACCTTCCCAACCACAAACCAAACCGTGATTCCAAGATACAGAGTTATTGACCGAGAATGATGTTCTGATCTCACCCATGGTAAATCAAAAACCACGATCTAACCTGAAGGAGTCAGTAAGACACTCTTTTTGATCACCCATATTTAGCCATCATTAGTCGATATATATGAATCTTTTCAACTAATGGATCTTAGTGACAGATTCATATAGATCGTGGCCCAGTCCTATATAATCATATCATATAAGGTGCTTCCATTCTCATAACACCATATGAGTAGACTATGATAAGATCACCGTACAATACGGAATGGACCACAACTGTAGATTAACCACAAATAAAGTACTCAGCTCTATTTGCTTTCCACAAACTATTTAGATTGCATGTCTCAAACTGAATTCTTCTATACATGACATTCATATACTCAGTTTGAGATTACATCTTGATATATTTGAATAAAATAACTACTTATTTTATTATTGAATTTATAACATTTACATATTATAAGCTTTAGGGCATAAATCCCAACAATATGTTCCAGTCAACTGGATTTACGATCATATAACCGCACTTCTTGACACATTTTAAGATCACAAGATATGTCGTGTCAGTCAATTGATGACGCATGGACTGTGCAGCTCGATGACAATCGTGAAACTAGGGTTGTAGCATATTCCTAATGAACTCTGCCAGTGTTAACATTACCAGTTGCTGATGTAGCGGAAGCTCTGTTGAGAAAAACCTGTAAGAAAAAAGTTGAAAACAACCTACTAAAGTTTTGTTGATTCGCGCACAAATACCGGAAGATTAGGCTTCAAGTTCGTTGATTCACAAGGAATACCGAAATTGGGAGATAGTTAGAGAAACTCTAAATTTTATAAATTAAAAACTAAATTGCCTTTCAGCTTATAGGATTATTTAATGCAAAGAAATCCTAACCCTAATTGTAATCCTTGCAGAACAAGAAAAACTAGCCTAATTACAAAAATCACGAAAATTACTAAAAAGGGCAAAATTGAGATTAAAGTGGAAACTACTACTATTGAGAATTCTAAGAAGACCGGAACTGACTAAAGTCGATTCGAACTTGGAAATCTCAATTTATTGCGAAAATGAAACTTTCATAAAATAGCAAAAATGGCCTTTACGGGACCTAAACGATGGAATTCGGCTAAAAAAGAGTATGCCTCAACAGCAAAGCTGTTGACTATCTTCTCCCTCATCAAAACACTTCAACTGTTAAAGTTTTACGTCATTCTGACTTCGTCGTTTGACCTCTCTTTTTGGTCTTTTTCTGATCCCACCCCTTCATATATTCCAATGTCATGTAATCCAATGCTACCGCATCAGTTGTCGTACGAATTTTAGGCATGAGTTTATGCACTCTGTAACATTTGTTGTCATCACCTTGTACCTTCTTTGGGAACAATGTAAGCGGGACCATTTGTGTGGACCGGCAGCAATGATATAATCGAATGTAGCCTTGTGCAAGTTACGTAACTCCTCCATGTGCCGGTTATAATCAAATTCAATGTACAATATAGCTGCTTTGTCCATCATGTTGGCAACATCCTTTCAATGAAATCGCTTCTTAATATTTTTAGAAAAGTACCAGACATATATGGTATGGGTTGCATAAGGGAACACTTTAGAAATCCCTGATTTAATGCTTGAATGTCGATTGGAAATGAAAACTAGATCATCTATATGATGCTGGACACCCTTCAAGCATTCCAAAAACCACTCCCATGAAAGCAATTTGATACACATGTTTGTCTCCATCTTATGCACTTGCAACAAACATTGTACCCACGAATCTTCCCTTCAAATGGGTACCATCAACTACAATCACAGTACGCATACACCTCCAGAAACCTCTAATTGAGGGCCCTAATGATATGAAAAAGTAGAGAAATTTACCATCATCTGCGCACTGTAAGTTAGTGATTATGCCAGGATTTTTTTGTTCCAGAACGTAACCAAAAGATGGCAGCAATTGGAAAGTTTCTTTATGTGTTCCATAGGTCAATGACAATGCATATTGTAGGGCATCATGTGCCTTACTGTTCATGATTTGGATGACATACATTGTTTTCATATTGGTGATTATGTCGTTGGGATGCATGAGACGACCATCATGTTGTTAAAGTCTAGGTGTAACGTACGACTTCTCCAATTATGACTACACTAGCTTGTCGGTGGCGACAGTGAATCTCCTCCAAGGGACAACTATGTTCGTTGACAAAACTTCTAACTTGGAAGTAAGTCCCTTCATCTCTTCTCACCACTCTTAATTTCCACGTACATTTGTCAATGATGCAAACCATATGTAACGTTGTCTTATTGGACCTTTTCACCTTCCATTCAATGTTCTCCCGCATTGCAAAAAGGCCAACTAACCTCTTCAAATCCTTTTTACTCGGAAAAAATTGACTTTTATAAATCATGCTTGTAGGTTCGTGCACTGCCAAGGTACTGTTTCTACCTATACCAAATGAGTATGAATCTGCTTTAGGAATAACCCATATTGTCGCTATATCAGAATCATATGTAGTTACATTATGCCGGACCTCGGAAGTCCCAGACATATTTGGTGCAGTGCAACCAACTCCTTATACACGTCTTCCACGTCTTTGAATTTGTACAGGCTCTTCATCCACATTTTCTAGATCATTTACCTGTTCATTATTTGCCTCATTATCCACTTCATGGTTCGGGTCATTGTTTTGCTTATTGTACAGCTCATTGTACTACTCATCATTAATCTCAATTCGACAACCAAACACATCATCGAATTGAGGTTCAACTACATCTGTATAGTCACCTTCGATGACACTCATTTGGGTGAACACTACCGCTAAAAGATCCAAATTGTTGGGTATTTTCACGAGGAGAAATATTATTCCCTATCATATCTCCAGTTGTCCTCTCAGTTAGACTGACACATATTTAAGGGATCACCCGATCTTCCCATAGCATAAACTGAACATCATCGTCATTTCTCATAAATGTGCGACATGTAGTGTCAAGAACGATTGATATTGACTTTAGATCAACATTGAATATGTTGACATCATATTTCACAATGGTATGCACGATTAGGGATGGCAATGGGGCGGGTCGGGGCGGGTCAAGGCCGCCCCAAACCCGACCCGTGACTCGAACGGGTTTTCAATTTTCGCCCCAAACCCGATCCCTTTGGGTCAAGGGTGCCCCAAACCCGACCCGAATGACCCGATTAATTTACGTAAATTTAAATTTAATATAGCACGATAACTAAGTTTAATGAATATTAAATTCATCCGTAAAGTACAAAATACAAATCCCAAAATGACTTGAACAAAAATACAAAATACATACAACATTTTCGATATCAATAAAATCCATTCAACATCTTCACCAAAATAGTTTAAACTTAAAAAATTTCAATAACAAAATCCATCCAAAATCTTCACCATCACTTTATCTTCTTGAAAACAAGCATATATTTAATATATATATATATATCTCGAGTTTATATCTAAATATATATATTGTCTTCTTGGGATTAAACTCAAAAAATATATATATATCACTTTATTTCTTTCAAATTGTTTTCTTTTCGGCTAACATAGGGTTTTCTTCTTTCTTTTCCTTTTATATTTAAAAAATATATATTTTTAAATATATATACATTCCGGGTCAAACGGGGAGGGGAGGGTCAAAAGGGACAGCCCCATACCCGACCCGGTAACCCGAGCGAGTCAAGAAATGTGCCCCTAACTCGTCCCATTACCCGTTTTTACTGCTCCAAACCCGACCCAAATGGACTGGGGCCCCGCGGGTTTGGGGCGTCCGTTTGGGTCGGGTCGGGGATTTTTACCGTCCCTATGCAAGATCGCCACCAATTCTTCGTAAGTCATATTCTTTGACACATACATTCCTTGGTTATCAGATCCAACAAACCTCTGACTTCTGTGGGTAACTGCTCCCATTGACTGTTTTAAGATATGACTATTCTAATTCAATCCCGATTCATTATGCTATCAAATTAATCATCACAAACCTTTAATAAACAACCAAGACTACAATATATTTTCAGAAAAGATTTGTACAAAAGGCTCGGATTACATTTACAAAGGCTCGGGTGAGGATATTTAAAAGGCTTGGAAACTTCTTTTAAAGGCTCGAAAAAGGCTCTGAAACTTCTTTAAAAGGCTTGGACAATGCTTCATTGACAAACCTAAAAGCTATGCAAAAGGCTCGGACACTGTTTATAAAGGCTTGGACACTGATGTAAAAGGCTCTAAAACTTCTTTAAAAGGTTCAGAGTTTCAAAATTCTCACAACCAGCTTAAGGTTTACAAAAGACTCAGAGAACTAATGAAAATGCTCGGACATTACTTTAAAAGGCTCGGACACTTCTTTAAAAGGCTCTAAAACTTGATTAAAAGGCTTGAAGATTTACAATTCTCACAACCAGCTTAAAGTTTACAAAAGACTTAGAAAACAAATGAAAAGGCTTGAACACTACTTTAAAAAGGCTCGAAAACTTCTTTAAAAAGCTCAGAGATTCAAAATTCTCACAACCAGCTTAAGGTTTACAAAAGACTTAGAGAACAAATAAAAAGGAATGGAAAAAGTGTGAAAATCCCTTAAGCAATATAGTGTAGAATATACCTAAAGGGTGAATAGGTATATGCCCAATTTCTTCCATATTCGATTTTGTGGAATACAACAATTAAATGCACACTAGATGTGTCTTAACAATTGAATTGTTTTAACTAACATATATGGAAATCAATATACAAGTGATGCAATCAATACCAAATAAGGAAGATAACGAAACATAAAAAATGAAACTTGACACAATTGTTTTTACGTGGTAAAACCTCAAAGAGAAAACGTCAACAGGTTGATACAACAACCACCAGTAAGTAATCCACTATGAACAAATAAAAGATACACACTCAAAAAGCAATCAATACATGATTCACTCTCTAGGCTATCAACTCCTATTTTACCCTCGGGCCTAGTGAATCACTTAGCTTACTTCCTATCCAAGACTCTCAAGTCTTTAGGAAGATTTCGTGCTAAGCTATCCATATCACAAAGATCCTAGTCAAGCTCCCCTAACTCAACCATCCGGAGTACCGCACTCCTAGCTAAGTCTTTTGCTTGACTATCCGGACCACATGTCCTAGTCAAGACTTCTTGCTCTACACAAAGCTTCACTCACTTTGCAAGAGACTTCCATCTATTAAAAGGCTTTGATCTAGGTGATGCAAAACACAATCAAATAAAGCAAGATGATCAATCAAGCTCTATGAGCATGCTTAGTGATAATCTAGAATATGCTTTCAACAAACAATCACAAATGTATCTAGAAATTGAAAATATATTACTCGCGTGCGTCTAAACAACCTAGAGAGGGGGGGGGAGGGGGTGAATGGGTTGTTAATCCCTTATTACCAAATTTTTGGATTAGTCAATATTACAATTTCAACCCTAAACACACAAACAATAAAAATCAAGTAAAAGTGCAGAATTTAAAGAACACTTGATTTTTACTTGGAAACCCACATGGAGAAAAAACCACGGGCTGTTATATGCATCACACACAGTCAATGAAATCCACTATATGAAAAGGAATTTACACCCTCAAGTGATTCTCAGACTCTCACCCTAAATAACCTTAGGCTATGGACACTACCACTCGCCACTCTTAGTTCAATCCCTAGTGATATCCCCTGATACACTACTCTTGGCGTGAGCAACTCCTAATCTACTCAGCAGGCCTTTTACAGTGGCACTCGACCAATTGCTTGAGCACTACACACCGGTAGCCACAAGACTTTGACTCATGAAGAGAATTAAAAGTCTATGTGAGTATGGCAATAATGATGTACAAATGCAACACGTGCTAGACTAAACACAAGATGCATAACTAGGATGTTCTAGATGTTATAATGCAAATAAACATCCTAGTTATCAACAAAGCCTACATGTATATACATGAGGTGTCAATTAGTTGTAGAGATTTCTTACAACCTGATTGTCAACAAACAAAGCTAATTCAACACATGTTGTCAATAATCATGGCAAGGCCTAAAAACATGCAATTAACTAATGCAATCAAGAAATTGTCAATCAAAAGGCCAATCAACACAAGTTGTCAAAAAACATGGCAAGGACACTAAATACAATAAACAAATGCAATCAATGAGTCCTACACATCAATGTCTAAATGAAAATCAAATAGACTTAGCTAAAGGGTAAAATGGTCCTAAATGCTAGCTATCAATAAACAACACGTCTCAACCAATAAACTAAGACTAAAGCATGTTATAAACAACATTAATTAAGGAGTCAAGCATTTAATCACAAAATAAATGCTAAATCTAGGTAAACATGTTAGAAAGATGAAACAAAAGAATCTAGAACATGTAAAGATTACCTAGTCAAGGAAAACAACAAGACCCATGCTTGAATGATGCTAGATGCTCATGGGAATGTGTTTGGTTGAGTAAAGAAGTGTTCTGGGGAGCTTCTATCTCTAGAAAATGATATTCTCTCACTAAGTTCAGTTTTTGAGCTCACAAAAATGAGCAATGAAGAAGAGAATGCTTATATAGAAGCCCTAGATGAAGTGACGACGTTTTGAATAAAAAAACCTGGAAACACACAATCGACGGTTTCAATCGGTGGTCAGGCCACCGATCACAAACCACAGAATGTGAAACGTCACCACTAGAAACAATCGACGGTCAAATAATGGCCGTCGATGCAAACTGTCGAATTGGGACAGAGGACCCATGTTTCAATAGGCAGTTAATTCGGCGGTCAGGCTGCCAATCACAAACCGCAGAAATGATCTAGAAACTTCTGGAATCAAACGGCGGTTTCATTCGGTGGTCATGGCCGCCGATCAAACCGCCGATTCACCAAAATTGGTGAATCTAAGGAGAAGCCAAGGGCAATCTCCGAGAGCGGTCTTCGCGTAAAACCAAGCACACTATTGTGCAAGCGAGGACGTTTTCGAACATCTTCGGCAAACGAATTACACCACACTTAAAAACTAACATGAAGTGCAAGTGTGGTTGTGAATATATAACATGCATGGGAAAGGATAAAATCATGAAAAATCACCAAGCATGTGACACACAAAATATATGCAC
Organism: Acer campestre; assembly: GCA_954870605.1. NCBI lineage: Eukaryota > Viridiplantae > Streptophyta > Magnoliopsida > Sapindales > Sapindaceae > Acer > Acer campestre. The sequence goes on along the minus strand of OX940806.1, from coordinate 1,825,003 downwards.
TATATGAAAATGCATAGGTGTGATGATAAAGCATATAAGCACACAATTAAAAGAACCACAAATCCAATCATATAAATGCAATGAAGGTGAGTGTGTGCTAAAAGACATAAATGCACAAATCAATGAAACACACATGCATGGTAACAAATGCAAGATAGATAAAGATGCATGCAAGTATGTGTGTGCATCTAATCTCTTCAAGAATCAAGGTCAAGTGATATACCTTTTGAAGCCCTTGATCTTGAAGTCACCGGGATGCTTGGAAGCTTGCCTTGATAATTATCAAGATGACCTAAGCTACCCAAAACACAATCATCCCCAATGTGGTATGTCATGAAATAAGCCAATCACAAAAAAGAGGTTCTTATAGAAATCAAAGCATGTGAATCAATAAGAACAAGATTAGAATATTCAATATTTCACTCAAAACTCATAGTTCTTAGATCATGAAATTAAACCTAGAAATCATCATGAAGAACATCATACAAATCATTTCCAGAATCAATTTCAAGTTAAAAAAGTTTAGCTAAAATATGTTCAAATGAGATCACAAAGCTAAAACTCAACAATCAATCGATCAAACAAACCTAGAGTATGAACTAACATCATTCTTAACATATTTCATCTATCAAATAGGAAGATTAAATGAGTTGATCAAAAGAGAAAGTGAGATGAAAATGTTTCACCTACAAATGATGAGTCTCGGACTGAAATCTGCTTACTAAAAAAAATCACACTATCATTTGGCTATGAAAATGCTTGGGGTTTGTTCCTCTCTTCAAGACCAATATTTTTTGCTTTTGAATCACTCAATTTTGAGTTGAAATGAAAGAGATATGATCAAAACAAGAAATCAAAAAACTTGAAGAAAATTTCAGCTCTTTATATTTTCAATTTTTCTGCACACATGTTTTGAGGGAAGAAGGAGAATATTTAAAAGAGAGAAGGAGGGAGTTTCAGTGCCCAATCAGAGGAGGATACATCACTCTCCTCACGGGCGGCCTCCCAAATTGGCCTTCGGCCAATGCTTGCCTCCCTTGCGCTCCTCACGCATTCTTCAGCTGTATTCGAGCATCCAAACTCTGAATTTAAATTCATTTTTTGGATTATGAACCGTGACTCCCTCACACACAAGGACAACTACAAAACTTTGATAAAAGGTTGAGAATTCAACTCGGTACACGACGACGAAGACAACACAATGTATAGCGTAACTTCCTAGTTTGGACTCGAAACTTAATGAATAAGTAACCGAAATGACCGAGACTCAATAAGGAATCATATGAGATCATGTTCAATTCCAAAGATAATAAAACATAAACAAATAAACACTAGATCACACAAGTATGCTATTTCCTAGAGATAGTCCTAGAATATGCAATTCTACAATGTTTGTCAATATGAAACAAATGCAAGTGCATACTTCAATAAGTGTGTGAATGTGTTATACCAAATATGGAATAACGATGTAGGGACACACATGTATGAATTGTGTGTATGTGCGCTTATGCCTTGCAAGAGGAAGAAGTATCTTGATACCTTAGCATCCATGTATGCACTTTTCCTCTTGAAGACGATATTTGCATGAGAAGTTATTTTTCTCTTTAAAGCTTCTTTCCACTAAGAACCACCTAAGCAACTTACCATTACAAATAAAGAGAGTTTTGCAATGGAATCAAGCCAACAAAGATCTAAGATCTTACAAAGTGTTACAAGACTCAGAAACCCAGGTATGGTATAGAAAAGAACTGTAGAGAGATATATTACCTTGTTGTACTGAAGAACGTCCACTTCTTTCTAAGTTGATTGTATTGAAGAACGTCCACTTCTTTCTAAGTTGAAGATGAAAGGGGAGGCAACCTTGAACTTTTGGTTGTAGGGGATTTCAATTTTCAGACAAGTTTATTGTTGACGGAGAGAGAGAGAGAGAGATATTAGGTTGAGACTACTGAGTTGAGTGTTGGAAGTTTGGAGATAGAAGTCCAATCAGAATAAAAAAAAAAAAACTATTTATCTAAGGGCAATTTTGGTAGTTCACCATAATAGGTGCCTTTTAAACTTAACTTATTAAAGCACTCACTTGGGTGCCAAATCAGTTCAAAAAGGTGACAGTTTAGACCAATTCCACCAACAAATAATTTGCTAGAAAATATACAAATGATCATTCATGACGCAGAGGTTTTCGAAAGCACATTACATAAAGGGAAATGTTTCTCGCGCGCACGTCTAGCGAAACTTATTTACAAGAAAATTCAAGAAGTGAAAGAATAACATCAAAAAGATTGTTCATTTAGTATTTTGGTGATTTATGCACCTCTGGCTAGTGGAATAATATTGCCAACAACAACACTAGCAGGGGAAACGACAGCAAAAAGAGATATGGATGAGATTTGGGGATATTTAATGGGTAATGAGATAAAAAAAGGTTGGAGTCCGTGGAATGGGTGGAGTTGGTAAAACAACTATTATGACACATGTTAACAATAGACCCTTAATGGAAATTGTTCAAGTTCGATAATGTTGTATGGGTCACATTATCCCAAACTATGGACTTTATTAAAGTTCAAAAAGAAATTGTAACTGAATTGAACATAGATATTCTAGATACAAAAGACGCAAGAAGACAATCAAAGATGTTACTAAAAATCTTAAAAGGGAGAAGATTTGTGTTAATATATACTAGACGATATGTGGGCAAATTTTTCCCTTGAAAAACTAGGAATTAATCCCAGAACCTACCGAAGAAAATGGATGCAAATCGGTGATAACAACATGTTCATCGGATGTTTGTCGCTCCATGGGTTGTAAATTAGTCCAAGTGAAGCCTCATTAAATAAAGGAGGTGTTGGAGTTATTCCTAGATAAAGTAGAACTTGACTTGTCACAAGTTTCAACTTTAAAAGAAACTGTGAAACTTGTTGTCGAGCAATGCACTAACTTGACCCTTTGCAATTGTGACGATAGCTAGATGCATGAAAGGAGTATATGACATATGTGAATGGAGGAATGCACTTAATGAATTGTCCAAAAATATAAGAAGTGTCGAAGGCTTGGAAAATGAGGTTTTTGAGCAATTACAATTTTGCTTTGATCGTTTGAAGAATAAAAAAGTTCAACATTGTTTCTTGTATTGCGCATTATATCCTGAAGATTATAGCATCTTGAAGGACGAGTTGATTAACTGTTGGATTGTAAAAGGACTTGTAGATGAATTGGATAATATGCAAGCAACAGAAGATATGGCTCGTATTATAATGGAAAGGCTTGTAAACAATTGCCTGTTGCTAGAGAGTACTAACTTTGAAGGTGAAAGCTGTGTCAAGTTACGTGATGTTGTAAGAGACATGGCTTTGACATATATTACAAGCAAGAATCCTGCATTCATGGTAAGAGCTGGCATGAATTTGGAAGAGTTGCCGAGTGAACAAGAATGGAAAGATAATGTCTAGAAGGTTTCGTTAATGCAGAATTTGATAAGAGAAATTTCTATTGATATGTCGCCAAATTGTCAAAAGCTTTCAACTTTGTTGCTGCAAGATAATCGTTTTTTAAAAATAATTCCAGAATCGTTTTTCATACATATGCAAAGATTGAAGATTCTTAATCTTTCTGATACTTTGATTGAGAACTTGCCAAACTCCATCTCTAAATTGACAAATCTCATAGCATAATATTATTGCTTCGAAGATGTCATCGACTGGAGCACGTCCTTGTTGTTGGAAATATAAACTAAACTTTAATATGTTTATTAAAGAATGCTTTGGGAAGGTTGGAAGTGTCATAGAAAAATATATACATTAACCTTGGAGGATTTAAATACACATTCATCTAGAGGTCCATGTTCAAGTACTTGGAGAATACATGTATTTGGAGGGTTAATGCATTTAGATTATTGATGACTCGCTTTTTGTGTCGTTACCAAATTGCGAATTACCAAAAGAATGTTATAAAATGAATCTTTACGCAATATATTTTAAGATTTGAAAATGAGTAATGTGGTAAGCTTAGAGTTCGTTCCACAGGGAATTAGAGTAATATGTTGAATTAATTAGCTAATCTATAAACAATAACATAAATCATAGATAAATGGATGAGTGAATGGGTTGTCAAGCCATCAAACATACATGTAAAATAAACCTAATAAAACTAATAAAATGGAATGCTCAACAAATCTAGATAAGAAATATGGAATAAACAATTAATAGGAATTCTAGGGAAATGATAGAGTAGCTAATGGACAATGAGCAATTCATACATGGCTTCTTTAATGCACAATCTACACAATCTAGGACCGATCTCATTCGAATGTGTTGTTTAGACCGTCACTACGAACCCTAAACAACTTCCCACCGCAATGCCTAACCGATTAAGGAAAGGGGGTCACGGCGGGATCGGTTAGTGACAATCAAATGGTCTAGGCAATCGAGGTTGATCACCCCTCCAAAAGCCTATCCTATTCACTATGTGCTCTAATCAATCAAGTGTGTCAATAACTCAATCAATTTTATCACAAATTAATCCTACAACATATTGTAACTAACAAGTGTGTCAATAACTCAATTAATCACATAAGTGCAAGATCTAATTAAAAAGTAAATAAAACTTAAATCATGCAAACATAATATTGAAAGCTTTAATAAATACTCATGTCCAAAAAGTCTCTCAAATCATCCCCTAAAATAGGGGTTTTAATTACACATAATTACAAACAAGAAAAGGAAGTAAAATGGAGAGAAATCACCCTTGGGTCTCTCTTGTAAGCTTGATCCTTCCTTGATGCTTCCTTGCTTGAATCTTGTGCAAAGAGTGCGTGTTGAGGATATGTCTAGATAGGTGGAGTCATATGGAAAGTGACAAAGGAAAGGGGTGGAGAAAATGGAAGGGGAGGAATGATTTTGGTGAAGTAATCTAGATGTTTAAGCTTAGGTAGAAGAGAAATGGAGAGATTAGGAATGGTAGAAAGGAGGTTTCTTGGTGGACAAGAGATGTCTAAAAGAGGAAAAATGTGATGAATTTATAAGATTTTCAAATTAGGTCACGGGTGGAAAATTACCAAAACACCCCCTGACCATGGCAAATTACCATTTAGTCCAACAGAGGGGATGATCTTGTAATTTTCCAGCCAAAATTGGCCAATCAGAGAAACACAGCAGATGGGTCACGGTTTGGCACAAATGGCGACCTTGGGGATGCAAATGGCGACCTCATCAGGTGTGGGAATCAAGTCCCTGTCGCCATGGCGACCTCGAAAAGCCAAATGGCGACCAAGGGGCAAAATGGGGAGAAAATGGCATGATTTAGAGTGGCTGGATTCCGGTTGATCGGGACGCCGGGAAAGGAACGACCGAGCAGCCGGTCGCTTGGGCATTAATTCCGGTTGGAAACCGACCGGAAATAGGCTGGAAAACGGTCGGAAGAAGGAGAAACCAAACGGCGACGTTTTGGGATGAAGGCTGCTGCACGGGTGAAGAAGGAAGGAGATGATGAATAGTGGTTGGGGTTCATTTAGCAATCGGATGGGGTGCAATGGGCTGCAGCATTTCTGTCTAAAGGGGGGTGCATTTAGCAAGGGATAGGGCTGCAATTAGGACAAGAAAAGGGTGCAGTTGGGCCACGCATGAATTTGGGCCAAGCGTGTTGGGCTCCACTTTGCAAAACGCACCGTTTTGGATTGCTTGTGGGTCTGCATGGGGCGTGCACAGAATTGGGCCGGGGTGCAGTTAAGCTGACCCAATCTGATATGGGTGCACGTTGGACAGCCTGCTCTTGGATGCACCTGATCGCCTCTCACTTAAACCAAACGCACCGTTTCGTTATGCTGACGTGGCACCTGCTGACTGGTTTGTGTGGCGAATTGCAGATAGGTCCCCTGTTCTCTTCCAAAATCACAATAACTTGAATCTTGCTTCAATAATTTACGCTTTTACCCCTATTTCACCAAAATTACTCTGATGCCCCTGAATTCTATAAATTCCTGAAAACACTTAATTTATACCATTAAATCACAGAATAATACCCAAGAATCAAGCAAAAGGAGAAGGATATGAGGGCCAAAATCATATCAATTTTGGTTCGATCAATTATCTATGTAGTATTTAATGTGATGCATGTATGAGTAACTTCTTTGTATTGTAGTTGTGAGAGTGATCTAGAACTCTCCATTGAGTCCTATAAATAGTTTGGTGTTGTAGGCATTTGAAAGTGTGAGGAAAACTGAAAATACATTTGAGTGGTGGTGTGATACAAATATTGTATCAATTAATAGAGTTAATAGAAATTTTATTCCTCCTCAAAATATCTTTCTTCTTATTGTGTTTGAGTGATTTCCCACCATCAAAGTTTTCCAACAAGGTGGTATCAAAGCCTTGTTATGAGTCTTGGCTGAGATAAAATGGCATCAAACAACAATTTGTTGCAGCCTTAACTTCCCAAATTCACCGGTAAGAATTATAACCAGTGGAGTATACAAATGAAGGTGTTGTATAAATCCCAGGAATTGTGGGGTATTGTTGAAACTGGGTTCGTAGAGCCAGATAACCATCATGGAGCTAGCAAGGAGCATGTTGACAGCCAAGGGAATGCCGAAATTTCTCTAGGGTGAAGCAATATCATGTGCAGTTTATTTGCTGAATCGAGCCACAACAAGGAGTGTCCCAGACATGACTCCTTATGAAGCATGGAGCGGTTCCAAGCCTCGTGTTAGTCATCTGAGAATTTTTGGTAGCATTGCCTATTCCCACATTTCAAATGAGAATAGAGGTAAATTGGATGTAAAATCTGAAAAATGTGTTCTTGTTGGCTATAGTGACAGCTCCAAGGGTTATAGGCTGTACAATCCCATCACAGAGAAGATAATTATCAGTCGTGATGTAAAGTTTGATGAAGCAAAAACATGGAAGTGGGATGATGCTACTCAAGTGCAGAGTTCCACAAATCTAGATATGGGAAATAGATAAGAAGTTCAAGATGTTGAACAAATGGAGAATGCGCCGGATTCTCCAAGCTCGAGTTCATCATCCTCAAATGATGAAGATTCGCCTCCACAAGGAACAAGAAGTATGCAAGAGATTTATGATTCAACAACAAGAATTGATAAAGATGATTTTGCAAACTTAATGATGTTTGTTGATTCAGATCCTGTTTGCTTTGAAGAAGCATCCAAAGAGAAAAAATGGAGGTCTGCCATGAATTAAGAGATAGATGCAATTGACAGAAACAAGACTTATGAGTTGACAGAACTTCCGAAAGACAAGAAACCACTAGGTGTAAAGTGGGTTTACAAGACAAAGCTTAATGAAAAAGGTGAAGTTGACAAGCACAAAGCAAGGCTAGTTGTGAAAGGCTACAAACAGAAACATGGAACCGATTATGAAGAGATTTTTGCGCCGGTGACTAGATTGGAGACTGTTCATTTGATTCTTTCGATGGCAGCTCAAAGAGGTTGGAAAGTTCATCAAATAGATGTCAAGTCTGCTTTTTTGAATGGTTATATTGAAGAAGAAGTTTATGTGGAGCAACCACCAGGCTATGCGAAGAAAAAAGAAGAAAATAAAGTATATCGATTAAAGAAATATTTGTATGGATTGAAGCAAGCTCCAAGAGCATGGTACAGCCGCATTGACAATTTTTTCTTGAAGAATGGTTTCAAGAGATGACCTTATGAGCATGCTCTTTACACCAAAGAAGGGAAGGATGGACAATTATTAATAGTCAACTTATATGTTGATGATATAATTTTTACAAGTAGCAGCAAGAAGATGTGTGATGAGTTCAAGAAGTCGATGATGGATGGGTTCGAGATGACAGACATGGGCCTTCTTCGTTATTTTCTTGCAATTGAAGTAAAGCAAGGTAATGATGAGATTGTTATTTCACAGAAAAAGTATTCAAAAGATTTGCTTACAAAATTCTAAATGGAAGAAGCTCTGCCAAGTAAGATTCCAATGGAACCTGGCTTGAAGTTAAGCAAAGATGATCAAAGTTAAGATTTTGATGCTACTGTTTATAGAAGTCTTGTGGGAAGTCTCATGTATTTAACAGCAACAAGACCAGATTTAATGATTTCAGTTAGTATGTTAAGCAGGTTCATAGCAGCACCAAAGGAGAGTCATTAGGAAGCTAGAAAAAGAGTTCTCAGATATGTTTGCGGCACCATTGATCATGGAATCCATTACAAGAAGGTTGATAATTCAGTTTTGATTAGTTACAGTGACAGCGACTGTGGAGGAAATGTTGTTGATCACAAAAGCACTACAGGGTATGCTTTCAACATTGGTTCATGTGTGGTATCATGGACATCCAAGAAGCAACCTATAGTGGCTCTTTCAACTACAGAAGCTGAATATATTGCTCTATCAGTAGCTGGTTGTCAAGCACTATGGTTAAGATGGATTTTGAAAGAATTAAAGTATTCTCAAGAAAAAAGAACTATTTTGTTTTGTGATAACAATTCAGCAATTGCTCTTAGCAAAAATCCAGTATTTCATGGGAGGAGCAAGCACATACAGATCAAGTATCATTTTATCCGAGACTTAGTCAAAGAAGGAGAGGTCATCATCAAACATTGCAAGACACAAGATCAATTGGTAGACATCTTTACCAAAGTATTGAAGTTTGAAAGTTTTGTCAAATTGAAGGAAAAGCTTGGAGTTGCTCAAGTCTAGTTTAAGGGGGGATGTTGGAAATATAAACTAGACTTTAATATGTTTATTAAAGAATGCATTGGGAAGGTTGGAAGTGTCATAGAAAAATATATACATAAACCTTGGAGGATTTAAATACACATTCATCTAGAGGTTTGTGTTCATGTATTTGGAGGATACATGTATTTGGAGGGTTAATGTGATGTAGGACAATTGGCGTTGGATTTTGAAGAAGAGATGGACAGAAAACTGTCCAAAAGGGGTGCTCCAAAGAAACGGGCATAACTTTTAGCTTGGTTGTTAGATTTCCTACTATAATATATTTTTGGAAAGGGTTTTCAGAGCTCTATAGCAGGGCAACTGGGTCCCCCCGGTTGACGTCATTTGCATACTCAATGGAGCTATTTAAGTTAGGTTGTCGGGCAGCCGAAGTTTTTAGTGTTTTTATTTGTTTTCCGTTTTAGCTTAGTTTGAGGATATTTTAGTCTTTTTGCTTATTTTAGGGTTTCCCGAGTCTATTTAAGGCTCTTTGTTATCAATTTCACATTATTGAATAATATTATTATTTTGGTTTCAATTGAATTTACTGGTGGATTCCAAATTGTGGGATCTTAGGGTTTACGCTAGTAAATCCTTTACTTCCGTTCTGCGTCAAGTGGTATCAGAGCATAAGGACTTGCCTTATACGATGGTCAACAACGAAGCCGGAAGAGTTAACCCTGGCGACGCTGGTCGTAGGGATGCCGATGTGTGGGCGACGATTAATGAGCAGCGATAATCGATGGAGAGGTTGGAGGCTATGGTTCGTCAACTGATGGAGCGGCTGCCTACCCCCTACAACCCTATGGGCCAAGGTCCTGCTCCCGTTCCTGCCCCTGCCAATAGAGATGGAATCGAGGGATTGGCCCTTGACCGCCCTGAAGGTAGACGTCCGCCTAGAGCCGCGAGACATGCGCAGCATGAAGATTTTAGTGATAAAGATTCTGAAGAGGATTTCATGGGTTACCAAGGAGTTTGTCAACTAAACCGAAATCAACCTGATTATCGGATCTGCATAGACATATCACTGTTCCATGGGAAACTACAGATTGAAGAGTTACTGGACTGGATTTCGAAGGTTGAGAGATTCTTCGAGTTTACTGAGGTGATGGAAGAACGTCAAGTCAAATTGGTAGCGTACAAGTTGAGAAGCAGAGCTTCTGTTTGGTGGGAGAAATTACAGATGGATAGACGGCGACAACGCAAGGTTCCTATACGATCTTGGAGGCGAATAAAACAACTTATGATGAGCAGGTTTTTACCTCCTGACTATGAGCAATTTATTTTTCAGAGTTATCAGAATTGTGTGCAGGGTAACAAAACCGTTACGGATTATACTGAGGAGTAGTCTAAACTTTCAGTTCGTAACAACCTTAATGAGACAGAGGGACAGCAGGTTTCGAGATATTTAGGGGGTTTAAAGTTGACCATTCGAGACAAAATTGGGTTGCAAGTCGTGTGGACAGTAGATGAGGCGCATAACATGGCCTTGAAAGCGGAGTTAATGGAGAAATCATCCAATCGTTATTCTCAATACAAGAAGGACATGGGTGAGTCGTCCAACGCAGCTGCAAATAGGAGTAGATTTTCAACAAGTAATGGACAGGGTCAAGCTAAAACTACTACAGATCAGGTTCAAAGGGGTTTGGGTCCGAGTAATAATTTTGGTGGATCTCGTCCGACAGCAGCAGCAGCAACAGCAGTTACGAAAGAAACCCCACGAGTGGCGCCAAACCCGTACAGTAGACCAGGCAGTATGAAGTGTTACAGGTGTGGCCAACTGGGCCACCGATCGAATGAATGCCCAGCCCGAAAACCGGTGAATTACGTGGATGCTGAAGAGGAAGAGCAGAGAGTTGCAATACCCGAGAAGGTGCAGACCCTGCTGACCGAATTCAGTGATTTGGTGTCAGAAGACTTACTAGATGACCTTTCACCATTAAGAGATATTCAGCACCAGATTGACTTAGTTCCGGGAGCAAGCTTACCGAATTTACCACACTATCAGATGAGTCCCAAAGAGAATCAGATTTTACAGGGAAAAGTGGAGGAGTTAATGAAGAAGGGGTTTATTCGAGAGAGCATGAGTCCATGTGTAGTTCCCATATTACTTGTTCCGAAGAAAGATGGCAGTTGGAGGATGTGTGTTTATAGTCGCGTGATCAACAAGATAATTGTCAGGTATAGCTTCCCTATTCCGAGATTGGATGACATGCTAGATATGCTGGAGGGGTCGAAATTATTCTCCAAAATCAACCTAAGAAGTGGGTACCATCAAATTCGGGTCAAGCCTGGGGATGAATGGAAGACAGCCTTCAAAACTAAGGACGGACTGCACGAGTGGTTGGTGATGCCTTTCGGACTTTCCAATGCACCGAGCACTTTCATGCGGCTTATGAACCAAGTATTGCGGCCTTTCATTGGAAAATATGTAGTCGTTTACTTTGACGATATATTGATTTACAGCCGGAGTGAGGAAGACCACATGGAGCATCTGCGGGCTGTGTTAGAGGTATTGTCCAAAAACCAATTGTTTATCAACTTTAAAAAATTCAGTTGGATGACGGAGCAGTTACTATTCCTTGGGTATGTGGTCAGTTCCGAAGGGATTTTGGTTGATTAAGAAAAGGTTAAAGCCATTCGTGATTGGCCTACATCGAAGACGGTTGGAGAAGTGAAGAGTTTCCATGGTTTGGCGATGTTTTATCATCGATTTGTGAGGGATTTTAGCAGTATTGTGGCTCCCATCACAGAGTGTTTAAAAAAAGGGAAGTTTCAGTGGAGTGAGGCAACCAAAACAGCCTTCGCAGTCATCAAAGAAAAACTGTGCACCACTCCTATTCTTGCTCTGCCCAGTTTTGAGAAGTTATTCGAAGTGGAATGTGATGCTAGTGGGGTTGGGATTGGAGCAGTGCTGACACAAGAGAAGAAACCAGTGGCATTTTTTAGTGAAAAGCTGAGTGATGCACGACGAAAGTGGAGTACCTATGATCAAGAATTCTACGCAATTATTCGTGCTCTAAAGAATTGAGAGCATTATTTAATTCAGAGCGAGTTTATTCTTTACACTGATCATCAAACTCGGAAGTATTTGAACAGCCAGAGAAGCTTAAGTAATATGCATGCTCGGTGGGCAACCTACTTACAGAAGTTTTCGTTTGTTCTGAAGCACAAGTCTGGGGTTCTAAATAAGGTGGCAAATGCGCTGAGTTGACGTGCAAGCTTATTGGTTACTATGTAACTAGAGATTATTAGGTTTGAGTTTCTGAAAGAATTGTATTCTGATGATGAGGACTTCGGAGAGATATGGGAAAAGTGTGTTCTGAAACAAACTAACGGAGAGTTTCATATGAGCGAAGGCTATCTATTCTGTGGCAATCAGTTGTGCATCCCATGGAGCCCTCTGAGAGAGAAACTGATTCGAGAGTTGCACGGTGGAGGTTTGGGTGGTCACTTAGGGCGTGACAAAACTATCAGTGGGGTGGCCGAACGGTATTATTGGCCTCAGTTGAAATGCGACGTCGATAACTTTGTTCGCAACTGTTATGTCTGTCAAACTTCTAAGGGACAGGCTCAAAATACGGGCCTCTACATGCCACTACCTATTCCGAATGCCATATGGGAGGATTTAGCAATGGACTTCGTTTTGGGTCTTCCATGAACTCAACGTGGGGTCGACTCCATGTTTGTTGTGGTTGACAGGTTCTCAAAGATGGGGCATTTTATACCTTGTCGGAAGACATCTGATGCATCACATGTGGTGCAGCTGTTCTTTAGGGAGGTGGTTCGGTTACATAGTGTTCCCCAGTCTATCACATCTGATAGGGACTCGAAATTTCTTAGCCATTTCTAGGTTACATTGTGGCGGTGATCAAACCAAAATTGGTATGATTTTGGCACTCATTTCCTTCTCCTTTTGCTTGATTCTTGGGCATTATCCCATGATTTAATGGTGTAAATTAAGTGTTTTCAGGTTTTTATAAAGTTCAGAGGCATTAGAGTAATATTGGTGACAAAAGGGGCTGAAATTGTAAAAAGTGTGTGCAGATTATTCATCTTCAAAGAGTCATATCTCTCTCCTTAGATGAAACCACGTTTCCAATTACATAAATTCGGAAAGCACCGGAAGTCTACTTTCTAGCAGTTTTTACGGATTGCAATTCTGAGTCTTCTACAGAAAGTTATGCCCATTTTAGTAACTGCTGCGTACTCCCTGTCGCAACGGCGACCAAATGGCGACCCTATGGCGAACTCCACTTTCTAGAAGCAGTAAAATGGACGTTTTCAAGCCATTTTTGAGGGGTATTCTTGTCCTTTCATGCCTATTTCTAACCCTAGCCTTCAAAACATATAAATACACCATTTTTATAGAGAATGGACAACTCTTGACAACTCTTGTTCATCAAGAAACCTCCCTTTTTCAACCATTCCTAATCCTACCATTCTCCTCTCCAATAAACACTTAGATTACTCCACCTAAATCATTCCTCTCTTTCCATCTTCTCCACCCATTTTCTTTGTCACTTTCCATATGACTCCACCTATCTAGACACATCCTCAACACCCAATCTTTACACAAGATTCAAGCAAGGAAGCTCAAGGGAGGATCAAGCTTATAAGAGAGACCCAAGGGTGATTTCTCTACATTTTACTTCCTTTTCTTATTTGTTATTATGTGTAATTAAACCCCCATTTTAGGGGGATGATTTGAGAGATTACTTGGACATTGAGTATTTATTAAAACTTTGGATATTTTGTTTGCATGATTATAGTTCTATTTACTTTTTAATTAGATTTTGCACTTATGTGATAAAATGAGTATTGACACACTTGTTGATTACAATATGTTGTAGGATTTATTTGTGATAAAATTGGTTAAGTTATTGACACACTTGATTGATTAGAGCACATAGTGAATAGGTTAGGTTGTTGGTGGGGATATCACCTCAATTGCCTAGGCCAATCAATCGTCACTAACCGATCCCACCTTGACCCCCTTTCCTTAATCGGTTAGGCATTTTGGTGGGAAGTTGTTTAGGGTTCGTAGTGACGACCTAAACAACACTTTCGAATGAGATCGGTCCTTGATTATGTAGATTGTGCATTAATGAAGTATTGTATGAATTGCTCAATGGTCCATTAGCTACTCTATCATTTCCCTAAACCTCTCTCAATTGTTTAAACCCATTTTCTTATCTAAGTTGTTTGTATTGGATTCCTATCTCCATTTATATTCTCTTTACATTTTTGTATATTTACTTTTCATGCATTGTTTGGTGGTTTCTCAAACCACACACTATCCCACTAATCATGATTTACTTTATTGCACACTAGTTAGACTAACTTAGATTATATAGCAAATTGATTAATCTAACCTAATCCCTATGGAACGAATCTTAAGCTTACCGCTTTACTAGTTTTCAAAACTTAAAGCACATTGCGTAAGAATTCATTTATAAACATTCTTTTGATAATTCGCAATTTGGTAACGACACAAAAAACGAGTCATCAGGCGGCGGATGGATACTACTCTGAAATTCAGTAGCACTGCGCATCCACAGATCGATGGACAGACGGAGAACCTAAACCGAACACTGGCAATTTAATTCGGAGCATCTGTGGAGACAAGCCAAAACAATGGGACGTGGCGTTGGCACAAGCTGAGTTTGCATACAACAATGCTATTCATACTGCTACAGGTAAATCTCCCTTCGCTTTAGTGTACGTATCGGCAACCTCCTAAGCATGCGTTGGACTTGGCAAGGCTTCCCAAGGTCATTGGTATGAGTGTTGCTGCTGAGACTATGGCAGAGCAAGTTCGTGATGTTCAGGCTGAAGTGAAGGCGCAGTTAGAGGAGAAGAATGCAAAGTATAAGGCTGCAGCAGATGTTAAAAGGTGTGAGAAATTGTTTGCTGAGGGAGAACAGGTTATGGTGTTCTTGCGTAAAGAGAGGTTTCCAGTTGGTACCTATAACAAGTTGAAACCAAGAAAGTATGGGCCGTACAAGGTGATCAAGAAGATCAACAATAATGCCTATGTGATTGACTTGCCTGCTGATATGAACATATCCCGAACTTTCAATGTAGCTGACCTGTATGAGTTTCGTGAGGATGTTCCACTTTATCCAGATTATAACTCAAGGTCGAGTTCTTCGCAGGTGGGAGGGACTGATGTAGGACAGTTGGCGTTGGATTTTGAGGAAGAGATGGACAGAAAACTGTCCAAAAGGGGTGCTCCAAAGAAACGGGCATAACTTTTAGCTCGGTTGTCAGATTTCCTACTATAATATATTTTTAGAAAGGGTTTTCAGAGCTCTATAGCAGGGCAATTGGGTCCGCCCGGTTGACATCATTTGCGTCCTCAACGGAGCTGTTTAAGTTAGGTTGTCGGGCAGCTGAAGTTTTTAGTGTTTTTATTTGTTTTCCGTTTTAGCTTAGTTTGAGGATATTTTAGTCTTTTTGCTTATTTTAGGGTTTCCCGAGTCTATTTAAGGCTCTTTGTTATCAGTTTCACATTATTGAATAATATTATTATTTTGGTTTCAATTGAATTTACTGGTGGATTCCAGATTGTAAGATCTTAGGGTTTACGCTGGTAAATCCTTTACTTCCGTTCTGCGTCATAATGTATATAGATTATCTATGTAATAATTAATGTGATGCATGTATGAGTAAGTTCCTTGTATTGTAGTTGTGAGAGTGATCTAGAACTCTCCATTGAGTCCTATAAATAGTTTGGTGTTGTAGGCATTTTAAAGTGCAAGGAAAATTGAAAATACATTTGATTGGTGGTGTGATACAAATATTGTATCAGTTGATAAAGTTAATAGAAATTTTATTCCTCCTCAAAATATCTTTCTTCTTATTGTGTTTGAGTGATTTCCCACCATAAAAGTTCTCCAACAATTGTTTGGCAAAGCTTATTTCACTTAAATATTTGGATCTTGAAAAAACAGTTGTAAAAAGTGCCCCCGAAGGTTTGGAAATGTTAACAAACCTTGTATATCTTAGTTTGGAAACAGAGAAGCTAGAATTGAATTTGCAGCTGGGATATTACCTAAACTACGTTGTCTCCAAAAGCTTCATGTATACTGGGAAACAAAATATACTTTTCAAGTAACAGTAAAGGAGGCAGCTAGATTGAATAAGTTGGACACTTTTAAGGCATACTTTGAAGATCTGCAATACTTTTAAGTACTATATCAAATGCTTAAATGGTCATCAAGTGCCAAATAAGTATATCATCTTATGATCAGAAAATATAAAAATCGGTCAATCTGGCTAAAAAAATGTGACAAACGATTGGAACTCACCAAGTCTATAATCTTGTACGATTACAACATTTGTAAAAGAGAAGATTCAATTTTGTTGCTAAAAGATGTTCAACGCCTATCAATGGATGGATGTAATGATGTACTTAGATGCATAAGTGATGTTCCATCATTCAACACACTGGAAAGACTTGAGGTCTTAGAGCTATCTTATTTTTACAACTTGATTGTATGGTTTGATGTGTCAAAATTACCAGTCGATACTACTCCATATTCAAATCTTAAATATGACTTTGGATAGATTTTGGGTGCTCGAAACTTAAATGCCTCCCTCTTAACAAAGGATTGATTCGTCTTCCCAAATTGGGAAAATTGAGTTTGTCATGCATTTCAGAATTGACAACCATCATAAATATTTTGTGATTTGTCTCCAAGAAATTCAAATATACTCTTGCCCTGAACTCAAACGCTTCACCAAAGAGTCAAGACGAAAATGGACAGCCAACTCCACCACCTGCGCTTCAGAAAATAGAATGGTGGGAAGCATTGAAATGGCATCATCTCCATCCAAATACAAAAACCCTCCTACTTCCCTACTGCGACTCTACGAGTTTAAATGAATGAAGCAAGGTAATAAATTCATTTTCCCTCAATTTGTTTATGTTTTAATTTACATAATACAGTAGAACCCCTGTAAATTAATCTTCTATAAATTAATATCCTCTCTAAATTAATAAAATATCCCGGTCCCGACTCGGGCCAGTGTAAAAAATTAATAAACCCCTCTATCGTAATAATTAATAATTTATTTTTGAAACCCAGTATAAAATTTCGATCCCGACTGTCCCATAAATTAATAATTCTATAGGAGTATAAAATATATTACATAATAATCAAGAACTAGAAAAGTACTTTAAGATACTAGTTTGCACAAGGCTATCATGTTTGATATTTTTGACTTCATCCTTCATCTTTTGAATTGTGTCCTCTTGTTATAGCAAAGAAGATAGAAAATAGAGAATTTTTAGGAGCTGTTAGGAATAAAATTTTTAGGTATATCTTGATATCTCTCTTGTGATATACAACCAAAGAATAAGTCTCACTATTTATAGGATGAGTATGCTTAGTCTCTAAGTAATCACATTACCAAAAGGAATTGAAAATTTTCTCAATAAATCTTTCCTAAATAAGGAATCCTGAAAAAAAAAAAAAAAAAAAAAAAAAAAGAAATTTCTCTGAAGAAGAAAACTGAGGCACCGTTTAATTTTTTATCTGAAGACTGAACAGTGCTGAATATTACTGAAAACTGAATAGTGACTGAAACTGAAAACTGAAAAACATGTTTGTTTTTTTTTCACAGAAAATTGAATATAAGTGATAAGTTGTTTGTTTTTTTAAGTTATAAATATCTGAAAATAAATACTTTTACATTTATGCCCTTCTAACTATTATTTGTTATATATTTACATTTTAATATATTACGGACAACTCTAACATATAAATTAATTCTAAAATATTTTTATTTAGCTATTAATAATATTTCAAATTTATATTATTGTATAGAATCTAATAATTACTAAGCTCTTAATTAGTGACATTATAAAACTAAAGGGCTACTTCATGTGTATATTACGGACAAAATAAAGTTCATTAATATGTTCTTATTAGCAATATACTTCATGTGTATAATTTATTCTTTAATTGATTTGGAATAAACTTGGATAATTATATAATTTATAGATTTCATGTAAATATATATATATATATTATAGAACAAGTGGTTAGTTTTGAAAATAGATTAAATTAGTGAGGATAGTTTTAGAAGTAAAACTTTGTATTAAATTCTACTGGATTTGTGTTAAGTGAAAAGTGAAAAAATTTCACTTTTCAAAACAAGTGGTTTTAGGGGTTCATTAAGTGATTTTAACACTTAAAAAATCAAACAAAATAACTGAATAAAACATATTAAGTACCATTCATTGTTAAGTGGAAAAATCAAACAGGACCTGACTAAACAAGCTAGAGATCCCGAAAAAGAATCTTCCCTAAACAAGAAAACGACTTCCACACATTTCTAAGACAAAATAATATTTTACAATGTAAAATCCTTTAAATTAATAACCCCTCTAAATTAATATTCAAGGGTAGGTCCTAAGAATATTAATTTAGAGGGGCTCTACTGTATTACTATTCTAGTTTAATTAAATTAAGTTAATTAATATCTTACTTTCTGATCTGGCCTAGCTAAACTTCTCAATTCAACAGCAGTTAAAGTATGTACAAAAGGAAGTGGTATGTAGTACTTGCGCTTAATTAATTACAATCTTTTCAATGCAACTAATGTAGCTCTAAATTATTATTTTATGCATTTTTTATTCATAAGCTTGGATATTTTATAATCATTTTTTTTTTTTTTTGTAAATGAATTTTGACTTAGGTCCATGTGTTGCACTTTACTTCCCAATGGGAGATCAAACCCCTCACGAAATGAATATGTTGATACTCATTATCGACCTAGGATTGACAACAATGCAGCCCGTTACCATGCAAGGATGAATAATAACATATTTGGGGATCAGAGTTCTCTCTTTATCTTATTTTTCCTAGATTTTTTATTTTTTTATTTTTTTTTATATAATCTAGTAATACCTAAACATAATAAAAAATACATTGTTAAGATTTGATCACTTTTTTTATCTCTCATGCAAGTTGGTATTTTAATTATATTTGAAAAAAAAAAATCTGTGAAAAACAAGGTCAATGAGAGGATCCTAAAGCCAAATTTGGAACATTGGATCAGATTCAACAGCTTAAGTTAATTGTAATAATAAAAATCTCAGTAAAAAAACTGAAAAACTGAAATAACCCACTCAATTAATAGGTTCAACCGGTCATTAGAAAAAGGAAAATGTTAAAAATCCCACTGCTTCATTGATTAAACGTGAATTCAATTCTTCTGTTTGTTTTTTTCCTTGAAAACTATTATTGCACAAAATCAGGTAAAAGTATTTTTTACCCTTGATATATAATGAACAAGCGGAAAGCAATGTTCCAGAAATCGACTCAATACAGTTAGTTAGCGGTTCACTATGGTGAAGTAGTCAAAATCGATCTTATTAGTCGGTCTCCAACTAAATCGTCCAAATGGCTTCAATCAGCATTTTTATTAATAAAAGTCTATTTTGTTAGTAATTTTGGTGGGACACACGCACACACGCACATCACATGTATTTCCACTGAGTTCCACATTTCAACACTCATCTTCCACTAATCCCCGAAAATCGGCATTTTTATCTTCTAAATAAAGTATGAAAATCAATTTCTCCTTCTCAATTGAAAATATATAAAGCAAAAAATGAAAACGTTACCGAACAGATCTTTAACCCCCCAAAACTAAAATCCTAGCTTCATCACTAGCCACAAGAGATCCTCCGCAAGATGAGGTTTGGCTTGTTGTGAGTGATATTTTACTTTTGCATCTAAGGCTTCCTATCAATAGTGTTGGTTTTGTTCCTAGACTGGCTAATAGAGCTCCACACACTACTGCAAAAATGTTAAAAGATATCGGTAAAAGACATCGGTTTTTAGGTAACCGATTTAAAAAAAAAAAAAAAAAAAACTTTTAGACATTGGTTCATAAAAAACAGATGTCTTAAATATTACAGTTTGAAAAGACAACGGTTTTTGGGCAAACCAGTATTAAAAAAATAAAAAATAAAATAAAAAATAAAATAAAAAAAACCTATATACATCGGTTTTTATATGAACTGATGTTTTAAATATTGCAGTTTGAAAAGACAACAGTTTTCGAGAAAACTGATATTAAAAAAAAAAAAACGTTTAGACATCAGTTTTTATATGAACCAATGTCTTAAATATTGCGATTTGAAAAGACAATGGTTTTTGGGTAATCCAATATTAAAAAAAAAATGTTTAGACATCGGTTTTTATATGAACCGATGTCTGAAATATTGCGGTTTGAAAAGACAATGGTTTTTGGGCAAATCGATATGGATTTATTTTACAATAAGATATATGTTTTTGGGCAAACCGATATTGAATAAGTAAACTTTTAAATTTAATAAATTTACTTTTAAATCTTTTATTTTAAAAAAATTCAAAAAAAGAATTTTTAAAAAATTGTTTATTTATTTTGCACTCTCTTGTTTCATACTACGAGACACGTTAATAATTCAAGTACCCATATAATTTAGTAATCCGAGTCTTATATAGAGAAATATCTTCCATATAGTGAGAGTTGTATTTCAAATCATACCTATTAAAATTGATGTCACTAGTCTCCTATAGAGTATAAACTCATAACTTGACTATATATGATTTAAAAAATATAATTTTATTAAAAGTTTTAATAAATATTTTTGTATATATATCTGTCGTAGAAATTAAAATTTTGATTAGTTGAATAAATTTAAATTTATATAACAAGTTTTTTTTTTTTTTTTTTTTTTCTAACAACTCATATAGGTTATATATAAATATTGTGCAATTGTTAACACATCAAATCTTGTAGTCAAATGGTAAAAGCATACAATTTTTGATTTAAGGTTTCAAGTTCAACTCCTCATAATGATAATTAATTGTCATTATTATCCGGATGGCAGGATTAATTTTTGTAATACATCAGTTATACGTCATCGGTTTTATATATAACCGATGTGTTTTTAAAATCATTTACATCGGTTAAAAACCAATGTTGTTGCATGTCATTTTTCTAAATCATTCAAATAGACATTGGTTATAAAATTTTAAAAAACCAATGTCTTCCATGTAAAAAAATCGATTTCTTTTGCGTTTTTTGTAATAGTGACATGGCTTGGTTAAGCTTGCGTTAGTTTCTAGGACAAGGATCCTCAGTTGAACCTGTTAGGAAGTATGCCATAAAGCAAGGGTTTTTTTTTTTGTAACAAATCATTTGATATCAATAAAAGTATTTTGTTTACAAATAAATTATGTAGCATGTATAAACTGTTTGTTATATATGTCAAAAGCAAAATATTCTAAGGATCTAAGACTAAAAGAAACATAAAAGAATTATTCACATAAAGAAGTTTTGTGTGGAAGACAAAATTCTTTGTTTTGTGTGGAAGACAAAATTCTTTATTTTGTCTAAAAATATTCACAACTTAAGATATAGACTGGACACTTTATCTTGATTAAAGTCGTGGGTCTTTTGTTTTCAATTGGGAAGTGATGAGTCTAGAAACACCAAGTAAAAGACTTTGAACAAAAGATCTAGTACATATGATGTATTGAACAGATCAAGTGAATAGTATATTTCCATTTTACCGTTAATGGAATAATACATTCACAATACATCAATTAAAATATATATCTTAATCCTGAGATAAATAATATACTATATATATTATGAGTTGTAACATTTAAGCTATCAATGGGTATGACCACAGAGTAACGGTTTAGTCATGATAGTTTGACGTTATTGATTCGTATATCATAGCGGACATATATTTATAGATATGGACATCATGACTCTTGTAATCAAATAAGAGTAAATACCACCTTGCGGGTCTTATGAGGACTTGGATAATAAATCTTAGTACCGAGTATCGATCAATAAGGAGTTATTAAATCATGATTTATAATAAATTAAAATTATTCATTAGATGTAAGGACTATCCTAAGGAATAAAATAATTAATAATGCAATAGTCAAAATGCATTTTAATTATTGGTAATTTTCATGAGGATACATATTTCACACAATTGCTTAGGGTAAAAATATTCCATATATTTTATTTTAATTCATTAATTAATAATGCAATAGTCAAAATGCATTTTAATTATTGGTATTTTTCATGAGGATACATATTTCACACAATTGCTAAGGGTAAAAATATTCAATATTTTTTATTTTAATTCATGAATGCAATTTCAGTTTTTTTGTGGACTAAACTGAAATTAATATATTTGGGCTCAATTACTTAAGAGTTAAGAGCATCTCCAATGCAAATATGCATTTGGAGAAAATTGACTGCCACATAGGATAGATAGTTAAAAGTTAGAAAAACTCTCTCCAATATAATTATATAACTTTAATATGGAGATGATGTGGCAAAAAAAAAAAGAAAAAAAAAGGACAATGCTTGGGTACTGACCAGTCAGTATCCAAGGTGCCGACACCACTCATTGCTTGCCACGTAACCCAAAGCAAGGAGAAAAATGGAAAAAACAAAAGAGTTTTGCCACGTGGCAACACCCCATTAGGTGGTTTGGTGTGGTCAGTATGGCTTGGGTACTAACTGATCAGTATCCAAGCAATTTCCAAAAAAAAATAAAAAAAAATAGAGAATATGGAGTTGGGTTTATAATTCTAGAAACTCTCCTAAAAATGCTAACTAGGATTTATAACTATTTCCACCAATAATATTAAAGCTCATTTAATTGTAAAATAAAAGAGGAGAGAGAGTGAAACAATTGTTTTATTATGATTAGTTGTAAAATGGATACATATTTGACTTTAGTTATTGCATTGGAGATGTAAATATGTATTTCTCTAAATTTGTTCAAAAGTGGGTCCATAATGAATAGAAATATTGATGTAACATTATTTAAAAACTTAAAAATGCATATTTGTATTGGAGATACTTAAATTGGTACTTGGGCCAAGTATATTGGAGCTTATAATTAAAATAACTTGTGGATTCCTAAAATTCATAAGTTAAATTGGATTATCTAAAAGAAACCTATTAGACTCAAATGTTTGGTTTCAAGACAAACATTCATCTTCCTTCTTTTATTTTATTTCCTATTAGGAATAAAAATAATTCAAAATAAGATTTTGATGGAAAAATAAATAAAATAAAATAAAAAGGAAAAGACTTATAATAAGATTAGACTTACTAAATCACAATAGGATTTGTGATTCTTGTGTCCTATGAGAAAATATATTTTATTTTATTTAATTGGTACTTGAGCCAAGTATATTGGAGCTTATAATTAAAATAACTTGTGGATTCCCAAACTTCATAAGTTAAATTGGATTATCTAAAAGAAACCTATTAGACTCAAATGTTTGGTTTCAAGACAAACATTCATCGTCCTTCTTTTATTTTATTTCCTATTAGGAATGGAAAATAATTCAAAATAAGATTTTGATGGAAAAATAAATAAAATAAATTATTCTTTTCTAAACCAATAAATAGGTGGCTTAAGAGAAAAAATAGATTTACACCAAGCTTGTCATTCTCATTGGTATTGACACAAGCTTAAAAGTAAGTTGTAAGTTTCAAATTCAATTTGAGCTTTTAATCTTTTTTTCTTTTTTTTTTCTTTTTTTAACCCTTGTAGGTGGATTTACACCTTGGTTCAAAGAAAAATGAGCCTACACTCCTAGGTGATTCGATCATGTGCTAAGTGGAAAAGATTTGCATAGATTAAACTACAAAGGTAATATCTAAATTAATTCAATCTGGATTATGTTTAAAATACGATCCGGTAATGTTTTGAAATTTTTTTTAAATAAAAAATGTTCCGCAATTACATTTACTTTTAAAACGGTTACTTTTTCCTACAAAACCATCTCTATGCAAAACTGTGCTAAGCTTTAAAGGATCCAATGACAAGTGGCAATTAAAAAAATTTATGGCCAGGATTTGATTAAATTATTTTTATTCTCAATTCACTCTAAACGACATCATTTCGTGTTTGACGAAATATTCTTTTACACTCCATGTCTCTATCCACCAATTTTCCACAAGAGAAAAAGAAAAAAACGAACCAAACTTTGGTTGCAGCAACCAAACATGTCATATGCGTGTAGAAAACATGTCTTCTGCATCCGTGAATTAAGTAGAAACTCCAAATGTATCTCATCGACTTCTTAGAATCACAAGGTAGTAAAGAGTTCTACTAAATTGGATATTCGAAGAAAAAAAAAAAAAAACTCTTTTAATTGCAAGCGTCCAATATTGTTTTCTCCTCTTGTTTTTTTGTTTTTTGTTTTTTTTTTTTTAAATTTTTTTCTTCTAAATTGAACTCATGAATTCTGCTATTTTGCCTCTTTCGCTGATCAATCATTCAATTGACAAGCTGTTGTTACATCCCAAGTAGCCTTCCTTCAATAATTTTGATTAAAAATTTTTATTATACATGAATAAGAGAAAGACATGAGTTTCATGTATAGGAGCACAACATCAATAACAACTTCAACTTCTTCATTTTATAGAAAACAAAAAAAATATATATATATATATCTTTTAGGTCGCGTTTGGCAGATAGGATGGGATGGGAAAGGGACTATTTTTAGTCCCTTTCCCATGTTTGGCGTGGCTGTGGGATGGGTTTCATTTTATTTCGTCTACAAATTTTATCCCACTGATATGGGATAACATAGTCCCAAGCAAAATCATGAGATTCATTTTAATCCCACTTCTTTCATATATTTTTTCTTCTGAAAAAACAAATTCTCACGTTGATGATGAAGAAATTTAGCTTCAAGTATCAGTAATTTCAGATCTGCTTCCTCTTCCTCTCTCTCCCATCTTCTTTCAATTTGTTTGAAGATATGAAATAATTGAAAAAAAAAAAATTGAAATGGTTTAGATCTGGTGGAGTCGTGGAGATCGCCCAAATCATACCAATTGGAAAAGATTTTTTTTTTTTTTTTTTTTTTTGAACATCTGAGGAAGCAGAGGAAGCCAAGAGAAACATAGGAAGAAAACGAAGAAAACGAAGACAACTCTCTACCAACAACACAAAGGATGAATCCCAAGGAAATAGAGGAAGAGATGAAGGATTAAGAAATTAAAAGAAAAAAAAATTGAGATTATGTGCGATCTCCACCCACTATAGGCGTTGGAGTTTGAGAAGAAGATGGTGATAGTGTGGTTGTTTTGAGTGTGTTCTGCTGCCTGGAGTTTTTTGCTGTTTGACTATGCGTGATCTCCACCCACTGTTTGCTTTGTTTTGTTTGACTTGGCTTGCTTTTTACTTTGTGTTAATATATATTTTTTAATCCTATCCACGTTGTACCAAACATATGATTACCCTATTTTCAATCATATCCTATATTGCACCAAACATATGATAACATTAAAATTAATCCAATCATATCCAATTCTATCCCATAAAAATAATCATATCCTATCCCACGCACCAAACGGGGCCTTATGGAATTAGAACCCAAAAAAAATTCTATGAAGACAAAACCCAACAACTTCCTCAAAACAACAAGTTACAAATTTTGGAGGAGAAGTAAGAGTTTGTTCAGGATTCAAAATTAGAGAAGAAGAAATACAAATTTATTGGGATTTTAAGAGAGAGATTTAGGTTATCAAAAAATGAACACACAACAACACAATTCAGTGAATGTAGTATGGTACAAGAAAATGAAGCTGTTAACTGTCAAATTTGACAAACGCTCCCCCCTACTTCTAAGAACCAGAACCATGCTAAGGACTCGGTCCCCAAAGGGATCCAGTACCCTCAAGACTCGGTCCAAATAGAACCCGATCTTGACAGTACCATGACTCTAAAAGGACCTGGTCTGGATCGATGCCGTGTTCCCAAAAGCATCGGATCCTTACAACAGAACTCGACCTAGCCTGAGCATGGCCCCCACACCAGAGGCAAATCGCTAATAAGAAGAGGGATACCAGACATCCTTCCACTAAGCACCAATTGCCACCAGTACTTGGGTCAATCCCTAAGGAATCTATGGAACCTTTTAGAAATCGCACCCAAGCACCGAGCCACAACTAAGGCTGATGCTTGCCCTAAAGCAAGGTCGCATGGAGAAGAAGGAAACTAGGGCAATTAATGCTAGGACAGAGTCATGGAGAAGGAAAGATAAGGGTCCTATGATTGAGATCCCTTCAAAGTTGTGCCTCACCAATGGTTGGATCTTTCCCCACCTAAGCCCTAAATAGTGTCAACTACCCCATTCACAAATGAGGAAGCTACAATTTTCCAGCAAAAGGGATGCCAAAGGTCTCTAAGCAAAGAAAGGAAAGCTTAGTGAAAAGCACCTGACAGGTGCAACGTGATAGACGCTGACATTGTCCCTTGTTGAGCGGAAGAGTGAAAGTGACAAGTCTCGCCGGATAGGAGCATGTCCGATCAATAAGGGTGACGCGAACCGCCAACGAAGCTCCATGTGAACACCTTTGAAGTCACTACAAGAAAAAAAATGTCATTTATGATGGTTTTTAACCATCATGAAAGGGTTTTGATGACGGTTTTATAAGCGTTATTAAATCCGCTGTAATAAAAAGTTTATCACGGTTAAAACCGTCATGAATTTTTATCATGGCTTTTAAAAAACTCATCAATTTTTGACATTTTTTAAACATTGTGATTAATTGATGATGGCTAAAAACCATTACAAAGAAAAAAAAAATTATATACAGAATCTCTTGAAAATATTATCAAGAGATTCTATTTTGTTAATTTATTTTTACATTATATTGTTTTCCATATATATATACACATACATACATATATATATATATATATATAATCTCTTGATGATGATATTGTTAAGATATACTGCTTTATTTGTTTGTTAATTTATTTTTAATATTATAATAATTTCCATATATATATAATAAATATTAGTTAAAGATCTCTATTCAAACTTTAAAAAAAAAAAAATATCTATTCAAGATCAAAATTCATTGAAGAAATTAAAACAAAATGTTACAAACATCTATCATCCAAATATACAAACATTTATTAGCAAAATCTATTCTAAAAGACAAACTATTATACACAAAAGCTATGTTTAAATTTTCTTTGTTCATATACATAAAAAATAAATAAATAAATAAATAAAATAAAATCTTTGTTCGTCTTCCTTGAGGCTTCCTTTTGAACATACAGCTGCATAGTATGAGAAACGATAGGAGTAAGTTTGACAAACAAAAACAACCAGAAAAAATAAAATAAAACTATACTATCACAACAAATCATTATAAAAACTTATTTTAACAATAATAGACTGAGAAAACAAAAGGAGATCGAAACGAAAATTAACTAACCACTTTTTAATATCGACATAAACTTTCTTTTAGACAACTTTGATGAAACTGTGCCTGATTGCATAGATAGAGTTGAGAGTAGGGGTGTGCAGGATCCGATCCAATCCAATCCAATACGATCTATTGGATCGGATCCAATCCAATGGATTGGATCGGATTCAGAGAGGTGATTGGATCGGATTGGATCCTAAATTCTAAAATCCATTGGATTGAATCGGATCTTGGATTTCCATTTGGAAATCCGCCAATCCGCCCAAATTATTAAGCCTTATTTTTATATTAGGCAATTTATTTTATCCACTTCTTTCTAATGTAAAGGCCCAACCAAAATACAAATTTTAATGTTACTATTTTGGGTTTTCTTTCTTAATTTCTCTACAGCCAACAATCCACCATCTTTTTTTCTTCTATTCTTCTTCATCAACATCACAGCTTATTAAGTTTAGATTTGGAGCTGATGAATAATGTTTATAAACTTTTTGAATTATATAAAGTTTACAAGTTATGTCATGTAATTTTTTTTAATGTTAATATTATTTGAGTTAATTAGTAATGTTCAAATAATTTATTTGATTTTATTTATTTCAGATTATAACTTTCATATATTATGAATGACTTTATATTAATTTGATCCATTGGATCATATCGGATCGGATCGGATCATATCGGATCGGATCGGATTGAAGTATTTTATAATCGGATCAGATCGAATCAAATAGTAATTAGATCGGATCGGATCGGATCCCTCTATGAAATTGGATCGGATCGGATTTCAAATTCTTCGATCCAATCGGATCGGATCGGATTTTGGATCATGGCAAAACCATTGGATCCAATCCGCCGCACACCCCTAGGTGAGAGAGATCATGATCTTTTGTTTTGTATAAACGTTCATATTCAAAACAGTATAAATGTGTTGAAGTAAGTCACTAGCTACCGGAGACCGCGACAAGTTACTAACCAATACATAAACAAATTAACCAATAAAAATAAATAAATACATAGGAACAATAAGAGATTTATAATCCAAATCATGTGTTGAGTTTATTTGAAGTTAAACACTCACCATGACTAGAGTTCTTTTATTGGTGAAGAGTGAAGATTGTGAGTGAGAGAATATTGGAAAAACAAAAACAAGAAAAAAGGTAAGAGATGTGAGAGTGGCGGGTGGCTAGGGTTAGAAAGTGAGGAAAGTTAGCTTTTAAAATAAATATAAATATATAGTAATGATACGATGTCGATATACCTATGATATTAACTTTTGTCCACTTATCATTCATTGACACATGAGCAATTAGATCAAATAGAGTAATTAATCACTTACTTAAACAATATAATTAAAAAACTAAAATAGCATAGCAATTATAATATTGATATGTTTAAATATATAAAAAAATTAACATAAATTTATATTTTAACCTTTCTTAACTTTTTATATTTTAATATTTCACTACAAAAAGAGAGCATACGCTTGTAATTTGTTATTTTTTTTGTTCGTAAAGTGCCGTGAGTAATAAATTTGAGAGATTAAAAATTTAAAATTATAGTTTTAGTGTAATTCTGAAATTAAAAAAAAAAATCATTTTTCTTTATCACGCTAACAAAATAGTATGATAATTAGATTACACATAAAAACAAAACACGCGATAACTTTATCACGATTAATAAAATTCGTAATAACTTGATCATGGTCTAACTTGATCATGGTTTAATAAATGTATGATAACTTAATCATGGTTAATAAAAATGTTATCCAATTATCACACATTTTAAAGGACCGTGATACTTTGATATCAGTTTTAAATTGCGTCATAAACACACGTCGAATTAAAAAGACTAGTATCACTTGATCACGGCTAAAAAAACCGCGATAAAATTGCGTGATAAGAGCCAATTTTTCTTGTAGTGAGTGCCTGAAACGCCATAGATCATAAGTGGAACAATCATAGCCCTTCGGGGAGTGTGCCATCTATAGACCCAGTTCAAAGGAATGTTGGGGATCAGGTCAAGCCTTTCCCATCAATGTGATTTGTTGGAGTTTATGAAGAATAAATAGAAGTCAAAGTTGAATTTTACTTCATGCTGTATAAGGGACAACAATTGGAAACGTACCGATGTGCCTTGCACAATGGCAAGGACAATGGTCAAACATCAGAGATTCACGATGTGCATTGTGTTATGCAATTGCACAATGGTGAGGACATCGGTTTGTGTCCAGATATTTTTGATGTGTGTAGCACTGTGCAATCTAATAGCGGCATCAACAACGATGCAATTCTAGAGATTTTAGCTATGCTGCAGATAGCGATACCCATATCAATTTAGCGGATTCAAGCGAGAACAGAAAATCTTGCATAGAAAGAAAAGAGGAAAATAGAAAATAAGAAATAGACTTCGATTAAGATTTGACAAACCCTAGTGCTCTTATATAAATACTAGTACTTACCACTGTAATTGGTGTGTGAGAAAAGTCGCTAAAGAGATAGAGCAATTGTAGAGAGATTGAAATAGAGAAAGAGATTGTAATCAACTTTGAAAGTAGCGATTGCGTGTGGTGCGCTCTATGGATGTAGGCAAACTACTAAACAATGTAAAATCTTGGGTTTCTTCTTTTTCTTCTTATTGCTTTCATATTAATTATATGTGTGTTTAGATTTGTGTGTGCGATTTTTCTTACAACAATTGGTATAAGAGCCAGGTTGGGACAGATTATGTTTTACAAAAATCTAGGTTTTCTTAAGGTCATCGATTTTGTCGAGGAGAGATGGGATCGAAGAAGGTTGCGTATAGGATTGAGAAATTTGATGTGATGAATTTCAGCTTCTGGAAGATACAAATGGAAGATTATCTATACCAGAAGGACCTACATTGGTCGATGAAAGAGAAGTCAGAGAGTATGACCGACGCGGATTGGTCAGTGAAGCGGATGTCAAATGGCATGGATGAAGAGGATTGGGAACTCCAAAACCGGAGAGCATTGGGAGCAATTCGGCTCAATTAGACGAAGCAAGTCACTTTCAACGTAAAAGATCAACAAATTGCCAAAGATCTTATGAAAACTCTATCAAATCTATATGAACAATCTTCTACGGTAAGGAAGGTCCATCTTGTTAAGAAGTTGTCAAATCTAAAAATGACAGAAGGTCAAAGCTTTAAAGAGCATCTAAACCATTTCAACAAAGTGAAGGATGGGTTAAGTTATGTGTCTATAATTTTCGATGAGGATTTATTGGTGGTGTTTATGCTCATCCAATTGCTAGAAAGTTTGAAGATGACAAGTCAGTATATTGCCAACTCGTTTGGGAAGGAAAAGTTGTACTTCTAACAAGTTGTGAATATGATCATGACCAAAGAGATTAGGTTGTGTGAAAAAGGATTAGTGGCGTCTACATCTTCAGCACTGAGTATTAATCGATCATTTATTGTATATGTTTTTGGTCCCTATTCTTCCAATCAATTGCTTGTTTCTTGAGTCTTTTAGGGTTTTAATTTGTGTGTTTGAGCATTTTCAGGCTGTTGGATCCAAGTGATGTATTTGAAGTATTTGAAGTATTTCAGAGGAAAAGAGCAGTTTTAGATGATTCAACGGACTTTTATGTAATTGTCCATCAGCCACCATGAAAGCTGCTGTGAATTTCCACAGCGGCACCAAAAGCCCTCTCAAGAATAGTGAAGACCGCTACGATAACCGATGTGGCTTTCGCGGCGGTAGCCCGTGATAAGCCCGTGATAATGCAGATGATCCGTGTTGCGAGGAGCTTATCTCTCAAGTCCGATTGAATTGTATGTCCTACTATTTATGGATTTGAAGCCCCGGAAGTCTAGTTTCCAACCCAATTCATGGCTTCTCAATCCGAATTTTCTAGAAGAAGTTATGACCATTTTAGTGCCCGAACGTCAGATCAGTCAGTTATTAAATCCGTGAATACTTTCGGGATTTGTTTCACAAGTTGTCGGAACGGAAAATATTAACTTCTTGGATATGTGTGAGAGTCTTGGAAAACAAGTAGACATCTAATCCTTATCCTCCTTCAATAAGTAATCAATTTGGATGGATTAGGAAAGAAATAGAATCCCAAAAAGGTAGAGTTCTAAAGGGGAATTGATTTCCTCGTTATTTAAGGAGTTGACTTGGTATCTACACCTATTTAAACCCCTTTGAATCATAATTTCGGGAGAGCCATCCAAGGGAGGTCCCAAGCCACCAAAGGAGTTGTCCCCCATCACCATCATCCATATTTACACATCGGGAGTTTGCAAGACGAAGAAGACTCATCATTGAAGATTTGAAGAATTCATTGAATTAAGACCTCAATGGGTTTTATCTTTTCTATCTCTTGTCTTTTTATTTCCGCTATGTGTAACTAACTCCATACTAGGAAATCAATGTGAACCTCTATGAATGTTTTTTGTTAGAATTGACTATATTTTCTTAATTCAAGTTTTGATTCATTCAATTCATTCTATATCATGATTATTTATTCTTGTTGATGCATGGGTTATGCTAGGCTTGAATTTAGGGTTTTTGTTAATATAAAGGTTGAGATGCGAGTGAGTTTCACCATTCTCAACCAATATTTAATTGAATGGGTAAAATTTATCGTAGCAGGATATTGCACGTAAGTTTTGGTTTGCTTGTTCTTGTGCTTAATGGGTTTTTGGTTATAGTTTATACGCAGGTTTAAGGTAAACTATAATTGAGAAATACTTGGTTTGTGTTTAATGGGTTTTTGGTTATAGTTTATACGCAGGTTTAAGGTAAACTGTAATTGAGAAATACTTGGTTTGTGATTAATGGGTTTTTGGTTATGGTTTATACGCAGGATTGAGGTAGACTGTAATTAAGAATACTTGATTCATTCCAGGACCATACGGTAACAATCATACATAATTTAAGAACAAACTCTTAACTTGATTAACATCCTTTATAAAAGTCAATTCGAAGCATTGAGTAAACGTAGTTGGGGAGCATTGATGACCTAGTTCTCTCACCTCTTGATCAAATTCACATATTCTTGTTAACTGCTTTCTTAGTTTATTCTAGTTTTAATCTCCAATCAATCAATCAATCTCAAATCTCTTGGTTACTGTTACTTGCTTAGCTTTAATTAGAATTAGTTTTAGTAGATAAATCACTTTTCTTCATGGGAACAATCCCTACTTGTCGCTGTACTTATCTCACGATTTGTGCACTTGCGAGTTAGGTTTTTATAACACGATTTTACACATCAAGTATGGAAGGTAGATAAGGCAAAAATAGAAATCAGAACACAAATCAACAGGGAAGATCATAGTCAAGAGAAAAGTCTAAATCCAAGAATTAGGTCAATTATTCAAGAAATCAACAACGAAGCAAGAAGGATGTAGAGTGTAGATTTGAGAAAAAGGATGATGGTAAAAGCAAAGTGAATTGTATGTCAGAGGAGTTAGATGACTGTCTCATTTGCTCATTGGAAAGTAAAACGGAGTCTTGGGTTCTGGATTTAGTAGCGTCATTCCATGCCACACCTTACAGGGAGTTGTTCAAGAGTTATGTCTCTGAAAACATGGGACAAGTGCATCTTGGCGATGACAAGGCCAGCAATGTTGTTGGAAAAGGAGATGTGAAGATCAAGATGAATGGATTAGTTTGGAAGCTTGACAATGTGAGACACATACCGGATTTAAGGAAGAATTTGATGTCTATTGGGCAATTGTCGTCAGATGGTTACATGAAAACTTTCACAAATAATAAGTCGAAGATTCGAAGGGTATAATGACAATCACTCGAGGAAATAATAATGAGTTACTTTACACAACTACAGATGGTTATGGTTCGATCGTCGAACTTGTGGAACCAAGGGTATGGGTATAAGAGTAGTTAGAGGCTAAAGTGTCTGCATTCGAAAGGAAAGTTACCAAATTTGAAAAGTGTTGAGGTTGAGTTTTGTGAGAGCTGTATGTTGGGAAAGCAAAAGTGAGTGAGCTTCAAGACAAATGAGAAACTCGAACTAGTGCACACTGATGTTTGGGGTCCAACTTCAGTCTCGTCAATCAAAGGTAAATAATATTTCGTCACATTCATTGACGACCACTCTAAGAAGGTGTGGGCTTATTTTCTAAGGAATAAGTCTGAGGTGTTTGATGCTTTCAAGAGTTGAAAAGCTAGAGTTGAGAATGAGACAAGGTTGAAGATCAAAAAGTTGCATTCAGACAATGGTGGAGAATATGAAGACAATGAGTTCAAGAAGTTTTACTACCAGAGTGGGATAAAGCTCAGTAAGACGATTCATGGAACCTCATAGTAGAAAGGTATAGCAAAATGGATGAACATGTCATTGAATGAGAGAGCCAGAAGCATGTGGTTACATTCAAGGTTGTCAAAACAGTTCTAGGCGGAAGCAGTCAATACATCATCATACTTGATCAATAAAGGACCATCAAAGCCTTTGGACCTCGCTATACCAGAAGAGATCTGGACTGGGAAAGAGGTAAAACGTTCTCATCTAAAAATGTTTAGGTATGTTTCCTATGTACATGTAAGTGATCATGCGAGGAGTAATCTAGCGCCATGTTAGTGAAATGTACCTTGGTAGGCTATGGAGAAGAAGAATTTGATTATAAGCTGTGGGATGACCAAAACCACAAGATGATAAGAAGTAGATATGTCGTCTTCAATATGGTCATGTTGAAAGACAGGAACATACAAATGTCTAAGTTGGAAGAGCCAGAGTACTTTAGGTCGGTTGATGTACTAAATAGCAAGATCGTGGAACATGGTAATTAGAATGGTGAAGAAGAAGGTGTGCAGCCCCCGGATCAGGAACCTATCCCACTTAGAGATGTTCCAACGACAAAGGCTTAGAGTGCATTGATAAGATCAACTTGAACTCCTATTTGGTATAGGAAATACTTGCAACACATGATATTGATGGATGAAGGAGAACCTGAGTGCTATGGTAAGGCATGTCTGGGAGAAGATGCGAGTAAGTGGGAGCTTGCAATTAAAGATAAGATAAAATCGTTGGCATCTAATCAAACTTGGGAGTTAGCCAAGTTGTCTAAAGGAAAGAAAACCCTACAAAGTAAGTGAGTGTTTCGGATTAAAGAGAAACATGATGGTTCCAAGAGATACAAGGCACGACTAGTAGTCAAAGGCTTCCAACAAATAGAATTTGTTAACTATTCTGAAATTTTTTCTCCCATTATTAAACTAACTATGATCCGGTAAGTGTTGAGTATTGTCACATCGAAAGGGTTATATCTGGAGCAGTTATATGTGAAGACTGGCTTTCTTTATTGAGATTTGGAGAAGGAGATATACATGAAACAACCGGAGGGGTTTGTGGAAGTAGGCAATGAAGAGTTGGTGTGTAGGTTGAAGAAGAGCTTGTATGGTTTAAAACAAGCTCCCTAAAAGTGGTAAAAGAAGTTCGATGGGTTTATGCAAGGTAATGGCTACTTCAGAGGCAAGGTTGATTACTACTGCTACTTTAAAAATGTTAAGTCAATTTTTATTATTTTGCTACTTTATGTTGATGGCATGTTAGTAGCTAGTGAGATTAACAATTTGAAGAAGCAACTCTCAAGTGAGTTTGAGATGAACGATTTAGGTGCAGCAAAACAAATTCTTGGAATAAGGATTAGCAGAAACAAACAAGAAGGTACCTTGAAGCTTTCCCAAGCATAGTACATTCGAAAGGTGTTGCAGAGATTCATTATAGATGATACGAAACTGGTGAGAACACATTTGGCTAATCATTTTAAGTTATCCAAAGATAAAAGTCCGAAGACGGAAGAGGAGAAAGACTTCATGGCTAGAGTTCCTTACACTTCAGCCATTAGAAGTCTAATGTATGTCATAACTTACAAGAGATCAGATATTTCCTATACAGTGGGAGTTGTGAGCCAATGTATGTCCAATCCAAGCAAGCCTCACTAAAAGGTCGTGAAGTGGATCTTAAGATACCTATGGGGTACAACAGAGAGATGTCTAACCTTTAGAAGAGATGAACTCAAGCTGGAAGGTTATGTAGATTCAGACTTTGTTGGATATGTGGATCATAGAAGAAGTACCAACGGATATATGTTCACGATGCCTAGTATCGTGATTAGTTGGATCACCTAATTGTAAAAGATAGTAACTATCTCTACAATTGAAGCAGAGTATGTGGTTGTGACAGAAGCGAGCAAGGAGCTGATATGGTTACCATGGTTGTTAGTTGAGCTGTGATTCGATCATGTTGTGAACATGTTGCACAGTGATAGTTAGAGTGCAATACGCTTGGCCAAGAATTTGATGTTCCAATATAGGACCTAGCATATAGACCTGCGCTGCCACTTCATTCGGTCATTAATCGAAGAAGGTGTGTTGAAGTTAGTGAAGATTGTAGAAACTAAGAACCCGGCTGACTTGTTAAACAAGCTAGTCACTACAAAGAAACTAGAGTTGTGAGCATCTTTAGTGGGTCTTCAAGAGTAAAGACACAGGGGATGATCGTATCGTTATTTATCCACTAAGTCATCGAGGAAGGATGAAGAACGTCTATTGAGTATTCAATCTTCAAGTGGGACATTATTGGAGTTTGTGAAGAATAAATAGAAGCCAAAGATGACATTTGCTTCACCCTATATAAAGGATAGTGATTGGAAGCACAACTATAAGCCTTGCACATCGACATGGATAGCGGTCAGACATTAGAGATTCATGAGGTGCATTGCGCTGTGCAATTGCACATCAGTGAGGACAGCGGTTTGTATCCAAAGATTTCTGCTGTGTGTAGTACTATGCAATTCGACAATGGCATCGACATCGATGCGATTCTAGAGATTTTTGATGGGCTATAGACAGTGGTACCCATAGCGGTTTGGCGGATTCGAGCAAGAAAAGTAAATCTTGAGGAAACAAGGAAATAAGAAATAGACTTCGATTAGGATTTGGTAAACCCTAGTGCTCCCATATAAATACTAATGCTTACCATTGTAATTTGTGTGTGAGAAAGGTTGCTAGAGAGAGAGAGCAATTATTGAGAGACTGAAAGAGAGAAAGAAAGATTGTAATCAACTCTGTAAGTATTGGATTGAGTGTGGTACACTCCATGGACGTAGGCAAATAGCTAAACCTCGTAAAATCTTTGGTGTCTTCTTTTTCTTCTTATTGCTTTCATATTGTCTACGTTTGTGTTTGGATTTGTGTGTGCGATTTTTCTTATAACATCATTTGCGCACATGTTTGTAAGCTACTGAACAAGTAATCATATAACCTTGACTTGATATATGTTTCCCGCCAATGTGAGACTTATTATTTTTCCAATTCAACGAGTGCACTTTGAGTATAAATTTCTCATTCACCCGTTCACCATTTTTCAAACAAATATTTGTCCTAGTTTCTAACTTTGATCAATTTTGGAATGAGAGCTTCTCCTTACTATCCACAAATTGTCTATTCACACTCAAATTTAATTTTTTTTATTAATGACAATTTTAACCTAAATTAAAATTACTAAACAAGACAAAAAATTTAAAGACATTCCAACCTAATTAAATTATTAATAAAAAATTCTCTCTCCTAAATCATTAGATTAAATATTACGTATTAAACTCTCTCTTCTAAATCTATTATTACCATTTTAAACACTCTCTGTTAATTAATCACTCTCCATTTAAAAAAAAAAAAAATCATATTTCCAAACTTTCTCGATCAATCTCTGATTAATAGTTAAAGAAAAAAAAACCTTGTGAATATTTTAGTTTTTTACTAACAAATATATATATATAGATATATATAGATATATATATATATTAAAAAGTTTATTTTTTAATATATATAAACTTGAATTGTTTCAACTAGATTCGATTAAACTCATAATTTCTAAGACTAATGAAAGAATTAAAGTTCTCTAGGTAATCACATACTTACAAGAGTAACAAAAATCATTTTCATATTTTTTTAAAATTTTTTTTAATATATACATATATATGGTTCCTAAAAATCAAGCTTATTAGTAAGTTTTTTTTTTTTTTTTTTTTCTTAACTGTTTTCTTGCTTGAAAAAGAATAGAGATAGAAATTTAGAGATATGTATTGGAGGAGAGAGGTTAATATAGTAATTAAAAATTTAGGAGAGAGTATTTAATATGTAATAATTAATTTAATGATTTAGGAGAGATAATTTCTTTTTTTAATAATTTAATTCAAAAAAGATAAAAAGGATAATCTTGTAACAAAATGGAGTGTCTTTAGAATTTTTTTAAATTTAAATTTTGATAATGGAGTATTTTTAGAAAAGAAGTGTAAAAAGAAAAAATTGGATAGTATAAAGAAGCTCTCTTTTGGAATTTGGATCGATGATTTTCCTCCCACATCGAAGTTTGTAGCCCTGACTGATTTGCAAGGATAGTTTGTGTTTTGGGTTTATAATATTATTTCCCGGAAATTGCTTGGGTACTGATCAGTACCCAAGCCATACTGACCACACTAAACCACCCAATGGGGTGTTGCCACGTGGCAAAACTCTATTGTTTTTTCCATTTTTCTTCTTACCTTGGGTTACGTGACAAACAACGAGTAGTGTAGTCAGCACCTTGGGTACTGACTGGTCAATACCCAAGCATTATCCTTATTTCCCTTTCAAAAAAAAAAAAAAAAAATTACAATGGTAAATTAAATATGGTAAGTATTAATAATAGTAAATGTAAATTAAATATATTTTTTTTGTTGAAGAAATTGTAAATTAAATATGGTAAGCATTAATGTTGAAAATTAAATATAGTAAGAATAATATATATTAGCATTAATATTGTGTTCATGAACATAAAATTACAGCTGCAAATTAAATATTGTAAGCATTAATAAAAAAACAATGATTCGGATAATTTTTAAGATTTCATGTATCTATAAATGAAGCTACAATTTCTTCTACTAAGAGAACGTTAGAGTAGGATTAGAAGAAATGGGCCTGATGAAATTTCTCATTCCTATTGTCCTTATCATATCTTCAGTTCACTATGGTATTCTCTCTTCTCTCTCTCCTATTTCTCATTGTGTTAATAATTTTCTTTATACATACATATTTTTTATAGAGATAATTTTATCTGAAAAGTTGATTGTTTTTAGTACAGGCAGGTAATGGAACAAACGAAATCGTCGATCCCTTCTGCTATAAGGATTGTTCAGCAGAATTTACGAATGATGAATGCAATTTATTCTGCATCGAGTATAAGCCTATCAAATTTAGGGTTGGAGTATGCATTGATGAAGGCTCACAGAAGGGAAAATGTTGTTGTAGTCCCTAGCTTTGTATCCATTGGACAAGTAGTTTTGGTTACTATATGTTATCAGCAATAAATTTTACCGATATTATTAATGAAAATAATGCTACACTGTTTAAATTTGACCAATATTATTTTCTAAAATGATGTGTCAAACCGATTTGTATCATTCATATTGATAATGTAAAATCGAGCACAAAAACAACACATTCGATAAAGGAGGAAATAGGGGTATATAGTACTTTTAAAACTTGGACTTGTGCAACTGTCACCACATTACTAAGTCATGTTTTATTAGTACCAAAAATGGAATTTGGACAAAAATACCCCCAGCTTCTTTTCTTTTCACTTATATGTCCTTCACCTTCTTTCTTCTTCTTTTTCCCCAAACCTCCATTGATGGAGCTTCAATGGAGGTGCCACCGCCAACCAGCGAGTTGATCGACAAAACCACCGGCAAAATGTTCGTCGTGCGCCACTCGTTGTAACGGAAGTATCCATTTTCAGTTTCAAACTGTATGGAGAGAGCAGGGCCGGCCCATGGGGCAAGCAAACCCAGCCATTTGCTGGGGCCCCAAGTTAGCCCAACCTACTTCTTCTTCTTTTATTTGAAATCAGGGGCCTCAGCACCCAAATACCCAATATATCTAAGTCTAAAAAAGGTCCAATCTTAAACATTTAAGATCTTGTATTTATTTAGTTTCTTTTTCACATCAGGCCCAACTAACTAGTCAATTTAATAAAAATAAACATAAAGGCCCAACTGAATTCTAAATTAACATTTGTCAAGAAAAAAAAAAAAAAAACAAGAATTCTAACATAGCAGATTACCAGACATTGTTGCTAACCTAGTTAAGTTTGACATCGTCTAAGTAAAAATCACCGCCCTCTCTCTTTGATGACAGGTCGCCTTCGTAAATTTACACTTCGGAAAGCAAAAAGAATATAAATTTAAACAATGTTTTGTTTTTATGTTATTATATACGATAAATCTTTTTTGTTTTAATTTATGTGGATTACATTATATTTGGTAAATGAATAATTATTTATCTTTTTTTTTTTTATGTTAATGATAATAATTTTTATATGGGCCCCCGATTTTTACTGATATCATTAAATGGATGGGGCCCCAAAATGTCTGGAGGCGGCCCTGGGAGAGAGAAACGAAGCCAAACCTGAATCGTCATATTTGCAACAATCCATTGCGAATCAGACAAAACCGATGGCGCCAATGAACTCGACGTCATCCAATATTCCAGATCCGACGATCTTCGAAGTCAACCGGCATCGTCTTCGGCACTGTCACCATTGATGGAGATCGAACAGAATAAGTCTCAAACAAATTTGAATTAAGTCTCGAAAACTCATGAATAAGTCTCGATTTAACCTAATAAGTCTCGAAACTGCAAATAAGTCTCGAATTTTCGAGAAAAAAAAATACAAAGGAAAAAAGTAAGTGGGGGTATTTTGGTCTCACCACCTATTTTGGTGCTATTAAAACAAGACTTATTAATGTGGTGCTATTTGCACAAGCCCTCCCCCAAAAAGTGCTATTTAATTTTTGAACCCTTTGATAAAGACCCTTTTTCTTTTCTCTAAATGGCACCTATTTTGACAAAAATGATGAGGAGATTAATGTTAAAACTAAAAATTGATAACAAAATTTGAAGATTTCGATTGATTTGCCACTTTTGTTGATGAAGAATGAATTTCTCTGGTACAAATATAGGTTGATGATGTGTAATGGTGGAGTTTGGAACAGTGCGTTGAGAAAATGAAAAATAAAATGAGAAAAAAATAAGCATTCAAATGGGGAGAAAATCTTAGATTTACCAGAAATTCAGATTAGGGCTAGGTTTTAACTTAGGCATCTCAAATGGGTTAATTCTCAATAAAATAAATAAAATAAAAAACCTTTTATATTATTTTTATAAACATCCACTTAAAATTTAATTTGAGTGAATATTAGAACTCAAGAGTGTCATGTGTCAAGACCTATCTTTATAACAACAACAGTTCTTAATTACCAGTTGAATTATTATTTTCATAAGAACAAGAGTTCTTACCGGTTGAATTATTATGCATGTGTCATGATTAGTTCATAAATTTGATTATACCATAACAGTTTGGGTGACTCTATTGGCACCCAAAAAGTTTTTCCCCCACCCATTTTAGATTTAAAACTTTTCAATTTACTTTGTAGCCCTTGCAAATACCAAAACTAGTCATTGAATGGTTTTTTTTTTTTTTTTAACAGCAAAAATTTATTCAAACGGCCAAAAGACCGGAAGGGAATAACCAAAGAGAAAAAATAGAGGACAGAGGCCACAAAAACGGCCAGTAGTCCACAAACAACGCAAAGAACAAGCGAAAGTAGAAACTAAAAACAAAAAGCAACAAGGAGAAAGAGGACCAGCGAAACCCCGACCACCACCTACAACTAGAGCCGAAACCAGACAAAAACTAGAAACAAACCCTGACAATTGACCAAGATCATAAATTGCCCTGCCTGCTTGATCCCATTTTGGCGAGGTTATCGGTGAAAGAATTTGTGAATCTTTAACTAGTCTTTGAATGCTATTAATTATTATTAACAAATCTAATGATATTATTTTTCTCTTGAAAACCAGTTAATCAGTTTTTTTTTTCTTTTTTTTTTCTTTTTTTTTTAAAAAAAAAGCCATTTCCTTCTCCATTCTTTCCTAAAGAATATAGGAGATAGAATCATTTTCCCTCCTGAAGTATGACATATTAGTAATTCTCCCACCTGTATTTTACTTATTGGCCATTCTTCCCCCTATTAGTAAACTTATTCCCCAAAATCCCCCTTTCCGTTAGCTTTTCCGTTAAAATGGTGAGTAGACTGTTAAGTTGTTGTTGACTCTAAGGGTAAAATAGTAACTTAACGAAGGATTCTTATGACAATGAAAATAAAGGGCAGGTAAAAAAGTTTTATGACTAAAAAATAGACCATATAAAAAGGCCAAATGCTTTCAGCCTTTCATTATTGTATTCCCCCCTGTGGTCCCTCACTTCAACATTTTTCTTTGATTTCTACTTTCACCATCACGAACCTGTTCTTCTTCCACTTTCGCGGCAAAAAAAACCTACAATCACCAAATATTCACAAACCATTTTAGATGTTTTTTGAGTGTTAAAAGGTATCTTAGGTTAGTTTTCTCTGCTTACAAAGCTTAGGTTTCAAAATCGGTAGAGTTAAGGAGGTTTCTAGTTTTGTGTTGCTTGTAAGGTATGTTTATTTCACTTTTATAGTATGATATATAATGTTTTTATACTGAATTTGAGTGCATGGTATGTGTTTTGTTTGTTCATTTTAACTGCAGTGAATGATTTAGAGTTTTTGTTGAAATTGTTTCGGGGGTTTTTGTTTAAAGTTGATAACTTTGAAATTGGTTGTGTAATTGACATGTTAATAGTGTTTTTATACTTATTTGAGTGCATTTTATAAGTTTTGATTGTTGGTTGTGAATTTAGTAAACGATTTAGGGTTTTTGTCAAAAACAAATTGGGGTTTTTTATTTTATGTTGATAACTTTGTAATTGATGATATAATTGACACGTTGATGACCGTTAAACATGTTTGATGCTGCCTTTGGCCTGTGCTTTCTGTTGTTTGGTAGTGTAGGTTGTTCTCTCTTTGCCTTGGGTATGCTTTGGCCTTAATAAATGTGATGTTCAAAAAAAATTAGTGCATGCATATTCTTCAAAATTTAAAAATGAAGAGATTTATAAGCTTTCATCAACTTCCAGTAGGAATGACAACATAGCAAATAATGAAAAAGAATAGAATATATGTATATAGAGCTTTTAACAAAATCCTGTTAATTAGTTATTATTGTTAGTTACACAAGTGTTTTTTAACAATTAAAAGGTTATAAAATTGTAGATGAAATACATTAAAATAAGATCATCAATATATTGGTGTGTGTTATGTGCAGTGTGTTTTGGTGTTGTTAGTTAGTTGTTATGATCTGCGGGTGTTGTTTTGTTTCTCTTTGTTCTGCTTTTTTCCTGTTTGTTTGTTTTAGTGCTTGACGCAGCGGAAATAATAAAAGAATACGACCAACGTCAATATTCTTGATAAACTCTGGAATTCACCATAAAACGAGAGAAACTCTCAAAGAAAAGTCTGAAATATTATTGAATAATTGAATAACTCGGCCAAAAGGCTTACAAGCATATTTAAAGCGAAAACCCTAACCCTAATCCTTGTTGGACAAGAAATAGGACTAAATACTAAAAATTACCAAAAATAGCAAAATTGAGATAATTGCGGAAATAAAAACTGATAGAAATCCTAAGCAAGCCAGAATTGATGGAAGTCGATTCAGACTTGGAAAACAAAAGTTATGGCTAAAACGAATCTTTCCTAAAATAGCAAAAACGGTAATTTCAGGGCCTAAACGACAGAATTCGGCTAAAAAAGGGTATGCTTCAACAGTAAAGCTGTTGATTAACTCCTCACACGCCGAAACGCATCAACTGTGCGAGTTTCGCGTCATTCCGACTTTGACGCCCGGACTACTGGAATTCGATTGCCTCTGAATTTAGGATGTTCCCTCTTCATCATGTACGCATCAGCCACGTGTTCTACATCAGTCCCCTCCACTTGGAAAGAACTCAACCTCGAGTTAGGTTTAGGGTAGAGGGACTCTTCTTCATGGTACTGGAACAGGTCTGCCACATTGAAAGTCTTGGAAATCCCCATGGTCTCAGGTAGGTCGATCACATAGGCATTATCATTTATCTTCTTCAAAATCTGATATGGACCATATTTCTTGGGCTTCAATTTGTTGTAAGTTCCCACTGGGAACCTTTCTTTGCGCAAGAAAACCATCACTGAATCTCCCTCCTCAAACACCTTGCGACGCCTGTGTTTGTCTGCAGCTGCTTTGTACTTTGCATTTGTCTCTTCCAGCTTCTGTCGGACCTCTTCATGCACAGCTTGGGCCTGTGTAGCCATATTTTCTGCAGCAACACTAAATCCCAGACCCTTAGGTAAACGAACTAAGTCCACAGTATGCCTTGGTGGCGACATATATATCATAGCGAAAGGAGTTTTCCCTGTGGCACTATGAACAGCACTGTTATATGCGAACTCAGCTTGTGGCATTGCATGATCCCACTGTTTCGGTTTGTCTCCACAAATGCTATGAACCAGATTTCCCAAGGTCCTATTCATCACCTCTATTTGCCCATCAGTTTGTGGGTGTGCAGTAGTACTACGGTTCAGAGAGGTCTTAAACATCTTCCACAAGGTCACCCAAAAATGGCTAAGGAACTTCGTGTCACGATCAGAGGTAATTGACCGTGGCACCCCATGAAGTCGGACCACCTCTCTGAAAAATAGCCGGGCTATGTGAGAAGTATCTGATGTCTTCCGGCAAGGGATGAAGTGAGTCATTTTTGAAAACCTGTCAACCACCACGAAAACAGAATCTACTCCTCGCTGGGTACGAGGTAGTCCCAACACAAAATCCATAGACAAATCTTCCCAAATATTGTTAGGGATAGGTAAAGGCATATAAAGACCAGTATTTTGTGACTGACCTTTGGACGCCTGACATATATAACACCTCTGCACAAAATTCCCCACATCTCTTTTCAGTTGTGGCCAGAAATACCGCTCCTCCAAGCTAGCCACTGTCTTGTCTCGACCCAAATGTCCACTCAATCCTCCTCCATGTAGGTCACGAATTAATTTCTCCCGCAGAGACATCCTAGGGATACACAAACGGTTACCACGAAACAAATACCCATCTTTTTCATGGAAATCACTGACAGGTTGTTTCTCAATACACTTGGCCCAGATTTCTTTGAAGTCTTCATCCTCCTCATATAACTCCTTTAGACATTCGAAACCCACGATCTCATGAGTCAGTGTCACTAGCAGGTTGGCACGACGGCTCAATGCATCAACAACTCGGTTCAAAACACCTGACTTGTGTCG
Source organism: Acer campestre (assembly GCA_954870605.1). Taxonomy (NCBI): domain Eukaryota; kingdom Viridiplantae; phylum Streptophyta; class Magnoliopsida; order Sapindales; family Sapindaceae; genus Acer; species Acer campestre. The sequence continues at coordinate 1,780,814 of OX940806.1, read as the reverse complement.
AATAGCAAAAGGGAATTTTTGAAGGAAAGTGGCCCACCTGACATGCATGTTGTCCAAGTGTTTCTGACTATTGATGAACTTTAAATCTTGATGATCGGTGTACAATACGAACTCCCTCTGTACTAGGTAGTGCTCTCAGTGCTTCAAGGCTCGGACCACTGCATAGAATTCCTGATTATAAGCACTCCACTTCTAGCGAGCTTCACTCAATTTCTCGCTAAAGAAGGCTACTGGACGCTTTTCTTAGGATAACACAGCTCCAATCCCTATGCCACTGGCATCACATTCAACTTCAAAAAATTTCTCAAAGCTCGGTAGGGCCAATACTGGTGCGGTGCATAACTTTTCCTTTATCAAAGCAAAGCTCGTCTCTGCCTCTTCTCCCCACTGAAATCTGCCCTTTTTCATGCATTCTGTTATTGGCGCCATGACAGTGCTAAAATTCCGAATAAATCGGCTGTAGAAGGTGGCTAATCCATGGAAACTCCGCACTTCACTCACAGTTTTCGGCGCTGGCCATTCTCGAATTGCTCGGACCTTCTCTTTATCTACATGAATCCCTTCCGAACTCACCACATAACCCAGGAATAGTAAACTGTTCGTCATAAAACTGCACTTCTTCAGGTTAAGAAACAGCTGATTTTCCTGTAGCACTGACAACACTTCTTGTAGTTGCTCCACATGCTCTTTCTCAGTCTTACTATAGATCAGAATATCGTCAAAATAAACAACAACGAATTTTCCCACAAAGGCCTCAATACCTGATTCATCACTCGCATAAAAGTACTGGGTGCGTTTGACAATCCGAATGGCATGACTAGCCACTCATACAACCCATCCTTGCTCTTGAATGCTGTTTTCCACTCATCTCCAGGTCTGACCCGAATCTAATGATACCCACTGCGAAGATCAATTTTCGAAAACAGTTTCGAACCCTCAAGTTGATCCAACATGTCATCTAGGCGGGGAATTGGGAATCGATACTTGACGGTTATTTTGTTGAAGGCTCAACTGTCCACACACATACGCCAACTCCTATCTTTCTTTGGTGTCAACAATGCAGGAACCGCACACGGACTCATGCTCTCACGAATGAAACCCTTCTGCAACAGCTCTTCAATTTTCTCCCGTAGAATTTCGTTCTCCTTCGGACTCATCCGGTAATACGGCAGGTTCGGTAAACTCGCCCCTGGTATAAGGTCTATATGGTGCTGAATGTCTCTCAAGGGGGTTAAGTTGTTCTGTAAATCCTCTGAAGTGATGTCCCTGAATTGTTCTATCAGCGGCTTTATTTTCTCAGGAACTACTATTGCTGGTGCCTCTTCCTCCTCTACCACAAGCGCTTTAACCACCAAAGCAAAAACCTCCTGTGCACCCTTGACATCAGTCACGAATTCTGTGTCGGATCTGGTTACGGTTAGAAAGGACTGCTTCTCCACTTCAGAAGGCTTATTAGACACTGTTTTTCGCTTGGAAGGAACCATAGCAACTTTTTGTGACCCCTAGGTAAATAGATACGTGTTATCACGACCCTTATAAGTAATATCAACATCATACTGCCATGGTCGACCCAACAACACATGACTAGCATCCATATCAACCACATCACATATTACTTCATCCTTATATATCTTACCAATGGAAATAGGAACACGATAAATTTCAGTTACCTTTACTGTTTGTCCCTTCTTGATCCAACCAATAGTATACGGATTTGGGTGCTTCTCGGTTGGTAATTTCAAGTGTTCCACCAATCTCCTTGCAACAAAGTTCTCACAACTCCCACTGTCCACGATCAAATCACAAACTTTCTGACTAACTGTACAGCAAGACCGAAATATATTATTACGCTGACCAGAGTCCTTTTGCTTTGGGGCGTACAGTACACATTGCACCACACAATTAACCCGCTCTCCATCCTCTTCTGCGAATTCTGCTCCTTCATACAAATCATCCTCATTTTCTACATTCTGAGCATCCGGATCTTCTTCACCTTCTTCCACCCAATTCACTGGCTTAGGGCGATCAGGACATGCATTTGAATGGTGACCAGGTTTTCTACATCTGTAACAAGTCCCTGGTGTAGGTCTAGCATAAGGGTTTGGGTTCGGATTCGGATTTCTGGGTACATTCCTGTTGACTGGGACTGTTGCTTGATTGCTGCTGCTACCCTCTTCTCCCGTAGCACCTCTAGGCTGACTGGACGGACCTGATGATTGAACACCTTTATCCTTGTTAGCAAACGATGATTCTGGACTGTTTCTCCGAAACCCTGAAATTCCACTCCTACGCTCTAACAATTCGGCCTTTAATGCTAGGTTATGAGCTTCTTCCATGGTCCAAATTACTTGCAACCCGATCTTATCTCGAAGTGACGGTTTTAACCCATTCATATACCTGGCTACGCGCTGCCCCTCTGTTTCATTCAGATTATTTAGCTCTAAAAGCTTAGAAAATTCTGATGTGTAATCAAACACCGATTTGGAGCCCTGCGAACAATTCTGAAACAACTGGAACAAATATTGTTCATAATCTGGTGGCAAAAACCTACCCATCATAAGTTGCTTCATTCTATGCCACGTTCTCACAAGTGCCTTTCCTTGGCGCTGTCGGTTCTTCTGCAATTGATCCCACCATACCGTAGCCCCTCCTTTCAATCTGAAGGCCATGAATCTCACCATCTTTTCTTCAGGTATCTCCATCATCTCAAAGAACCGCTCCACTTCTGTAACCCAATCAAGAAAGTCCTCTATACGCAGATTCCCATTGAAACTTGGAAGTTCTGCCTTCAACCGATAATCATCATGCTCCCTTTGTCGCCTAGCCAGTTGTACTGCACCGTACCCCTCGTCACCATCGTCTTCCGACTCATCATCGCTCTCAAGTTGATTACGAGGTGGCTGGTTACGTCTCCTGTCAGTAGGTTGGCCTCGGGCAAATCCTTCGACGCGTGTCCTGTTAACTGGTGGCATGTTGTTAGCGTTGAGGTTAAACCCAGCAAGCATGTCACGAATCTATGCCACCTATTGCTGTGTATCCTCCATCGCCACCCACAAGGCCTCTACCCCATGGTCACTGCCAATAGGGTTTCTGTCTCCTGCCCCGTTAGTTATCATCAAGATCGGCAAATCCGTGCTCTGATACCAATTGACGCAGCGGAAATAATAAAAGAATACGACCAACGTCAATATTCTTGATAAACTCTGGAATCCACCATAAAACGAGAGAAACTCTCAAAGAAAAGTCTGAAATATTATTGAATAATTGAATAACTCGGCCAAAAGGCTTACAAGCATATTTAAAGCAAAAACCCTAACCCTAATCCTTGTTGGACAAGAAATATGACTAAATACTAAAAATTACCAAAAATAGCAAAATTGAGATAATTGCGGAAATAAAAACTGATAGAAATCCTAAGCAAGCCAGAATTGACGGAAGTCGATTCAGACTTGGAAAACAAAAGTTATGGCTAAAACGAATCTTTCCTAAAATAGCAAAAACGGCAATTTCGGGGCCTAAACGACGGAATTCGGCTAAAAAAGGGTATGCTTTTTGCTATTGACTAACTCCTCACACGCCGAAACGCATCAACTGTGCGAGTTTCGCGTCATTCCAACTTTGACGCCCGGACTACTGGAATTCGATTGCCTCTGAATTTAGGATGTTCCCTCTTCATCATGTACGCATCAGCCACGTGTTCTACATCAGTGCTACTAAGCACCAGTGAAAGAAATAAGAAGGTTACCATTTTTTATACTTGATTGCCAACCTCCCCATGTGCAACACATGCCCTCCAATTTCTTTCCACTTTCAACAGACAGTTTGAGTTAAAGAAAATTTGGGATAAAAACGGAATGGAAGTTGATTTAAGTAAAATGGAAATCGAGGTTCTCATTTATTGTATAAAAATATTGAAAGACAAAAAAAAAATGAAATTAACAGATGTTGCGAGCACATTGCGCGAGTGACCAAGGGCATTTGCTTACTGCCCTTAGCACGGCTCATGTATAGAAACACATATTATTTTTAAAATAACTTGTTACAAGTAATAATATGACATCACCAATATTTCAAATAAAATAAAAAAAGACATCACATAAATCTAAATATACAACAGTCAATATGTTAAGTTTGAGGTGGCTCTATTGCCACCCAAAAAATTACTAGAGAATTTAATTGGATTTTGAGGGAGAAAATGTGCTTTTGTGTTTTTCTGTCAAAGATATATATATATATATATATATATCTTTGTATCTTTATTTTCGTATTCTTGTGGGTATTTAGTATATAGTATATTTAATGTGTTCATGTGTATATAGTATGTCTGATATGTATAAAATATATCTGCATAGTGATTGAATTTTTTTATTTTTTTTTTACAGTAAGAACATGGATATACTTGATGTTGTAGTCAATTATGACATTAATATGGTTGATCTTGGTAGTTGTGATGCTAATAACATCAGCCTGGTTACATTGTTGCATGCATTGTCTGAAAAAATCACTGGTAGTGAAGAAGTTCCAAGTGAGGAATATTGTATGTGGGTGTTTTGTCCATGGTTTGGAGAGAGAAAAGAAGTTACCATTGATATGGAGCTAGTAGATTTGTTTAGATCGTTTGTAGATCATAAAGAGAGGAAAATCGTGTTTGATGTAGAAAAGAAACCATATATCTCACTCCCACCAAAATATTATTTTAACATCCCCAATCCACCTACTAATGATTTTAACCTAAATCTAGGGTTTAGTGATTTTGCAAATAATGATTTTAACTATGAGGGTGATGATGATGTCCCTTATGCTGTTAGTGTTGGTAGTGATGCTGTTAGTGTGGGTAGTGTGGGTAGTGACAGTGAGGAAGTGGTTGAGGTTGATGATGCTAGGGAAGATGGTATGGATAGGTTTGGGGATGAACATGGGGTAGATGATGAAATCAATGAGGTTCATGGTGCTTTGGCAGCTGCTGTTGTAGAAGAGGAGGACGTGAATGTCAACCTTAAATTGATGGAAGGGTATCAATCTAAGAGTGATGATGAGTATTTTAACAAGTCTGAAGATAAAAAGCCCGAAGCTAAAATAGCTAGATTGATGAAGGGCAACACTTTTAAGAAAATGGTAGGTGGTCATATAGAATTCGAGGTTGGACAAACACATGACAGTGTGTAATCTTTAAGGGCATTATTGAAAAACTATGCCATTCAAGAGGGTTTTAATTTCAAAAAAACAAAAAATGATAATAATAGGTTGACATATGAATGTAAGAAGAAGGGATGTCCTTGGAGGTTGCATGCTTCTAACATTTTAAATGATGTAACAATGCAAGTCAAGACTTACAATAACAATCATGAGTGTCATAGGGTTTATAGAAGTGAAGAGGCTAGGTTGAAATGGATAGCAAATAAGTTTGAAACAATTGTCAAGAACAATCCAGACATTAAGTGTGGAGTCATTGCTGATCTATTAAGAGAGCAATTTAATGTCATTGTTGATGCTCAAAGATTGTACAAGGCAAAAAAAAAAAAAAAAAAAAAGGGCATTAACTGTGTTGAAAAAAGAGCATACTGTATGTTTTAGTCATCTTAGGAGATATGCATTCATGGTGCAACAATATAATCCAGGTTCAGCAGCGTATATTGCACTACAACAACCTAAACCAACCTTCCATAGGTTTTTTCTTATCTTTGAAGCACAAAGAATGGGTTTTATAGAGGGCTACAGGCCTTTAATTGGCATTGATGACTGCCATTTGAAGGGGCCATATGGAGGAGTACTCTTTTCGGCTGTTGCATTGGATGCAAACAATGGTTTGTATCCACTAGCCGTTTGCATATGTGAAGGGGAAACGTTGTTAAATTGGACTTGGTTTTTAAGCACATTGTGTGGATTTTTGAAGTACCCTGGAGATCGCCCAATATGTTTCATGAGTGATAGGCAAAAAGGGGTACTAGGGACTTTGAAAACTGAGTGGCCAAAAGCAAATATAAGGTACTTTTTTTTTTTCCTTAAATGTTTCAAAATCTTTTGTTGTTTAAATTTCAGTTTACTGCATATACTAATTACCTTTACATGTTATAATTAGGTAATGTACTGTTTTGGTTTATTTAAATTTATTTTTTAAAATGTTTCAAAAAATTTTGTTGTTTAAATTCTAGTTTGTTGCATATACTAATTGCCTTTGCATGTTATAATTAGGTAAGGTACTGTTTTGGTTTATTTATTTATTTTTTAAATGTTTCAAAATCTTTTGTTGTTTAAATTCCCAGTTTATTGCATATACTAATTGCCTTTACATGTTATAATTAGGTACTGTGTAAGGCATATTTATGCCAACTTTAGAAAAACATATTCAACCAAAAAGCCAAAAGATCTATTTTGGGAAGCTAGTAGGGTTAGCAGAAATTAAACCCAAACATTGGTCTAGGCATGCCTTTGAACCTAGTATTAAGTGTGATCATGTCACTAATAACATGACAGAAGCTTTCAATAGTCTATTGGGGGAGTATAGGGTGAGGTCATATTTGAGTTTGCTAGAATACATTAGAAGGTTGGTGATGACTAGATTCCAATAAAGAAAAGAAGATTACTCTAGGTGGAAAAGTGAGTTCCCACCAACTGTCAAAAAGAAGATTGCAAAAGCTAGTTTGGAGAGTAGAGTCCTTCAAATGATACATGTAGGAGAGGGGGAATATGAGATGTTGGATTTAACCAAGGCATATACTGCCAAATTAAGAGATGATACCTGTGAGTGTGGGCAATGGTAAATTAGTGGGGTGCCATGCAGCCATGCATTGGCTGGTATTATAAACTTTTATGGGATGAGTGGAGCGAAAGAGAGGTTAATTGACTTTATTCACCCTAGCTTGTCAAAGTCAGCCTTTGAAACAACATGCCGTAGTATGATCCATCCCATTCCCGATTTATCTATATAGGCTGATATTGATGTACAACCTATTATTCCACCACCAATGAAAAAGAAAGCTGGTAGACCGAAGCTTTTAAGGAAAAGAGAATTTGGTGAGAAACAAAAAGCAGCTAGGCGTAGAAGTGTTATTTGTGCAAAATGCAAACAAGCTGGCCATAACATGAGGACTTGCAAAGGTGTTGAAACCTCTAGAAGTAACAAGGTAATAATAGCTCTACTAAAATCCTTTTGAAATTATTGATGGTATTCATTAATCATTTGTTTTGTTGTTGTTTTTGTCTACAGAGGGCTGTAACGGATGCCTCCTCTTTTCAGCTAGCACAAGGTGGTGGTGCCTCCTCTTCCCAGCCAGCACAAGGTAGTGGTGCCTCCTCTTCTCAGCCTCTCATTGTTGTTCAAACCCAACAATAGTCCCAAGTGAATATGCACTTAGACTGATTACATAGCAGTAATGGGTATTTTTGTAAGCTTTTTGTAAGCACTTAAACTGATTAGTGCTTAGGTGTTGATACATTTTTTGTTGGATCAAAAGCATGGTTTTGCAACCACTTGGTAGGATTTTGTGTGGTTAGCTATGGGAATATTTTCTATTGCTTTTAATGGTATTATAAGCATGTATGCATGCTAAGTTAATTTGAATTATTCATATATGAATGCAAGCACTTAATGGTTTGTTTCTCAATGTAATTGTTCCACCATTGTTGTTTCTTGTGCTTGAACTTCCTTCCATGGTGGAAGATGAATGTATGAAAATGTGTATGCAGATGTGTTTGTATGATTGTATTAATGTGTAAAGGAAAGAAATTGATGTGTAAAAGAGAGAAATGAATGATTGTATGGCTATTGCAAATGTGTTTGTATGTATTAATTAATATGTAAATGGGAGAAATAAATGTGCAAAAGAGAGAAATGGATGATTTTAGCTAAATAACTGTTGCAGATGTCTTTGGAAAGCAAAATAATGAATGTGTGTAGCTCTATTGGAGAAGAGAGGGTATTTTTATACTTTCAAAATTAGCAGTTGGGTGTCCAACAGATCATCTTAGGGGCACAACAGTATTTTATCTTCAAAGAGCACATATTAAGGGCAAAATGGTCTTTGAGTCTTCTACTGTTGTCAGAGTTATCTAGTTTAATGGAGAAGCTAATTAGAGGGGGGATTTTGGCGAATAAGTTTGCTGACAAGGGAAAAAATGACCAATAAACAAAATATAAGGGGAGAATTACTAATAAGTACTTCGGGTGGGGTGGGGTGTGTTGGGGGTAACGATACTATCCCAAGAATATAGCCATGGATGAACTTCGTCATCTCTCTCTTTCTAATTACAAAAAGCCAACAAAAAAATGTTTTCTTTATTTCTTAAAACCTTAATTTTGTTTTGATTATTGAGAATACATAAGCTGTTTTGTTAATCAGATTTAATCATTTTCAGTTTATTGTGGTTGACTAGATGCAAATAAGGTTTTTTTTTTTTTTTTCTTTCTTTCAATACACCTAAAAATACTACAAATAAGCTTATATCTAATCAAAAACACTTCCAACAAAACACTTGCAAGAACATGTTACTTGTTATTGTTACTGCTTTTGCAAGGAGAGTCACCAAGCAAAAGCGTTTCAATCCAAACCACCTAAAAGCACTAACAACAAGCTTTCCCCATAGGTATCTTATTATGAGATAATATCCTCCATTTTAAATTATATTTGATTAAAATGTTAGTTTTGATTCTGAATATAATTTAGGGTTTGTGATGTGTAAGAGGGGTTTTTAAATTATATGTGATTGAAATGTTAGTTTTGATTTTGAATGTAATTTAGGGTTTGTGATGTGTAAGATGGTTAGGTGCTGACGGCTGATTAACTGTTTTTAGTTATACTAGGTTTGGAAGCATGTGCTTCCTAAATACATATTTTATAATAATATGTTAAATAAATCATATTAAATCAATAACAAAAACACTTCCAAAACTTGTTTCAGGTTTATATTTAATCTTTTATATATACAAATATACTTGCTTTTAATTAAATATTATACATGAAAACTTATTGTAAACCTCAACAATAACTTAACAACATAAATCACGCCAAATGAATACAATTGCCAACATCTATTTCTTTTCTTAAAACACTAAATGATCATTACTAAACTTTAATACACTTTTGAAATACTCACAACCTGTAATCTTACGATGATCTGGGTTAGAAATATAAATGAACAATCTATAGCACAGTTTTATTTGTTATATATAGAAATATAGTTGTACATTATGGAAAGTAAACAAAATTGTAAAACTCAATGACTAAAAGCATATGGTTGTGCAAAACCATAAACTTGCAAAACAAAATATGTACATCAATTTTAGTTTGGGTTTTAGATAAACACAAACAACAAAATGTACAATTAAAAATATGCTTCTTTGTTGTTGGCTTGAAGCCTTTTTCTAGCTAAAGCTAGCCTTTCTGAATCTGAATTACTTCCCTTCTGTTCTCTTGCCCTCTATTGTTCTCTTAGTCTCTGCAAAATTCAAAAACATTAGTGTATGCATGGATGCATTTAAGAGACTCTTTTTATGCTCATCAATTCAAACCCACCTAAAGCTAAATTCAACTATTTGGATTGGTTTTGTCATTTAGCTCCATTCAAGTTTCTCAGCAACCAAACAAGAGAATTAAAGGCACTCTAATTTATTGTTTTTATAGAACCTGTACATTTTGAGGAACAAGTGGAGCTGCTGATTGGGGAGATTTAGTTGGAGTTTCTCTCCTTACATGAATAACCGATTTTGGCTTCCTTTCTGGTTTTGAATTATTCTTATCTAACCTAGAACTCCCATCTAATTGTTTAATAATCAAATCAGTTCAACATTAAACAACTGCACACAACAAACAAAGATCAAATAATCCAACTTTGAATCTGATTCTCTACTCACTTTGAGGATTTGGAGAATATGCAAAATCAGGAACCTAAAACAAGAATAAGAATCTTAGAAAAAGAGCAAATTTTCAATAACATTTTCAAGAAAAAAGCAAAAATCAGCTGGAAAAGATTTCTTTCAGCTGGTGATGACCATTTTGGGGAATCTTTTGCAGGGGTGAGTCTTCATCAACTGCCAACAAATTTCTCAAATTTATCTTCAAAATTCAAAATTTTAAAAATAATAAAATCTAGCTGTTGATATAAAAAAAATTTATATTTTTAAAAATATATATTGACTAAATAACAGTAGCACCACCTCATCACATTTAGAAATATAAAGTGAGAAGAAACATCTGAATTTCCTTCGCCAAGTTATGAGGAATTTACTCGAATTCAACCAAATGGTATTTACTGAGGATTCTGAATTCCGGTTTAGATCAACAACAATATTAAACTTGATTTGAAGAACAAAGCAAAATCATTCATTACTCAACTACCAGAAGGTATTTAAAAAGCTAAACCTACTATAGCCAGCATCTTTCATAAAGAATTTGGGGGCAACATAAATGATGGTATATTGCATCAAAGTTGAATGAGTAATTACAAGGCAATAAGTTTATATATAGCTACAATAATTAGTCATACAGGTGAAGTCAATGTCTTAATTGGTGCAGCTATGACTTGTTGTGAGCACCTCTCCATTCTTCAAACTTCTCAAACCAATGTGACATTTTCTTAAACTTCTTGTTTACTGACATGCTTTACAAAAAGCCACAGTAAACAAAACAAAACAAAATAACAAATGGGTAAACAATCTCTGCAATGTACAAAGAATCCCGGTCATTGACTCCAAAATTGGGTACTCATGTCAATCTAATCACATAATAATGTTGAAAATCAAAACACAGAAAGATATTGTCTTTAAGTAGGTATTTTTTCAGACAGAATTGCAACATTTTTATAATAATGGTTCGAAAAAGTTACATGCAAATTTGGTAACTTCCTCAATATATATCTTTGATAAATATTCTATTAAGAGTTTTTGATCTTACAAATCAAAGATTCATATATTTTCCTGGATTTGGATAAATTTGAATCATTTGAACAACACCAATTCCATCAATTCAGTATCATCAAAGACATGGACAAAATAATAGTTTAATATTATGACAATCCTAGTCGTTTGCTCATGTTAGTTTAATTAGCTAAAACAATAGTTATATAATATGATAAAAGTTATTGTACTAATTTTCTTAGCAACCAAATAGAGATAGAACAAATATGTAGAACAAATGCGTAGTTCCTCAAAGCAGGTAAAATACCTTGAATGGATAAGTCTCCCACATTTGATGAGATACTAAGTTGGTTCTGTCAATTTTGCAATGACAAACAATCATCATCATTATCATCAACGAATTTTATAAGAACAAAAATATTGAATGCAATTTATACATACATATTTCGGGCAGCTGAACCTCCAAAAAGATGATAGAGAAATTAACTTGAGAAACTCAATTTTTCTTTTCACTATATTTAGCTGGAAGAAAAACATAAGAAAAGAATGAAAAAAATTGCTTTTGAATTTTTCACCATAAATGGCTTCAATTACAAAGAAGCCCAGCTTCACTCTTTCTTGAATCTTGAGTCTCTTCTTTTTCCTTTATGACTTGAATCAAAAGATTAGACAATTGATGCATGTACTTTTCTTAATTTATATACGCTACCTTGTCTTGTTCTTTACTCTCTCACTATTTAGTCTTTATGTTTCCTTAGCTTACAAAGTTTTAAGCAATTACGAAAATGAGGCTCCCCTCTTTGGTACTTAACCCATCCTATCCCAATAGAATGCTAAAGCAAAACTCACTAAGAATTCTACCCACAAAGTAAAGAATTAAAGGTACTTAAATCTACTTTACAAACAAAATATCGAACACGCATGCAGTAAAATCCAAATAAGTGATACCCACTTGGTATTAAATTAAAGGAATCAAAACAAATATCATATACCCATGTAGTAAAATCCCCATTTTAGTTCAACTGATCAGTGAGCAATATCATATAACTATTTGCCTAAGTTCAAATGTTCAATTTTCAAACAAAATTGCCATCAAAAAAATCTGCTAGAGCATTAGCAGAGCTTTAACATGACGCTAAACACAAATTTCAAGCAATTTTTTTATCTGATTTACAGGAATTGATGCTACAATGTGCTTTAAAATTTTGTATTCATAAACCCGGAAAGATAAAGCATTCAAGTCATTAAAAAAATGAAGCCTTCATATTAAAGGACAGTTCAAATCATCACACATACATAAAATGAAACAGAGGTAAAGATAAAATCAACATCTGAAAACTAAAACGAAAATATATATATATATATAATTTTTTTTTTTTTCTGTTCTTCCTTTGCCCATAATTCAACAAACTACTCTAATAAATCAAAAATCAAACTCGAAATCTGAACAACAACAACCAAAATAACAAAAAAAAACCCTAAAAAATCAAAACCATGATCACTATTTACAGTGACAAAGCTCAAAATTTTCACATTAACAAGCTTTAACAACTCTTATAAACAACAAGTAAACACAAAATTACAATTTCTACAAAATTTTCACAATAACAACCAAATTTTGTGGACAGTTACAAAGATAATTGAAGAGGAAACCTCACCTTTTTCGTTGTCAGACAAGTATTCACAAGAAGTCTCTCCTGCTCTTTGTTATGCACTTCTGCCTATTACACACACACACAGAGAAAAAAAAAAAAAAGAATTCGATACAAGAAAGAAATTAAAGCAGAATGAAGAGTCATGGAGAGAGATGACAAAATAAAGACACGTGGTGTATGTGAACAATGGATGAGAGAGATACTAATAAAAAAAATCATATGGTAAATTACAAGTAGAATTTTAAAATGGTCCTTAACTATATAATGTCATAGACCCTTCAACCCTTGCTTATACTGTTTGTTAAAAAAAAATTATGTCATTTCAGAATTCTCTAAGGATATAAATATCATTTTATTGAGCTAATAATTGTAAATAAAATAAAATAAAAGAATGAAATACCATATATACCCTCTATAAAATAGATTTTATATAACTATATCAGTTATTGAAAATAGGAAATAATGAAAAGAGTAAGGGTATATAAGTCTTTTCACCATGAAAAAAAAAATCACAACAAAATGAAAAAGGTTAAAAATGTTGCTCAACCGACTATTTTTTATATAGTGTATAGATAATTGTGTCCTTTTAAGTAATTTTAAATATGGATATTTTAGTTACAATGTTATGTTAATCAAGAAATTTTCTCCTCACAATCCAATTTTATTTTTCACCCTTCTTTTCTAAATACAAATATACAATACATCCTAAAAACTTAAATTCTAAAGTCACACCATCTTATTCAAAAATTATCCCTTTTACTTTTTACCCCTTAAAAAAAACCACTCCATTGTAAAAAAATAAAAAAAAAATTCTGTAAAAAAAAAAATCACTTTGTATCAAAATTATATTTATATATATTTTTGAAACTACTATAATACTATTAATAGAAAAGATAAGAGCCACACCAAGCAATACAATATCAGAGATAATCCAACAGGAAAACAAGGGCATTGAAGAGCTCCCAAACAAACATGGAAGCAAAAACAAAGCCCCAAAAGAGAGAAGCCAACAATAGGCTATACAAGGCCAAACCCGATGCAAATAAAATACAAACCCAACCACAAAACCCACAAAACCAGCACGACCAAAAGCATAAGCCAAGGAAAAAGCACCACAACGACCGAAAAAGAGTACCAAGTGACAACAGAGCAAAAGGCTTACAAGATGAAGACCTCAAAGACCCCATTCTAACCTTTCTTCTTGAATTCCGGACCTAGCTTTAGCCAAGCTGTCAGCTAAAGAGTTAGAACTTCTTGGAGTAAATTTGATAGAAACCGAATTCATAGACATGAGAAATTGTCTAATATCATACACCAAATTAACAAAACTTAAGTGCCCAACACCCTCACCATTAATCCAAGAAACCACCGATTTAGAATCACTCAAAATTGTAATGTTGCGGTTCAAAAGAAGCATACCATAAGATATCAAAGCGCAAGCTCTATGGATAGTTAAGACTTCGGCCATATTTGAATCAACAAGGCCAATAAAGGACGAAAATAAGCATAATATCTTACCACTCGCATCACGTAAAACTCCTCCAATTCCAGCCAAACCCGGATTTCCTTTAGCAAAGCCATCCACATTGAAAATGAGGTCATGATCCATATGAGTGAGGGGACCAAGAGCAAGGCAAAATAACCTTAGTATATTGCCTATCAACACACCTCATTTCAACGTCAAGAATGAGGATAGTTAAGTCTTCATTAGAGCCTGCACCAAAATTTTTAAACCACCAGGCCACTCTAAATCTTATAGGATCCAAAGCCAAAGAAAAGTTTGCATCCTTACTACCAAATACCAAACAATTGCGGTACTCCCAAATAGTCCAACACACCGCACAAAACAACACATTCCAAGCCCTCTTTCTAGACTTAGAATGACACAAACCTGACCAGCCTGCCATCCAACCAGAGAAGTCTCCATTTCTGCATGAGCTTGTCCCCCACCAGTCCATAGCCATCAACCATAGCTTCTAAGACTAGACATAATGTAAAAACAAGTGATTTATAGACTCCAACTCACTTCCACACAAAGAACATTTGGTAGAAGTCAGTTGAACCATACCAAAATTACACAGAACTTCTCTTACCAATATTCTACCTTTGAGCAGCTGCTACAAAAATACCACAACCTTCGAAGGAACAATGCCAAGCCAAAGAAAAGGACAGACCACAGAATTGAGCATACCCCTCATATCCTCCAAGCACCTTCGGAAAGATTTGATTGAAAAGCACCCATTGTACAAAAAGTCCAAGCCAAAGCATCCAGAATACCATATCTAATAGAAATGATGTTTAAGGCAAGCAAAAAACAACTCCATTGGTCAATTTCCCAATCAAAAAGCGATCTTCTTAACTTCACATCCCATATCCAACACGATCCATCCCTTCTCCCAAACTCTCCAATCATACCTCCTTTATTCGTAGCCAAAGCGTAAACCCTTAGGAAAGCATTCATCAAAGGAATAAAATCCCAACATAAATCCTTCCAAAATCTCACCCTCTCACCTAGACCGACAATCACCTAGAAACCCTTTTTAATAATACTGGCAGATACTTTCCTTTGAACAAAAAGCTTGTTCACTAATTTAATAAAAGGAGAGCATGACTTCATATCATGAAAATCCCATACTATGCCATCATACCTCAAACCATACTTTGCACTCATCACCTTCTTCCACAAAGAAGAATGCTCCCTCCCAAAGCACCAAATCCATTTTGCCAACAAACTAACACATTTATCCTTGATCTAACCAATGCCAAGACCCCCACACCTCTTGCTTTTGCATACTGAAACCCAATCCACCGCATGAACTTTTTTCTTCTTAATGCCATCGTTCCAGAAAAAATCCCTCTGAAGCTTTTCCATTCTTTTAGCAACCACAACCAGAACACCAAAAACTGACGTATAATAAGTTGGAAGACTTGATAGGACAGCCTTTATGAGAACAAGCCTGATTGAACCAAAATTGGTATGATTTTGGCCCTCATTTCCTTCTTTTTATGCTTGATTCTCGTGTAATGTCCCTGTGTTTAATATCATTAAATCGAGTGTTTCAGGTTATTTAGGCCTCAAAGGCATTTGTCAAGAAGAAAAAGGAATTTGGTGCAAACAGGAGCACAAGGTCGTGAAATAGGGTATTGTCACCCTTTGATGAAGCAATTGTCGCTATGGTGATAGAGAGATGCAATTCAAAGCAAAACATCACCATGAGTGTCACCATGGCGACAGAAGGATTATTTCCAAGAAAATCAATTAGGTGTATTGTCGCCATCAGAGGTCGTCATGGAGACATTAAAGGACAAATGGCGACAAAGAAGAAGCAAGTTGTCGCCACCAGAGGTCGCCATGGCGACATTAAAGGATAAATGATGACAAAGAAGATGTAAGGTGTCGCCATCAGAGGTCGCCACGGCGACATAGAAGGACAAATGGCGACACACTGGCCACAGAAAGAAAAACTTCCAACGTAGGAATTCCAGCGTTGGAATGTCAACCATTCAAGAGGGGTATTCTTGTCCTTTCATGCCTATTTCATACCATAACTTTCCAACCCTATAAATATATCACTATTTTCCTCTTTTGAAGAAAACTTGGTAATTCTTGACAACCAAGAAACCTCATTTCTACCATTCATAATCCCTCAATTTCTCCTCTATCTTAAACTCAACATCTAGATTACCTTCCCCCAATCATTCCTCTCTTTCCACCTTTTCCACCCATTTCCTTTGTCACTTTCCATATGACTCCACCTATCTAGACACATCCTCAACACCCACTCTGTAAGATCCTTTATTTTAATTGGCTTGATTCCATTGCAAAACTCTCTATATTTGTATTAGTTGTTGCTTAGGTGATTCTTGGAAGAAAGAAGCCTCAAAGGTGAAGAAGCAACATCTTGTGCAAATTTTGTCTTCAAGGGGAACATTGCATACTTGGATGCTAAGGTATCAAGATTCTTCTTCCTCCTCTTACAAGGCATTAAGACACACACACAAATCATTTACATGTGTCCCTGCATCATTGTGCATCATTTATATAGCACATTTACATGTTTTTACATGCTCATGCATTGAACTCAAATTCTCATACATTGTAGAATTGCATGTTCTAAGACTATGTCTAGGAAATGGCATACATGTGTGTCATTGTGATTATATGTTTATGTTTTATTGTTTTTGGACTTGACCATGATCTCTTATGATTCCTTATTGAGTCTCGGTCATTTCGGTTACTCATACATTTGATTTCGAGTCCAAACGATGTAGCTACTCTACTTTTCGTTCTCATTCATTGAGTTGTGTTCGTCTACGTTTTCTGAGATGAATTCTCAATCTTTTGTCAAAGTTTCATAGTCATCATTGTGCGTGAGGGAGTCATGATTCGTAATCCAAAAATGGATTCGAAATCGGAGTTTGGAGGCCCGAATACGGTCGAAGAACATGAGAGGTGTGAGGGAGAAGCAAGCATGGCCAAAGGCCATGCCTTGGCCACCCCGTGTGGAGGCCGTGTGACCCACGGCCAGACCACCCCTCTGGTCCCATGGGCCACACGCACCCCACATGGGCCTTGGCTGATGTGGCTTCTTTTGATTGGCCAATATTTTCCCTCTCTCTCTCTCTTCCTTTTAAATATTTCCATTCCCTCCCATTTTCATTTTAAGAAGAAAAATATAGAAATCCCATCAGAATTTTCTCTCCAATTTTTCTCAACTTCCAAACACCATAACTTTCTCATACGAAGTCGGATTTGAGTGATTCAAGTTGGAGATTGTTTTTAATCGAGTCCTCTACCTTTTTCAAGTGGTCTTGCAGCTGTTTGATCGAATTTTGTGGTGGTTTCACTGTCAAAAATGAACCAGCTTGTGATTGCAAGGTAGAGTTCATATCTTTGAGATTTCTTCTTTTATAACCTTCAATTTGCTTGGGGTTTCTTCTTCTATATGTATGTGTATGTATGGTGAATGCTATTGAGAAAGATAGCTTCATAATCAATACTAATCAAAAGTCTAATTAGAGACATATGTGAACTAGTTTCTTGAATTCTAGGTTTTTCACATGATTGAAAGTTGTATTGTGATTAGTTTGATATCTAGGATTATTTGTGACTTGATTGAATCATTTTATGATTAATAATCCTTGAAATGTGCTTTGATCCTTTAATTGAATAATTCTAGGATTAGCACATTTGATTTTGTATTTAAAGCTAATTAGGATTTAATTGGTTATTGTGAATATATTTGCTCTAAGTATTTGCTAGAATATTCATCGATCATATCTTGTCATTCTAGCATTTTTTTTATTGTTTGTATTCTAAAGTCTTGAATATATGCTTAATGAACATGCTTAGTTTTCAAGCTTTAGCAACATGAATTGAATCTAGGTTTTGGCATGTTTTAGGTGTTTTGCATGCTCTAGATTTTTGTTCATGTTTAAGGTCTAGACATCCTTGTCTTGTGTGCTTTGTTGCCTATGTCTAGATCTTCATGGAGTGTACCTTATACATACATTTCATATGCTTATGCATCATTTTGTGTGGTGTCATGTTTTGGATCATGAACTAGAAAAATATACATTGTGTGTTCATTGATTATTTCTAGTTTCCATAGGATGTATTGATCATATATTCTATCTTGCATGTGTTTGCATCATTTGCATCACTTAGATCATTTTCCTTGCATAAGGTGGAAGTCTCATCTTGAAGTGAGTGAAGCTTCAATTTGAGCAAGAAGACGTGGCTAGAAAAGTGTTCTGGATAGCCAAACAAAAGTCTTAGCTAGGAGTGTGGTACTCCAAATGGTTGAGCTAGGGAAGCTTGACTAGGATCCTTGTGATCTAGATAGCTAAGCAAGGAAATCTTCCTAGAGGCTTGAGAGCCTTGGATAGGAAGTTTCTTCCTAGAGGTGTAGGACACATCTTCGATAAGGAGTAGGCTTAGTGATTCACTAGCCCGAGGGTAGATTAGGATTTGATAGCTTGAGGTGGATATCATAGTGTTGATAGCCTTGAGTGTGTATGTCCTTTTCATATAGTGGATTTGCTTTGCCGGCGGTTGTGGATTCAACCCGTGGATGTTTCCTCTTCGGAGGTTTACCACGTAAAAATCAATGTGTCAAATGTCTCTATCTCTATCTCTTTATATTTGTATGTTTGTTTTATATAACTTGTTTATGATCTTAATTTTCTCACATCCTTGTAAACATGTTATTGATAAAGAAAGAGGTGCACACATTGTTTGTTGAATCAACATTTGTTTCTTGTATCTTGTAAGTGTATGAACTTTGTATCTTGCAATATTCTATATCAAGTTGTAAAGGTTTTACTTATTGATTTTTCATTGTAATATTCATAATACAACTTGTGGAATGTACTCTTCATTGAATATACTTGTATATGATATACATTGTTTCTTGGTATATATTTTGTAGACTAAGGGTGGTGAATTGAGCATACTTGAGCAAATCGTTTTCTCATAACAATATTGTTTGCACACTCTTTGCACAAGATTCAAGCAAGGAAGCTCAAGGAAAGATCAAGCTTACAAGAGAGATCCAAGGGTGATTTCTCTCCATTTTACTTCCTTTTCTTGTTTGTATTTATGTGTAAAAAAAACCCTCATTTTAGGGGGATGATTTGAGAGACTTTTTGGACATGAGTATTTATTAAAGCTTTGAATATTATGTTTGCATGATTTAAGTTCTATTTACTTTTTAGTTATATCTTGCACTTATGTGATTAAATGAGTATTGACACACTTGTTGATTACAATCTTTGTAGGATTTATTTGTGAAAAAATTGATTGAGTTATTGACACACTTGATTGATTATAGCACATAGTGAATAGGATAGGCTTTTGGAGAGGTGATCAACCTCGATTGCCTAGGCCATTTGATCGTCACTAACCGATCATGCCGTGACCGCCTCTCATTAATCGGTTAGGCATTGTGGTGGGAAGTTGTTTAAGGTTCGTAGTGACGGTCTAAAAAACACTTTTGAATGAGATCGGTCCTTGATTATGTAGATAGTGCATTAAAGAAGCCATGTATGAATTTCTCATAGTCCATTAGCTACTCTATCATTTCCCTAGAATTCCTATTAATTGTTTAGTTCATATCTCTTATCTAGATTTGTTGAGCATTCTATTTTATTAGTTTTATTAGGTTTATTTTACATGTATGTTTGATGGCTTAACAACCCATTCACTCATCCATTTATCTATGATTTATTTTATTGCATTTAGATCAGTTAATTTATTCAACTAATCATTCTAATTCCCTATGGAACGAATCTTACTTACCACTTTACTAATTTTCTATCTAAGTGGATTTTTAAGTGATGAAATTGGTTTTCAAAACGATCACACATTAAAACGTATTTTGTTGAGTAGCACAACGACGGCTCATCAAAGTCTTCCACCCTTAGACATAAAACCTCTTTTCCACGGAGCCAATCTATCTTTCACCTTTTTGATGACCGGATACCACATGGCTTCCCTACTAGATTTGCCACCCAACGGCAACCCTAAATACGTAATCGGCAATGAAAACGAAAACACCTGAAAGCACAATCCCAATCTTCATCCCTCGGATGTTTCTTTCCAATTTTAACAAGGCAAGACTTATGAAAGTTAATTTTGAGGCCAGATACCAGCTCGAAACATCTTAAAATCCGTTTGGCAGTCAGAAGATAATCCATACTAGGTTCAATGAAAAGCATCATATCATCGGCAAATTGGAGATGTGTTAAATGAACCACATCATTATCAAAACCAATACCTCTAATCAAACCCTTCTCTCTAGCTTTCACAAACATACAACTTAGCACTTCCACAACCAACTTAAATAGAAAAGGGGATAATGGATCCCCTTGCCGAAGGCCTCTATCAGTCAAAAACTCCTTCGTCAGACTACCATTAACCAAAACTGACAACAAAGGAGAAAAGACACAACCCCGAATACAATTAATCCACTTAAAACCAAAACCCATCAAGCTCATTACTTCAAACAAAAATTCATGATTAACACTATCGTATGCCTTCTCAAAATCCAATTTAACTAGAAGACCACCCTTATCCTTCTTCTTCCAAGTATGAATTACCTCATCAGCTATCACAAAGCTATCTACAATCTGTTTACCTTTCACAAAAGCCATTTGGAACGGACTAATAATCATATCCATCACCCTCTTCAATCTATTAGCAAGCACTTTTGCCAAAATTTTATATGCTACCCCAACCAAACTAATGGGCCTATGATCCTTCAAAGACAACGGATTCAGAACCTTCAGCACCAAAACTAAAAATGTTCTATTCAGATGCTTTACCACCAAACCATCATTATGAAATTCCTCCATGAAACCCAAAAAATCATCTTTTACAACCTCCCAATTGGACAAAATAAAATTCAAATTAAATCCGTCTAGACCCAGAGCTTTATTACTGATGGATAAAATCGAGTTATAAAAACCTAACTTGTAAGTGCACGAATCGTGAGATAAGTACAGCGACAGGTAGGGATCATTCCCACAAGGAAAAGTGATTTATCGACTAAAACTAATTCTAATTAAGGCTAAGCAAGTAACAGTAACCAAGAGATTTTAGAGTGATTGATTGATTGAAGATTAAAACTATATTAAACTAAGAAAGTGGTTAACAACAATATGTGAATGTGATCAAGAGGTAAGAGGACTAGGTCATAAATGCTCCGCAACTACGTTTACTCAATGCTTCAAATTGACTTTGATAAAAGATGTTAATCAAGTTAAGGGTTCGTTCTTAAATTATGTATGATTGTTACCATATGGTCCTGGAATGAATAAAGTATTCTCAATTACAATTTACCTCAATATCCTGCATATAAACTATAACCGAAAACCCATTAAGCACAAACCAATTATTTCTCATTTACAGTTTACCTCAATCCTGCGTATAAACTATAACTGAAAACTCATTAAGCACAAACAAAGTATTCTCAACTACAGTTTACCTTAATCCTACGTATAAACTATAATCGAAAACCCATTAAACACCAACCAGGTATTTCTCAATTATAGTTTACCTCAATCCTGTGTATAAACTATAACCAAAAACGCATTAAGCACAAGAACAAGCGAACCAAAACTTACGTGCAATATCCTGCTATGATAAATTTTACCCATTCAATTGAATATTGGCTGAGAATGGTGAAACCCACTCGCATATCTACCTTTATATTATCAAAAACCCTAAATTCAAGCCTAGCATAACCCATGCATCAACAAGAATAAATAATCATGATATAGAATGAATTGAATGAATCAAAACTTGAATTAAGAAAATATAGTCAATTCTAACAAAGAGTATACATAGAGGTTCACATTGATTCCCTAGTATGGAGTTAGTTACACATAGCTGAAATAAAGAGAAGAGAGAAGTGATTGATAAAACCCATGGAAACTGTTGATACTCTTCCAATCTCTAATGCTGAAATCTTATTCTTCATCTTCGAATCTTCTATTTGTAAGGATGGATGAGAGATTTAAGTGATTTTTGTTTGTGCAAGATGTTTCTCCCTGTTGGAGACGAGCCCGCGCAGACCTAGATAAAAATCATCTATTTATAGTCACGGGCCACTGGGCAGAAAAAAACCCTTTTTCTTCACGGAATTGCCAAACCGCTGCCACAACCACAGTGGTATCGGCAATGGTTTTCTATATTTTGGGAACGTTACGTATGTGAGAGCGCTCAGGCAGCAGTTCAGACAGCGGTTTCCTCTGCTCCATTAATCGCTGTGACAAATGATGCCGAAATTAGCAGCAGTATTGACAGTGTTTTGTCTATTTGCAGAAAAGATCCTTGGATTCTCAAAAATAGCAATTTTCATCTGAAATTCTTCAAACTCAACAATTTGATCTAATAACCTGTTGTTAACCGCCAAAATTGGCGGAGGACCAAAGAAGAATTTTCCACCTCGACACAAGAAGGCTATAACAGTACCCAACCCGGATACCATGACAGAGTGAACCCCGGTTAACCCCAACACATACCTCCACCAGCGGGATCCACCCCGCCAAGCATCTTAGCTCAACAAAGAAGCCGAGAGCCAAAAATTCTCACTAGAACTCACGACGAGATCAAACCCGGCTATAACCGGGCTTCCTATGGCCCCCGCTACACCCCGATACAGCTTCCTATGGACCCCGCTACACCCCGATATAGCGTCCTATGGACCCTGCTGCACCCCGACACGGAGTTCTATTGATCACCTTACTACAAAGCTGGTTAGATGTCCCCCTACTGCCATCAGTAGGATGCTAACTAGATGTAGGCAGCCCGCTAAGACAGAAGAGCACCAGGAAGCAGCATCTTAAACTTCAAGAACTAAAAGCTCCACAACGAGCCAGTAAAACGTCACCGTACAAAGGAGGAATATTCCTTCCCGCCAAAGAGTCCTAATTTGAACAGAGCATTACAGTAGGAGTCCTACTAGGAAGGAAAGTGATTGACTCCTCCTAGGAAGGAAAGACTGAATTCAGCGCATTAAAGCTCCGATTTTATTTCCTAAAAAGGAGGATCCTGCAAGCGGCCAAACCCTAGTCCGAGATTGTAGGAGTGCATGGCAAGCAAACAGGACCTATATATACAACAACTTATTCATCGCGAAAGGGGGGAGAACCCTAGACTCTACTGATCGACCGGCACAGATTGACCTCTACCACCATCCCACTTATCGACCGAAATCTCCATGTCACAACCATAATCCATATTTTCATTCAAAAACTTTCATGTAATCTAGTGTTTTAATAGATTTATGGTCAGTGTATTCATGTAACGGAGAAGAGAGATCAATAAGACGAATTCCAATTCAATTTCACGTATTCTTTACCATGCATGCATTGACAGGGACCTAGTCGGTATCGAACCACTTGATACCCCTCCGGCCAGGATCAATCTCGATCTTGACCCTTTAAAGTGGTTATTTGGATTATCGTCCTTTTAACGATTTTCGGATAACACTTTTGGCGCCGTCTGTGGGGAAAACAAATCTCCCAACCATTGTTTAGCAACAGCTTACTTCCACCCAGAAATATTCAGAATGAGACTCCGATCCTCCCAGGGTCATCCCGAACCATCAGGGCTCCAATCCCTTGCCTCCACTGAAAGAGCTCAGAGGCGGGGTAAGGGTATCAGGAGCGAAAATCCTCCGCCAGTGCCCCTACCGGCTGCAGACCCTGTCCCTCAAAACCCCGCGGGGCAAGGGGTCAATCGAGAGGTCTTAGAGCAGCACGCAGCAACCTACGTAGAAGCGATCCAGCTCCGGATGATGGCCCAGGGAATCCCATTCGAAGCAGCCGGGATCCAGGACGATGTCAGACCAAGCACTCGGGCTCCAGTCTTCGACCGATTGGGCCCCCCTCTCCCAGTCCGACAGGCGGATCTCAGACCACGACTGGTAAAATCCACGATTGAGGTTCCTCCCAGGAAGATTCAGTCCCCACCAAGACCGCGGTCCAAGGAGAGGGAATCCCGTCCCAATTCTGAAGAAAGTGCCAAATCTCGGAGGATTTCCAGGGAGAGGCATCAAAGAGTTAAGTGAAAGGAGGTAGTCATCGATTCCGAATCTTCGGATGATGAAATTTCGGTAGCACGATCCGGAACTAAGAAGTCTCAGCGCTTGGAGGACCAAATGACGAGAATGGCAAAGGAGTTGGAGCAGCTAAAAAAGGGAAAGCATCAGGGGATCCAGAAGAATCCTTTGGGCGAGATGAATGCACCATTCTCCAAGAGAGTTAGGGAGGCGGGGCTACCCCCCAAATTCAGGATGCCTTCAGAAAAGTATTCTGGAACAGAAGACCCCGTCAGCCACCTGGAAAGCTTCGTACACCAGATGGAGGTCCAGAGTGCAACCAGGATAGCCATGTGCAGGATGTTCCCTTCAACTCTAACAGACTGTGCCAAGACATGGTTCAGAAAGTTGCCACCAGGTAGTGTTGATTCTTTCTCCAAACTTACCAAAGCTTTCTGTGCACAGTTTCAAGGAATCAAACCCCGTCCCAAGGATCCTATCCTACTGCAGTATGTAGTTCAAGAACGAGGTGAAACTCTGAGATCTTATGTGGAGAAATTCCACAAAGAGGTCGTCCAGATGGGTGTGTTCAATGAGAAGGAAACGCTAGCAAATTTTCGGAGGAATTTGTGGGCTGGCAGACTGTTCCGATCTTTCGCCAAGCATCCTCCTGAGACGTACCAGGAAGCCTACAATCGGGCTCTGGAACAGGTGGACATTGAGGAACAACTCCGGATTAAGATTGAACATGATGAAGCCCGGTTAGCACCACGCCCAAAAAAGGAAGCTCCAAAACCTGCCCCAGCTAGGAAATTTCAGAATCAACCTCCAAACCGGTTGACATACAGGCCGCCTCCTATTCCTTCGTACCAAGAGAGGTACCCGGTCAGGAGGTCGCCCCCCAGAGAGCTCCCCTTGAAGGATGTATCCAGAATAACGAGGGAGGAAGAAGGATATAACCACTATACTCCTCTCAACGCGTCACGGGAAACTATCTATCTCGCCATTCGAGACAAGGGACTACTCAGAAAGCCGGTTCCCATAAAAATCCCGGTAGACAGGAGGAATCAATACAAGTATTGCGACTTCCATGAAGACGTGGGGCACAACACCTCAGAATGCTACAGTCTCCGCAATCAGATAGAAGCACTGGTCAGGGGAGGACTCCTGACCGAATTTTTACAACGGGTACGAGATAGCATCAAAGAAGGAAAGCAGGTTCAAAGCGGGATGCAAGAAGCAGCAGAAAGGAGGAGAGAAGGAGAAAAGGATCTAATGCAGCAGATCCAGGTGATTCACACCATCAGTGGGGGCCCCACCTTGGCTGGAACCTCCAACAATTCAAGGAAGAACCACGCAAGGAAGATTCCCAGGCTTAACACTGACCATGAGATCCTGAAGGTCAGTGGCGGACCCCGAGATCTATCCCACTCGACCAAGATCATCTTCACGGAGGAGGATGTCTTCAATACGGTACAGCCACATGATGACCCCATGGTCATAACAGTGCAGATCGCTAACTGCCTCGTGCACCGCGTCTTGATTGATACGGGAAGCAGCGTGGATATTCTGTTCAAGGGGGCTCATGAGCAGCTTAACCTGAAGAATTCTTGCTACAACAGTTGCACCTCTCTACTATACGGATTCACAGGGGACTCCGTAATGCCGATGGGAACAAAGATACTGCCAGTGATAGTCGGAGAAGCTCCTCTTCAGCAGAACATAATGACGGAGTTCGTCGTGGTGGACACCCCATCTGCGTACAATGCAATTCTAGGAAGGCCTTTCTTATCAGGGATTAGAGGAGTACTGTCCATCTACCACAACGTGATGAAGTTTCCAGTAGGATCGGGAGTAGGAGAAGTAAGAGGAGACCAGCAGGCAGCCCAAAACTGTTATGCGGTATCAACTAACCCCGCTGCATTGGCTAAGCAATGCGCATTAGTGGCCAGCTACCCAAGTCAGAGAACGACCGAACAGGATGATTATGTTTTAGAAGAAGGAGAAGTACCAGACATAATCGTGGAAGAGTCAGAAGAAGAAGAGCGAGGTTGGGCCAGTGGGAACCCCGTGGAGCAGCTAGAGGAAGTCCAGATCCGGAGGGAGGACCCAACAAAGACAGTAAAGGTGGGAGAAGGTCTAGACCCAGAGGTGAAAAGTAATTTGATAGAGCTTCTCAGAGAGTACAACGACATCTTTGCTTGGGGTCATGAGGAGATGCCCGGCATTCCCCCTGGCCTGGCTTCCCATAGGTTGGCAGTGGATGCCACCTTCAAGCCGGTAAAACAGAAAAGAAGACACTTCAACACAGAACGGAATGCCGCAGTCCAAGAAGAAGTTGACAAGCTCTTGAAGGCCGGATTCATCAGGGAATCCTGGTACCCTGAATGGATCGCTAACGTGGTCATGGTTACCAAATCCAACGGAAAGTGGCGGATGTGCGTGGACTACACCGATCTCAATCGGGCTTGTCCCAAAGATAGCTTCCCTCTACCAAAGATAGACCAGCTCATTGACTCCACTGCAGGAAATAAGCTCCTAAGTTTCATGGACGCTTTCTCGGGGTACAATCAAATCATGATGCACCCTTCAGATCAAGACAAGACTAGCTTCATCACTGGACAAGGCCTCTACTGTTACAAGGTAATGCCATTCGGACTCAAAAATGCAGGTGCCACCTACCAGCGCATGGTGAATAAACTATTCAAGGAACTGATAGGGAGATCCATGGAGGTATACATAGATGACATGATCACTAAGTCTCCAGAAGCAAAACAACATGCAGGGGACTTGCGCCAGACCTTCCAGATAATAAGGCAGAACCAGATGAGGCTGAACCCCGCTAAGTGTGCATTCGGGGTGGCAGCAGGCAAATTCTTGGGATTCATGGTGCATGAAAGGGGAATCGAGGCAAATCCTGAGAAGATCAAAGCCATTTTAGATCTCGAATCTCCTACAAACCTCAAGCAGGCGCAAGGGTTAGCCGGGCGGATAGCGGCTTTAAACCGGTTCATATCCCGCTCCACAGACAAGTGTCTCCCCTTTTTTAAAGTCATCAAGCAGGGGAAAAAGATGAAGTGGGACGAGCAGAGCGAGCAGGCCTTCCAGGCTCTAAAGGGATACCTGTCAAGCCCGCCGCTATTGGTAAAACCGATCCCGGGTGAAGAACTTCTACTCTACCTAGCAGTTTCCGAAGCAGCAACTAGCGGGGCCTTGGTGAAAGAATGCAGTGACGGGGTACAGAGGCCGATCTACTACGTGAGTCGGGCTCTTACAAAGTCCGAGAAGAATTATACCTTGCTAGAAAAACTCGCCTACGCCTTAGTAACAACATCCAGAAAGCTCCGGCCTTATTTTCAAGCCCACACCATCGCGGTCGTCACAGATCAGCCTTTGAGACAATTTCTCCAGAGACCGGATGTTTCAGGCAGACTGGTTCTGTGGGCCCTAGAGCTCACACAGTTTGACATCAAGTACAAGGCGAGAACCACGATCAAAGCTCAAGCCCTGGCGGACTTCATAGTGGAATTTGGCCCGACCCAGAACCAAGGTGTGTCGGCAGACCCAGACCCGGATCAAGCCCTTCTGGAATGGCCCATAGACAACAAGATATGGATTCTTTACACGGATGGAGCATCGAACCAGTCGGGATGCGGAGCCGGGATCGTCCTAATCGACCCCGCGGGAATTGAAGTAAGTCATTGCTTCAGGTTTGAATTCAGAGCCACCAACAACGAAGCGGAATACGAGGCTTTGCTAGCAGGAATGAAGGTAGCAGGGGCTCTGGGGGCCGAGTATCTTCAAATCAAGAGCGATTCACAATTAGTGGTCAACCAGGTGACAGGATTATACCAAGCGAAGGGTGACAACATGATAGCCTATCTGGCTAAAGTTCAGGAGGCTATGAAGAGGTTCAAAGGTGTAAAAATAGAGCAAGTGCCTAGGGAGAAAAACCATCGCGCGGACGTTTTAGCCAAGATTGCCACAGAAGAGGGACACGCTCTACCAAAAGGGGTCCCCCTTCAGTTGGTTCCTTTCTCCAGCATAGCGAAAGAGGCAGAAGTCCTCCCAGTAAGCCGCCTCCCGTGTTGGATGGATCCGATAGCAGACTATCTCCACAGCGACATTCTCCCAGCAGATCCGGATCAAGCCCGTCGGCTCAAGAGGACAGCTACCCGATACTGCTTAGTAGAAGGACACCTATATCGTAAGGGAAAATCTCTCCCTCTGCTCAGGTGTCTCCATCCCGATGATGCGCACTGGGCGCTCAGTGAGGTTCATTCTGGGGATTGTGGTAACCACGTGTCAGGGGAAACTTTGGCTTACCAGGTAGTTAGGATGGGCTACTACTGGCCGACTATACACCAGGACGCAAGGCAGTTCGCGCGATCCTGCGAGGCTTGCCAGAAAACAGCCAACCTTCATCATCTCCCTCCAGAGAGGCTCTCCTCAATCAGCACTCCCTACCCCTTTGCCATCTGGGGACTAGACTTGATCGGGCCACTTCCCACTGCACCCGGCCAAGCCAAGCACGCGGTAGTGGCGATAGATTACTTTACTCGGTGGGTGGAAGCTAAGGCACTCACCCGGATAACCGAAGAAAAGACCACCAACTTTGTCAAGGAACACATAGTCTGCCGTTTTGGCACCCCGATGGCCATCATAACTGATTTAGGAAAGCAGTTTGACAATGCCAACTTCCGAGAATTCTGTGCAGACCGGAGGATCAATCTCCGTTTTGCTTCGGTGGCCCATCCTCAAACCAACGGGCTGGTCGAAGCAACCAACAAGACCATCAAGAAGCTCCTAAAGAAAAAGCTCCAACAGAAGAAAGGATTATGGGTGGCAGAATTACCCAATGTACTTTGGCCCTACAGAACAACTAGGCGGACAGCAACCGGAGAGACCCCCTACTCCCTGGTATTTGGGGCAGAAGCGGTCTTGCCCATCGAACATAAGCTCATATCTTTTCGGGTTCAAAATTATGAGCCAGTAGATAATGAGGCCAAATTGAGAGCTAGCTTGGACCTGTTGGAGGAAAAACAAACCAAGGTCGCAGAGAAGGTGGCCGTATACCAGAGCAAGATAGCCCGACACTTCAACAAGAAAGTGAGGGCCCGAAATTTCAAAGAAGGAGATTTGGTTCTCAGGAAGGTGACCCAGAATACAAGAAGAAGGTCAGACGGGGTACTAGCCCCTAACTGGGAGGGTCCATACTTGGTTAAGGCATCACTCCGGGGTGGTGCTTACAAGCTCGAAGACATGGAGGGTTACCCGGTGGATCATACATGGAATGCCGATCATCTTCGGAAATTCTATCCTTAAGAAACTGTGCTTGTACCTAACGGAATGCTCACCCCGAGTTTATATTTGTACCGTTTGGGAAATTAAATAAAAGCAATTCTTTCTTCTTTATGATTCTCCTGAGTCCAGTGCCCGATTATCTCCTACTGATATCACCTACAGGATCATCATCACGGAATCTCCTCAAGACCAGGAAATAGCCTCAGGGCGTTCCTGATGCCTTGGACTGGGTCAAGCCCGCCAAGAGGATCTCCATTGCTAAAGCTCCTCAAGACCAGGAAATAGCCTAAGGGCGCTCCTGATGCCTTGGACTGGGTCAAGCCCGCCAAGAGGATCTCCATTGCTAAAGCTCCTCAAGACCAGGAAATAGCCTCAGGGCGTTCCTGATGCCTTGGACTGGGTCAAGCCCGCCAAGAGGATCTCCATTGCTAAAGCGCCTCAAGACCAGGAAATAGCCTAAGGGCGCTCCTGATGCCTTGGACTGGGTCAAGCCCGCCAAGAGGATCTCCATTGTTAAAGCGCCTCAAGACCAGGAAATAGCCTAAGGGCCCTCCTGCTGCCTCGGTCGGGGAATACCCTCCTCTGAGAAGCCTGGTGCTAAAGTGGCCTTAGTTGCCTACCAGGATAGCCTTGGTCGGGGAATACCCTCCTCCGAGAAGCCTGGTGCTAAAGTGGCCTTAGTTGCCTACCAGGACAGATTACAGTAAGAGTCGGGCTGCCTCAGGGTACCTGGTTTCTTACTTCGCCTCAAGACCAGGAAATAGCCTCAGGGCGCTCCTGATGCCTTGGACTGGGTCAAGCCCGCCAAGAGGATCTCCATTGTTAAAGCGCCTCAAGACCAGGAAATAGCCTAAGGGCGCTCCTGCTGCCTCGGTCGGGGAATACCCTCCTCTGAGAAGCCTGGTGCTAAAGTGGCCTTAGTTGCCTACCAGGATAGCCTTGGTCGGGGAATACCCTCCTCCAGGAAGCCTGGTGCTAAAGTGGCCTTAGTTGCCTACCAGGACAGATTACAGTAAGAGTCGGGCTGCCTCAGGGTACCTGGTTTCTTACTTCGCCTCAAGACCAGGAAATAGCCTCAGGGCGTTCCTGATGCCTTGGACTGGGTCAAGCCCGCCAAGAGGATCTCCATTGCTAAAGCGCCTCAAGACCAGGAAATAGCCTAAGGGCGCTCCTGATGCCTTGGACTGGGTCAAGCCCGCCAAGAGGGTCTCCATTGTTAAAGCGCCTCAAGACCAAGAAATAGCCTAAGGGCGCTCCTGCTGCCTCGGTCGGGGAATACCCTCCTCTGAGAAGCCTGGTGCTAAAGTGGCCTTAGTTGCCTACCAGGATAGCCTTGGTCGGGGAATACCCTCCTCCAGGAAGCCTGGTGCTAAAGTGGCCTTAGTTGCCTACCAGGACAGATTACAGTAAGAGTCGGGCTGCCTCAGGGTACCTGGTTTCTTACTTCGCCTCAAGATCAGGAAATAGCCTCAGGGCGTTCCTGATGCCTTGGACTGGGTCAAGCCCGCC
The DNA here is from genome assembly GCA_954870605.1 of Acer campestre. Classification (NCBI taxonomy): domain Eukaryota; kingdom Viridiplantae; phylum Streptophyta; class Magnoliopsida; order Sapindales; family Sapindaceae; genus Acer; species Acer campestre. The sequence goes on along the minus strand of OX940806.1, from coordinate 1,749,948 downwards.
AAGAGGATCTCCATTGCTAAAGCGCCTCAAGACCAGGAAATAGCCTAAGGGCGCTCCTGATGCCTTGGACTGGGTCAAGCCCGCCAAGAGGGTCTCCATTGTTAAAGCGCCTCAAGACCAGGAAATAGCCTAAGGGCGCTCCTGCTGCCTCGGTCGGGGAATGCCCTCCTCTGAGAAGCCTGGTGCTAAAGTGGCCTTAGTTGCCTACCAGGATAGCCATGGTCGGGGAATACCCTCCTCCAGGAAGCCTGGTGCTAAAGTGGCCTTAGTTGCCAACCAGGACAGATTACAGTAAAAGTCGGGCTGCCTCAGGGTACCTGGTTTCTTACTTCGCCTCAAGACCAGGAAATAACCTCAGGGCGCTCCTGCTGCCTTAATAGGGAAATACCTTCCTCCAAGAAACCTGGTGCTAAAGTAGCTTTAGTAGCCTACCGGGACAGATCTACAGTAACATCGGGGTGACTCATCGGGATACTTCACCTTTTATTCTCCCGCTTGCTACCCCAACAGCGGACCAGCAGTCAGAAAGAGACTTAGAAGTTCATCCTCAGCAGGACGAATTGTTCGTAAGGAGAAGGACTTTTCGAATGACTTCTATAACACTTTATACTGTGATGCGTTTAAGGGAGTCCGATTAGAGGAAGATATGATTTTACCCCAGTGGTTCTTACGGTTATACGCACATATTCTATCCTTATTTCCCATCGGGGTCCAGTCATCATCCTTGTTATTCATCGGGGTCTGAGCATTCAACAGGATTCCAAGCATCAACAACTTTATATGCAGTGAGAATTTTCTAAGTACAAAGTAAACAAGACACAGTATTCAGAAAAGCTGCTATATTTATAATCAGGGTGCCCAATTCCCCAATCGGGCTACAAAAAATTTTTAATAAAAAAGGGAGGCCAGACTAAGTTTCTTGTTCCTCCTCTGGATGCTCTCCTTGACCAACTGCCCCTTCTCCCAAAGGCTCAGTTGCTGCATCGTTGTGAACCGCCTCCATGGCAGAAGACCCAGACTGAATCCCTTCAACCATAGGGACCTCGGATCTAGCTGGCCCATCACCTCCTTCCACAATGACTACTCCCGAAACCGACTCGGGGTCCACCACTGGTTTTTCAATGACAGGAGGATCTAGATCAGCTCCCTCCGCGCCATCTTGTTGGACCCCAGCAGCCACGACGGTTTCTTGGCCCGGGTGAGCCATTTCCTGTGGAGGGGCCTCAGCCTCTTGATTCCCTCCAGCTAACCGGGCAGCCTTAGCCATAATTTGCCCCCGGTCCCAGTTCAAGGTTGCCCTGAGGTCGAAAGAAGGAGGCAAAGCTGTAACTACCTCATAGCAGGCAGTGAAATAACCATCCTCGAAAGAGGGCCCCTGGTGGGCCTTCAAATCCTCTAAGGCATCCCGCAGAAGCTGGTTCTCATCTGACAACAGCTTCTTTTCAGCTTTTATGCGATCCCTCTCCTCTCTGCGGCGCAGAGACTTGATGGTTTCTATGTCTAAGCAACGCTCCAGGCGTCTGATCATCACCAAGTCCTCCTGTCGCGCTTCTTCTGATGCCCTAGCCTCTTGAAGTAAAGGGCCACGTTTTGTTGGGTCTGGACTAGCACCTGCTGAGTTTCCTCTAACCTCGCTTGAAGACCGATATGAGTTTCTTTCAATGACAGCAGCTGTTTCTCCATGGCCAAAGCAAACTTGAAACCCTGCAGAAAGAAATAGAGTCATTACCCAGCAGAAGGAAGAAATTAAGTAGCAAGAAGGGAGTAAAAGTTTACCTCAGCCAGAACCGAAACCCCCTTGGTAACCAAGATGCCTGTAGGAAGCCTGGCCATATCTGTCAAATCTCCACCAGGGCAGATGGCCGCGAATCTAGATACCACCTCGTCAAGAGTAGCATTCCCCGACCCCGATCCAGAGGCCACACCAGCATCAAGAGCAGGAGTGTGGATAAGTGCTTCCACCACCGGGGCCCTCACAGGATCCACGGGAAAAGCTACGGCAGGAGGAGGAGCAGAAGAGATTTCAATGGAGGAGACTTTCTCTTTCTGAGCCGGCTTTTCAGAGCTCCGGGCCCTAGCCGCCCTGGCTAGTAACGCCGGGATCCTCGAACGGGAGGGAGGAGTAGAAAGGTTGCAAGCGGGAGCTTTAGCTTTAGACCCTGATGGAGCAGGAGTAAAGTCAGGAGGGGGGATGGAGTTGGAGCCTTCACGGACGGACCCCGACCTAGTCCTGACAGCCGAAGTGGGAGAAGGAATAAGGGAGGAACGAGATAGCAGGGTATTATCTTTACCCCCCGAAGAAGGGAGAGTCCCCGTGACCATCAGGGAAGCTGATACTGCCAGAAGAAAGGATGCTCAGTAAGAATCAAAAGAAGGAATATAAACATTGAGAAATAGAGATGCAGGATGCGGTTAACTCACCGGGAGAGGTAGGGGAGATCCTCAGGTACCGTTCCAAGCGGGCTCCCTCAAAGGGATCCAGAGAGGGGAATTGCAGGTTGGTATACCCTCTCTTCAGGATCCTTGTTAAAATCTCTCGGGACTCAGGAGCCAAGGTCCCCTTCACCCACTTGTCCCTCGCGGTAAACTGGGTAGGGACGGGGTACTCATACCCCCCAACTAGAGCAGTGCGCCCCCAATCGCCCTCGATCACCAGCCACTCCTCCTTCCAAGGCGCCGCATATTTCACATTCGCCCCGGGGACGACAAACTTCAAATCATTCGATGCCCTCAGGTAGAACTGACCCCGGGGTACCATGCTCGTAATGTTGAAGAGGAAGCGGAGCTCATCCAGACCTGGTTCCCGCTCAATATGATCTCTCTCGCACTGCTCCCTCCAGAGCACCAAGAACCCTGTCAGGTGCTTCCAGAAGCCCGGAGAGAGTTGGAGAGGGGCCAATTCGAGCGCGACGAGAGCTCGACGAAGAGTGGGGTGTAGTGGGAGCCGGACTCCACACTCCAGAGCGGCTCTGTGGATCAGCAAGCGGTCTGGAGGCGGGGCGTACGCGTTATAGCCTTGGGGAGGAAGGGAGAGAATAATGTACTCCGGGATTTTGTACTCTTCCCGTAGTTGATTGAGCGTATCCATTGTACAAACAGAATCGGGAATAACCCGACTATCTTGAAAGGCGGCAAAGGAGCCCGTCTGAACTCCGACCAACGCGACATCAGGACCGTCACTTTTCTCACGGCCACCAGCTTGAAAGGCGCTCGCCTCGTCACCAACCAGGACTGGGTCTTCAGGTTGATTATGAAAACCCAACCCAATTCGGGGGTTTCGGGTAAAACGGCGTCGCTGAGCCTGCGGGGTTTCCTCAGCAGTTGCATCCCCCTCTCGACCCCGTTTTTTCCCCTCTGACGTCAAGGAGTCCGTTGCAGCCTCAATCGCCTCAACATTGTCAGACGGGCGAGAGAAGGCAGGATCTGAATGAACGGGGTTCACCGTTACTGGAGGATTTTGTTCGGCAGCAACTTCTTGAGAGGAAGGGATTCGTGAAGGAGAAGCCATTGAAAGAAAAGAAGAAACTTTGAGAAAATTGGGAAAGTAAGAAAGAAAAGAGGTCAGGGAGAGTATTTTTGTTCTCGTTCGATTTTTGAAAGTCTGAAAGCTCAAAGGTGAGAAGCGCCAGTAAAACCAGTCCATTTATAAAAGAAAGAATGACGGTTACTTACTTGGAAACCGGAATCGGTGACCGGGAGGAGGGGTTTAAGGCGTTTTCCGCATTAATCGCGCCAAAACGGCTCTTTTTGAAGAAAGGGGAAACCCAATCAACAGTCGACACGTGATCAGTTATAACGGACAAAATAAGGATTTCCTTCTCTTAAGTGGAAACCTAGTCAGACAAGGGAAGAAAGGGGATAAGGTAGAAAATCCTTCAAGCAAACAAAAAGATCCTGACCCCGACCCCGACAAGGTATCAGTGTCCAAGTCAGGGGGGACTTCTGTTAACCGCCAAAATTGGCGGAGGACCAAAGAAGAATTTTCCACCTCGACACAAGAAGGCTATAACAGTACCCAACCCGGATACCATGACAGAGTGAACCCCGGTTAACCCCAACACATACCTCCACCAGCGGGATCCACCCCGCCAAGCATCTTAGCTCAACAAAGAAGCCGAGAGCCAAAAATTCTCACTAGAACTCACGACGAGATCAAACCCGGCTATAACCGGGCTTCCTATGGCCCCCGCTACACCCCGATACAGCTTCCTATGGACCCCGCTACACCCCGATATAGCGTCCTATAGACCCTGCTGCACCCCGACACGGAGTTCTATTGATCACCTTACTACAAAGCTGGTTAGATGTCCCCCTACTGCCATCAGTAGGATGCTAACTAGATGTAGGCAGCCCGCTAAGACAGAAGAGCACCAGGAAGCAGCATCTTAAACTTCAAGAACTAAAAGCTCCACAACGAGCCAGTAAAACGTCACCGTACAAAGGAGGAATATTCCTTCCCGCCAAAGAGTCCTAATTTGAACAGAGCATTACAGTAGGAGTCCTACTAGGAAGGAAAGTGATTGACTCCTCCTAGGAAGGAAAGACTGAATTCAGCGCATTAAAGCTCCGATTTTATTTCCTAAAAAGGAGGATCCTGCAAGCGGCCAAACCCTAGTCCGAGATTGTAGGAGTGCATGGCAAGCAAACAGGACCTATATATACAACAACTTATTCATCGCGAAAGGGGGGAGAACCCTAGACTCTACTGATCGACCGGCACAGATTGACCTCTACCACCATCCCACTTATCGACCGAAATCTCCATGTCACAACCATAATCCATATTTTCATTCAAAAACTTTCATGTAATGTAGTGTTTTAATAGATTTATGGTCAGTGTATTCATGTAACGGAGAAGAGAGATCAATAAGACGAATTCCAATTCAATTTCACGTATTCTTTACCATGCATGCATTGACAGGGACCTAGTCGGTATCGAACCACTTGATACCCCTCCGGCCAGGATCAATCTCGATCTTGACCCTTTAAAGTGGTTATTTGGATTATCGTCCTTTTAACGATTTTCGGATAACACCTGTAAACACTCAAACACACAATTTAGACCCCTAAAAGACTCGAGAAACAAGCAATTGATTGGAGGAATGATGATAATAAACATATACAATATTTAATCGATCAAATACCCTTAAACCTATCTTTTGCTAGCCCTCGAGCAAAACAAGAAAACAAAAAATAAAAACTAAACCTAGAAAAACAAATCCTAACTAAGCCACTTTCGTAGGGAACACGATAGCATTAAGCACATGTTACAAGCCTTTAAACCTCTAGGTGTCCCTAGTGGGAGGAGTTCTGTCTCTTAAGGGTTTACAGCTATGACACCCACAAACATATCCAGCGAAATCCTGTCATCCAAAAATACCATGATTTGTGCCCAGGTTGAGATAACATGCAACAGCCAAAAAGTAAAGACTAATACCTAGTCATATATCTGAAAACATTGCTCAATTTATAGTGAAAAGCCCAAGCTTAAACATTCTAGCTTCGAGGACACATCATCAAATGCCATAGATATAATTCGCCTCGACTCTAACTCTCACAAGATATCGCTTATATTTTCACACATAACCTAGGCAAAAACACTCATCAAGCATATGCGAATGGATTTTATGCACAAGAAATTTCAAGTTATTATCGCATATGAATATGTCATTGAAAGAACGCTTGATTTGTAAGCAAAAGATCTCATGAAAAGAATCAAACATTATGAACAAGATAATCACATGCCCAATTTCTACTATCATAACAAGGATAACCAGCAGATCAAATAGACTTACATTCAGGTTGTAATTGGGCCATTGGGCGAAGGTTTAAGAAAGAACGGAAAATTGGAATTCAACAACCTAGGATCATACCATGAGAGTCTTCCATTACCTTTTCGGTTTTACACCAGTCTCTTGGTCTCCTTTTCAATTGGAATAGCACCACTTAAATTTTTATTTATTTTTTTAGAATGAATCACCTTCTCTCCTTGTCAAACTCCTTTTTGAATAGATACAAGCTTTGCAATCTTCTTTGACTCTATTGCACTTTTTTTTTTTTTTTGAATGAATCAAAACAGATATTACAACTAATGGATTTTAGCTTCGAAACTTTTGGATTGAATACAACTCTTCTTTTCCTCGGCCTTAGCATTGAATTCTGCACACAGTTACATGCAAAACTAGTACCTTTTCTTCACTATCTCAAAATATGATCCCAAGCTATAAGGTCAGGCTTATGATATTGACTTATTTGGGTTATAGTTAATGTGGTAAAGAAAGAAACAGGCTATCAGTGTTTGGCTTCAAACAGGGCTATGGAGCACACATATAAGGTAGGAAATATTTAAGGCCTTTTAAGTAGCTAAAGCACACATAGTCTATCATCACTTCAACTGGTTCGTCTTACTCAAGATCAAAATTTAACATGTGAAATCTTTTATGATGAATGTTCTATAATGCTCAGTGCACTACCTATAGAGATCGAATCTAATGCTAAGAACCTACTGAGTGTTTAAAGAGTAGAAACAACAGGACCCTCATAGTATGTCATTTATGTAAGCTTTTTGGTTTAGTGAACTCACAAGGGTAGTCTCCACTATTAATCATGGCAATTCAACACAGCATCCTATCCACTATCATATCATAACATGTCATAAGTTTTGAAAACTGCAACGCAGTAGTACCCTAAATGGCTAGATGTTAGTCTAAACTCATTGAACAAAGCATATTATCTCTATGGCACACCTCAAAGTATCTTGTCTTGAAAGACGCTGGAACGACGGACTCTAAAATAAAACAATAATGGACTCAAAAACAACTGTTCACACCCCTAAACCTAAATCCAACATTGTCCTCAATGTATGAACTTGAAAACACATGACAATGCGGATAAAGACAAGGCAGCGAAATACTGACACAACAAAATAGTAGCAAAATCAATCATAATAAACAGAATCCACAAAGTAAATACTGAGTACCACAATGTTAAAAGCTAAAAAGAAAAGGAAAAAGAAAATAAAACAAAAGTAATGTAAAAAGAAACATATCATGTTGTAGACTCAGGTCCATCTACAGTGCCTCTAGCAGTTATCATCACGCTGCTGGCTTGGGCCAGTCCCATAAAAGTCACCTTCAAGAGGCGCAGTGAAATAAACTCTTTGCTATGCAGCGGTCTCTGGAACTGTAGCATCAAAACCTGAAACATATGAATGAGAGGGGTCAGACGGCTAGGCGGGGCGAAATGTGGCTCGATGGATCTCATCAATCGAAACCTGAATGGTGTCCAAGCGCGAGATCATGTCATTCCTCAAGCCAGCTATCTCAGTATTGACGTAGCCCATCGTCGTGGATAGCATGTACTCTACCCACTCAGATTTCTGCTGTTGTGACGACCTAGCACCTGTATCTGCCCGGTGTCAAGGCATATAATCTCCATAAATGTGCTAAGCTAGATCGTGACTCTGCTGGTCCTCAACCTGCTGATCCTACCCCTTCATGTTATCCTCCTCCCGACGCCTCTTCCGTGCAGTGAACTCACCGATCGTGAGCAGTCCATGCACACTCGCCTGGGTATTCCATGTTAACAGGGACAGTGGAGTGTTAGGCTCTGTTGTTTCATCTCTAGCGTCGTCATCCACTACTAAACCGGTTGCAGCACGCATGGCTATAATTAGGCACGGAAAGATAATGCTATTGCCCACCTGTCGCCCATAACCGTGGATCTCCTTATTAATAAAGCTGGTGACATCATAGTATCTCCCCGTCCTGATCGCATATAGTACTTGGGATACCTCCTTGAAAATCTCCCCAGTATGGCTCGTCGACTTAAGTGAAGCCGAGATGAAGAGGTTCCAAAAGCCACTGTCTAGATGTAAATCTCCCCTCAGTAATTTATGCCCATTCCATCCAGCTACACCCTCCCTACGAAATGCACACCCTAAATCATACCTGTTTGGCCAAGCTGTCTCAGAACTCTCAATCGCCAGCAGGCCATAATATTCATTGATCTTCTCTATAGAAACCACCACAGGCACTCTTCTAACCATAACTACACCATGTGTAGCAAACTGTGTGTCCACCATATTTGCATAAAACTCACGGGCTAAGGTAATGTTGGCATTACAGGGCCGACGAACATATCCAGCCCATCCTCTAGCCTTAACAGTTGCAGGGATAGGAGTCTCTCCCAACTCTTCCACAGCTATTCCTCTTTCTAAAATGAAAATGCGCTCCTTCTTTAGCCTCTCCCTATACTATGGATTCCCTACAAATGTCTGCTCAACGAGCCTCTTATCTCTCCTTCTGCTAGGGTTTAAAGGAGCATGGCCTCCTCGGATAAATGTTCTTGCCATATCTAGGGAATACACAAGCATACAAAAGCAAGTTATAATCCATAATGGGACAGAGATTTTAACAAAATTTCAGCAGCATTTCGGCAGCATAATTAGTAAACCAAACACCCACTCTGCACATCTTCCATCTCCACTCAATCAACACAACAACACACAGCATAGTATAACAATACCAATTTTAATCACAAAAATATCCAAATAAATTGCTATACTACCATGTTATTGACAATTGATAACACATGGTTGTTCCAACCAGTGCCTAACCCATAGATAATCATTAACAAACACATGTATTTGAGAATCATACTTCATATTCGAAATTCCCTAATATTTGGCCTTAAATCTGAAATACTCACTGAAGAACAATATTAGAGAATAAAAATGAAGTAATCATGCAAATAAAGGATATAAACATGTTATAATTCAAAGAGATGAAGTTTTTAGAACATACCTTGAAGCTTTGGGGTGCTTGAATGAGAATGGAAGAAGAGGGAAGAAAGAGAAAAAATAAAAATTTTGAGAGACATAGTACCAGTGTTTCGCACAAAGCGTCCTTTGAAACTTAGGGCACAACCGCTGCCACAACCGCTACCAAAGCCGTAGCGTTATGCACAGCGGTCTTCTCTGATTGGGCGGCCATCTGAAAGGTGCCAAACGCACTGTTTTATAAAGGGACCGCTGCCACATGCACAGCAGTCTGGTAGCGGTCCGAGAGCGGTTTGAATTAGATATTACCACTGCCATAACCGCATTGATTTTTTCATGATAAATAGCAATGCTCAAGGAGCGGTTTGAGGGATAGAGGTGACCGCTGCCAAAAGCGCTCTCATGCCTATGGCAACGGTTTACCATTTTTTTTTCTAAACTTGAATTCTAAATAAAGGGGACACTAAATTATGACTTGACAAAATAAAGGGGTAAAAGAAAATACCTAGGTGGGTTGCCTCCCACCAAGCATTTTATTTAATGTCTGGGCAAGACGCACAGGAGCCTTACGGCTCATTGAAGCAAGCGAACTCAGAGTCTCTTACTTCGAGTGCACACAAGTACGGCTTGAGTCTATGTTCATTAACTTTGAATTTATTCTTAAGTTCAAGACCTTCAATTTCCACAGCTCCATGCAGAAAAACTTGAGTTACTCTAAATAGACCAGCCCACCTTGATTTTAGCTTCCCTGGAAATAACTTCAACCTCGACTGATACAGAAGGACTAACATCCCCTGGTGAAACTCTTTCCGAAGGATTTTTTTGTCTTGCAATTTCTTCGTCCTTTCTTTGTATATCTTCGCATTCTCATAGGCATTGTTTTGGAGCTCCTCAAGCTCACTCATTTGCAATTTTCTTTCCTCTCCTGCCTTATCTAAGTTGAAGTTCAGCTTCTTCAGTGCCCAATAGGCATTGTGTTCCAACACTACTGGTAGATGACATGCTTTTCCAAAGACTATCCTATAAGGACTCATACCAATTGGGGTTTTGTAGGTAGTTCTATATGCCTACAATGCATCATTAAGCTTAGTTGACCAATCCCTTCGATTTGGTTGTATAATCTTCTCTAATATTTGCTTAATCTGCCTATTGCTCACTTCAACTTGTCCTGAAGTCTGAGAATGGTACGAGGTTGCCACTTTATGTTTGACACCATACTTCTTCATTAAAGAGGCAAAGACCTTGTTATAAAAATGGCTCCCTCCATCATTTATGATTGCACGAGGTGTCCCAAAGGGGTGAATATGTTTTCTTTCACAAATTTTACCACCACGTTGCTATCATTTGTCCTAGTTGCAATTGCTTCAATCCATTTCGAGACATAATCCACGGCAACCAAGATAAATGTGAACCCGTGTGAAGATGGGAAGGGACCCATGAAATCTATTCCTCACACATCAAATATCTCTACAACCAGCTGGTATGAAAGAGGCATCTCATCTCTTTAACCAATGTTCCCCGTTCTCTAGTACCTGTCACAGGAAATACAAAAGGTATAAGCATATTTAAATAAAGAGGTCCAAAAGAAACTTGATTGGAGAATTTTCAAAGCAGTATTCTTGGCACTAAAGTGCCCTCCACAACTAAGGTTGTGGCAGAATTTTAGCACTTCTTGCTATTCTTCTTCAGGGACACATCTTCAAATGATCTGATCAGCGACATATTTGAACAGGTATGACTCGTCCCAAAAATATTGCTTGGTGATGGAGGAATCTTCTTTTTGCTTGCAAGTTTAGATCAGCTGGTATGATGCCATTTGCAAGATAGTTCATTATATCTGTATACCATGGATCATTGACTCCCACATTCATCAGTTGTTCATCTGGAAAATTCTCATTGATTGGCACAAGCTTAGTACTCCCTTCCCCAGTCTCATCCTCCACTAATCGAGAAAGGTGATCAGCACCCTCGCTGCCCTTCTTATCCCTGATTTCCAAATCAAATTCTTGCAACAAAAGGATTCACTAGAGTAATCTCGGCTTCACTTCCTTCTTTGTTAGTAAATATTTCAGAGCAGCATGATCAGAATAAACAATGACCTTGGATCCAATTAAATATTGATGAAATATTTCCAAAGCACTAACAACAGCAAGTAATTATTTTTCTGTACTGGAGTAATTCAATTGTGCATCATTCAAAGTGCGACTAATGTAGTAAATAACATGTCATAATTTATCTACTCGATATCCTAAAATAGCACCTATAGCATAGTTGACAAAGAAAGCTCCCCACACCCTTCACCGAAGTGAAGGGGGGGGTGTGAAAGTTTAACAATTACTTCAATTTTAGCCCTATCTATTTCTATGCCTTTATCAGATATCACATGGCCTAGCACTATTCCAGATTTCACCATAAAGTGGCTTTTCTCCCAACTAAGAGTTAAATTGGTCTCAGTGCATCTTTTTAAAACACTAGTTAAATTTTCAAGGCAGTGGTCAAAAGAATTACCAAAAATAGAAATATCATCCATAAATACCTCAATATACTTCTCTAGCATGTCAAAAAAGATCGACATCATGCATCTTTGGAAAGTGGCAGGGGCATTGCACAGCCCAAAAGGCATTCTTTCGTAAGCAAAGGTTCCAAAGGGGCATGTGAATGTTGTCTTCTTTTGATCTTCTAGAGCAATGGCAATTTGATTGTACCCTGAAAATCCATCCATGAAGTAGTAATAAGCATGTCCCACCAAACGTTCAAGCATCTGATCAATAAATGGCAAAGGGAAGTGATCTTTTTTGTTACCGTGTTGAGTTTGCGGTAATCTATGCACACTCTCCATCCCGTTGTCTTCCTAGTAGGAATCAACTCATTGTTTTCATTGGCTACCACCGTGATCCCAGGTTTCTTTGGTACAACATGGACCAGACTTACCCATTTACTGTCAAATATAGGGTATATGATACCCACCTTAAGTAGCTTTAGGACCTCTTCCTTGACGACCTCTTTCAAGTTTGGATTAAGTCTTCGTTGAGCCTCTCTAGATGGCTTCATACCATCTTCTAAAAGAATGTGGTGCATGCAAATGGCAGGGCTTATTCTCTTAATATCCATTATGGTCCATCCAATGGTGGCTTTATGTTATTGGAGTACCTACAAAAGCCTCTCTTCTTTTTCTACCTCTAAGTCAGAGGCTATAATCACTGGAAGAGTTTCATTCTCCCCTACGAAGGCATACTTGAGGTTAGAGGGAGGTTGTTTTAGCTCTAATGCAGGGGGAGAACTCATAGATGGGATTAACGATTTGTTGATCTCATTTTCTACTTCAGCACTTACTTCCTCAATATTAGAATCCTTTTCTGAAACTCCAACCTGTTGAAGTTCTTTATCATCTTCAAATACATCACAAACCCAATCTAGCAATTCTTCAGATATTTCTTCTAACAATTCATCTTGCACTACCGACTTCACCACTTCAATTGAACTACACTTAGCTAAGTAACAATCATCGGCTGCTTCAAGGAACTTAAAGGATTCAAAGACTTTAAACTCTACAGTTTCATCTAACATAGTCATCGTTAGCTTTCCATTCTAGACATCTATAAAAGTCTTTGCAGTTGCCATAAAGGGTCTCCCTAAAAGAATAGGCTTGCAGTTTCTATCTTTAGTTCCTTCATCCATGTCTAAGACTACAAAATCAGCAGGAATGATTAGGTTTTCTACCTGAACTAACACATCTTCCACATAGCCCCTAGGGTATCTGACAGAACCATCGGCCAACAAGAGTGACATGGTTGTCTTTTTCAGATCATTCAGTCCCAACTGCTCATAGATAGTTGAAGGTATCAAATTAATACTGGCTCCTAAATCTAACATGGCTCTTTCCAAAGTTGTACCACTAATTGTGATATTAATGCAAAAACTACCTAGGTCTTGTAATTTTGGTGGCAATGACTTTTGAAGGACTGCATTAGCACTTCCGGTCATGCATTCTTGATGATTCTCCACAAATCTTATTTTGTATGTATGAAGGCTCTTGAAAAAGTTGGCATATGCTGGCATTTTCTGAATCATCTCTAGTAAGGATGTCATAGATGTACTTGTATGACTTTTCCAACTTGCTCTTTTGCAGTCTCCCTGGGAATGGAACGGGAGGGACATATGGATTGGTTGACTTGTGTAGGAGTGGTGAAACTTTGGATTTTTCCACCACTATCTCTTCTTCCTGGGATATGATGTTCTCTTTTGAAGGACCTGAAACAGTAACAGGTTTATCAGTAAGTTCAGCAGGTATATTATCAGTTAGTACCTTACCATTCCGGAGAATTGTCATAGCCTTTGCTTGCTTAGTGTAACTTCGAAATTTTCCATGTTCGTTTCTTTGATTGGCCTTGGCTAATTGTCCAATTTGTATTTCCGTTTTCTTTATTGAAGCATGAATATTATGAAATTGTACCTCATTATTTTGTTGTTGCTACTGGATTTGCTCCATTCATAGGAGCATATCTTCTATCGATGGCCTCTTAGGTTGGGGTTCAGAATTTTGTTGAGCTCCAATGTTAATCTGTCACTGGTTACAAGTGCCTTGATTATTGTTTCCCCATTGATTACCAGAGTTCTGATTGTTGTTGGACCATGAAAATTTTGGATGATTTCTCCAACCTGGATTGTAGGTGCTGGAATATGGATCATTCCTAGGTCTAGAGTTATAGTTGTTCATAGTTTGAACTTCTTCTTCCTCAAGTCCAGGACCTGCTGCTTGGTGTTCTCCCATAAACACTCTTTGTTTTAATTGCCCTATTTCAGTAGCAAAAGTGTCCATCTTTTTCATCATTTGTGTCATCTAAATAGAGCTTTTTGTGTTAGCATCTATGGTATAGATTCCCTTCTTCCTCTTAGAATTCTTGTGACGAGAGTTCTGGGCCAACTTTTCAAAGATAGCGTATACCTCATCAAGTTGTTTGTCATACATGGATCCTACACAGGCATTGTTCACTAAAAGACCTGACACTTCAGTCAAACCATCATAAAACCACTGACATAGCCCGAGCTGAGGACAATCCCTAGTATATTTCTTGAAACGCTCACACGCGTCATAAAAAGTCTCATTGTCTTGTTGAAAGAAGCTTGAAATTTTGGCTCAAATTTCACTGGTTTTCTGAGGTGCATAATACTGATCAATAAGCTTTTCCCTTACTTCATTCCATGTTCTCAAAGATGTTAGAGGCAATGTCAGTAGCCATGTCTTCGCCTTACCTTTTAACGCATGCGGAATGCATCTTATGTGTAGCTAATCTTCAGTAATCCTATAGTTAGGTAAGGATTGTATTGCTGCAAAAAACTCTCTGAAGAACAAAAGTACATCTCCATCTGGTAAGCCATGGAAACTAGGCAACTGATTATAATGCATGCTTTTCAGTTCATAATTCCTTGCTGCAGGTTCTAGCACAATACACAAAGGATGATTGCTCACAACTGGCCTACTATAATCCTTCATAGTTTTGAAGGGTTCTAGTCCTGGCTCATAAGCTGGATTTGGAACAAGGTTGGGGACGGGTTAGGACCCTGATGGAGTCTTTCTTGGTTCTGATTTTGCTCGTCTTCCATTGATAAATTTCTGACACGATCAATGTTATCATTCAAAGGTAATAATTCTCCCTGTTGAGATCTTCTACCTTGCATCTGTTGTCAACACCTGAAACAAGAAAAGACAAATCACTAGTAAACTCTGAAAAAGAAAGAAAGAAAGAAAGAAAGAAAGAAAACTAAAAATTAATTACTCAATTACCTAAACTAAACTAAATCTATTAACTAAAACTAAAACTAGAATTAACCAATAAATTCAACTAGTTTCCCCGGCAGGGGTGCCAAAAACTTGATGGATAAAATCGTGTTATAGAAACCTAACTCGCAAGTGCACGAATCGTGAGATAAGTACAGCGACAAGTAGGGATCGATCCCATGAGGAAAAGTGATTTATCGACTAAAATTAATTCTAATGAAAGCTAAGCAAGTAACAGTAACCAAGAGATTTGAGAGTGATTGATTTATTGAAGATTAAAACTATATTAAACTAAGAAAGCGATTAACAAGAATATATGAACGTGATTAAGAGGTAAGAGGACTAGGTCATAAATGCTCCGCAAATACGTTTACTCAATGCTTCGAATTGACTTTGATAAAAGATGTTAATCAAGTTAAGGGTTCGTTCTGAAATTATGTATGATTGTTACCGTATGGTCTTGGAATGAATCAAGTATTCTCAGTTATAATTTACCTCAATATCCTGCGAATAAACTATAGCTGAAAACCCATTAAGCACAAACCAAGTATTTCTCAATTACAGTTTACCTCAAACCTGCATATAAACTATAATCGAAAACTCATTAAGCACAAACAAAGTATTCTTAACTACAGTTTACCTCAATCCTGCGTATAAACTATAACCGAAAACCCATTAAACACCAACCAAGTATTTCTCAATTACAGTTTACCTCAATCCTGCGTATAAACTATAACCGAAAACCCATTAAGCACAAGAACAAGCGAACCAAAACTTACGTGCAATATCCTGCTATGATAAATTTTACACATTCAATTGAATATTGACTGAGAATGGTGAAACCCACTCGTATCTCAACCTTTATATTATCAAAAACCCTAAATTCAAGCCTAGCATAACCCATGCATCAACAAGAATAAATAATCATGATGTAGAATGAATTGAATGAATCAAAACTTGAATTAAGAAAATATAGTCAATTCTAACAAAGAGTATTCATAAAGGTTCACATTGATTCCCTAGTATGGAGTTAGTTACACATAGCTGAAATAAAGAGAAGAGAGAAGTGATTTGAGTGATTTGAGTGATTTTTGTTTGTTACACATAGCTGAAAACCCATGGAAACTGTTGATACTCTTCCAATCTATGATGCTGAAATCTTCTTCTTCGTCTTCGAATCTTCTATGTGTAAGGATGGATGACAGATTTGAGTGATTTTTGTTTGTGCAAGATGTTTCTCCTTATTGGAGACAAGCCCACGCAGACCTAGATAAAAATCATCTATTTATAGCTATGGGCCATTAGGCAAAAAAAAAAACCCTTTTTCTTCACGGAATCACCAAACCGCTGCCACAACTACAGCGGTATCGATAGCGGTTTTCTATATTTTGGGAACACTACATATGTGAGAGCGCTCAGGCAGCGGTTCAGACAGCAGTTTCCTCTGCTCCATTAATCACTGTGACGAATGATGCCGAAATTAGCAGCGGTATTGACAGCGTTTTGCCTATTTGCAGAAAAGACCCTTGGATTTTCAAAAATAGCAATTTTCATCTAAAATTCTTCAAACTCAACAATTTGATCCAATAACCTGTAAACACTCAAACACACAATTTAGACCCCTAAAAGACTCAAGAAACAAGCAATTGGTTGGAGGAATGGGGATAAAAAATATATACAATATTTGACCGATCAATTACCGTCGTAATCACACAATGCTTTCCAAACATCATCCAATGAAAATTCCACCTCCAAGGCCGAGCTCTCAAAAACTGATAATTGTTTAATTGAGAGACCAGAAATCCTTGGTCTAAAATTGATCTTTTTCTAAAAATGATATTTGAAAAAGCCAAACACACCTTCTTTAACCTGATTCGGGCCAACACACAACCTATCATCAATATAAATTTTCTCAATACAATTTCTTTTTTTTCCTCATATTGGCCATAATGTAGAAAAATATAGTATTTCTATCACCTTCCTTAAACCATTTCACCCTCGAACTTTGCCTCCATATCTATTCTTCCCGACGAATATTCATCCATATCTTAACCAAGCAATTGTTCCACTCCTACCTAAGATCCTCAAACTAACCAACAACCTTAGCCTTCTTCTCAATATCATTGAGTTCATTGTCCAGTAATTTAGATTGATCCCCACTCACCCTTCTCTCTCTAGCCCAAGCTCTCATGAACTGTTTCACAACCTTGAATTTCCGCAAGATGTTAATACTATAGGAACCCCCACCTTTGAATTTCTTCCATGAATCTCGAACCCCTAACATCAACTCTTTATTATCAAACCAATCATTTTGAAATCGGAAAGGACTCGATCCCCAATCAACTCCAGGTTCCCCTAACAATATTAGATTATGATCCAACAAGCTCATACAGAGCCCTTTCTGAAATATAGAAGCAAACCATGATAGAAACAAAGAAGAATAGAGAAATCTATCCAGCCTTGCCCACGAACTAACTTCCCTATTATTCGTCCACGTAAATGCCATAGTCAACAACCCCAGCCGAGTCCATAAAAGACTATATATATATTATTTTTCACTGAATACCATAAATGGTGTCTCTTATCTAGAGATGCACACTTTCCCCTGGATTTGTGTGTGTGTGTGTGTGTGTGTGTGTGTGGGGGGGGGGGGGGGGGGGGGGGGGGTGGGAGGATTTTCATCCCTAAATAGGGGGGACCCCTCCCCCTCCCCATTTTCCCATTTTCCCCATAATTATATTGAAACAACCTGATAAGAATTAATTTGGGGAGAAGAGATAAAAAGAATAGAAGACGAATTGGCTTAATCAAATCATGCCTTTTATTCAACTGGACGAATCCTTATATAGAATTCCTAACAACAGTTCTTAAGAAATAGGACTACAATTCCATTTAAATAAAAAGAAGAGATAAGCATCAGTTGTTGCACAACTGATAAGCCACCCACAACTCCTTGCTAATTTAGACTCCTAACTAATTTATTCTATTCAAGCTAATTCTAATTCAAATAGGTAAACTTCTCTAGCCGATCACGTGCACTTGCATGGCACCCTGCATGGCCTACGTGGACTAGGCATATTGGAATTGTCACATATCATTCCCGCCCACTCAAAGCATCCTTGTCCTCAAGGATGAAATTTGGATACGTCCTGGAGAAATGTCTCCCAAATTGCAACCTAACGCTCCTACTTTTTCAATCGATCCATTTCCTCCCGGATCGAACACCAGTAATGGAACCACAGCACACCTTCAATTTCAACTCATTTTCAGAGCACAACTGGCCACTGGTGAGTCTAAAAACGGTCTCTCCGGTTTTGTTCGAAGTTGATCTCCGTCTGGCAATGACGTGGTGGCAGTTGTAACAATTGTTAAGGAGATGCAGTGGACGATGTGGTGGAGCTTGAAGGCGGTGGACGCAGCGGCGCGTGTGGGAGTGATATGGTTGGTGGTCAAAAATTGGGTTGGTGGAGGAATGGGGTGGAACTAGGCTCTTTTTGGTGGTTCGTCAAATATTGGTGGTTTATCAAAATCTATAAAAACCTCCGTCGATACATATGTATCATTGAAAAACACCAGAAGATAGGTGGCTAATAGTGTTGATAAAATGATAGAGATTGGAGTTCATTCTTAATGGTTTGGAGGGTAGAATGTATTTGGTCGAAACGAGACTTATGACAAGCCAGAATTGCATAAACTTCGTTACGGAACTCGGCATCCATGAACCAAACGGCTCTGATACCATTGTTATGTATTTTTTCAATCCTGGAAAATTATAATAGAAGAATTTAGGAGAAATACAAAAGATAAAGAGAGGCAATTTTGCTTTAATATTCGATACCTTACATTTAATAAGACTCTGCCTTTTATAGGCTACAACTAAACAAGATAAAGCTAGAAAACAGGAAACAATACAAGTGGTGCATGAAGATAACTGATCACACACTAACTCATCCCACTAATCAATAACTGACACTAACATTTTAATCAACAACTAAAATAACATGGCAAGGAAAGTGGAATTATCCTCTGCACATGGGATGATGGTCCGCAGAACAAGCATCCAACTTATTGAAAGATAGAAACAACCTAATTATATATAAATATAAGTATAATATATATATATATATTATTCTTTGAAAACCCTAACTATATATACTCATTTACTCTTTTTAAAGACAAAACCTAAACCCTAAATCTAACATCTCCTCTCAAGATTTGTAATGGAATGTTTGTTTTTTAGTTTAATTTGTAATTTTTAGTCAAATGGAGAAATGGGGGAGCAGGGGAAACGGAAAAAAAATGAAAAAAAATAGGGAACTAGGGTTGGCGATGGATATACCTCCCCCCAAAATTCCCCATCTCCATTTTCTGCAAATGGGGAAATGGAGTGGGGGGGTGATAGGGGAGGAAGTGAGGATGGGGATGGGGGGACCTATATCCATCCCCATTCCCAAAATGTGCATCTCTACTCTTATCTAGCCCACACAAGTTCATCACACACTCTTGATCTTCAAATAAAAAAAGACTTTAAGGATAACGATGGAAAACTACTGTTATCTCTTTCTCTCTTCCGACTCGATAACTATTTTTGGTCTGGTTCTGGTGTCATGGCTGCTCTCAAGTGTTTTTTTTTTCTTTCTAAATCTAACTCTTTTTTAAAAGAAAAATTCAAGAGTCAACAATTAAGAAAAAAATTTGCAATTGTATTTTTCTTATTGTTTGTTTATTCAAACAAAATCTGTAAAAATCAATATTTTAGAAAAACAAATTGTTTATTTCTTGTTGTAATTGATTCACATCAATTCGAAATCAAATAAGACTTTAAAGATATTGAAAAAAGATGTTTTAGGGTTTGTAAAACACATTAAGATATTAATAATGATGTTGGAGTCTAGAAAAAAATGTTATGTACTGTATTTAGAATTTCTTTGACTTTCTTAGTAATTTTAATTAGGATAAATTTTATTGTCATATAATAAAAAAAAAAAAATAGTGTTTAGAAAGATATTTGGTGGATTGTCAATAGTGTCACTCTTTTATCAAAATATGGGTATGAGAAGAACTTTTTTGGGTGGCAATAGAGCCACCCTAATTGTTGTTATAAAATATTGATGTTCCTTTTTCGAAATCCACTGGACTAGTAGGTTTGATTTCTAATAAATCAACTGTCCAAAATTTTTCCCAATATCTTTTTCATAATGAAACTTTTATAGAAAGAAAAGAATAAAAAGTACACTTGGATATATAGGGGATGATATGTTGATGATGTGGCAGTTACAGATCAAATTGGCACATCATTTGGACATTGAATTCATAGAAATTAAGTTTTGAACATTTTAGCACTACTAAATTAATAAGAGTATCTCTAATACGAAAATGACTTGCATCACAATAAATATTGACATGTCAATAATGTCAAGAGGCTCATTTCTTAGGTGGCATAAAAATATAGTTGATAGATTGAATAAAAAACATGTCTGTAATACTTTGGTTGAAAATACAATTTATTAATGATTTATCTAGTTATTTTATTTATTTTTATTTTATATATTATTTTTAACCAAATAAATTGTTTATCAGTTTTTTTAATATTTATCTCAAATGTTGATTTAGTTTACAAAGTAGATGTTCAATCGACTCTATATCATTTTTTTGCAATGTCAGCTTGACATTGAACAACAATAATTACATTTGAGGGTATATTTTAGCACAGTATCTATTTTTCCTATGTAGCCTAGAATGTAATAAGTTTTTCAAAATCCATACTATCATATGAATTACCATATATAGTCATAAAAAACCTTACCTTATATGTAGCATTGTTGTCAATTATCGTGAGTTCCATATGAATCTTATTAAGAGTTTTTATTTTTTATTTATTTATTTTTTTTTTTTTTTGAAACTGCAGATTTATTAAAGAAGGCCATCAAGGGCCAATACACAGCTTACAAACCAAACAATTTCAAGCTCATATACAGAATAAAGCCCCCTACCCTAACAACATGGGACAAAAACAACAGCAGGTCAAAATATTTGAACTGTTGTAAATCGGTGGCTTCCACCATCATGCATGACTTGGCAAGTGTCAATAAAGTGAGAGATGATGTGTCACAAGGTGGCATAATGTGTGGAAAATTGCAATATGTACCCTTTGTTTGTTTGCCTATATAATCGCCTTTTGTAGTGTGAAGCAACTGATACCCATTTTTGATATTCAATATATTTGGTCTCAATTTCCTCTAATCTTTCTCTCGTCTCTCTACCTCTCTTGTTTCTTTATTCTATTTTGTTATTTATTAGTTTATATGTTCTTCATCTTCTTCATTTCTTCTTCTATGCATGGATTTATTTATCCATTCTTTTATTTATTTACAACATGAACCATATTATTTTTATGCTTCATCTAGATATATTTCTATTTTTTTTATGCTTCATCTAGATATGTTTCTATTTTATTTTATTTTTGAAAGAAATCTAGATATATATATATATTTCTATAACAGTACATGAAGTACAAAAATTTACAGTTGTAAGTTAAATATAGTAAGCATTAATATAAGAAAATAATTAGTAAGACTATCTCCAACCCATTGCATCAATTTGTTGCAACTTTGCAGAAAAATGCAGCAACTTCCACACTTCCATCTCCAACCCATTGCACAAAATTCTACTCTAAAAAGAATATTCCCTCTCAACCAATAAAAACAATGAAACAATTTTTAAAAAATAATTATAAAATAATAAATAAATAAATAAATAA
The DNA here is from genome assembly GCA_954870605.1 of Acer campestre. Classification (NCBI taxonomy): domain Eukaryota; kingdom Viridiplantae; phylum Streptophyta; class Magnoliopsida; order Sapindales; family Sapindaceae; genus Acer; species Acer campestre. The sequence continues at coordinate 1,728,630 of OX940806.1, read as the reverse complement.
GCGCTACAAAGTAGCGCAAGATGGCGAGTTGCGCCAGATCTGGCAACAGAAGATGAAGAGTTGTTGCACTCTGGCACAAAGAATAACATCTAGGTTGGAGAAGAAAAACTGTGCCAAAATGGAGGATGGTGCTTCCGTTGGAGATGCTCTAAGGCACTTTTGTTTGGAGAATTTGTAATATTTAAAGTTATTTTTACAGCACAAGTATAAATCATTAAAAAAAAACAAAATAACACTTGGGCAATATTTGGCATATACTGAACTGTATAGCATTGTTATCAATTACTATGAATCAAGGCTAGCCATGAGATTTTTGGGGTCCGAGGTAAACTATAGAAAATGAATTTTCGGGGCCCTGAGATTTTGTATCTGAAATATGAATTTTCGTAGCAAGATTTAAGAGAGTTATGGAGAACCCTAATTTGATTTTTGTTTGTTGTCTACTTCTGGTTGTTTGACAAGTGATATGAGCAGTGTTGTATTGTTGTTTTCTCATTTCAGATATATAAAAGACAATTAGTGCTAGTAATAGGATTTAACCCATGTTTAACTTGGTGTAAGAACTTGAGAATAATAATTGGGTTTTATAATTTGTGGGCCTCTCTTAATATATATATATATATATGTTCAGTGGGCCTATTTTAACTCATTTATGGGTTTGTTAGTTTTAAAAAAAAATTATATTTTTGATGGGCCTATTTTAAACTCATTTATGGGTTTGTTAGTTTAAAATCATACATAAGTTATATCTGAAATCAAATTTTTTTTTTTTTTTTTAACAATTAACAATTTGGGCACCCTAAAAGATCGAGGGCTCCCCCTATGGTCGGGCCTGCTATGAATTCCATATAAACCTTATTTGGAGTTATATATGTTAAATAATCTAGACCATATATATTAATTATATTTACCATATAAGACAAATATCTAAAGAAAAATCACAATTTTAAGTTAAATATGATAAAGATAAGACAATGATCTACAGAAAAATCACAGTTGTAAATTAAATATGGTAAATATAGGACAATGATCTACAGAAAAAATGAAAAATTGCAACTGTAAATTAAATATGGTAAATATAAGAGAGAGTGATATGTATTATGTAAGGCACTTTTTTGGAGAATTTGTAATATTTTTTTAGTTCTATATTTTGTGAAGTAATAGTTAGATCGATAAATGTTGATATTTGAGACCCCTAATTCCCATGTTTTATGTTATGTTCTTGAGTACAATTGAATGTTTTGACGTATTTGTTGAGATTGTGTAGAAGATAACTATTGGAGTAAATTTGAAGATAAAAAGGTGATTTTGAAAGATTGTAGGGATTCAAGTGTAATTGTCACATGAAGAGGTAAACCGTAATTGGACAAGTCAAGCACAACAAAAAGAAAGCAAGTGCTATGGCTTTCAAAGTGCCTTTCACAACGGCCTTTGTAAAGTATCTTGCGCTATCATGTGCACTGTGTATTTTCACAGCGTCTTGCACAGCGGTCCAAAATCAGACGAGCACACTTTACCAACCGCTGTCAAGACCACTCCGCAAGCCACAGCAACACCCTTCCAATGCTTTACGCTATCAATACCTCTGTGACACCCACAGCGGTCCCCACAGCGATTGTTGCTTATTTTTGGCGGATTTCCACTCCGAATTGGCCCAGAATTATCCCAGAACTTCCTAAATAAAATCCTAATGACTTTAAAAGATCAAGATATATTTGGGAGACTTCCTAAACTCAAATTATGAGTCTACCATCAAAAGAGAAAATTCAAGTTTGGAAAGAATTCTCATTCCTTGTTTGATTCTACTTTCCTACTTGATGTGTTTCCTACATCAAAGCAAATTGGGAATCTCAAGGAATCACCTATAAATACCAAGAGCTTCTTCAAGAGACGGGCCAGAAATTCATCACTTAAGATTGAAGACTGAAGACCTTTCATAGTTTTATTCTTCTCTCTTCTTCTACCTTTCTTTAATTTTAATGTCTTTAATTGCTTTCATAGTTATGATGTGTAACTAAACTTCTCATAGCTAGGGCTAACTTGAAGCCCTAGACATGATTTCGATTTCATAGACATATTGTTTGAATTGGAGTATTAGTTTTCTTACATGATGCATTCAATTTCCCCATAAGAATTGTCTTTCTTTTATTATGTTTCTTTGATTGATCACCTTAGGAGCATGATTTTAGGATTTATGTTGCAAGGAAATAAGCCGGACACCATACGGATCTATCCTTAGTTGTAGCAATTAATTGAAATAAAGTCCAATTAAAGGAAGTTGTTTCGTAAATTACCTAGAATAGATACCATGTTTTAGGGTTTATGTGATGTTCATATTCTCTTCATACTTAATGAATTTCAATTATTAATCTAAGTAGACACCATGCTAGGTTATAATTTGGAATATAAGTATTTATGTAGACACCATACAATTTACATGCCAACTAAGAGAAAATCATACGACCCGAGTGAGACACCATCACCTTGTTGTGAACATCTACATCATGTTTGATATCTTTAACTCTATTACTGTCTATGAATCGGATGAATGTTTAATGGTGGATAGGAGGTTCTAGCTAGCTTTTCCTTATTGATTGTTCTAAATATATTTTCTATTGCACTCTTTAGTTAAATTCAAATTCTTAGTTCTAATAACCAATTCAAAACCCCCCATTTGTGTGTGTGATTTGTGTTTTATTCAAGTTGTTTGAGAGTCATAGAGTGTCTTAATTTAGTGTTTTCAAATTCATAACTTCCGTAGGTAATTCATTCCTCATGGGAACAACCCTTGCTTGCCTATTGTGCTATCGTTTGCGATTTGTGCACTTGATGTAGGGAAAAATACACGTGGTAGAAGCGAAAAATAGGTTTAGTATAGTTTAAAATTTTTCCATAAGATGAACCTTAACCCCTTAATTAATTAACATATAATAATAAAAGTATCATTACCATTGTTGCGTGATCTGATCAGCGTTGCGTCGATGGTAATCCGCAAGATTTTCTAATCCAATCATGAACGTAAATCACCTAGGAGCGTGGTCTCGCTTTCTTTGAATTGTGTACCTGAGAAAAGATAACAAAAACTTTTTTTTTCGTCAGTCACAATAACTTCCAAGAGATAACAAAGAACATTCCGGTCACTTTTGAATTCTCAATCCTTTGATCGAAATTCGTGTGAACCTTATTCGAAATTGTGCACAAAACCTTTTGATATAAAAGCTACTAGTGCATTATCGAAATAAGAACGATCTCTTCTCTCTTTTCCTCTTGGCCGAATTCTCACGCAAGTGTCTAGAGTTGGATTTATTTTTCAAGCAAAAGAAAATAACTCTCTAGAAAAACATTAGGGTGGCCAAAAATATATAATGATATATATAGGGTGGCCGAATCCCTCTAGCTTTTTAATTTGGGTTGGCCGAATTCCCTTGATGGGAATTTAGGTGGTGGCCAAAATCCACACACACAAGGAAAGTGTGTTGGCCGAAATCCTCTCCTAAAGAGGATTTGTGCTTCACCCAAATTCCTATCAACCTTAGAATCCAAACCCTAATCCAACTCTTTAGTGTTTTATCCTATTATGGCTATATTAAAAGACTTCCTTATTTGACTAGATAAAGAAATCCCTTATTTATCTACTTACCAAATAAAGTCTTTTATATTTATTATACTACTACCAATAGTATAATACTAAGAAACTTATTTCCTAATCAGAAAAAGATTTTGATTCTTAGTTAAATAATTAATCAATAAATTAATTAATCTCTATTTAATCTAATAATAAAATAATGTAATATATTAAGCTATCAAAATAGCCTTGCCGCCCATACTCATTAAATGGGCCAAATATTATTTTTCCATTTTATTAAATCCATTGGACCTTTAATTAAAAGGCCCATATATATACTAGACCCATTTTTACTAAAAGAAATAAGTACACATGCCTTAATACAATTCTAGATGGAACCATAATTAGTCCGGTAGAATATATCAAGTAATTCATGCAAGTCTGTGTGGATTGGGAATCTTGGCAGGCTATCTAAATTTAAGCTTCAATAGACATACCCAATCACAATCAACAAATGATTCACTTAGGTTTCATCTATTAATTTTAGTTCATTCCACTAAAGAACTAAAATTGCACTCTTAAATAAAGATAGAATAAATAAATGATTCTCATTCATACCCTAGACAATCTTAATGGAGATAGTGAATCCTCATAAAAAATATCAATAATCGCCAAGAGCTCATAGACCGACTATAGCTCTTCAAGTTACCATATTTACTCATATGACCACATTTTGACTTGTCCAAAAGCCATGTTTCAATAGACATTATCGAAAACTTAACATTAAGATTTAATATCCAATACCTCAAAACATCCATATGATGATATTCTACTCTCATTTAATAAATGGAGCCATGATGTCTATATCTATAAATGAAATCTTCTATCGATTAGCAAATGAATACCTCCAAACTATTGAGGATAGATTATGCTATATAATCATACTCATTGATAGCTCAAATGATAACACTTGTAACCATAAGTCCATCATTTATCTCAGGATTGAGATAGACTCTCTGATTGTCCTGATAATGAAAAAACTTTTATCTACTGACGGTTCTAGATAAAGTATTTCATTTTGATCCTATTCAGTGCACCCAGTGCACTAGATTCTTTTCAAAGACCCTTTAATGATTTTAGATTCATCATAACACATTTGATCCCACTCAAATGATAACAAAAGAATTCTACAACTTTAACAAGATAAAGGTGCACAACCTTTACCTTAAGTTGTGAATATTATTCAAGACTAACTAGAAAATTGGGTCTACCTCATACATATCCAGATGTATGAACAATTCTTCTTTTCTCATAGTCTTTTGACCTTACGATTATTTACTTTGAAAATTATAACTATAAATGCTATAAGATTTGTTAAAACAAAAATCACTTTATTAATATGAATAGATTGTCAAAAGCACTATTACACTCTTGCTATTAAGCATAATCCTAACACTTGCAAGGTTTGATAATATTTTGTTTGCTCTTTTGCAACCAACAGTAATGTGATGCTCTATTTTTAATGTTGCTTTGTTAAGTTTTAGTATGCATTTTTCTTGGTTATTTTGTTATATTTTAAGCTCAAATGATGTGGTATTTTGATGTTTATGAGTAAGCTTCTCATTAGTTAAGAAAACACATGTAAAAAGACATGTTATTGCTAGAATTGAAATGAAAAAAAATAGGGGACAACTGGTGTAGTTGAAAGAACACAACCCCTTTTCTATTCTTCTCTCTTCCTCTCAAAATCCCTAACAAAAAACCTTACCAAGATTAAATTTTTATGCACTAGAATCATCAAAAAAACCAACATAAAGTGATATCAGAGCTTAGATCTAAGGGAGCTAGTGGTGGTGAGTTAAAAAGGTTGAAGATTTGCTGTCAAAGAAAAGTTTCATCAAGGAAGAAAAATTTGTAGAGATTTTTTCCATGGCAAGCACTAGCAACTCAACTCTCAACATTCAACAACCCTCCATTCCCATTGATGAAGGTGAGAACTATGACTTTTGGTATATAAAAATGAAAAATTTATTTATTTCTCAAGATGTGTGGGAGTTAGTAGAAAATGGGTATAAGGATTATGCTTCTCAAGAAAACCTAACTAACACCCAAAAAGAAGAACTTAAGAAAAATAGAAAGATTGATGCAAAAGCTCTTCTTTTTATTCAAAGAGGAGTAGGAAATACCATATTTCCTAGAATAATGAGAGAAAGCAAAGCTAGAGAGGCTTGGAATATTCTTCAACAAGAATTCCAAGGAGACACCAAAGTAAGGGCTGTCAAACTTCAAACTCTCAAAAATGAGTTTGAGAACATGAAAATAAGGGAGATTGAGAATTTGACTGATTATTTCTCTAGATTTATGGAACTTGTTAATCAAATGAAAGCTTATGGGGATGAAATGGGTGAGAAGAGATTGGTTGAGAAGATTTTAGCATGTTTACCACAAAAATTTGAAACTATTGTATCCATTATTGAAGAAACTAGAGATGTCTCTAAGGTGAGTATTGTGAAATTGATGAGCTCTTTGAAATCATTTGAGCAAAGGTTGTTACGACATTCCGATAGTCCCATTGAAAGTGCATTTCAATCGAAGCTCCAACTCAACCGTGAGAATCAAGAAGAGTCATCAAGAGGTGGTAGACATGGTAGAGCAAAAGGAAGAGGAAGCAATGGAAGAGGTAGAGGGAAGCCAAATTTTGAGAGAATGTTCAACAATGACAAGTCTTCACAATTGCCGAAATGCAATTTTTGCAAGAAGGTTGGCCATTTGGAGAAAGATTGTTGGAACAAGGGGAAGCCTCAATGCAATTTTTGCAAGAAGGTTGGCCATCTAGAGAAAGATTGTTGGAACAAGGGGAAGCCTCAATGTTATAATTGCAAGAGATATGGGCATGTGCAAAAAGATTGTAAAGTCAAGAACAATCAACAAGCTAGTTGTGCAGAAGAAAAATAAGGTGATGGGAATTTGTTCTATGATTATCAAAGTGCATCCGAATAAAGAAATGATATTTGGTTCCTAAATAGTGGTTGTAGCAATCACATTACCGGTGATAAAAACATATTTTTGGACATGGACACTACCGTCAACTCTCAAGTGAAGATGGGAAATGGTGCCTTGGTGAATCTTAAAGGCAAAGGAACAATTGGTGTTCAAACTAGCATGGAAATCAAATACATTAGAGATGTGTTGCTAGTTCCGGGTTTGGAGCAAAATTTGCTTAGTGTGGGGCATTTTAAAGATAATGGGTGCACTATCTATGATAGAGAGGGTGACAAGAAAGTTATAAAGAAGATAAATATGTAGAAAAATAGAAGTTTCCCGATTGTGTTCAAATATGAAGGAAATGTTGCCTTGAAGATGGATACCGTTGATGAGTCATGGTTATGGCATCGGAGATTTGGGCACTTGAACTTTCATGGCCTCAAATTACTTTCTCAAAAGAATATGGTTGTGGGATTGCCTACTTGCATTGAAGATAAGGATGGAGTGTGTGAAAGTTGTGCTTTTAGAAAGCATCACCGTCAAGCCTTTCCAAAGGGAGTTGCATGGAGAGAAAAGAAATCACTCAAACTGGTCCATACCGATGTTTGCGGGCCAATGTCTACACCTTCAAATGGCAACAATAGGTACTTCATTCTCTTCATTGATGATTTTACTAGAATGACTTGGGTTTTCATTATGAGGCAAAAATACGAAGTCTTAACTATTTTCAAGAAGTTTAAAAGTTTTGTTGAAAAACAAAGTTGCAATTACATTAAAATCTTAAGAAGTGATAGGGGAAAAGAGTACAACTCACGTGAATTTGACAAGTTCTGTGAAGATGAAGGTGTTGAGAGACAACTTATGGTCCCTTATACTCCATAACAAAATGGGGTATCCGAGAGGAAGAACCAAACGGTGATGGAAATGGCCAAGTCAATGCTTCATGAGAAAAGGCTACCAAAAGTTTTTAGGGGTGAAGCGGTATATATGGCAGTTTACTTAATAAATAGAAGTCCTACAAAAGAACTTTGGAACCAAACTCCTCTTGAAGCTTAGAGTGGAAGAAAATCATCCGTGAGACATTTAAAAGTCTTCGGTTGTGTATGTTATGCTCAAGTTCCAAAAGAAAGAAGACGCGAGCTTGATGAAGCAAGTGAAAAGTGTATTTTTATAGGCTATAGTTCATAATCTAAGGGCTATAGACTATATAGTTTGAAAAGCAAGAAGATGATTACAAGTTGTGATGTGTTGTTTGATGAAAAAGCTTTGTGGAATTGGCAAGAAGGCAAACGTGAAAGTGAGACTATTTTGGTGGAAGAAAATCATCAAAATTCAAAACTTGAAGATGAAAATACTCAATTTTCACCTCATTCCTCTCCAATGACAAGTTAACAATCAACATCACATGGTTCTCCAAGTTCATTATCATCATCATCACCTTCCACGCCTATAAAAACAACGTTGGAAGATATATATGAGAGATGCAATTTTTGTGTCTTTGAACCACAAAATTTTGAAGAAGCCATAAATGAAGAAAGTTGGAGAAGAGCTATGCAAGAAGAAATTAATGTTATTGAGAAAAACAAGACATGGGAACTTGTTGAGAGGCCAAACAACAAAGAAGTAATTGGGGTGAAGTGGATCTATAGAGTGAAGTATCATGCAAATGGCACTGTTCAACTAAACAAAGCAAGATTGGTGGCAAAAGGCTAATCACAACAACTCGGAATTGATTTTAATGAAACTTTTGCACCGGTTGCTCACCTTGACACTATTAGAGCTCTTATTGCTATGGCTGCACAAAAGGGTTGGTGCTTGTATCAACTTGATGTCAAATCCGCCTTCTTGAATGGAGAGTTTGTATAAGAGGTTTATGTTAAGCAACCTCAAGGCTTTAAAATCAAGGGAGATGAAGAAAAAGTGTACAAGTTGAAGAAGGCTTTGTATGGCCTAAAACAAGCTCCAAGAGCTTGGTATGCTCAAATAGAGGGCTACTTTATTTAGAAGGGATTCAACAAAAGCAAGAGTGAGCCCACTTTGTATGTGAAATGCAAAGGTATTCTGATATTATCATTGTTGCTCTTTACGTTGATGATTTAATTTTTACCAGAAACAAAGAGAAAATGATTGAAGAATTCAAAAAATGAGATGATTAAAAGATATGAGATGAGTCATATGGGTTTGTTGCATTACTTTCTTGGTATTGAAATTCACCAAGAAAAAGACGATGTGTTCATTTGCCAAAGAAAGTATGTTGAAAATATTCTCAAGAAGTTTGGGATGTTTGAGTGCAATCTGGTAGCCACATCACTGTGGTGAATGAAAAATTTAGGAAGGAAGACAAAGGAAAGAAAGTATATGAGACTTATTTTAGAGGCTTGATTGGGTATTTGTTTTAACTCATAGCCACAAGACCGGATATTATGTTTGCCTCAAGTTTGTTGTCTAGGTATATGAGTTCTTCTAGCCATTTTCATCTTGGGGTAGCCAAGAGATTTTTGAAGTACCTACAAGGTACAATGAATTATGGAATCAAGTATGAAAAGAACTTGAATGTCAAGTTAATTGGGTTTTGTGATAGTGATTGGGGTGGATGTCTTGATGATATGAAGAGCATTTCTGGCTATGCTTTTTCTCTTGGTTCCAACATCTTTTCTTGGTCATCAAAGAAGCAACAAACAGTTGCTCAATCCTCTGTAGAAGATGAATATATTTCAGCATCATTGTCTACTTCACAAGCAATTTGGTTGAGAAGGATTCTTGAAGACATGAATGAGAAGTAAGGAGAAGGCACGAAGAAATCAGCTATAGCTATGGTCATAAACACCGTTTTCCACAGCCGCACAAGACATATTGCCATTAAATATCATTTCATTATAGATGCAATTGTAGATGGTGAGATTCAACTCAAGTTTTGCATGTCCGAAGATCAAGTGGCTGACATTTTTATAAAGGCTCTTCCAAAGGAGAAATTTCAGCATCTTAGAGAACTTTTAGGTGTTTAAGAACATCACATTAAGGGGAAGAATGTTGTGAAGTAATGTGATGCTCTGTTTTTAATGTTGCTGTCCAGTTTTTGTTTAGTTTTATTATGCCTTTTTCTTGGTTATTTTGTTATGTTTTAAGCTCAAATGATGTGTCATTTTGATGTCTATGTGTAAGCTTCTCATTAGTTGAGAAAACACGTAAAAAGACATGTTATTGCTGTAATTTAAATGAAAGAAAAAAAAAAAACAAGGGACAGTTGGTGTAGTTGAAAGAACACAGCCCCTTTTCTATTCTCCTCTCTTCCTATCAAAATCCCTAACAAAAAACCTTGACAAGATTGAATTTTTATGCACTAGAAGCATAAAAAAAAACCAACACTATAAATAAAACTGCAATTGCCTCTACTGAGATCAAAACATTCGGAGTTAGGATTTGAAGGGTATTGAAAAAAATGGATTTGATGAAATTTCTCATGGCGATTATTCTAATATATCTTTAGTTCATTGTGATAATTTCTCTTTTCTCATACGCACTTTATCTTCAAGTGTAGTTAATTTGATCGAAAATAACTTTGATTTTATCTCTGGAAAGAGCGCCATCATTCAATCTGACAATATCTTAGGTTCGAGTGACCATTCATTGCACGTACATGTGGTCCATGTGGAATATTAGTCTAATGCAAGTTTTATTTTACATACATGCAGGTGATGGAGCAAAGTACATACATGGAGGTTATGGAATAAAAGAAGCCGTTGATCCGTTTTGATATCAGGATTGTTCAGCATCATTTGGAAATGTTGAATGCGATTTATTCTGCAAAAACGATAAAAAGTTTAGGACTGGGACATGCATTCCTAGTAGCTCGCAGAAGGGAAAATGTTGTTGTACCCTCTAGCTAGCTAGCTAAATATGTAGAATATCTCAGCTTTATTTATTTTGCCTAGCTAGCTAATTAAATAAATTTTGTAAAATTTTAATGTACTAATTAAACTGGTGGAGTATTGGTTAGTCTCTCAAGATCTTTGTTAAAGCCTTTTTAAAGCAAGGACATCACTTTGAATCTAATGTGTTTAGATTCTTTTGGGATAAATTTTCTTTTTAGCACCCCTACCCTCTTATTGAATTAAAATCAGTACATTTTAATGAAAACATTGGATTAATCTAAGGATTGTTATTAAAAGAATTACATTTTCTTTTCTATTTTACAAAAGGAAAAGGCATATCCTTTTTTTTTCCTATTTTACAAAAACAAATTAAAATAAAGGTTAATTGGCACTGATGCTCCCTAAACTCTTCCAAAATATGCATTATGCCCCCTATACTTTTTTTTCGCTACTAAACCCTCTGAACTCTTGTATTGTGGCAAACACTTGGGTTTTTTGCCACCTGTGAGGAAGCATTTTCAGTCAACTTTTACCGATTTGTGAGAGTTCAGGGGGTTTAATGGTGAAAAAAAAAAAAAAAAGTATAGGCGGTAATGTATAAATTTAGGCATAGTTCATTGGGCATCAGTGTCAATTAACCTTAAATAAAAATAAACATACAGCAGTAACCGTAAAATATAATAATAATAATAATAAGGATCCAGAAATTATAGGAATTCACCTCTTTTGTAGCTCTCATATAGCATCAATTTGCAATTCAAGTTGGACTAGATCAAGGAAATCATAAGAGCTAGAAAAAAAAATGCAGAGTTTGGTCAAATCATCATGTTTTTCTTCTCCATATTCCTCCCTATCTTTCGAAGCTCTTAGATTAGATTAGATTTTCGATGTCAAATTTATTAAAATATAGTATTTTGTTAAAATACTATTAAAATCACAAGTTCCATTGGTGTCCCACAAAAACAAAACACTATAACCACTAACCAGTTATATAATCCCATTTATTTTTTCTGTGCGTTAAAATAAAAGTCATTTTATGTTATATAATGGTAAAGAGATGTAAAGTTAGGGTTAACGTGTGTGTATATATATGTTTGTGTGTCTTTTCTTTAAAACTACGTAGTTTAACTAAGTTTTATTTTAAATAGGGTGGAACGGGTTGAAGAATATAAAACCCATCCCCACTCCATACCCATTGCGGGTTGTACTATCTATCCCCATCCCCGCTTCATCTCCACCCCAAAAGTGCGGGTCATCACGGGGCCCCGTCCCCGTGGGTAATTTTACCACCCCTAGAAATCACTTTGATTCTAATGTGTTTCGATTCCTTTGGGATAAGGGTGCCCATATTGTCACCCAGAAATATGATTTAAACACCCATATTTACAAGTTCACTCATTAATAAAATTTAAAATTTGACCATTACTATAAGCACCCTTTCAAATTCCAAAAATAACCTTATTAAAATTAACTAATTAATTAATTTTAATATATTCAATTTGAAACCCTAAAAAAATATTAAAACACCCGGTTTAATTCAAAAACACCAAATGGGAGTCAAGCAATAGAGAGGGGGTCCAAAGTGGATGTCAATAGGGAAAATCAAGAAGGGGTCTTGATTTTTTGCGAAAAAGTATCGCAGACAGGCAGTATCCAAAAATAAATAAATAAGAAAAGAAAATAACAAACAGTGAAAAAGGGCAAATCAACAACAAAAGCAAGAGGAAAACAATCCAACCAAAAAGAGAGGCACGAATGCCAAAAAAATGAAACTAAAAAAATCAACATAACCGAAAAGATTTCCAGCCCATGCCATCATTATTCACCAACGAGGAACAAAAAGTCGGAGAGGAAGACCACCAAGAATTACACTCCAACACCAATGCGTGCTTGGACAGCAAGAAGGGGTCTTGATGCATGATGTGTACGTGTATTTGGTGCATGTGAATCCCAGTTCTTCAAGTTTCCAAAAAAAAATATTTAAATTTCAACTATGTTTGGATTTAAGAAAGAGCGGTGCTATTGACACACCCCCTACTGATCTATTTATGATCCATTTTTTTAATTATTTAGTATTATTTTTTTTCCTTTATCAAAATTACTAAAATAGACGTACAATTTAAGAAATAAAATATTCTATAAAGTAAATCTAATAAAATCCCACGTTCTTTTAGAAAAAAAAAAACATTCTTTTAATCCTTTTCTTGAATTTTTTTTTTTTCATAACTCTCAAACCCTAAAAATACTTGTACAGGAAATTATTTAAACAATAAATCAAACATTTGGGGTGCATTAGACATATGAGATATTGATTATTATTATTATTATTTTTTCAATCCTAGCAAACCACAACACCCAGAATCTCAATCCATTCAAAATCTGGAAACAGCCATCATCCCAATCTTCTTCTTCTTTCTACTGGGCAAACTTACCAAAAAAAAAAAAATCAATAAAAATATCAAAGATGTAGGAGAGATCAGATCTCAACTAATTTGAGTAGACTTGCTGTTTGTTGAGCGAGTTCCACAACGTACACCTCCAAATACATCTCTCCACAATGTACAACTAATGGAGATATTGATTATTATTTAATCTCATAACTCTGTTATAATCTGAAAGTGAAATGATGATAACCAAAACATATACTTGTTCTTTGCTTCTTGTTTCGTTTTGTTTGTGGGTTGTTTCTTTTTTTTTTTTTCTGTGTGTTTTGTCTTGGGTTTCTTTGTTCTTTGCTATTTTCTTAAAGATGTTTGCTTTTTTTTTTTTTGTCTTGTAACTTCCTAACCTTTTTTATAAAGCTTGATGTTAAAAACAAAAAACGCTTAAAAAGAAATAAAAATAAAATAAATCGTTCATGGGAGATGAGAGAAAGACAAGACTAGAGATGAAGAGATCTGAGATATATAGAGATATTAGAGGTGGGGTTTATTAAATTTGAGAAATAAGTAAAAGGGTAGTTTTGAAAATAAATAAATAATAACATTTAAATTTATTTAATTAAATCAAAATTTAAACAAGTGGGGCATAAATAGATCAGTAGGGTGTGTGCCAATAGCACCACTCTTTAAGAAATGGGAAGGAAAGGTTTTCTTTTTTGTTTTCATGGTTATTCTGATTGGGTTTTGATTTGTATTTGACTTTGTAATATTTTTTTCCTTATGTTCTTTCTCTCTGTAAGATCTCCTTACTTTAATAAAATGAGTATAAATAAAACAAATAAATATATTTTTGTTCTTGTAATACTCTATCTTTACGGATTCACCTTTTTTTTTCATTAGCTTGATTGTTGGAACAAAATTGGGGTTTAACGATTAATGGGTGTAGATTAATTGTTCTAAATGTTCTTTTGATTTATTTTTAATTGCTTTAATTTGTCCTTATGGGTCTTTTTGTTGAAGGATGATTTTGTAATAAAAGATTTTAATAAAGAGAGTCTCTCCTTACAATCTAATGTTTTTCTTTTATACTTCATTTCTATAGACACCTCATTCTAAAAATTTAAATTTTAAAAAATTCTAAAGAAACTCTCTTTTTTCAAAAATTATCCTTTAATCTTTTGACACTCATATTCTAAAGGCACTCTATTTTATTTTAATATTACCCATTTTGAATACTTCTCCTTAGATAATTTGAAATAGGAAATAGAAAAAAGATGTGAAATAATAAAATTAAAATAAAATAGAAGTGATGAGATCAAAACAATAAGAAAACTACTTTGAAGATCAATCTGTGAAAATTGGAAAACAATATTTGGTTTTCTCTTTTGGATTTTAAGTTGAGTAAAAAAAAAAAAATCTATCGAGTTAGAAAATAATTTTAAATATATTTTTATGGAAAACTAAATTGTTTTTAGGGTTATTGGCACTAGCCCCCTGAATTTTACACAAGTTTGTATTTTACCCCTTGAACTTTTTTTTAAGCATTAAACCTTAAAAACTTTCATTTATTGGTAAAACCTAACTGTAGATACCCCCTCAAAGAAGCTTTCAGAGGGTAATAAACCAAAGTGTTTGCCAATAAATGAGAATTCATAGGGTCTAATGCCTAAAAAAAATTCAAGGGGTAAAATGCAAACTCGTGTAAAATTCGGGGTGGGGGGACGGACGGACTAGTGCTAATAACTTTTTTAAAAAATTTATATATTTTCTAGTGCTAATAACTTTTTTAAAAAATTTATATATTTTCTAGTGATAGTAATATTGAATGTCGGTGGTATTTGAGGAAAAGAAAAACTAATATCAAATTTGGTTGAACCGAAAAACAAAAAAACTTATATATATATATATATATAATTGGTGATAATAATGATGGAGTGTTTGATGGTGTGTGAGAAAAAAAAATATTTTGAGAAGAAGAAGAAGAAGATATTTTAGGGTTTGTAAAACAAGAAAAAAAAAACACAAAAGTGGAAAAAAAAATAAAAATAAATAAAATAAAGATGGAAAAAAAACTTGTCTTCGAAAAAAATGGTTTAGAGTGTCTTTAAAACTTTCTTTTTTTGTTTAGTAATTTTAATTCATGTTAAAATTGTCATTAATAGAAAAAATTAAAATGGACTATTAACAGATAATTAATTGATTGTTAATAGCATTTCTCTTAATAAAATATGGGTGTGTAAATTATACTTATGAGTGGCAATATTTGCACCTTTGGGATAAATGTCTTGAACTAGACTATAAATTAACAAAAAAATAAAAATACATTTATCAAAACTACGGTCTTATATATAGATATATTATGAATATTGTAACAGTTACTGTGATATATAAACTCATATTGGTTAATTGTTTTGCTTAATATTTTATCTATCGAGTGAGACTGAGTGACAAAATATCGATTCATTTTTCAGCAAATTAGTAATGATAAAGCAAAATATGACTGAAAATTTGTTTTGATAAACCCAAATTTGGCATGTTTTATCTCCACTTTGATTATTACAGGTATTTAGATAAGTCATACAAAGTTCATATAATTGAAAAGTATGTAGAAGAAGCCTCTTCCTCCTCTATATCCAAAGGAGGCGAAGGCCTTCTCCATCGCCAATCGTGATGGAGGATCTAATCACCTCCATATTGACGAAGGATGGAATTCTCAGTTATGAAGGAGGTCTCCTCAATCGCCGGAGTAAGCAACTTAAGGTGACCGTTGTTGCCTCCTCTAGCGATACTATCTTCGGTGGCCATAGTGGCCACTAGTTAAATCCATTGGACTAGTAGGTTTGATTCCTATATGTTATCATCAATAAATCTTACAGACATTATTAATATGGATAATGCTACAACTGTCTAAAAATTTTCCCAATATATTTTCCATAATGGAGGCTCTATTGCCACCCAGCCATAAAATGTCTTTCTACACCCATGTTTTAATGAAACTTTTTTATTTCTAAAACATCCTTACATTTAATTACTTAAAATGCATGGCTTTATAATTGAAATTTAAATTTACTATCTATACCCATAAGTTGAACACCCAATCAAAATAAACCCTAATAATATATACTTAATCAAACCTGTTGACGTCAATTTTTGGATTCTCTAGTCAACTACCACAAGTTGGCGAGTTGATGCTTGGATCAACTAATGATGTAGGACAAAAAAGAAGGAACGATGGCTCATGCCGCTACCGGTGTCCTGCGGCCCAACCACGCTTAACTTCAAATTCAGACGGTTTTGGGTGTTTTCTTATTTTATTAATTTGGGTCTTTATTTCTTGTTTAGCAAGTTTATTTACTTTAGTTTGATTAGGAATTAAATTTAGGTTTTGGAAATAAATCAAACTTACCTTTTGGGTAAGATTTGATCTTTATTTTTCAGTCAAGTTAGGAATTATGAATCTTAGAAGATTATGATTAGTTTTGATATTTTCCTATTTTAGTCTTTTTAGGAATGTCGTATTCGAGTCGTATTATGATTAGTTTATTATAAATAGTCTCATTATTTCCAATTATTGTAACTTTTTCATAATCAATAAAATCGTTCTTTGGAACACTTATCTGTTGTGGATTCAACATGCTCTTTGAGGATTCGAGAGCCCATTTTCTAACGTAGATTAGGGAATGATGTCCCCTGCATGGCGATCCATGCTTGGGTAACTACCGGTCGCTGCGTCAAAGTTCGTCTGAGTGTGCCTCAGGGTTCGACAAAGTGATCATTCTTATTTTTGCCATACCCCGCTGCGTCAATTGGTATCAAAGCCACTGAGTCTACCTCTGTGCTAGGCTCAGCGTCCACATATCACAACCAACTACCTTCCTAAACACCATATTCACCTTCCATATTTCCCCATAAAAAAAAAAAGTAAAAAAAAAAAAAAAATCGAAAAGAAAAAAAAAAGAAAAGAAATCGAAACAAAAAGAAAAAAAAAAAGTGTGTAATAGTTCAAAGAATTCACAATCAGCCCCAAAGACAGCCGCGCATTCTCAGCCATCAAAGTCGCACGCACCTGAAGCGGCAAGTGGATTTATTTTCGTAAGCAATTCTCAAGGTTCAATTTTTGGTACATTTTTTTTTTCGAACTCTGATTTCAGTTCTCAATGGGTTTCAATGGTTCACTTGGTTCCAATAATTATTTTTCGAGTTATAATGATTATCAACCAAGACTTCGATTTTTTTCTGGACATATGAAAACTGAAGAATTTATTAATTGGTTGGAAGAAGTTAAAGAATATTTTGACTATCGTAGAATCACAGAAAGTCTGAAAGTTTTATGTGTAGAAGATTGTTTGAAAAACAATGCATTGATTTGGTGGGAAGACTTTCAAAAAGATCGAAAAAGATTTGGAATGGATGGAATCATGTCATGGCCTGTTATGAAACAAGTAATGCAGGAGGAATATCATTCAGATGATTATTTTGAAGATTTTTGTTATGCAGAAAATATAGTTGAAGATATTTCTTATGAAGTGGAAACTGTCGAAGGAATTGAAGATAATCAACTGATCTTAGAAGTTGAAGACTGTGATATTTCTTATGAAGTGGAGACTGTCGAAGGAATTGAAGATGATCAACTGATCTTAGAAGTTGAAGACTGTGATCTTTGAAGCACAACTGGAAGCTAAATCAATTTCCATTGAAAAAGTTTCCGAGGGTGACAACTTATTTGAAAATCCACACAATTTTTTCAGGGGTAATTTGAAGATTGCTTCTCTTCATTTGGATTTCGAAGATCTAACATTGTTCCTACTATCTGAAGAAAGTTCATTCAAACCGGTAATTGACAAGGTGGTACATCTCAAGTATTATCCACCTAAACAAAACCTTGCCAAACTCGACGACGAGTTTTTTTTAAGAGGAGGAGAATACTATGTGGGATGGGAAAAGCTAGTAGCAAGGAATCGATGCCATCCAAACTCCGCAGGTGTCCAGCGGCCCAAGCCACGACCGATAGGCATCGCCAATGGTAAATAGCTTGGGCATCTTCTACATTTCTTTGGAGGATTACCTGTAGGGAAAAATACGTGCATGCAGCGGAAGCGAGACTAAAATAGAGTTTAGTATATTTTAAAAAAATTTCCATATTGAACCTTAACCCTTTAATTAATTAATCATACATACAAAAAGATGAAATACTTTTGTCGCGTGATCCGATTGATTAACGTCGATGGTAATCCGCAAGATCTTCGATCACGAACGTGAATCACCTAAGAGCGTGGTCTCCCTTCTTTGAATTGTGAACCTGAGAATGGACAACAAACACTTTTCTGAATCTGTTAGTCACTATAATCTCCAAAAGGTTGCTAAGATGTTCCGGTCACTTTTGAATTCACAATCGTAAAATTGAAATTCGTGTGAACCTAATTTGAAAGTGTGTACAAGATCTCTTGATGCTAAGATCACTAGTACACTATCGAAGCAAGAACAATTCTTTTCTCACACAAACCTCTTGGCCGAATTCTCACTAGTATTAGAGTAGGATTTTTTATTTTTTTTCTCTTTAGCCAAAGAAAATAAATTCTTCAAAAGAAAATTACTAGGGTTGGCCGAAAATTCTCACTATACATATATAGTGACCGAATTTTTTGCCCTAGATAATTTAGGGTGGCCGAATTCTTGCCCTAGTTAATTTAGGGTGGCCGAATTCTTACCTTGTCCAACAAGGTGATCACCAAAGTCCTTTTCCAAATAGGATACAAAGACTTTTTAGAATTCAAACCCTAATCCAACTCTTTATTGTATTTGTGACTGTATAAAAGACTTCCTAATTTGACTAAACAAATAAAGTCTTTTATATTTAGTATAATACTAATAGTAGTATACTACTAGGAAACATATTTCCTAATCAGAAAAAGATTTG
The DNA here is from genome assembly GCA_954870605.1 of Acer campestre. Classification (NCBI taxonomy): domain Eukaryota; kingdom Viridiplantae; phylum Streptophyta; class Magnoliopsida; order Sapindales; family Sapindaceae; genus Acer; species Acer campestre. Next base: position 1,709,910 of record OX940806.1, on the reverse strand, counting down.
ATTTTTAATTAAATAATTAATTAACATATTAATTAATTTCCATTTAATTAAATAATAAAATAAAACAATATAATAGGCTAAAAATTAGCCATTGCCGCCCATGACTAGAACTTGGGCCTTCATATTGTTTTCTTATTTTATTTAATTCATTTGGACTTTAATAAAAAACCCACATGTGAACTAGACTCATTCTTACTAAAAGAAACAAGCCCACATGTCTTTCATTAATATATTCATATAATTAAACAGCCAATTAAATAAATAATGTGCAAATTATATTCTTAATATATTAAATACAATTCTAAATGGACCCACAAATAGTCCGGTAGAATATATCAAGTGATTCATGCAAGTCCGTGCGGATTGGGGATCTTGGCGGGCCTATCTAAATTTAAGCTCCAATAGACATAACCCAATCACAATTAACAAATGATTCACTTAGGTTCAATCTATTAATTTTAGTTCATTCCACTAAAGAACTAAAATTGCACTCTTAAATAAAGATGGAATAAGTTAACGATACTCATTCATACCCTGGACAATCATATGGGAGATAGTGAATCCTCGTAAAGAATATCAGTAATCGTCAAGAGCTCATAGACCGCCTATAGCTCTCTAAGTTACCATATTTACTCATATGACCACACTTTGAACTTGGATATATATTATGACTTGTCCAGAAGTCATCTTTCAATAGACACTATTGAAAACTCAACGTTAAGATTTCATATCCAAAAACCACAAAGCATCCATATGATGATGTTCTACTCACATTTAATAAATGAAGCCACGATGTCCATATCTATAAATGAAGTCCTCTATCGATTAACAAATAAATACCACCAAACTATCGAGGATAGACTATGCTATATAATTGTACTCATTGATAGCTCAAATGATAACACTTGCAACCATAAGTCCATCATTTATCTCAGGATTAAGATAGACTTTCCGATTGTCTTGATAATGAAAAGACTTTTATCTATTGACGGTTCTAGAAAAAATATTTCATTGTAATCCAGTTCAATGCACCCAGTGTACTAGATTCTTTTACTCGAAGACCCTTCGATGATTTTAGACTCATCACAACACATTTGATCCCACTCAAATGCTAGTAAAAGAATTCTACAACTTTAACAAGATAAAGGTGCCCAACCTTTAACTTAAGTTGTGAACGTTATTCAAGACTAACTAAAGAATTGTGTTTACCTCATACATATCTAGATGTACGAACAATTCTTCTTTTCTCATAGTCTTTTGACCTTATGATTATTTACTTTGATAATTATAATAATAAATGCTATATAAGATTTTGTTAACAAACAGAAATCACTTTATTAATATAAAAAGATTGTCAAGTACAACATTACACTCTTGCTATTGAGCACAACCTTAACAATCTCCCACTTGCGCTATAGCAAATATGTCATATCTATCATTCCCATGTTCTCTAGGTGCCCATCAAAACTCTTCTGTGGTAGAGCCTTTGTGAAGGGATCCACTAGATTTTCTGCTGACGCGATTTTGGTAATCGTCACGTCACCCTTATAAACAATCTCCCTAAGAAGATAATACTTCCTTTCAATGTGTTTTCCTCTCTTATGACTTCTTAGTTCTTTCGAATTAGCCACTGCTCCACTGTTGTCACAATAAATAGTGATCTGCTTATTCGCACTAGGAACCACTTCTAAGTCAATCAAGAATTGGCAGAGCCAAACAGCCTCTTTGGCAGCTTTGCATGCAGCAACATACTCAACTTCCATGGTAGAATCAGCAATGCATGATTGCTTGATACTCCTCCATATGACTACTCCTCCTCCAAGAGTAAACACAAATCCTGATGTGGATTTTCTATAGTCAGAATCCGACTGGAAATCAGAATCTGTATACCCTACGGGAATCAAATCCCCTCCAGAGTATACAAGCATATTGTCTCTCGTTCTCCTAAGATACTTGAAAATATGCTTGACTGCTGTCCAGTGATCAGGACCAGGTTTCGATTGAAACCTGCTAACTATGCCAACTGCAAAACAAATATCTATTCTAATGTAGAGCATTGCATACATGAGACTTCCAACTACCGAGGCATATGGAACCCTACTCATGAATTACTCTTCATGCTCATTCTTAGGAACTTATTCTTTATAAAGTTTGATTCCATGCCTGAAAGGTAACATACCTTTCTTGGAATCCTGTATGGAAAACCTATACAAGATTTTATCTATGTATGAAGCTTGGGATAGTGCAATCGTTCTATTCTTTCTATCCCTTATTACTTGGATACTAAAAATATAACTCTCTTTTCCTAAGTCCTTCATATCAAATTGTTTTGCTAACCATTCTTTTACTGATGTCAATACACCTACATCGTTTCCGATAAGTAGTATATCATCAATATAAAGAATTAAGAAAACCAACTTGTCACCTTTGATCCTTTTGTATACACAAGTTTCGTCAAGGTTCTAAACAAATCCAAAACCTTTCATAGCTTGATCGAACCTTATGTTCTAGGATCTGGATGCTTGCTTTAATCCATATATGGATTTTTGCAACTTGCATACCTTTTCCACTTGGCCTTTTTCAATGAATCCTTCTGGTTGCATCATATAGATGCTTTCATCAAGACTTCCGTTAAGGAAAGCTGTCTTGGCGTCCATTTGCCAAATCTCTAAATCTAAAGATGCCACAATGGATAAAAGTATCCTAATGGATTTAAGCATGGCCACAGGAGAGAAGGTTTCCTCGTAATCGATACCTTCTTTCTGTGTGTAACCTATAGCTACTAATCTAGCTTTAAAGGTTTCTACATTTCCATCCATACCTCTTTTCCTCTTGTATATCCATTTGCACCCAATGGGTTTTATCCCTTTAGGCAAGTCTACAAGGGACCAAACTTTGTTATTGAACATGGACTCAATCTCAGATTGCATTGCCTTTTGCCAATGGCGACTATCAACATCCTTCATTGCTTCCTTATGTGTGTAAGGATCATCGTCGTCTGGGAGATTCTCCACTGATTCTCCCAGACCGATGTATCTCTCGGGTTGTCTAACAACCCTCCCACTACGACGAGGAATGGTAGGTTGTTAATCTTGTGATGGTTCGGAACTTACAATTGGGCTAGGTTGTGAAACCTCTTATGGAATTGTATCTCCTGACATCTTATTCAAGACAATTCTACTTTTAGGTATAAACTCATTCATATAGTCCTTTTCCATAAATTTAGCATTTGTCGAAACAAATACTTTAAGATCTAAAGGACTATAGAAATAATACCCTTTAGTTCCTTTTGGATACCCCACAAGTATACATGTTTCTGTACGGGACTCCATCTTTTCTGTCTTTCCTTTTAACACATGCGCAGGACAAACAAATATCCTTAAGTGTTGTAAACTAGGCTTTCACCCAGTCCACAACTCATGCGGTGTTTGAGGAACCAACTTCGATAGTACATCGTTTAGAATGTACATTGCAGTTTGTAGAGCATATCCCCAAAAAGAAACAAGGAGTGTTGAATAACTCAACATTGACCTAACCATATTCAAAAGAGTTATATTTCTTCTTTCTGCCTCCCAATTCTGTTAAGGTGTACCTGATGCAGAAAACTGAGAAATGATTCCATTATCAATAAGATATTGCTGAAACTCACCAGATAGATATTCTCCACCACGATCAGATCTCAAGATTTTTATGTGTTTCTCTAGCTGATTCTCCACTTCAGCTTTGAATGCTTTGAACATGTCAAAAGCATCCGACTTATGTCTCATAAGATACACATAACCAAATCTTGAATGATCATCTGTGAAAGTGATCAAGTACTCATATCCACCTCTAGCTTGAATGCTCATAGGACCACATACATCAGAGTGTATTAATCCTAAACATTCAGTGGCTCTTGTGCCTTTGGTTGTGAAGGACCTTTTAGTCATCTTACCTTCCAAACAGGATTCACAAGTTGGTAGATCATTAACCTTTAAGTCACTTAAAGGTCCATCACTAACCAATCTTTTAATCCTATTAAGACTAATTTGACCTAAGCGCAAATGCCATAGGTAGGTTTCATCTTTTGATAATTTTACTCTTTTATGATTAGGTTCCATTGTTTCTGTGTCTAACAAGTGAGAAATATTCATATGCAAAAAGAATAGACCGTTTTCCAATGTACCTTTGCAAATAAATTTGTTATTCTTACTAATAATAAAATCTTTATTAAAAGTAACCGAATATCCAAAATTATTCAAACAAGAAACTGAAATCAAATTCCTCTTAAATTGAGGTACATAATAAACGTCTATTAAATCTAAATACATACTAGAATCTAAGATAACTCTAACATCTCCCACTGCACTGGCAGACACCAACACTCAGTTGCCTAAACGCAAGTTGATTTCATCTTTATTCAACCTTTTCTTTTCCTGAAAACCATGCAAGGAATGACAAACATGATTAGTGGCTCCTGAGTCTATGATCCAAGAATCGATAGAGTCTGCCAAAAAGCATGTTTTAAGATAATTAATATTACCTTGTTCCTTCTTTTTCTAAGACTTTGGGCAATTACTTTTCCAATGTCCCTTTTCACCACAAAGGAAACACTTCCCTTTGATCTTGGTTACTTTCTTGGTCTCCTTCTTGGTAGGCCCAAGTTGCTTTTTCTTCTGTTGTTTCTTGACCTTCTGACGGGTCTTAACAGTAGCAACATTGCCAACCATATGAATCTCTTGACCCTTGCCTTTCACAAGGATCTTTTCAGCGCTTTGAACATCTTGCATCAGGCCTTGCAAGGTGTATTCCTTATTGTTCAAGGTGTAGTCCAACTTGAACTGGTCAAAGGAATCTGACAGTGAGTTGACAATCATGTCAATTTTGGTCTCACCATCTATCTTAGCACCATTAAGTTCTGCAATATTTAGATGTGCTATGACCTTCATCATGTGATCTTTCACAGCCTGTCCAGGTTTCATCCTAAGATTCACAAAAGCAGTCAATGCTTCTCTCTTAGTCGACTTAGATCTCATAGCAAACATCACCTCTAGAGACATCATTATATCAGCAGCAGATTTCATTCTTTCATGCTGTTGTTGCAACACGTCGGAGATAGTGGCCATTATATAACATTTAGCCATATCATTTGAAGTCTTCCACTGCTCATACTCATCTCTTTGCAAAACACTAGATTCAATAGTAGGAGCAAGTGGTTTAGGAGTTGACAGAACAAATTTATGTTTTTCAGCTTGCAACAACAACCCAATTTTCCTTTTCCATGTGACATAATTATCTCCAGTTAAAGTGTTATTTTTTAGGATGTTCATTAGGGATGGGGTCATGATTTCTGAATAAAACAAAATATATATATAAGTAAATAATCATTGTTTAGCATTTTCGAATATTTATCTTGAATTAAATATTTATAATTCAATCGTAAAATTCAACGTTCGATCCAACACCCATAAATGTTACGCCTCCTTTGGGAGTTCGCACCATTTATTAGTTGGACTAGGTTACACCTAATTGTTAACATAACAACCAACGTTTTCAATTTTAGCCTTGTGATTTTATTAACAAGAACTCTTGGGAGGATATCAATAAAACCACATTGAGTGTACTACCAAGATTTCGACCCTCAATATATTCCCTCACGAAAATCTCTCCTTGGGGAGTAGATCTCGTTTGAGTCAATTGTCTAGTCTATCTTTGTAAGGAAGTATCTTGCTATATTCCATTCATGGACGCCCCTTGCGGGGATTACCAAAAAACAATATAGCTCAACTAACTTTGGAGACCATAGGTGTTTGCAATACACCTTCTCCCACTCAATTATTTAAGGCATGTGATTAAATCCCATGGAATGATTTACCAAGTTATCTAGATGCCAATTAAATGCCTAAATCATTCAATGCATGTTCATACCAAAAGAGATATATGAGTGGAACTCCTGTTCTACATGACATGTTATCAAACAATAACAAATATTGTAATATTTACACAAAGTAAATAGCCACGATTTTGATCCATCCTAGAAAAGCAAGAAAATTAAATTTGTTTGGAATACAAAAAATCTCCTTTCTTGGCGAACAAATCTTCAAGCGGCCATGGATCACGTGAGCACCCACGGCTGCCCAATTGGCATGCACACTCCACAACCCTAAAAAGGGCTGCCGTGTGCAACCCATGGACTCAATGGGGCTGCCATGCGCAGCCCACAGTCCAACATGCACAGCTGCGTGCAATTTTGCGCACGTGCACGTTGCTATGGTGCGCATGGTCCCAAACTCGTTCCGGTTGCTATTCATTCTTCAAGTCTTCAAATCTTCGATGCTTGAACATATTACAAACTTATTTAAACAAAAAAATACTGCAGTTTTTTTTTTTTTTAATCACAACAGTATTTAATACAAAAAAAAATACTGTACTATTTTTTAATACATAAAAAAAAATACTAAAATTAAATTTAATACAATAAAAAAAAAAACTTAGCAACTACCAAGAAGGAAATTGTGATGATAATAGGTCACCCTTCTTGTTACAATTCCGAAACAAAAAATACATTGAAATTCTAGGATCAAAATTGAGCAATAACAATTCACTTTATATCAAAATATAACATATATAAATCCATACATACCAATGTAATTATATACGAGAATACCTAGAGTGTCATCTCTTTCTAAACATGCATAATCACAATAAAAAGAAAAAGATTCACGTATATATACGTTAATTAATTAAAGGGTACAACCAGGCTTTGATACCAATTGTAGGGAAAAATACGTGCACGCAGCGGAAGCGAGACTAAAATAGAGTTTAGTATATTTTAAAAAAATTTCCATATTGAACCTTAACCCTTTAATTAATTAATCATACATACGAAAAGATGAAATACCTTTGCAGCGTGATCCGATTGACTAACGTCGATGGTAATCCGCAAGATCTTCGATCACGAACGTGAATCACCTAGGAGCATGGTCTCCCTTCTTTGAATTGTGAACCTAAGAATGGACAACAAACACTTTTCTGAATCTGTTAGTCACTATAATCTCCAAAAGGTTGCTAAGAATGTTCCAGTCACTTTTGAATTCACAATCGTAAAATTGAAATTCGTGTGAACCTAATTTGAAAGTGTGTACAAGATCTCTTGATGTTAAGATCACTAGTACACTATCGAAGCAAGAACAATTCATTTCTCACACAAACCTCTTGGCTGAATTCTCACTAGTATTAGAGTAGGATTTTTTTTTTTTTCTATTTAGCCAAAGAAAATAAATTCTTCAAAAGAAAATTACTAGGGTTGGCCGAAAATTCGCACTATACATATATAGTGACCGAAGTTTTTGCCCTAGATAATTTAGGGTGGCCGAATTCTTGCCCTAGTTAATTTAGGGTGGCCGAAAATTCTTACCTTGTCCAACAAGGTGATCACCAAAGTCCTTTTCCAAGTAGGATACAAAGACTTCTTAGAATTCAAACCCTAATCCAACTCTTTAGTGTATTTGTGACTATATAAAAGACTTCCTAATTTGACTAAACAAATAAAGTCTTTTATATTTAGTATAATACTAATAGTAGTATACTACTAGGAAACATATTTCCTAATCAGAAAAAGATTTGATTTTTAATTAAATAATTAATTAACTTATTAATTAATTTTCATTTAATTAAATAATAAAATAAAACAATATAATGGGCTAAAAATTAGCTATTGCCGCCAATGACTAGAACTTGGGCCTTCATATTGTTTTCTTATTTTATTTAATCCATTTGGACTTTAATAAAAAACCCACATGTGAACTAGACCCATTCTTACTAAAAGAAACAAGCCCACATGTCTTTCATTAATATATTAATATAATTAAACAACTCATTAAATAAATAATGTGTAAATTATATTCTTAATATATTAAATATAATTCTAAATGGACCCACAAATAGTCCGGTAGAATATATCAAGTGATTCATGCAAGTCCGTGCGGATTAGGGATCTTGGCGGGCCTATCTAAATTTAAGCTCCAATAGACATAACTCAATCACAATCAACAAATGATTCACTTAAGTTCAATCTATTAATTTTAGTTCATTCCACTAAAGAACTAAAATTGCACTCTTAAATAAAGATGGAATAAATTAACAATACTCATTCATACCCTAGACAATCATATGGGAGACAGTGAATTCTCGTGAAGAATATTAGTAATCGTCAAGAGCTCATTGACTGCCTATAGCTCTTCAAGTTACCATATTTACTCATATGACCACACTTTGAACTTGGATATATATTATGACTTGTCCAAAGTCATCTTTCAATAGACACTATTGAAAACTCAACGTTAAGATTTCATATCCAAAAACCACAAAGCATCCATATGATGATATTCTACTCACATTTAATAAATGAAGCCACGATGTCCATATCTATAAATGAAATCCTCTATCGAATAACAAATGAATGCCACAAAACTATCGAGGATAGACTATGCTATATAATCGTACTCATTGATAGCTCTCAAATGATAACACTTGCAACCATAAGTCCATCATTTATCTCAGGATTAAGATAAACTCTTCGATTGTTGTGATAATGAAAAGACTTTTATTTATTGACGGTTCTAGAAAAAGTATTTCATTGTGATCCAGTTCAATGCACCTAGTGCACTAGATTCTTTTACTCGAAAACCTTTCGAAGATTTTAGACTCATCACAACACATTTGATCCCACTCAAATGCTAGTAAAAGAATTCTACACCTTTAACAAGATAAAGGTGCCCAACCTTTAACTTAAGCTGTGAACGTTATTCAAGACTAACTAAAGAATTGTGTCTACCTCATACATATCCAGATGTACGAACAATTCTTCTTTTCTTATAGTCTTTTGACCTTATAATTATTTACTTTGACAATTATAATAATAAATGCTATATAAGATTTTGTTAACAAACAGAAATCACTTTATTAATATGAAAAAATTGTCAAGTACAACATTGCACTCTTGCTATTGAGCATAACCCTAACATTATCGTGGTGCCATTGTGGATCTGGGATGGACTACGGAGAGATTTTTCGGTTGGGATCTTCCACTCCCGCAAGACAAATAGGGGTTTTCTTTGTTTACTTGTCAATTCTCGTACTTTAACCGAACTCGAGGACTAGTTCTTTTTAAGATGAGGTGATTGATGTAGGATAAAGAAGAAAGAACGACGGCCCATGCCGCTACCGATGTCCTGCGGCCCAACCGCGCTTAACTTCAAATTCAGACGGTTTTGGGTGTTTTTTTTTTATTTTATCAATTTGGGTCTTTGTTTCTTGTTTAGCAAGTTTATTTACTTTAGTTTGATTAGGAATTAAATTTAGGTTTTGGAAATAAATCAAACTTACCTTTTGGGTAAGATTTGATCTTTGTTTTTCAGTCAAGTTAGGAATCATGAATCTTAGAAGATTATGATTAGTTTTGATATTTTCCTGTTTTAGTCTTTTTAGGAATATTGTATTCGAGTCGTATTAGGATTAGTTTATTATAAATAGTCTTATTATTTCCAATTATTGTAACTTTTTCATAATCAATAAAATCGTTCTTTGGAACACTTATCTATCGTGGATTCGACATCCTCTTTGAGGATTCGAGAGCGCCATTTTCTAACGTAGATTAAGGAATGATGTCCCCTGCATGGCGATCCATGCTTGGGTAACTATCGGTCGCTGCGTCAAGGTTTGTCTGAGTGTGCCTCAGGGTTTGACAAAGTGATCATTCTTATTTTCGCCATACCCCACTGCGTCAACTAAGAAACTTGTAATCAAAGCACCATCTTGCTACGTGAATGTGATGTGTAATGGAGAAATCAAATAAAAGCAATAAATAACACCAGAGTTTTTACGTGGAAAACCATAAGACAGAGAAAAACCACGGTCGTCGTAATAACAGGAAAAAAGGATGTTCACTATGTTTAAGAAAATATTACAAATTACAAAAAATATCTCTCTTATGTCGTATTGCCTCCTCTTTTGGCTCTTGCCCATTACATGCAGTTATATGGGAACTAAAACATTGCCCTAATCCCTGTCGTGCAAGCAAAAGCTTTGAGGAAATGGTATTTTGGCAATTTGCCTATAATCTGTGGTATCTCATTTCCTTGTATGGATTATCTTCTGGGTCTTATAGTATGTTATCAGATTCGTCAACTGCTTTATTAGAGGTGACTGACTTACTCAATATAGCCTAGATTTCATTGGAGATGCGAGGAATCTCGGATTTGTGGTGATCTTAGGGATATTTCGTGTTCACAATGCAACTGTGAGTTGGAATCAATTCGCCGCCTAGGATTATCATAGCAAACTAGTTCTAAGCGGATGACCTGCTATTTATTTCCGAGCTCGATGCTACCATGTGTATCTAGCTGAACTGGCATGATTTACTTATGTGGAGACCTTTTTCTATGATTTCTGCTTGGCTGACAAGCCAGGCTAACTAAATTATCCCCAAACAATACCCTCTAAATTTGCAAGGAGAGTTACTGGCGAACCGTTTTCTCCAACAAGTAGGTACCTCTCAGAAGTGGATTTTTAAAGATTTTTCATTTAATGCTACATTGATGGGCTGCCTAACACTCAAATAGTCTCGATAACCGTGCTTTAATACTAACCTTTCGAAACATTCTAACGGTGCAATGATGGGACTTTAATGAAGGGATGACTTTTTCGCTTCAACTTCCACTCTGACACGTGTAAGATCGTGATTAGTTTTCATGCTACTGTTCGTATTTCATGCCATTTATTTTCTTAATGAACAAGATGATGTTTCCCTCTCCATTTTTGAACTCTATAAATATCGATGCCTTGCCTGTTTGCTCTTTTACATTCAGATTTCTCGAGTTTATTTTTAAAATGCATCTTCTTTTCTTTGCAACCATTTGTTCTCAAAACTTTCTACCTTTCTTCTTTCTCAAAACTTTCGCAATGGCTAAGTTTGGTTCAAGAGTTTCAAGATTAGGCCCCCAACAAGTTGAGGAGCCTGAAGTTGTGGAGCATGCAAGAGCTAGAATGCACTTTTCCTCTTACTCTTCGTGCTAGTTCGACTACGAACTGAATATGGTGACTAGCAACAATGACTTAACATCTTACATTGTCCACTTCGAACTCCCGACGGTAGTGGGGTTGCAACTTTTTGAAGGTCATGTAGTGTGGAATCCTCCCCGTGATGTGGTGACCATCTACGGTATCAAGTTGTGTTGCGGGGTTACACTTTCGCTTCAACCCTTAATTTCTCACTCTTTGGGGCTGTGAAACTGAAACTAAAAAGAGAAAATAGAAGAAGAAAGCATAGAGAGCTTGAAGACAAGCTCTAATGGAGAAAACGAGAGAGAGTAATTCTATATTACTTTGTTGATAATCGATAAAATGAATCTCACAAGGAAAGTGTGATTATATACAGAGTATGTATTCTGTTGAGAAACAGATCTGATGTGGCACATCAGATGGCTCACAAGAAAACAGAATATAAAGTTAGTTAGAAGAGGAGAGATGTTCTGGTGAGATTGACTCACTATAACTAATGTGCAGTAGCATTTCTTATTGTAATCTAACATTCCCCCTCAAACTAAGCTTGGATTTGTCCAAGATTAGTTTGTCCTTCAACAAATTAAACCTGCTGATACCGAGAGGCTTGGTGAGGATATCTGCAATTTGATCACCTGTTGGAATGTAACGAACATCCAGCTCCTGCTTCTCAATCCTATCACGAATGAAATGAAGATCCAACTCAATATGTTTTGTTCTTGAATGAAACACAGGATTCTTAGCCAAAGATCCTGCACCTGTATTATCACACCACAGTATAGGTGTGGAGTCAGGTAGCATGCCAATTTCTGACAACAGAGCTTGTAACCAGATAACCTCTGAAGCAGCCTGAGCAAGTGATCGATATTCAGCCTCACAACTCGATCGAGCAACTACTTTTTGCTTCCTTGAACTCCACGAAACCAGATTGCCTCCAAGAAACATACACCACCCACTTGTGGATTTCCTGTCATCCAAATTGCTGGCCCAATCAGCATCTGAAAAACCTTCAAGTGCCAGTCTCTGTGGTGATTTTGACTTGAAGAACAATCCTGTAGAAACTGTACCTTTAATGTATCTTAAAATTCTCTTACAAGTTTGCCAATGCACAGTTGTGGGAGAAGATAGATATTGACTCAATCGGTTCACAGCATAGGAGAGATCAGGCCTGGTGAGAGTCAGATATTGTAGTGCACCCACTGTGCTTCTATACAATGTAGGATCAGGAAATGGCTCACCATCAGCTTGAGAAAGTTTACTACCGGTACACATTGGAGTTGGAGAGGCTACACAATCATTCATCTACGTTTTGACCAACAAGTCAGATGCATACTTACTTTGTGTGAGACACAAACCTTGATCAGTTCTTATGGCTTCAAAGCCTAAGAAATAATACAGCTCACCCAAGTCTTTCAATGCCAAATATTTGTGAAGATCCTAAACCACTTTGGAGAGAAGAGAGCAATTGTTTCCTGTCAACAGTATGCCATCGACATACACCAGTAGTAGGATCAAAACACCATCCTTCTTGAAAACAAATAATGAGGTATCAGCCTTGGAATTTCAGAAGCCCCATGATTCTAAGGCTTCCTTCAGCTTCTCATACCAGGCTCTTGTAGCTTGTTTCAAGCCATATAAGGACTTGACAAGCCTGCAAACATAATCTGATTTTTGATGATCCACATAGCCCTCAGGCTGCTCCATGTAGACCAGCTCTTTTAACTCCCCATTGAGGAAAGCATTGTTAATGTCTAGCTGCCTAATATTCCAATTGTTCAACACAGCAAGAGACAACACAACACGAATTGTAGAGGACTTAACCACTGGGCTAAAAGTTTCCAAATAATCAACCCCAGCAGTTTGGTGAAAACCCTTGGCAACAAGACGTGCCTTGTAGCGTTGAACAGACCCATCTTGATTTCGTTTCACCCGAAAAACCCATTTGTTGCCTACAACATTCATGTCAGTCTGTCGAGGCACTAATTGCCAAGTATTATTGCTCATCAGAGCACTAAATTCAGCATCCATAGCTGATTTCCAACAAGGATCAGATAGAGCATCAGCAACCTTTGTAGGTTCTTTAGAGGAATCAACTGATGCAAGAGTACGAAGAGCTCTAGACATCATAGAGGAAGTTTTGGATCGAGTGAGCATATTGTGTGTGGATGACACAGGGACAGTGTTTGGACCACTATGAGCAGCAGAATAAGGCAACTCAATAGAGAAAGGGACAGCAGGAATGGATGCTAGAGAATTATGTTGTGATGAGTTAGAAGGGTTATCATTTATAGGACAAGATGATAATTTCTTTGTAGTAGACAGAATATCAACAGGTAAGCTAGACCTACTAGATGCATCTGGACTAGAATAAGACACAGAGAATAAGGCATTATAAGGGAAATCATGTTCATTGAAGATTACATGCCTAGAGATATAAAGTCTACCATTAGGATGTAAGCATTTGAATCCCTTATGACTGTCACTATAGCCAAGAAAAAGACACTTTGAGGTATGAAAATCAAATTTGTGTTTATTGTAGGGTCGTAAAAAAGGGAAACAAGCACAACCAAACACTTTTAAGAGATTGTAATCAGGTGAAATACCGAAAATTGTTTGAAAAGGAGACACATGATTGAGTAAAGGAGTTGGAAGTCTGTTGATGATATGAACTGCTGTATGAAAGGCCTCCCACCAGAAAGATAAGGACAACTCAGCCTGTGAAAGCAAAGTGAGACCTACTTCAACTATGTGTCCGTGTTTATGCTCAGATGAACCATTTTGAGGATGTGTGTGAGGGCAAGGATGCCTAAAATGAACACCTAATTGACTGATATATTTGGCTAGAGGTCTATATTCCCCTCCCCAATCACTTTGAACACATTTGATTTTCCTATCAAAAGCTAGTTCAACACATTTCTGAAATCTAATAAACACATCTGTGACTTGAGATTTGGACTCCAAAGGGTAAATCCAAGTGAATTTTGAGAAAGCATCAATGAAGTGGATATAGTATTTATACCCTTGTTATGAGACATGAGGAGAAGGTCCCCACACATCAGTGAATATCAACTCAAGAGGAGCTGTATAAACCGTGTGTGAGGTAGGAAAAGGAAGCTGGTGAAGCTTTCCATATTGGCAAGCATCACAAAAATCCAAGGAACTTGGAGTAGTACAAGGCAAATTTAGTTTTCTCATAACTTAATGGGAAATGAAGGATGACCAAGTTTTGCATGCCATTGAAACAAAACAGATTTATTATTGGATGGAAAATTGTTACAGGATGTTATTTTTCTTACATTGTAACAAGAGATGACAGATTTTGTACACAAAGGATTTCTAGACATGAACTTATTGCCATAACAGGTTGCTACACAGGCATCAGTACACTGATCATTAGACACACCACTACAGGGCTTGTTACATATACACATTGCTGACAGACATTTAGTGCAGACGGGAACATTTTTGGTGGCAAACAAGGCATGCATTCGTGCAGCAAAATACTTGTCACTAAGAGTTGAAAGGTCCAATTGATAGAGGCCATTTTTCAAGTCCCCTTGCAACAGAACCATCATTGTTTTCTTGTCCTTAATCAGGCAAGAATCAGAATTAAATTCAACAATGATATTGTTATCTCTAGTAAATTGAGATATGCTCAACAGATTTTTGGTGATTGTTAGAACATGCAAAATGTTGTTCAAAAACAATGGATATATAGGTGATGTAATCACAGATGAACCAATATGAGATATATCAAGTTTTGAGCCATTACCTACTGTGAGCTTTTCCAGGCCTTGATAGTTCGATTTCTGTGAGAGATTTTGCACATCAGCAGTAATATGATTCGTAGCTCCGCTATCTACATACCAGGAGGGATCTGCAACAGTGCTAGGAGATGCAATGAATGCACCAGCGTTGGAGAGGTTGGTGTTGTATCCTTGCATCTGTGGCTGGTTAGGATAATGGCCAGCAGGGTAACCAAAATTGTTGTTGTGACCAACATTGTAACCAGCAGTATTGTGATACCCAGCATAATTGTAATCAGTGTTGTATTGGCTCATATGTGCCTGAAAACCTTGACTGTTACCTTGTTGACCTCCTGAAGGTTGCATATTCTGCATATTAAGACCTTGAAATGCCTGATCAAAGCGTTTGTAGCAGGATGACACAACATGACCAGGTTTTCCACATAACTGACACACAAATCTTGAACCAGGCCTACCTCCATTTCTTCCCCTGCCTCTGCCTCTATATCAACCTCCTCTGTTACTATTACCTCTGAAATTTCCATTAAACGCATATTGAGCAGAAGCATTATTCATATCAAGGGATATAAGAGTATTGTGCTTAGCCAATCTACTCTCATAACTCATCAATTGATACTGAACCTCTTGCAGGCTAATTTCACCCTGTCTACCAGTCACGTTGACTACTACAACATCATATTCCATACCTACACCTCATAAAATCAGTGAAATCAGCTCAGTCTCAATTATTGGTTGAACAGCTGAAGCTAAGCTTTCACTCAGAGACTTCATTTTCAACACAAAATCACTTACATACATACTCCCTTTCTTAGTAGTATTTATCTCATCTCTCAATTGTAAAACCATAGCCTTTGATTGCTGAGCAAAGAGACTCTCAAGAGTCTTCCAAACTTCATGAGATGTAACACAATGAGTTACATGACCAAAAACACTCTCACTTAGAGTTGAGAAAATCCAACACACAGTCAACTGATCTGCCTTTTTCCAGTTGGTGAAATCAACATTTTCAATCAATTCTGTGTCATCTAAGTGACCACATTTAACAAATTTTGGTGGACAAGTGCCAGTTCCTAAAACAAAACTTTCTAGGTCGAAAGCTCTAATGGCAGGCAAAACTTGTGATTTCCAAAAAAAATAATTGTTTCGATCAAGCTTTATTGGAAGCTTAAAATTCAGATTTGAAGAAAGTGAAGAAACCTGTGATTTTAGCTTCTTTGACTTAAATCGCTTGATCATGGTTGAACTGGAACTGCTATTAGAATCTGAGCTTGAGGACACCATGACTGTTAGTCTTAAAGCTCTGATACCATGTGAAACTGAAACTAAAAAGAGAAAATAGAAGAAGAAAGCAGAGAGAGCTTGAAGACAAGCTCTAATGGAGAAAACGAGAGAGAGTAATTCTATATTACTTTGTTGATAATCGATAAAATGAATCTCACAAGGAAAGTGTGATTATATACAGAGTATGTATTCTGTTGAGAAACAGATCTGATGTGGCACATCAGATGGCTCACAGGAAAACAGAATATAAAGTTAGTTAGAAGAGGAGAGATGTTCTGGTGAGATTGACTCACTATAACTAATGTGCAGTAGCATTTCTTATTATAATCTAACAGGGGCATATCAGGCTTGCATCGTGCCAACTAACACCGGCATGATATTGTACTCTAATGTGTTTATACGCCCTCTAGAGATCGAATGGTCTTCCACCCTGTAAGATCCTATAAGGTTATTAACTAAACAACCTAGAGGGATGAATAGGTTGATGCTCTAATTTTTAAAAACTCTTTCGAGACTCTTGTAAAACACTTAGTGAGCATGCAATTAAATATTCAATATGTGTGTTATCGAAAATAACAACTATCTCTTACACAAAATACACCTCCCTTAGTCTAATTCACATCAATATATACAAGTAAATTAATAAGAGCAATTAAAAGAACAAATAACAAGTAAATCTATAAAGTTGTCAATATATGATATTCAACAAAGTTCTTCAATTTACAAGTTGTAATCAAATGTATTCACAAATTCACTAAGTTACATTATTACAACTTGTTTACACAACAACATATTAAAAATGAACAAGTCTACTACTAAGCCTTTCAAAATACAGGTTGTAATTAAGTGTATTACAAATTCTTTGAAATAAAATATTACATCTTATACAAACAATTACAAATATAAAAGGAGTTAAGGAAAAAAAGCTTGCACAAGTATTTTAATGTGATAAACCTTCGAAGAGGAAATATCTACGGGTTGAACTGTTCAACCACTTTCAAGCAACACAATTTTTCACTATTTGGATAAAAGTACACCCTCAAAGTGACTAATCCGTATGATTTTCTACTTCCTATTAGATATCCCTTCTATCCTACCATTGGACCTTTTACTAGCGAAAACTTACTGGCACTCAACTTAGAAGTCACATGCCTCTAATTGAGTTCTACATGCTTAACTTACGGATCCGCACAATGCTTGACCCATGGGCTCAAACACTAATAAAAACATAAAATAACAAAATTTTGAAGAAAACAAAGCAAAAAGGATAAAAGGAGTCGTGTTGGAGGGAGTAGTGAGTCGGTCAACTAGCTACACCCTGTTATTGAGACAACCTTTGAGACAATATGGTACCATGAAAAGTCTTCATCTTGTAAATGGCGATCGATTATTGTTTTTTATTTTTTGTTTTGTTTTCAATGTAATTGTTATTATTGTTTGGATGATCAGGCAAGTGGAAATGATGGTAACAAAAAGCTGCAACTTTATTCATATTGGCTGAGCTCTTGTTCTTGTAGCGTCAGAATCGGCCTCAACTTGAAAGGTACTCTCTTTGTCTTCCAATTCACTCTCTTTTTCTTCTTATGTTTCAACTAATTAATAAGATTTAATGTTGGATTATGTTTATATGTTTACAGGGCTTGAATACGAGTACAAAGCAGTCAACCTGTTGAAGGGAGAGCAACATAATCCTAAAGAGCTTCTTTTGTTAGTTAGTTAGTTTTTTTAAAATAAAAAAAAATAAAAAAATTAATTATATTTACCCAGATGGATGGTTGAGATTCAAAACTGGATATTGGTTTGATTTAGTTTGATGTTTGGTTTTTTTTAATTTGGTATGTAAAGTTCAGAAAGCTGAATCCTATTGGTTATGTGCCTGGTTGATGGATATGTTCTTTCTGATTCTTTTGCTATTTTAATGGTCAGTTTTTTATTGTTGTGAAGAAAAAGAAGAAGAATCTTTTAATTAGCTTCTCTTTTTGTTTCATGTAAAAATGGTTGTCCTTATAGTATCTGGAAGAGAAGTATCCCGAGCACTATCCATTGTTGCCTTCTGATGTTAAGAAGAAAGCTATCAATTATCAGGTCCATTTCCATTTGCCTTTTTCTATCTTTAACTATTTGCTCTTTGGATCAGTTCACCTTTTTTGTCGATAAATTATTTTCAACAAATTGGTTTGCTTCTCCTTTGATTTGTTAATGTAGTTTTAATCAACAACTTTAACTAGTTAACACACCCATTATTATGAAAATAGCTATGAGATTCCCTTCTTTATTAACTTATTTCTAAATAGATTTGACTGTAACTTGTATACGTTTCAGCAATTGGGAAGCTGTTGAAAGACTACGGCAGGAAATATGCAACTAGAGACGAAGTTTACCTGGTTTGTTTTTCCAGCTTCAACTGTATATATGCATCTATATGGTACATAAAAATGTGTGTGCACAATTATTGTGAAGGCAGGGTTTTGAAGCTCTGCAGATGTGAATGAATCAATTTAAATGGGGTGAGAGAGGAGGGTTTTGGGGTGGACAATATTCAAATTATACGCTATGAATTTGTAGTTTATAGCGTGATAATTTGAATATTGTCCGCCCCAAAACCCCCCTCTCTCACTCCATTTAAATTGATCCATTCACCTCTGCAGAGCTGTCGGGTTCAAATTTGTGATGGGTATACATTTATGACAATATCTTCAAATTTGTAATCAGGTTCAAAGTTGGCTATCAGGTTCAGTTAAACAGCAAAAAGACTTCTCTAGTAACAATATTATTCATGCCTTCAATCTAGTACCAAACATCGAGTTTACTCTGTTCTCCAAATATGAATTTAGGCTTTGTCATCTGAGAAAAAGAGCGAAGGAGGGAGTAGGAGAAAAACCGTTGAAAGAAGAATGATTTGTGTTTGCTGCCTCATTGTTGTAGCTTTTATTTCTTTAATTTCATGGCCACCAATATGCAATATAAGAATCTGTTTCACTACCATTGTTCAGGATTACTATGTGCTCGTAGTTCTGCCCCTAGACCTATCAACTTTTGAGATGATAAATTTATCGGTAATGCTAAGTTTTCATGTATACTTGTTGTTATGTTTATAAGTGGACTGTTGTCAACCATGTAATGGGTGTTCATACTATATCTTATGTAATCTAGCAGCCGGGGCAAACCACGTAGCGTATGGTTCATCATAAAAGATTTAGCAGAAAAGTTTGAAAAAGGTCCTTCTGGTGGAATTTTTCCCTCTAATCTATTGAAAGACAGGTTGAGATATTTAAGATATATGATAGTGCTACCAAAGGTAGTTTATGACCATAATTCCATAAAGGTTATTGTTGGACAAATCCAAAGACTCTAAGCTTATTACGCCCCCAAAAGTTTCGGGAATGGAGCCTTGTAAGCTATTATATCTTACAAACAGAAGCTGTAGATTCTGTAGGTGGGATCTCACCGGTTAAATGATTCCTTGACAAATCTACATTAACTATCACAACCTTTAAATTTCCAAAGTCTAATGGAAGAGCTCCAGTAAAAGAATTTGACGACAAATTAATGTACAAGATGTCTCTAAGGTTCAAAAGAGATTG
Source organism: Acer campestre (assembly GCA_954870605.1). Taxonomy (NCBI): domain Eukaryota; kingdom Viridiplantae; phylum Streptophyta; class Magnoliopsida; order Sapindales; family Sapindaceae; genus Acer; species Acer campestre. Next base: position 1,690,238 of record OX940806.1, on the reverse strand, counting down.
GGGTATAACAGACGAGAGAGCTGTCAGACTAGTCAGCTTACCAAAACATGGATGTATAGCTCCAAAAAGCTTATTATTATTATTCAAGAACAAAACAGCCAAATTATACAAATGACACAAGTCGTTTGGGATTAAAATATTAAATTTAAAAGAAAGATCTTGAAGTTGCTACAAGTTTCCAAGTGTTGCGGGAATTGATCATGTCAATTCATAAGGTATCCCACCTGCATATGTAAGCATATTTGTTAATGAAAAATAAGATCAGTGATTAATAAATTACTTACCTGTTAAATTGTTAACGTCTAGCATTAAATCTTTTAACAAGGTCAAGTTGCCCATCTCCCTTGCTATATGCCCTCTGAACTGATCATTACGCGACAAGTGAACAGCAGTAAGCTCTCTACATTTCCCCAGCTCCTTTGGAATTTCTCCTTAAAAAAAAAGTACTTTCATCAAATCCTCTTATTCATTGATTTAAAAGCAACACGTAATATTATTCTATATAATTACCTTCAAGTTCGTTGGAACCAATTGATAGAGTCCTCAACTTAGTCAAGTTGTCAGGGCTCTATGGTGGGCACCAAATTGTAGATGCTCGGATCTGCAATTAAATTTGTAAGAAATGTAGGCACTAACAACATGCAAAAAAGACAATAAAGGGAACAATCGTCGGGCCACAGGAGGGGGTGGTCTCATTGTGGGAATCTCCAACGCTCAAGTTAGATGGTAAATCGAGAAAATAGGTTAAATTCAGAAGAATTAATAAAGCAATTAGAGCAAACCGGCATATGAGCGTCGTGTAAACGGGGTTGCGTCGATTCGGGTATTAATGTGACTTTACTAGGCTTAAGAATATAGCAAGAATAGATTAACAAAAGAAAATATCAGAGCTCTCGCGTGAGTTTTTGTAGACAAAAGCCACCCCTCTCACCAATGAGGGGTTGAGTATTTATATGGGAGATCAGGCAACGGGGGTCGCGTCGATTCGAGTATTAATGTGACTTTGCTAGGCTTAAGAATGTAGCAAGAATAGATTAACAAAAGAAAAATATCAGAGCTCTCGCGTGAGTTTTTGTAGACAAAAGCCACCCCTCTCACCAATGAGGGGTTGGGTATTTATAGATCAGGCTATCACTCGTGGGCGGCTTCCACGAAATCTCTGTAGATTGGGCGAGATTCGATATTCGAATTTTGAATATCTTTTCAACAACCAGCTTAAGGACGCATTAGGTACTGGGACGGGATAGGACTGGACGGGACAATTATTCCATACTGTGTTTGGAATATCTGGGACAAAATCGGTAACTGTGCTGTTATGCGTTTGGTATGACTGGGACAGGACGGGGCAAAAAGTTCAAATGATCAAAGTACCCTTCTTATCCTGTCCAATGTTTATATATAACAATTTTATTAAGTTTGAAGAAAATCTGGAACAAAAATACTCAAAAGTCAAAAGATCTGGAAAGAAAATTATCAAATGATCTAGAGAAAAAAAAATACAAAAAGATCTAGAAAAAAAAATGATCAAAAGATTTGAAAAAAATAATGCCCAAAATTAAATGGGATTTTTCTGTTGGGCATTTCCAAAGACGGTTACTCATCCATCTCTCTCTCTCTCTCTTGATCTCCTTTTTTTTCATTTTCCTCTATACTTTCTTACGTTTTCTTGGTTACAAAACACAAAATAAATTAATTAATTTCAAAGAACTATTCATCTTCTTGCCCCAAATCACTGAAAACCACAACAAAAATTCGATAGTGTTCTAGATCAACACCAAAAAACAATACCCACCTCGATCGGCGCTGATCTTCTCAACGGTGGCCACCCCTTCTCTGAATTTGGTTTTCTTTCACTGGTTCATAGCATCTTTGAAGCTCCCACAAAACAAATACATACCCAGTATCCTTGCATTAAATATGGCATTGATTTTGTTGTTAAGTCCATTTAAAATGAACTACGCATGGACTCGTCAACCTTGTTGAATCAAAGACCCATCTAAATCAAAGACCCATCTGAATCAATCCCAGATGACTCATAACAGCAGTTTTACTGTTCTAGAACAGTGAGATTTGTCTTGTCAAGTTTGTGAAATTTGTGTGGAAATACTTGGATTTCAACAAAGAAACATATGAGAATATCTCGTGGGATGTAATAAGCAAATATATATATTTATTTATTTATTTATTTTATTTTATTGTGGAATGCTTTGAATCTTTGATACAATATACGAGTAGTAGCAGTGCATGTATGGAGGAGAGACAGAGAGATGGGATTCAAAGAGAGAGGGAGTCGATGAAAGAGAGGGAGAGAATTGTATTTTTTTTAGAAATATTAAGGGTAAAAACGTCTTTCTAAAACTTGTCCCATGCATGGGACAAGTCTAGTCGACCTATTTGGGTGAGACAATTTTTTGTGTTTTTGGTTCCACTTGTCCCATCCTGTCCCATGTTATGGACGTACCAAACGCAGGACAAGAGAAAGTTGTCTCACCTTGTCCCGTCCCGTCCCGTCCCGCGTACCAAACACACCCTAACCGACTTAGTAAGGTGTTTGAATGGGTCTCGTCTTTGCTCGTTACTCACTCCAACAAGGTTACATTGGGCCTTATTTAGGCGCTCCTGCCAGTCAACCAGAAACATAGCTAAAATGGGCTTTCGTGGGCCCAACAAACCCACTGCTCCAAGCGTGGAAATGGGTTTGGGCTTGAGACCAAATTTTGACCACTACAATTGTCACCATCAGTCGATCACCATCGCTGTCAATACCACCACCACAATTACCATCACCATCACCATCATTGCCACCACCATCACAACCTTCACAACCACCCAAACACCACCCCAAACCAACGCTCAGCACAAATTCCACACCCATCTTTAAAAAAATATATTTTTATTAGGAAAAAAAAACAAATTGATAAAACGAAGTGAACACCCAGCCTCTCTCGCTGCCACAAACCCTAAATGCAACAAACCATACCAAATCAGAATCGAAAACCCACAAACCTCAAATCACAAATCACAAATCACAACAACCATAAATTGCAGGGAAGAGAAAGAGAAGAAGGGAAAGAAAAAAGGCAGCGGAGAGAGAAAGAGAAGAAGAGAATCGGGGATAGAGAAAGAGAAGAGAAAGAGAGAGAGAGAGAGAGAGAGAGAGTTAGGGTTTCAATTGATTTTTTAATTTTTTTTCTATTATTTTGTAGTATTAATTTTTTAATATCTATTAATATTAATGATTTAATTTAATAATATTTATTAATTTTAACCCTATCATTTACAAATATGCCATCACTAATCTAACAGATTTCTATCAAAAATTGACAGTAAGTACCAAAATGACGACTAATACAAATAGTATGGACCAAAAAATATATTTTTCAAACTAGAGGACCAAAACGTGTAATACCTCAAACCAAAGGGACATTTTTAATAATATCCCTATAAAGTATGAATAAGAATTTGGATCGGTAATGGTGTTCTCTCTCTCTTTCTCTCTCTGTATGTATGTGTGTGTGCAAATCGATGGAAGGTGCTAGATACTATTTAGAAGAAAGAGAAAGAAAAAAAATAAAATATATATATATAAAATAAAAATAAAAAAAATAAAAAATAAAAAAAAAAGGTGCTGAGATGCAATACTTGGAAATAGTTCATTTGTTTGATGAATTTTTTTTATTAATTTGTTTATTGAATTTATAAATATTAAATAAATTAAAGATAATGTTATAATGTTTTAACTAATATTAAATTTTGAATGTTTTTGTTTTTTTTTTTTTTTTTACATAAAATTTTGAATGGTTTTATAAAATAATAAATAGCAAAAAACTAATACAAACAAATTAGTGGAATTGGTGAAATGTCACTCTTTTGAGTTGGTGTTTAAGAGTGACATTTCACAAGTATCGCCATTTTAATAACTTAAGTTTTAAAGGCACCAAAGTAAGTGAATTTTCAAAAATGCCCTTGCTTTACATATATTTTTTATTTACTTTTCAGTTTTGCAATTTTTTATATCTATTTTTTTCATATTCTTCATCAGATCCATTGGAGGTTGATGAAGAAGAAGATGAAAAAAAAATGGAAATAAGTCTCGCACTTTTTTGTATTTCCGAGACTTATTTTAGTGTTTCCGAGACTTATTTTGTATTTCTGAAACTTATTTTTTAGTTATTAATTTTAATATTTTTTCTTAGTATATTAGTATATTTATGATTTTATGTTTAGTTATTTATTTAAATATTTTTTCTTAATTATTAATTTTAATATTTATGCCTAGGTTTTAGTAAAAATTTTAATATTTATGGCTTTATGTTTAGTATATTTATGATTTTATACGTAGTTTTTAATGTTAATATTTATTCTTAGGTTTTACTTTATATTTAATGTTTAATGCTTGGTATATTAGTATATTTTTATGCTTTGTTATAAATTTTGTTAACAGTCTTTTATGGCAGGGGTCCAAAGAAGAATTTTCTCTCCCTACCAAGGTTACTTGGATAAGAAGGAAGCTACAGGGAGCATCATGGAAGAAACATGACTGGTATACCCACAACAACCAAGTGTTGGCCAGAATCAGAATTGGTATCGGGATCATCCTTGTTCCCCGATACCCAAAACCGTCGATACCACAATCTAGGAAACCCCGATGTCGCACCACACCGGTATCCCGATACGTCGATATCCCGGTACCAAGGTTCCTGTCCAAACCAGTCCTCCAAGCACCTCTCGACCACCTAGCATAGAAGGTGTCAACAAGGGAAGTCTTAATACACCATCTATCGAATTACCAAGGAAGAAAAAACCACGTCACAAGAAGAGTTGCATGTAGTAACACCCTATACACATAGAAAACAGTCAACTCTTTAATGGCCATTCACAACACTATTAATGAGAAAGTAGTCAACTCTTTAATGGCTACCTTACAACGCCATTAAAGGGAAAATAGCCAACTCCATCAATGCTTCCAAAATGGAAGCCATTACTTGATTCTAGGGACATGGCCACCATCAACACCAATTCTCTTAATTACTAAACGGTTGACCCAATTAATGGAGTGGGCAACAAGACTTAGAACCTATAAATATGACAAAGCTCTCTCTTGGAAGAGGGCTTCTTCTTCTTCTTCTTTTCTATTGATTTAAGAAAAAGGGCCTACGCCCGCCTATTATTGTAAGCTCTCCAAAGAACTTATGTTGTATTATTTTGCTACTTGTGTAAGCTCCCCGAAGCACGCCTTATTCATAAATATATAAAGGATGATCACTCTCTCCACTGGATACTACCTAGGGGTTTTTCAGCATGTGATCATATGTGATGCTTTTTCCCCCTAGGCCAGTCCACTTCTTTCAAAAGACTTGTCATTCTCTCCCTCGCATCTCTTTTATTATGTATGTATGTGATTTAGACTCAGACCCACTGGTCTTAGCTCTCTTATCCACCTATCTGCATGCTAAGTCATACATAAAGAAGGGGAAAGATTCTTCAGACTAGCTAGAAGAACCAAGGTGATCTCATCCTTTAGGACCACATCTATATCATTGAAGAGCACATATCCCTTCTCCTACTTGCTTGCTATCTAGGTCGGGGAATTACATAGGAGATCTAGAAAAGAGTACTGGGTACTGGGTACTGGGTATGGAGTACCAGGAATAAGATACTAGGACTGGGTACTAGGATACCAGGACTGGGGACTAGGATACAAGTACCAAGAACCAAGGACCAGGATCAGACCCCCTCACACCAACAAGGGAACCTTAAGCACCATATCTTCTCCCTATCCTCGAAGCCTCGACGGGCGAGGTACCCGTACCCCTCCCCCTCTGACCGGGGAGTACCTCTTCATCCGGTTTAAAAGTTGTTAATTGGAAATCTACCCCTCTGACATTTTCCAGCTAACAAATATTAATATTTATTCTTAGAAAATCTTAGGTTTTAGACTTTTAGTGTTTTACTTTATATTTAATATTTGTGCTTAGTTATTAATTTTAATATTTTTGCTTAATTATTAATTTTAAAATTTTTAATTAGTAATTTAACATACTTAGTATATTTATGATTTTGTATTTAGTTATTTATTGACTAATGATTAATGAGTTAATATTTGTATTGTAGGAAATGGATCCTAATCATCCTTATTTTCCGGACAGTCTTAATGATGTGTAAAATCATGTTATAAAATACTAACTCGCAAGTGCACGAATCATGAGATAAGTACAGCGAAAAATAGAGATCGTTCCCACGAAGAAAAGTGAATTATCAATTATAAACTAGTTATAATTAAAGCTAAGCAATTAAAAGTAACCAAGAGATTTTATTTGATAATTTGAATTAATACTAAATTAAACTAAGAAAGCACTTAACAAGAATAGTAAATGTGATCAAGAGTGAGAGAACTAGGTCATCAATGATCCTCAATTATGTATACTCAATGTATGGAATTACGTGTAACAAATTCAATCAATTCAAGGGTTCATTCTTTATCTTTGATATGACTAGTACCGTACGATTGCGGGATGAGTCACGTGTTCCCAACCATTATTCACCATTTAGTCTATGGTGTGAACAATGATCGAAAACCCGTTAAGTACAAGAATAAAGAACCGAAATCTAAACTTTGCTTTGGTCTATGCTAAAGATAAATTTTATTTATTCCAGTAAGCATTAATCAGGATTAGGATTTGGTATGTTCTCTAACCCTAATTCTCAGATAATCTTGACCCTAAATTTATGCCAAATCATCATTCACCATTTGGTTTATGGTGTGAATGAAGATTGAAAATAATGAGAAATCAAATGGATAAGCACAATGAATAAAACGAGAATTTAATTGATGAAAAAATAATTATTCCATACACAAGCACTTCACAATAGGTTCACATTGATTCCCAAGTTATAGGATTAGTTACACATCATGTAAACCCATTGAGGCCTTCAACAAATTCTTCAAGTCTTCGATGATGAAATTTTCTTCGTCTCCTAATATTCTATGTGTAAAGATGAAAGAATTGTATTGTGTGTTGTGTGGAAGGTGGTCTGAAATGGAATTTGGTCCGAGAGTGAATGAGAAAGCCCTCAACAAAAATAATAGGAAGTATTTATATGATCTTCAAAATTAGGGTTCCAAGATTTCCTTTGGAAACTCGAAAATCGCACAACTGCTCCCTATAGAGCAGCACAGACAACTTGCTTGTGCCGCGGTTCTTGAGGCAATGGCACTCTGGATGATTGTGCGCCACTGGCCGTGTCTAAGGTGGGTGCCTAAAAGGCAGGATGGACAACGGTTGCAACACTAGCAACTACACGGCATGGGCCGCGTCTGAGGTTAACGCTTGGAGGGTGGTATGGACCACGGAAAGGAACAAAGGCTTGGTGCTTATCACTGTTGGCTAGGCCGCACCTGAAGCCATGCATGGGCAGTGGTCCAAACTGCAAAAAATGACGATTTTGCCCTTTTTATTCTTTTAAGCTCCTTTTTCTTCAAAACATCATCTAAAACTCACCACAAGAATATAACTTATACATGCTCAACAAACACAAATTAAACATCTAAATGACTCGAGAAACAAGCAATTGATTGGAGGAATGAGGATAAAAATATATATACAATAAATGGCTAGGCACTTAACATGGACAACAATGAATGTGACCTTTCCAGACCGGCCCAAACGATAACGGAACCTTCCGCCTCTACAATGACATCACGTCCCAAATCTAGAAAGTTGACATCTATTGTTTAACAATGTTTTGACAGAGAAGAAATATCAAACCCATACAGTACTCTGACATCAAAGGCTCGCTATAAGTTTTGTCAAGCCGTATTTACCAATTCTAGGTCAGGAACCATTCATTTAAAAAGGCATATGTACAAATGCATGGTTAAACATGGATAGGTAGACACTACAACGGAACCCAGACAGGTCCGTTACGACGTGGAGTTACAACTCCGCGTATTCTAGAGATTGCATGGCACTTTACATTGCACAAAATGATCAACCGATTAATTTCAATGACAATGTTGTTTATGAAGAATTTATCCAAAAAGCATACAACCCCCAATTTAAAACTGTTTCTAGAAACACCAATAGGAGCGATTTGTTAAAATGTTTTAAGACCTAATGAGATAACTTGATTGCTGAATTACAACATCTAAATGTTTCTATTGAACAAACTTCCAATATTTGGAACGAACATTCCAAAAAGGACTACTTATGTGTCACAGGACATTATTTATACTATTATTGGAAGGTACAAAAAACAATTCTTGATTTTCGTCCTATGAATTTTCAACATACCGTAGAAAATATTTATAATGTCATTGTTTCTGTTTAACAAACTTATTAACTAACTCAACGTATACTTTCTATAATATTAGATAATGCATCGGCAAATACTAGCTCTATTGCATTGTTTTTTGAAAATAATATCCCACGAGATGGGGGTTACTTTCTCCACCAACAGTGTGCATGTCATATCATAAATTTAGTTGCAAAATATGGTATGAAGGTTGTAGGCAATGGTATAGATCGCATCAAAGATGTCCTTCTTGGATCAATAGCTCTAATCCAAGATAGCAAGATTTCAACAAATATTGTCAAGCTAAGTCTCTACAACCCCGACGATTCTAAACAGATATGCCAATAAAGTGGAACTCTACTTACTTAAAGCTGCAAGATTGTTTGGATTATGTTGCAACTATTTCAGGTTATTATAACATGAAAATGACCGAAATTGGCCGTCCAGTACTAACCACGGACAATTGGTATGTGGCAAAGATTTTTGTTCAATTTCTAAAGGTTTTTTACAATTCCACTTTAACTCTTTCTAGGGTCTATTACCCCACATCTTCTCAGGCAATCCATCAGAATGTGGAAATGTCTGAAATGTTAAACATGTATAGAGAAGATGATATCTTAGGCATTGCGGTTATTGCAATGGAAAACCAGTTTAAAAAATACTAGTCTAAAATTCATTTTCTTTATGCCTTAGGTGTTATAGTAGATCCTAGGGTTAAATTATCTAGTTTAGAAACTTTGCTTGAGTATATTGGTTCTAAATTAGACATAAATTTTTTCGAACATGTTACTAACATTCGAACTTGAACCAAGTTGTTCGAAGTTTTTAGTATTTATGGGTGCAGGTTTGGCGACGTTAACACATAACCATCGGAAGAACAGGACACACTCCCGTTGAAGAGAAGTTGGAGCATTCTCAATCGCCAAAAAAAAACGATGGCACATCAAGTTCTTCTTCTTCATCCCAAGCTCCACGAGCTGCTACAACTAGAGGTGCCGAACTCAACAAGTTCCTTAAAGCTCATTTTGATTCATGCAGAAACACAGAGGAATATGATTTGCTATTATGGTGGAAGAACTATAGCTATAGATATTTGATCATATCACACCTAGCACGTGGCGTATTCATTATCCCCGTGTCCACAGTTTCTTCCGAACAGGCATTCAGTACAAGTGGATGTATAATTGAACCAAGAAGAACTTCTTTGTCTCCTGAGATGGTGGAGGTATTAACATGCCTTCAGGATTGGGAACATGCTCTAAAGAGGATGAAACATCAAATGGAAGACCAAGAACTTATTCAAAATTTCGCCAATTTATATGTCGATAAGGGTTCAGGCAGTAACCAAGTCTACGACTAGGAATGAAGAGTAAAGACTAAAGAGTTATTGATTGCACTCTTTTTTTTTTTTAATTTTTAATTGTACATGTACATTTATTGACTATTTGTAATATGATTGCAATCTTTTTCCCTTACCAAGTTTTTATCCCATTAGGTTTTTTTTAGTAAGGCTTTTTATAAGGTGATCATGTAATACTGAAATAAATGAATAACTCATCATTTCATATTTTCATAATTTCATCTATTTTTTATTTTCTTTAATCTTTTATCTTTATTTATTCTTTGAATTATTTTATTAAATAAATCTATCTATTTCTTACATTTTTTTATTATACTAAAATAATAAATAAGATAAACAAATTAAAATTAAAAATACATAAGGTAAATTGCTAAAATAATATTATAACAAATAAATTAATACTTAAAAATTTAAATCTTAAATTAAAAAAAAAAATGGAATTGGGCTTGGGGGTCAGCCCCTTAAAGCCGCAGGCACTGCCCATTGGGGCCATGTTGTGCCCCCCATTTCCTTAACGTGTCATGCTCAGCACAACATGCCAACTTAATGTGTCGGTACGGCACGACATGTTAAGGCGGCCGGGCCTTGATGCAGTAAGAGTTTACGTTCAATTTAAATTAAAGTTCGTTCACTGAGATCAGTGATTCAATTGGTTTAAAACTACTTAGCCTAGGAAAAACCTACTCTAAGTGGGTGAAAATTAAATTGCATAATGATTTGGGTTTGGAAAATGGTTTGGTTTCTTGCAAATGATTAAAAATGCAAACTTGAGAAATAAAAATGCAAACTTGTGAATTAAAACTAAACTAACACAACAAAGAAACACACAAGTAGTAAATATATGGAGAAAGCACTAGGGAATCGATGCAACCTTCTTAGACCACTCAATGCACTTACTTAGTCTCATTAAGTACTTCAATCCAATTTTAGGGCATGTTTTAAGATAAATCCATTAAGTTCTAAGTCTTTCCCATTACTCACACATGATCATGTAGCAAGCAATGGTCAATCCCCATATTTAACATAAAACTCTAAGCCAAGTTGACATAGCATGTCATGCATACACCAACCTTCCCAATTACTAAGCTTGGGGTGAGAATTAAATGGAATGGTCATTCACATTTAAACTCAACCTCTTATGATGCGAACCTCAATGGACTTGCCTTGAAACCCAACAAGCAATTTGGAATACTTGCCCTATAAAGCTAAAATTCAGATTTTTGTGAAAAGGAAAAACCCTGACCCATTGATTATTGGAATCAAGAACTGAAGGTATGTGATTTGAATGCCACAAGGGTGAACCTTGATAAGTTCACAAGTTTTTTGAAGAACCAAGAGGAAGCAACCTCGCAATAATTTTTATTAATCAAATTCGTGCTACAGTGCTACTCATGCCTTCTTTATAAAGGCTGAAGATAAAACATAAAATTAGGAAAAATAAAACATAAAACCCTAAGGCAATTAAAGCCCCTTGTAGGGAAAGGAAAGAAAAGGTCTACAATCAGGAAATTAAGGACAAAAGAAAGCAACTAATTAAGTCTAAAAACTAGGCAAGTCAACATGCCCATTAATGCTCTGAAATTAGGCAAGTGATCAGCCTATTCTTGGAAGGTCTTTATTTAGACGCCTACAACAAGCTAATCAGCCTCTCCAACTGCTTGTATTACAGTGATTAAGCATTGATCTTCTTTTAGGTCCAACTTGAAATGCACCTTTTTAGAATCATCCCAAATCTCTTGAATCAACCCATTAAGTGCTTTTTTGAACTTCTTGTCCCTTACCCTTGTAATTTGCCCAACTGGCACAAGCAATGGATCCTTTGGTGTTGCTTCTTGATTCTCATCCTCTTAGATACACTAACTTACAAACCCATGTCCCTTGTGGTCACAACAAAACATGAATAGAGAGATTAGAGCAATTAATGCAATAATTGAGACTAAAATCGAATTGAATTAGAGAATAGACTAATTAATTACATAGAGTAGTCCAATACGGTTACATCAATCCCCTAGCTAAGAATTAGTTACACATCAATGGAAAAAGACAAGAGAAAACAAAAAAGTAGAGAAAATCGATGTGTTATGAGAGCTTCCTCTTGAGAATCTTCTTCTTGCTTCTTCTTGCTTCTAAAACCTCCAAGGATGGATGGAAATGGTTGTGTAGAAGGGAAGATGTGAAAAGGATGATGAAATTGTGTAAAAAGGTGGTAGCTTGGGTGATTTTCTTATGAACGGTGATGATGAAGGGAGTGTGGAAAGGTTTTGGATATGGGGAGGTAATTCCTAGATCTATGGTTCAAAATGTGAGGTATGTATGTAAAGGGGTGGAAAAGGGTGTCTCTAAACAAAGAAAACATGATATTTATATTGGGTGCCAAAAAATAGGTCTGAAAGATGTCACTTGAGCTAAGCTGGCATAGAAGGTCACTGTCATGTTGGTTGTTGGTAAGGGCGACCAGCATGACAGTGAAGATCACTGTCCTTTTAATGCTGAGGAGGTCACTACCAAAGTCGTTGTTGGTGGGGGCGAACATCACTAGAATGTTGGAGTTGAAGAGGTTGCCTCTAAGTTCGCTTCCGGCCACGGCGACCTCATGACAACTAATATGGTGACCTGGAAATGGTGGCAAATAGACCGAGGGGAGGCGTGCCATCAATCTGGGTGAAAAACCATTGGAAAATAGGCCAAAAAATGGTTGGACGACATCGGGTTTAAAGGCGGGTAGAAGGCGGGTAGAAAGCGGTTCGAATCGGGCCCGCTGGTCTACAATCCGAGTTACTGGAGGTAGAACCCGACGTGACGTCATGCTGATGTTAGCTGCCCACAAGCCAAAACACATCGTTTCATTAATGACATGGTGTGCACGCATGCGTTGGCTAGCGAATTACAATAAGTACCCCTCAACTCTTCTCTAATCACAGAATCTTCAATATATTCTCCATATTTTCACTTTGACCCCTGATTCTCTAAAATTACGCCTATGCCCCTGAACTCCATAAATACCTGAAACATTTATTTTATCATATTAAATACCCAATTTTACCTAAGAAACAAGCACAAGAGGTAGGAATTGGAGACCTAAAAATAGGAACAAAAATAGTACAATGAGACCCTAAAAGGCCGTGCCAGCACGAATTTGTAGCTTTAATTCAAATGATGCATTGGATTGAGATTAAGACAATTGAAAGTTCCAATGGGCTTATGATTCCAATTGAAAGTTATAATTGCCCTTGCAACATTGTAAATGACAATCTAAGAGATTTTCCATATTAACAATGCAGAAAAAGAATGTAAAATATCTTTTTTATTAATATCAACTTGTACAAGTTTATGTTTCTCGCATTTATTGCGAAGGAAATCAGGCGGCAGATTGTTTAGCTTCTTATGCCCTTTCTTTTTCTCAAGATGTATGGTGGTTCATTTGTCCAGAGTTTTGTAAACCGTTTCACTTGACTTTGGGTTTTGGTGTTTCTCAACTCCATTTTTTATTGTTTTTTTCATTAATAAAATCTGGGTTGCAAAGTTTGTTTCTATATTGGCTTAGACCGTTATATGAACAAGTGCAGCTTAAGGGCATTCGAGGAAACTCATTGCCACAAACTAGCAACGTTTCGTGAGGTTTCTTGGGTACGATCTCATAAAAACATTGACATTAAAGCCTTGGCCCAAATTGATGCCATGGGAAAAAGCTGCATAAGACCTTGTTTAACATATGAATATATGATTAACCAGAAATGGGGTTACTCCAAAATTAGATTCACATGGAAGGACATGTACAACAGGATTGATGCAAAGAGACAAGATGAAGCTTTTGAAAGTGATTCACATGTTGCACTTATGTATCTACAGTGAAAGGTGTATTCTAAAACCAATTTTTATTGTGGGTTCAACACATACGAGAAAGATAAGCTGGCTAATATATTTTGGAGGGACTCACATTCCTTATTCGAATGGTAGTGCTTTAGAGATGTTCTTGTTTTCGACAGCACTTACAAGACAAATGCATATGCCAAGCCTTTGGTCCAATTTGTTGGTGTAAACAACCACCATGCGACTTGTGTATTTGGAGTTGCATTGTTGTCGAATGAGACTGTGCAATCATATAAATGGGTCCTTAATACTCTTATGGAATTCATGGGCCACAAACATCTCATTTCTATAATGACCGACGAAGACGACGCAATGCGACAAGCCAACGATGAGATATTTCCTGACTCACAACACATGATATATGGATGGCGGGTAGCCAAGAATGCATCTACTCACCTTCACAAAGAGGAGAAGAAATCAACATTTCGATCCTTATTGTTTAAGCAACTAGCAGAGGATGAATTCGAGGAACTTTGGAACAAGATGTTGAAGCAACATGGTCTCGAAGAAAACAATTGGATGAGTAGGATGTATGAAAATAAGCATAGGTAGGCGAAAGCATATTTTAAGGGCCATTTTTTTATAGGCATGCACACAACTCAACGATGCAATGGTATGAACAATTACATTAAGGATTATGTTTGTAGCCGTGAGAAATTATTTGAATTCATCTCTTAAATTGATAGGGCCCTTATGTGGTTAAAAAATTATTTCTTTGGTGAAGAATATGTTTCTAAGAGTAAGAGTCCAGTCATTTTAAGCCACCTGAAGTCATTGAAGGACCATGCATCTTCCATATACACTTATCAAATTTATCTTGACGTTGATGAACAAATTATGCATGAATCAAAATATACACACATTGCGTCGGAGAAGGAGGAGAACTATTGCATATAATATCTGTTTAGATATCAATTTCCAGATAAGAAAAGGAAAGTTGTTTACCATTTGGGCGGGCTTGACTTTCAGGAAGTCAATGAAGATGGTGATTAGGATTCAGAAAAGCACAATCAACCTTTACATTTGTGTGACTACAATTTGTTTGAAAGTAAAGGAATTCCTTGTCGTCATATGTTTTATGTTATGAAAGTGGAGCACCTTAAAGAGATTCCTGAGTCCATGATATTTAACAGGTGGACGAAGTCAACCGCATGTGATATTCTTATCCAGCTTTAGCCAAATGATGGGTTTTTGAAGGGAATCAATATTTTTTGGTTCACTCCATTGAGTGCAGAGTGCAACTATCTTTGTCACAATAGGAGTTAAACTAAAGAAGGATTCAATTTGCTAAAAAAAGAACTCCTTGTTTTGCAAAATACTTTGCAAAGGTTGAACGACGAAATTAGAACTAAGGCTAACAAAAATTAGAATGGATCCACGGAGCCATATTATAAAAGATCCAAAGGTTGTCAAACCCAAAGGCAAGCCCAATGGTCCGACTATACCTAGCACACAGTAAGGCAAACCCCAAAAGTATAGAAGACCAAATCAGTGCCATATTTGCCACACTCCCGGGCACGACTCACGCAATTGTAAACTAAAGGAAACCGACAATTAGTCACTTTCATTAATATAGATGCAATTGAATTTAGTCAGTGTGTTGTTTTTTGTACTCAAAAAGGGTCTTTTTAGAATTGTTGGACTGCCTAAAAATATTATTTTAATTTACTTGTGGAGTTTGAATTGGGCCACACAGACCAAATCACTACTACACATTAACGCAAGCAAAATTGACTTAGTCCACTACAAGCCACAAGGAGAATGAGAAAACCAAAGCAAAATTGGACCAGGATACACATTGACACAAGCTAAATTGACTTGTTTCATGTCGTCCATAACATACACATGATTTTACAATTTAATTATGATCGGACCATATTTACACCTATTTGAGGTCCCTATTTCCTATCGTTTGTACTCGTTTTCCAGCGTATTTTTATATATAATGTGTTTTGTGAGCTTTGTGTAGGTTATTTGTCATAATTAAGGTATTTGAGCTTTATTGTTGAGTTTTGGAAGTTGAAAGGGCTGAAATGGGAAAGAGTCATACAGTACACCTATATTTCGGGGGCCATATCTCCCATCTCACATTGAACTAGATTTCATTCTTCCTATTTTCGGAAAGCCCCGGCTGTCTACTTTCCCATGGTTTTTACGGATCACGATTCCAATATTTCTAGAGAAAGTTATGGCCATTTTCGTAACGGTGCGCGAGGCTGGAAAGCTGAAAACTGATGAAGAAGTGTATAGCGCTGGACCACCAGTACCGGACCAGTGCAAATTCTGTAAAAAGTCACCGCTGGTCGTGCGCCTGACCAGCGCTTGACCACCAACGCCCTGGGCACCGGTTTCACGTATTTTGGTCGATTTTGAAGGGCAATCTTATCTTTTCACACCCCATTCACGCCCTAACCTCCCAACTCTTTAAATACCCCCATTTGGGGTCTAAAAGAATAAATTCCACACCTCCCACACCCAAAAACCAAACCTCACACCTTTCTCCATCTTCTCCATCTTTTTCCCTAAATAAGTGAGAGATTCAAGCTCCCATGGAGGATTTTCCTCCATGGGAGCTCACCATACATCTCCACCACCCTTTTTACATTACATCCACCCATCTAAGAGTATATTACAAGAAGAATGGAGTGGTCTTTAGACCATAAAGGGGCTAGGAAATCAAGGAGAGCTTGGAGGAGTGTCTTCAAGGGTTGTCTCCTTTTAACTCATTTCTTTTTGTATTTCTTATTCTCTTGGATGTAATCACCAATTTGGGAATTTTGTAAACCTACACTTGTGCAATATATGTATGAATGTTTCTTAAATTCTTTGGGTTTTGTTATACTATTTGCCAAATCCATAATTTTCCCTCTTATTATGATATTCATGTGTGTGGATGGTAAAAATCGATATGTATGCATGAATGGGATTAGGAGTAGAGTAATTTAAATAAGGAGTAGTGTAATTTAGCTTCCCATGATTGTTTGTATGTTGATGAGCGAGCCAAAATGCCATGTTTAGAATGATTTGAGTGTTTGAGTATTAGCTCCAAAGAGTGGGAAAAGCTTGGTTGATTATGCATTCACATGCTAGATTAGGCTTGGGTTCCATATTCTAGTGCTTAATAGGTCTTTTTATTAAGGCACAATTGCTCATTTCATGGCTTGGATTGGGTGATGAATTGATTTTGGTGAATTACTTAATCAAGAGAATGAACCCTTAACTCGAATTGAATGTTCTTAATGATAGCAATCAACTATTTGCACATTGTTGTTTGGTGAGCTTGTCCCATTTTTAGCCATCCATCTTAGGGAGATTTGAGAGATAAGGAGAGAGCTTTCTCTATGAGAAAGTTGAGCATTCATGGGATTAGAGACCGCCGTAATAGTATAGTGGTGAGTACATATCGGATTGACAACCGAGAAAACTCGGTGTTCGATTCCCGGTTACGGATGGGGTCTCCTTTCTATCTATTTTGTATTTCTTTCTTTGTGTTTTTGTCTCATCTTTGATGTGTACTTTCATTTCTTAGGGATTTGATGTAAACCTAGCATTGTTGCCTCTTTTATTAAATATGTTTGTTGATGGTTGAGTGGTCATTTGAAGTGCTTAATGCTTTTGAGTGGTTAGCCACCACTTGAATGAACCTTGGTTGTTGTGTGAAGGACTGAGAGGTGAAGCACGCAACGTGCATGAGTAGATTGGTCACTACATGCAGGGCAAGGTAGAGATACACGAGGCTTTTGCATTTAAAGTCGCTATATGTGTCTCATAGTTCTTAATGAACTCGTGTGCAGTTTAGGTAACCATCCATTGATAGGTTGCTGGTGCATGTAGGTATAGCCTTTATTACTCGAGAGAGAATATTGGCGAGGATTAAGTGAGCATGACTTTCAATATTGACGATGCATGTTTGTATGAAATTGTGTGATTGCTATGGTTGAGTCTCTTACTTAGTGTAACCATTTATATGCCACATATCTCATATCCATTCTATCTTTGTAAATACTTTTGTACATAATTTATCTTTTCATTGCAATATTTACATTTAATGCACACACACACCTCAATTCGTATTTTCCAAATAAGCTAAGCTAGCGATGATTGACGGATTCCACCTCCCTGTGGAACGATACTCTTGCTTGCATGCTATACTAGTCTCTTGACTCGTGCACTTGCGAGGTTGAATGTAAAATTCAAATCTTTTGATACACCTCAACGACGTGTCATCAAAATGGCTCGGTAGAGAATACGTTTGTGGGTACCATTCTGTAAGCCCTCACGAGACTTCACTCGTACACTAGGGATTGCCTAGGGGTTTAAAAGGCTTGTGGCACATGCCAAGTGTCACCTTGTCACGCATGAAAGTGGTGTTTTCCTTTCTTTAATTTTTCTTAGTAGGTTAACTTTAGTCTTGCTTGCTTTGGTTTTGTTCAGAGACAAGCAAAAGATAGGTTTGAGGGTATTTGATAATGCCTATTTCTACATTTAGTGTAGCCCCGTTTCCTATCCTTTTGCATCTGTTTTTCGGGTAAAACCACGTATTTTACAATTTAATAAGCTTGTGCAAGCTTCCTAAAGCAATCCCAAGGAAATCAAGCTAAGTTAGGCATCATTGGAGCAAAAATGGACAACAATTGGAGCTGAAGAAAGGGCAAGCGCTAGACCACCAAAGCCGCCACCAGCGTAGAAGAGGCAGAGATGTTACGCTGGTCGTGCGCTGGATGACCAGCGCCGGTCCACCAGCGCAACACCCACAGAGAAGCAGCGCTGGTCTAGCGCCTGTCACGAGAGCTGGTCCACCAGCACAATCACACCAACGCCACACTAGCGCCAAGGCATTCCAGCTCAGCTTTTTCTAGGTTTTTGTGCCCTAATTCCAAGCATTATAAATACCTCCCTTCATCTTGTTTCAACACACCTCTACCACGACTAAAGGCTCCAAAAACACTCACATCTCACTCCAAACCTTCCAAGAACACATCTTTCACCCAAATCCCTCACTAAATCACTCAACACTTCCATCAAATCACCATCTAAACATAAATCCTACTTCACCACTTCATTTCCTCACCTAGGTCTACCATAAAAATCCCACCTTGGATCAAAAGAAGTCAAGGAGAGAAGAAGCCAAGCACAACCAAGCAAGAGAGGAGAAGCTCTTCACATTAGTTTACTCTAATCCTTTCTCTCTGTACATTTACTTGTTTTTACTCATGGCTTGTACTCATTTCACATCTTTTGTAGTCATTCCTTGTAATATGAACTAAATCCATCTTGGCTAAGGCCAAGATGAGACCTTTTCCATGAATTATTAGTAATGGCCATCACTTTATCTCCATTGCTTGTGTTGTGTACATTTATTTCATGTTCTTAATGATTATTGAATGTCTAGCTAGCATTTAGTGATTATTTGGTTATTGTGTGAAGTACCGAGAGGAGAAGCACACAACGTGCTCGATGAAATGAGTGATAGAGGTTGGTAAGATAGAGATATGCGATGCTAGCCTCTAGGATTCATTTGTGTACCATGAAGCTTAATGAATTTGTATGTAGTTCGGATAACCATTGAGAAATAGGTTGTTGGTGCATATAAATATTATCTCTATCACTTGAGAGAGGTTAGAGATTAATTGGGGGTTTCACGAATCTACACAAACACTTGCATATTTTATTTCAATGATGTGCCTAAAATTGATAAGGATTGGATAGGTGGAATCATGGTCTTAGCCTAATTTCCCATACATATTACAACCACTTGCTTGCGTTTGGTTTTGCTTTGTTTTCTTGCATTGTTTAATTTCATTATTTGAAATCATAGTTGTAGTCTAATTTAGCTAACTTTGAGTAGTATAATCTTATCATTAAATATTTGCTTGTCTAAATAGTAGCCAAATCAATCAATTGTGGTAATCAATTCATCAATCCTTGTGGGACGAATTCTATTCATCATTGTCCTACTCCCTCGGTTCCGTACTGGCTCATTTAGGAGTGATCAAATTATTAGACCTTGAAAAAAAATTATATTATTCAAGATAAATAAATTTAAAATTTAGTCAAAATAAAAAAGATGGAAATAATAAAAGATAACTATAGGATCCCTAATTTGTTTTAGTGGATTTGTCCCTAGTTAAGTTTCAAATGATTCGGAGACTCACCTAAGTGTTTTCGGATTTTTCAAGGCTCTCCGAGTTCACTTGTAGGATTCGGGGGTATTTGGAAAATTCACATGTGTTTCGGATGATTTTCAAGAGGTTTGGAACATTCCAGGATTTAGTCGAAAACTGGGTTCGGATTTCTGAGACATTTAGGATATTTAACCAGGATAGGTTTCCAAGTCTCGAGTCAACCAGGTTCAAATTTCTGTCGAGATCGGCGACGTGACTGAGAGGCCACATCACCTTCTCTGGCCACGTGTTTGTCATGCAAATTCAAGCTCTCTGGCCACATGGGTCAAATGAGCTTGGCGTGACATTTGTCATGCCAATGATTGCTCTCTGATCATGTAATCAGAGAGCAATTCACGAGGGTGTGGTGTCACACACAAAAGGCGTGAGACTTAAGCTAATGTGCGTGAAAGTTTTTTCTATGGATGGCAATTAGATCCACACCCGTGGGCACCCGCCCGAACCCGGCCTTTACAGTTAGGTTTGGGTGTGCAAAATCCCAACCTGATAAGGGTTTGGGTGGTTGTGGATGGGACAGTATATATGTTTTGTGAATCATTCATTCTAGGGTTTGGAAATGAAAATTCTTTGTTTCTAGACTAGGGTTATGGGTTTGTGTTTGTTTTATTTTTACAATGGGTGCAGATATTGACACCCATAAATATGATAAGTACACCCCCCATATTTTAATATAAAAAATTAATTACAAAAATATCCCAATAGGAATTTACCAATAAGGACAAATTAGTTTAATTAAAAATAAGCCAAATACTATGTACATCCATTAATTACACCCATATCTTTAATTATATTACTTTTATAAAAAATAAAAATAAAAATAAAAAAACTAAACCCTAATTCTATTTCATGTATCAAAATCTCACATTATCATATAACAAAGTAATGGAAAAATTACTTTGGAATATATTTAACTTTTTTTAATTCTTTTCTCTCTTCCTTTTTTATTTTTTATTTTGTATAAATTGAACACCTTCCAGTAATCCCAAATTCTACAAACAATCCAGATTTGTCGAAAGTTCTTGTGAAACTGAGCCTGAGGGTATCAAACTATTCCTCAACTAAATGGTTAGGCAGATTTATTATAGAAGTCATGATAGTTATTGAAGTTATCTTTCCTTTCCTTTTGGAATATCTTTGCAGTATGAGATTTCACACTACAAGAAAATAATGTATTTGTTGACAGTTTTTGCCACCCATCGCCGATGGCCTACACCACCCGCCGCCCACTTCAAATAAATAATGACAATTAATTGTCATTACCTTCAATGTTGCAAGTCTTTACCACTTGACCACAACGTTTGACGCGTTAACATTTGAACAATATTTATATATAAAAAAATAATAATAAATAAATAAATAAAACCTTATTAGATAAATTTAAATTATTCAACTAATCAAAATTCTAGTTTCTACGACAGACATATATTAAAAAATATTTATTAAAACTTTTAATAAAATTATATTTTTTAAAACATATATAGTCGAGTTATTGGTCAATGCTCTATGGTCACGTTTGGTTACATGGTGGAATGGTAATCGGAATGAGAATGAGAATAAGAATGAGAATGGAAAGGAAAGGAAAACTAAGTTTTTTGTTTGGTTGGAACTTTAAAATTAGTCTCTGAATCAGTATTATTTTTTTAGTTAACAACGGAATGGAATGGAGTTAACTGTATTTTGACCAAAATACCCTTAATTATGAATGTATAATAACATGATATATTATGGATAATAATAATAAAATATAAAAGTATATTATATATATAATTATATGTTATTTAATATAATATATAATACATATATATTATATATAATACATATAATAATATATATATATTATAATATAACATATATATATATGTAATATATATTATTGGTTTTTGGATGGAATGCCCATTCCACCAAAATTGTGGAATTTCCATTCCAATGGAATCACCATTCCATTGCATTTTAACAAACCAAACGAATGAAATGGTTTTATTTCCATTCCATCTAACCAAACATGGTATATAGGAGACTTGTGACATCAATTGCAATAAACATGATTTGGAATACAACTCTCACTACATGGGAGATATTTCTCAACATGCATCTTGCAATTTAATGAACAAATGTAAGACTTAGATTACTAATTTATAAGGGTAATTGGATTATCAACGTGTCTCTTGGTATGAAACAAGAGGGTGCAAAATAAATAAACAATTATTTTTTAAAAAAAAATTGAATTTTTTAAAAGTAAATGATTTAAAAGTAAATTTATTAAATTTAAAATTTTACTTATTCAATATCGGTTTACCCAAAAACTGATATCTTATTGTAAAATAAATCCATATCGAGATTTTGTTTGGTGTTGAAAAAAGGAAGTAAAAGTTTAAAAAATATATTAAAGATAAATAAAAAATTATATATTATGAATGTTTTATAATATAATATATATATATATATTATTATATTAAATAATATATATTATAGGTTTATATGATGCAATGGGGTATGGCAAAAATAAAAATGATCACTTTGTTTAACCCTGAGGCACACTAGATCAAATGAACCTTGACGCAGCGACCGGTAGTTACCCAAGCATAGACCGCCATGCAAGGGCCATCATTCCCTAATCTTCATTAGAAAATGGCGATCTCGAATCCTCAAAGAACATGTCGAACCCACTACAGATAAGTGTTCCAAAGGAATGATTTTATTAAAATCGATCAAAGGCTTAAAAGTTACAATAATTAGAAATAATAAGACTATTTATAATAAACTAATCCTAATACGATGCGAATACGACATTCCTAAAAAGACTAAAATGGGAAAATATCGAAACTAATCAGAATCTTCTAAGATTCGTGACTTCTAACTTAACTGGAAAACAAAGATCAAATCTTACCCAAAAGGTAAGTTTGATTTATTTTCAAAACCTAAATTTAATTCCTAATCAAACTAAAGTAAATAAACTTGCTAAATAAGAAACAAAGACCCAAATTAATAAAATACGAAAACACCCAAAATTGTCTAAATCTGAAGTTAGGCGCGGTTGGGCCGTAGGACACCGGTAGAGACATGGGCCGTGGTTCCTTCTTCTTTATCCTACATTAGTCACCCCTTCTTAAAAAGAACTTGTCCTCGAGTTTGGTTGAAGTACGAGGATTGACAAGTAAACAAAGAAAACCCATATTTGTCTTGTGGGAGTGGTAAACCCCAACCGAAAAATCTCTTCGTAGCTCGTCCCAAATCCAAAATGGTACCAAAATGATTGTCCAACAGAAAGCTGAAATGGCCCAAGCTATTTGCCATTGGCAATGCCTATCAGTCGTGGCTTGACACCTGTGGAGGTTTGGACGACATCGATTCCTCGCTACTAACTTTTCCAATCTCACATAGTATTCTCCTCCTCTTAAAAAATAAAAAATAATAAAATAATAAAAAAAATAAAAATAAAAACTCATCCTCAAGTTTGGAAAGGTTTTGTTTAGGTGGATAATACTTGAGATATACCACCTTGTCAATTACTGGCTTGAATGAACTTTCTTCAGATGATAGGAACAATGTTGGATCTTCAAAATCCGAATGAAGAAAAGCAATCTTCAAATTACCCTTGAAAAAATTGTGTGGATTTTCAAATAAGTTGTCACCCTAGGAAACTTTATCAATGGAAATTGATTTAGCTTCCAGTTGTGCTTCAACCATGGTTAGATCACAGTCTTCAACTTCTAATATCAGTTGATCGTCTTCAATTCCTTCGACAATTTCCACTTTATAAGAAATATCTTCAACTATATAAAAAAATTTGTAACAAGAAAAAGGGGATTTCGTGACAAAAAAATTTGTTGTAAAAGGTACATAATTTGTCACCAAATATTTTCCGCGACTAATTTATTTTGGTCACATGTTAGTTGCGATAGGCTGGATACAAAAGGATTTTGCAACCAAAAGTCATTTACTTGCAAAAAGTTATACAATTTGCATCTAAATATGTAATAGTAAAAGTTTAAAGTCTTTGTTGCTAAGAGTTGTTAGATAACAAAAATAATAGTTGCAAATGATATTTTACAACGAAAATTATTTGATGCGAAATACACATTTTGCAACCAATAAAAAATACAATTTTATTATGCTTTTTATGGTACAAAGTTGTTTAATTAGTCACTCATCAGTTAAAATTTAAAGAAAAAATACATTTCGTAACAAATATTTTAATTATCAATTGTAATTTTATTCAAATTATATAAAATTTAAGAATATATTTATTCCATACCCATATTTTTGTAAATAAGAACTTCATACAATTTATTAACTTCACTTAAAATTTCTTACAACAATAGTCTTAATTTAAATATACAACATCCAAATAACATAAAATACAATGGAAACAATTTGTAAAAAAACTGTGAGAATTTGACAAGTTGACGTCTCGAGATTTATAAGTTGAAGTCTCTCTTGTGAATATGATGAATATCTTCAAAGAATAAAATTACTTCATATGCTCGATTTGGCCATCCTCAAAAGTTGAGAACTTGAATTCCCCCAAAAAATTTCCATCATTTGTAGTTCAAATTAAAAAAAATAATAAAAAAAAAAATTAAACGAGTACAATCTTAATAAACATATTATTAAAAATGAATCAAACAAATAAACCCAAAATAATATAAAAGTAAGAAGAAATTAAACATTAAAAGATTAAAATCAGCCAATATAGAATAACAAAATTAACAAACAAAAATCATAAATTGCTCAATTTATTTGCAAGAAATGAGATAAGCAAGTAATATTGATAAATTATGTGAGTTTCATGTGAAGAAATGATAAGATAATTGAATTGTTTTGAGTCTTACCTGGAGAAAACTTGAGACAATAAGAGTAGTGCGGCCGTTTTTCACAAAAACAAATAAGAGTGCTAGATAAAAAGAAAACAAATAAGTGGGAGGTATGGTTTGTGTGGCTCCTACCTTATTAAAAAAATATATTATTATTTCAATTAATTTAACATTGCTAAAAGCTAGTGATAAACATTAAAATATATCATTTTTCCTTACTTGTTTCCATCTCTCACGTATGCATTCAATTTATTTCCAAAAGAAAAATGTTTGCATTCAATTTTTTCTCTTTTCTCTCTTTCTTTTTCTTTTTTCTATTATTTCCTATTTACCTTCTATTTTCCTTTTTTTTACACCTTTTATTTTTCCGTTTTCTATAATTTATTTATTTTCCTTTTCATTTTTTTCTCTTATTTTTTATTTATCTCTCTTAATTCTATTTCTTTTTTAATTTCTCATTCTTAATTTTCCTATTATAATTTGTATCCATTTTTTTTTAATTTCTTTTTTTCATCCGGTTTAGAACTTAAAACTATCTTTTGGTTCATATTTAGCAACTAAACATATTGGACATAAAAAAGACTAATTTCTTGACTAAAATTATAGTTGTTAATTTTTATTTATTTGGTCACAAAATATCTATTTTTAGAGGGAAAGAATGGCTCCAAATTTTTTTTTTTTTTTCTATTTTTCGACTAAAACTATTACTCATAGAAATACTCATTGCCCAACCAATATTACAGTTGCCAATGATTCATTTTGGTTTCAAAATGTGTACTTGTGGAGGGAAAGTATGGCGCCAAAAAAATAATATCTAATCTACAACTAAATCAGATATAGTTGGCAAAACGGTTTTTTCGTAACTGAATTCTTAGTTGCAAATCCAAGAAAATTGGTAGTAGAATGAATTGGATCTATGAATTGTATTTTTACAACTAACATCTTATAATGGTTGCAAAAAGTGACATTTGGTGACTATTTATTAAGTGGTCATAAAATGTTAGTCACTAAATATCAATTTTCTTGTAGTGTATATTTTCTACATAACAAAAATCTTCAAAATAATCATTTGGAAGATATTCCTCCTACATTATTTGTTTCATAATAGGTCATGATTGGATCATATCCATTCCAAATCTTTTTCGATCTTTTTGAAAGTCTTCCTACCAAATTAATGCATCGTTTTTCAAACAAACTTCTACAAATAAAACTTTCAAACTTCCTCCGACTTTATGATAGTCAAAATATTCTTCAACTTCTTCCAACCAATTAATAAATTCTTCAGTTTTCATATGACCAAAAAAAAAATCGAAGTCTTGGTTGATAATCATTATAGCTCGAAAAATAATTATTGGAACCAAGTGAACCATTGAAACCCATTGAGAACTGAAATTAGAGTCCGAAAAAAAAAGTACCAAAAATTGAACCTTGAGAACTATTTATGAAAAATAAATTCACTCACGGCTTCAGGTGCGTGTGACGCATGTAACTTTGATGGGTGTGATGGTGGACACGTGGTTGAAAGTGGTGGATATGAATGGCAGCACGAGATTGATGGTGATGATGATTGTGGCACGTTGTAATTCTGAAATATCTAGAACACATGAGGCTGACCTGAAATTTCTGCAATCTTTAGGGCTGACAGTAAATTCTTCGAACTATCACACACACATACACACTCTTTTTTTTTTTCTCTCTTTCTCTCTCTCTTTAATTTTTTTTTTTATGGGGGATATGGAAGGTGAGACTTCAGCATTTAGGAAGGTAGATGGTTGTGGTCCGTGGACGCTGAGCCTAGCACAGAAGTAGACTCGGTAGCTCTGATGCCAATTGACGTAGCTGGGTATGGCGAAAATAAGAATGATTACTTTGTCGAACCCTGAGGCACACTTAAATGAACCTTGACGCAGCGACCGGTAGTTACCCAAGCATGGACAGCCATGCAGGGGCGATCATTCCCTAATCTTCATTAGAAAATGGTGCTCTCGAATCCTCAAAGAGCATGTCGAATCTAAGACAAATATGTGATCCAAAGGAACGATTTTATTAAAATCAATCAAAGGTTTAAAAGTTACAATAATTGGAAATAATAAGACTATTTATAATAAACTAATCCTAATACAACTCGAATATGACATTCCTAAAAAGACTAAAACAGGAAAATATCAAAATTAATCAGAATCTTCTAAGATTCATGACTCCAAACTTAACTGGAAAACAAAAATCAAATCTTACCCAAAAGGTAAGTTTGATTTATTTCCAAAACCTAAATTTAATTCATAATCAAACTGAAGTAAATAAACTTGCTAAACAATAAACAAAGACCCAAATTAATAAAATACAAAAACACCCAAAACTGTCTGAATTTGAAGTTAGGTGCGGTTTGGCCGTAGGACACCAGTAGCGGCATGGGCTGTGCTTCCTTTTTCTTTGTCCTACATCATTATATTATATAAATATATTATTATATATATTGTTTAACAACGGAATAGAATTGAGTTAACTGTATTTTGACCAAAATACCCCTAATTATAAAATATTCATAATATATAATATAATATATATATATATTATAAATAATACATATAATAATATAAATTATATAATATAAGATATATATATAGAATATATATAATTTATAATATATATTATACAATATATATAATAATATATTTATATAATATATATAATTTATAATATATAATATATATTATTTAATATAATAATATATAATATTTATATTATATATATTATATTATATAATATATGTAATAATATATAATATATATAATAATATAATATATATAATAGTATAATATATATAATAATATAATATATAATATATAATTAATATATTATATATAATAATAATATATTATATAATATATAAAAATTGTCTTTCTTTACAGGAACTGAAAACTGTCAAGAAAAACAGTCTTTCTTGACACAGTTTTTTCTTGATAGTTTTTCAAAACTGTCAATAAAGGTAGTTTTTCTTGCAGTGTCCGTGAGTTCCTTGTCGGTATGTTAAATTTTTGTAGTGTATGTGTTGTTGGAGATTAGATGTATTTTGCTAGTGTTTCTGCTTTTGCTCGTATCTGTTATGTGGTTGTTTTCAACCATAACAAATTATTTGAAGGTTTTGAAATAATAATTGAGAAGTTAATTGCATGCCAAATTTTGTGGTATTTGGTCAGATTTTTAGTGGAAGTTGATTGATTAATTATATTAAAATGAAGGGTCAGTTTGGTATTGATTTTGAGAAGTTAAAATCAACTTATTTTATAATTTTGACATAAAATAATGTTTGGTAAAACTTCCAAAAGTGATTAATTCATAATCTGACAAGTTTTGACAGTGATTTTGATAAGTAGGTGGAGGGTTACTTTTTGAAATTGATTATGGAATAATCTATTTTAGCATTTAATCAATCTTTTAAAATATCATTATTATCCTTATGAAATCAAATTAAAATCATTTATATACCTTATTTCATCTTAAAATTAAAGATTCTTATTAAATATTGATTTGATTTATACAACATTTAAAAAATATTTTTATTATTCTTATGGATTTTTTTTTTTCTAATTTAAATATTCTACCTAAATATTGATTTAATATATATAATTAATGAAAAAAAAAAATAAGATTCTAAAATCATGTCTAGTTTAGTCATTGTAATTAATTTCAACACTTTTGAAATAAAACTACCAAACATACGTATACTGCTTTTCAGCTATACAGTAGTTTTAAAAGTATAATTAATCAAATATCTGCTGATTAACTTCATAGATGATTATTCCTTCAGCACAGCTAACAGTGATTATTATAAAAGTTACAGCAATACCAAACTAGCCCGAAAACATTCATTCATTTAAATTATGGGTATTAAATAAAATTTATATATGGGTGTCCTTATAAATATGAGTATGCTTATCATATTTATGAGTGTCAATATCCACACTCTTTTACAATTGATGCTTGTGTTGATTACTGTAGTGAATGGGTGTAACATTCCAAATTCCTTAATACCATCAAGTTTAATATCATTGCAGTTTAAACCCCATTTATTGTTTATATATATATATATATATATATGGGGCAGGATCCATAGTCCCATTTTTTTACACAGGATTTAACACACTTTTGTGTCCATTAGATCCTAAGTGTTTGAATGGTCCAGATTTAATAATCTAATCTTCTTTCTCTTTCTTCCATCAATGTTTTTATTTATTTCCTATTTTCTCTATCCTCTCTCCTAAATTTTAATGTTTTCTTTCCTCATTTATCCTTTATTTTTTTACCTTTCCTTTTTTTCCTCCCTCATTTCACTCTATGTGACTTCTTTTCTCTCTATCTTAAATCTTTTTTTGTTTCCCTTTCTTCTTTCTTTATATTTCTTTTATATTTCACCCTTATCAAAATGTAAAATAAATAAATAAATAAAAATAAAAATTGAAAGTGCTATATGCTTTGATTTTGTTAATTAGTTTTTTTTTTTTTCCCTAGATTTTTTGAATAGTGAACAAGCTTTAATTTATATTATAAAAGAAATGCAATTGGAATATTGAATTTAGTTTATTTAAGCTTTTTATCAATTAAATTTATCATTTAAAATTATGGATTTATTTCGTTATAATTAAATTTTAATAATAAACATGTTATTGTCTGTTGTTTACTAATAAAAAACTATTGTCTATTAAGACTTGAGATGGAAAAGAGAAAAAAAAAAAATAAGAGAGGATAGAGTAAATTTAAATGAGAGAGGATGAAATGAGAGAGAAAAATTCAAATATTAATAGAAAATAAGAAAGTGAATTAATGATCATTAAATCTGGACCATTCAAACACCTAAGACCTAATGGATATAAAAGTGTGTTAAATCTTGTGTAAAAGAATGGGGTCATGAATCCTACCCCTATATATATATATATATACACACACACACATATATATAAGTTGTTCTCTCATGGAGGATCCCTCATTTAAACATAAAGTAAAGACCTCCATGAAATCTATCAATTTGAATGAATTTTAATCTAAATTTTTTTGTGAATGATAAGTTCAATAAAATCATTTGTACACAAAATTTGAAATTTTTTCAAATACTACAACTATTTTTTCCAAATTTTGTTAAATATAAAGCATCGGAAAAATGGCGAAAAATAGGAAAAATGGAAAAATAAAAATAAAAATTAGTTGTATTGCTTCAAAAAATTTCAAATTTTGTTTACAGGTAAATTTCATTGAACTTATCATCCATTAAAAAGTTTAGATCAAAATTCATTCAAATCAATGGATTCAATAGAGGTCCTTACTTTATGTTAAAATGAAGGATCCCTCTAGGGATGGCAATGGGGCGGGTTTGGGGCGGGGTGGCCTTCCCCGCACCCCACCCCATTTATTTTTTGAAAACCCATCCCCTCATAAAACCCCATCAAAGATGGAGCAGGTTGGGGCGGGGCGGGGTACAACGGGGAGTGCTTTCCCCATCCCCACCCATTTACCCCATATATATATTTATTATTTACCCCATATATATATTTTATTTAAATAATAAATATATAACCATTGAATATGATATAATATATAAAGTAGTAAATAATTCCAAGAAACTATTAAAAAAAACATCTCATAAACATAATTCTCACAAGTAATTCAATCATTTTCAAACATAAATATAAAGTATGAAATCAAAATGTTCGAAAATCATAACTCTAATAATCTAATAGTTGCATTTATTTCTTTAGTTCTCTCTTCATATGATCAACTCCATTTGGGTTTTTTTATTAGTATTTTGTTTTGTCACTTTATGTTAAATAACGGTGAAGAGATGTAAAGTTAGGGTTAATGTGTGTGTATATATATATATTAGATATATTTATTTTCTTTGAAACTACGTAATTTATCTAAGTATTATTTTAAACGGGGCGGGGCGGGGAGTATTAAACCCATCCCCACCTCATACCCATTGCGGGTTATACTATCTATCCCCATCCCCGCCCCATCCCCACCAAATTGAAACCCATCCCTATCCCAAAAGTGCGGGTCCCCGCGGGGCCCCGTCCCCACGGGGAATTTTGCCATCCCTAGATCCCTCATGAGAGAATTGAGAACCGCCATATATATATATATATATATATATGGTTTTAAGTTTTGTTGCATTCCATGATGCTAAGCCCTCAAAAAGCCTAGGGGCTTAAACCCTGCCCAAACCCGCAATTTGTGTATGCGGGTTTTACCAAACCCTTATTTTGATCTGTATTTTTACCTATGATTGTTTACCCATATTTTTTACCCGAATTTTTTTGACCCATACTTTTTACCTGAATTTTGTTGACCCATTTTTTATTCAAATTTTTTACCCTGATTCATTAGGCCAAAAGTTTTTTGGACCACAATTTTTACAAACCAAATTAACTAAAAATTCTATTAAAACAATTTTAAATTGTTTAAAATGAAATAAGTTTCATATAAAAGGGAATCAGGAAAGGGAACTTGATTATGAAAATAGAAGGGGAATCAAGTTCTCTTTTCAATAAAAACTTCATCAATGACAGGAACATGATGTGTTAATGGCGGTGATCAGCATCGACCGGCGGCAGAAGATATGCTATGTCAACGGCGACGAGAGGGTACATGCGATGTCGCGATGAGAGCAGAGAGTTGAGAAACGAGAAAAGAGGCGGCAAGCAGATGAGAGAATCTGAGGAAGTGAACCAGAGGTTAGGTTTTGAAAAAAACCTATTTTTCTATTATATGCAGGTCAATTGTCGGTCTGAAATAAACTCGGATCTAAATCCCTAATTGACCCGCAATAATGAGGGCTTTTTAAAACCAATCAATTCCGGGCTTCTTTTTTTTTTTTTGATGCGGTCAAGGTTTAAAGGCCAGACCCTTTAGGCCCGACCCATTTTTCCACCCCTAATGCTGAGGCAAATTCTCCTCTTATTCTGTTTAATTTTAATAAACCAAATGTGGCGTTGTTTTATGTGATTTCAGCTCCGCTGATTAGTTTACCATGTAGCTCCACAAAGACTGCCATATGTTATGTTCACAATTGACTGACCGTAATGACCAAAAAATCTTTGCCTCCTATTGTTCCCAACTACCTTCCACAAAACAGTGAGCTTCCAATGTCAAAACTCTATGTCCATTTCACTTGCTTGCACACTCTTCTTCCAAGCTTACAATCAAAACAGGTTCCGGCTCCATTTTTCTTGACTAAAAGAGATGGCAGAGGCAGTAGCCGAAGGAGGAGGTGAGAATAAGAAGGTGATGGTAGCCATAGATGAGAGCTAGTACAGCTACTATGCAGTCATGTGGGTTCTGGATAATCTCAAAGAACCAATCTCTAAGTTTCCACTTATCATCTTCATGGCTCAACCACTCACCAAATATACCTACCCGTTTTCGGCGTCTCTGGGTTCTGTTCGCATGTACTAGTACTACCCTGTATCAGCCAGTTAAGTCCTTTCTAGCTACTATGATTTTTTATTTTTTTTCTCAATAACTACTGTTTTGTGTTTTGGTGTATTGTTGCTGCTGAGTATTAATTGTTTCAAGTAATTGTGATTTGGTCTTGTAATTGATTGTGGTTATGGTCCTTATGGAGTGTATTTTTGTGGGTCTGGGAATGTTTTGGTTGGAAGTGCTTTGAGAAAAAAAAAACATTTAAAAAGTACCTTTGAGTAAAAGTACTTCTTCTTATCAAGTCAAGCGCTTTCTGATCTCCAAGCACTTTTGAAATATCTAAAGCAATCCCAATGATACCCGTTAGTGTTTTGTGTTCTGGTGTATTGTTGTTGCCAAGTTTTAATTGTTTCAAGTAATTTTGATTTGGTCTTGTAATTGACTATGGTTATGGACTTACATTGTGAGAATGACAATTACATATTAGAGATGTAAAATTATCATGATAATTTTAATAAAATTATCATATTAGAGAAATAAGTTCTTGTGTTTCATAATTGTACATAAGAGTACATATGTTGAGAGAACCTGAATGGTTGATATATCAAAATTTGGTTGAACAATCACCATACAATATGCAGAATTACAGATGTTACTGGGAAATTTTGATCAAAATGAAGATCATGACATTATCCAATGCTGATATTAAACATATCGATGCAGGGCTTTAATAGGTAGTGCGAGGAATTACTGCATTCAAAACGCCAAGTGTGCTCGTAGTGAAGAAACCATAATCAAGTAAGCTACAAGGCCTAATTAGAAATGGTTTACATGTCTCAGATATGATTCCAATGTAAATTAACTGCATCATCATATAAATTGTAGCATGACATGGGAATTGTCTAGGTTGCTTTTTGACTTCTCTATGTTACGTTAATTGCAGTGAATGATGAAGAGAATAACATGTTTATATATGCAACTTGTTATTTGAATCTTCTGCTTACAAATTTTTGACAGTGCCAGAATATATAAAGGAAGCCAATAGTACACAGTAACTTATCCGAAAATACGATTAAGAGTAGCTGCTAAACGGACTCCGCCTTGAGCTAACCGCAGATTTACAATTGGTAGACGGGAATCGAAATAATCATCTGCAAAAATTTTCCATGCTTATTATTTACTTATACAGAAAAATGAATAATAAATTATAACAAGCACATAAAATGTTTTTGCTTACCTTCTAGAGTTGATCCTTCTCTTGCACCTTTGTATGCCCAGTCACAAGCTGCTTTGATGCCTTCTGATGCATATCTGTAAAAAAAAATTGATAATCTCTTATCGAACCAAATTTCTTTCATTTTATTATGAACCGCGATTAATAAACTTACATATCTGGGCACGTTGTCTTGTTTGCGCTGCAGGTTTCCCATCTTTTGACTAGATCTACCCATTCAGTCTGTTATTTGTAATTGTAAAGAATGAGGAATAATTAATTATTATGAAGAATGAAGGAATTTTAATCTGCGTAAAGGAAGTCGAATATAGATACCGTAATGTTTTGTTGTATTGCATCAATCAGGCCATCTACATTTGAATCGTAGAGTCTTTCTTCTGCTGTCTCAATTATGTTAGCATCCCATACCTGCAGGTTAGAGTAGTTTTAGTACAGAATTTATATAGATTGGCATATTTCTGAAAAAGTTTGGTAGTTCAAATTCTCACATGGTGAAGAACTTGCTTTCTTGTATACCAACGGACATCAATTGTGTTGCCTCCTCTGTCTGAAGTGAAACCCACATGTAGAGGCTGCAATATTGGATTGAAAATGTGTCAAACTTGTTGATTTCTTTATTAGAATGAACAAAAGTGCTTTTCAATAGTGTTTTTTACAAATTCTTACCTGATGAATGTCTCCCATATAATGAGAGAGGAAGAGCAGAGCTTCTGTGAGGTTATCTGATAAAGAATTTATCAGAGGTTATCTGGTAAATTTTAATTATATTGTGAAAAAATGAAAAGAAAAACAGATAATGTGAGTTTACATTCAGCTTGAGAAGCAGCAGAATTGTAGGTGAGAAGCTGGGTGGTGTAATTGTTGATAGCCCCAGCAACACACCTTCCTTTTCCTCCATTTTCATCCTTGCAATCCCCTGAATATATTATTATTTACATTTTCAATTAGTAATTATCAAACAAGCTATATCCCTCTTCCTTCCGTCACTGAATATATTAACAGTGACGGAGGGAAGAGGGGCTGATGGGGCCATGGAATCTTTTCGTTAAAAAAAAATCTTTTTATAATATTATTTCAAATCTGTTCTTGAATTTCTAGATCCGCCCCTGGGCGTAGAAGGAGAGCATGAACTTACTGTTGTATTGGTAGGTGCAGAGATCATCAGGCGTGTCAATGTAATGAAGAGGAGAAGACCAATGATAACGGAACTTGACTTGATCAGCCCAAGAGCAAACACTTCCCAAGTCATTTTCTGCCGATTCCGGAAGCAGCTTTTTCACTGCTTCTGCTGCTGCTTCGCTCAACCGAGACTAACGTCACAACAACAAAAACCACTTCTCAGTTCTCACTTCTCAAACACAAACAATTATACATAAAAACACCACTCAAAAAAAAAAAAAAATTGATTTACCTGAGCAATTCTACAAACAGTGAGATGCCCATCAGTCCCCCAACCATGAATCGCAGGAAAAATAGCTGAAAGTGAGAGCAAAGCTAATATCTGAAAGACCCTCAAACCCTCCATTTTCATTCTCATGCCCAATTTGATCTACAGTGCATGAACTTTCTCTTGCTCTTTATATAAAATCTAGAAAATGAAAATCAATCACAAAAAGGAAAGCACAAATTAGTAAGCAAACTCAAAACCTTTTTGGAAAGTAGCTAGGCTGGTGTGAACTATATGAATTAACTAAAATCAAGATGTTGGTCGTTGAGTGTCGTTTTCCAAAACAGTTTCCGGATTTTGTGTTCTCACTTTATGGAAAGAAAACAAATAGAGGAAGAAAAACGTCACAAAAATATTTTCTGTGTTTTTTCCTTTTTCTCTGATAACAAGACTTGAAAAACGTGTAAAATTCCCTTCATTATTTTGTTCTAGAAGAACTGTCATTAAAATGCATTAGAGATCTCTACGGGATATTCAATTAGGATTCTTGACGACATTTAAAAACATTTTTTAAATGATAGATTTTCATAGATTTTTACAGAATTTTATAAATCCACATGGATTTTCATTGATTTGTTTAGATATCTATCTCAGACTTTTATGAATTTGTTTAAACATCTATCTCAGATTTTCATGGATTTATTTAGACATCTATCTCAGACTTTTATGGATTTGTTTATAAATCTGGTCATTTGTCAAAATAGAAGGATTCCAGCAAGCATTTATATATTTCGAAAACACATAAAAACTAATAACCGCCGCTATCAATTGAATAGGCTATAAATCATCATTATGGTCTTTAATTTCATCAAGTTAAGCATATCAAAAATCATAACCTAGCATATTCTAGAATTCCTAGACTTACGCAATGCCGTTCGAGCTAGGGTGGGTGTTCATAATCTGACTTGGAATACCACTATAGCATCCTACGCGCAAAATTATGTCAATCGGAGGAGCAACAACCGTAAACCTTGTTTTGGAAAATAATTAAAAATGGCAGTTTAGGAAATAAATCAAGTAAATTTTTTGAATTTTAAAAGCTGAGACATTATTAAATCATTAGTGGGTTGCCAATAGCTCCACTTAATTACTAATCAAACCAAAACAGTCCCAAATTTAATTATAAAGCATCACCTAAATTAATTATAATAAACCCCTAACCTTTTTAATATTAGGCATC
This sequence comes from Acer campestre, assembly GCA_954870605.1. Lineage (NCBI taxonomy): Eukaryota > Viridiplantae > Streptophyta > Magnoliopsida > Sapindales > Sapindaceae > Acer > Acer campestre. Next base: position 1,654,440 of record OX940806.1, on the reverse strand, counting down.
GACCCCTCCATCCAAAAAATCCAACAATCTGCGGAAGATAAACCACCGACCGTGGAGATCACCCCTAGTGAACTGCAGAACCAATTCATTTGCCAAAAAAGTTGTCTGAAGGGGAAATGATACAGGAGCATACTAGGACATACTTGGCTTAACTTATTTGAATAATCTAGGCACGGAGCTCTACTTCTCATTATTATATGTCACCAGTCACCCATACCGAAAAAATTTCTAACTTATAGATTTCACATCACCTCACTAACAACAGGATTATGTATCTCAATAATTGGATCAAGATTGCAAACATATAAAGAGAGCAACAATGAGAGTTATAATAACAACACATCCAAGGTAAACAGCTGTTGCATAAATGCGCGCAGAATCAAACATCATGTTTATTTGTTGCGAAGGTCCAACGAGGAAGGCTGTGCTGCCAAACACGATATAAGTTTAGAAGCTGAGAAACATTGAGCCTTGAGGAGTAATATTCATTTGCACTGAGCTATCATTGCTCAGGATGATAGAATGAATATTTCACTTGAACTCGATAAAATCATTCTGCCAGTATCGTAATAGCTGCCCCAGGCACTTAAAATTATTAATTTGGACTGGCAAAAAACTCAAAATCTAGAAGCAACGAACCCTAGCAACAAGAAAAACTCAAAATCCTTGGAAAGAAGGTTGGACTTGTTATGGCCTTTAATATTTATATCTCTCACCATAAAGTCCACCCAAATCCATGACCTAAGAGAATCCTTTAAAATCTAGTCTCAATCGAATACATCTTGATTTTTGTACACATTTTTAAAGTCTCTATTCAATACACCCGGATTTGGAAGGACTCTTTAAAAGTCCATAGAAATCTGAATTGAATATCACTGGATTAATATAGACTCTTTTAAAGTATTTAAATGTACGAATTGAATACACCCGGATTTATAAAGTTTTTAAATGTCCTCGAGACCCCCCCTCTTTTAAAGTATTTAAATGTCCTCGAGAACACCCCCCCTCTCTCTCTCTTTTTTTTGGCAATATTTATTAATTCGGAACCAGATATTTTTTTTGAAAGCTTTCGTCATTGGTATTAATTCGAGTCACTGACCCGGGAATTATTTGCCCAAACCTTAAGCCTGTCCATCTACTAGCTAACCTACGCTATATTTTTTTGTTAGAGACCCCCTTTTGTAAGGGTGGATGTTGTGTTCCAATAATACTTCATTAAATGGCTCCTTTAATAAATTTTTTATTATTATCTTAATGTTTTACTTTATAATTATTATAAATATATAATGCTTTTTTTAAAATAAAATAAATTTAAATACGTTGAACCCACTTAAAGGGGGCTGAAGCCACCTATTAATTAAAGGAGTGAGCTCCACCAAAACTCATTTAAAGAGGCCTTTAAAGAACCTCTTAGAGCTGCACAAATGCAGCTCCTCCCTTAATTAAGTTAAGGGAGGTCTCAAAGGGAGACTCTTAGAGATGCTCTTACAAGACTACAGAGAGGTTTTAGATATTTAGTGCAATGCTTTTAAAATATTTGTATCGTTTGTGTTATCACGAATTTGCAGCTTGTCACATTGGTACCGTGTTAAAATCTATGTCTCGTCCGAACACGACCCATTCGATTAAAGGGTCCAAATATAAAAACTTAAAATCATTTGTTAATTTAACGAGTAATCTTATTCAATCCATTTATTAACAATCAAATAATCACTAAATAATCAAATTAATATTTAAGACTTGACGATAACTTTATATTTCATATATGAAAATTTGGTAAGTCAAAATAAAATTCCCATCTAACAAATATCATTATTTGATCATTTAGAACATAATTTTCTAATAAATTAACAATACAAATAATTGTAAAATGTTATGTCTAATATTTATTTTTAAAAAATGAAAATAAAACCTTATACAGGTTTACAAAGAATTAACGGTTTTTCAAATATGAATCCAAAACTGACCAATTATGTTATGAATTTTTATAGATTCACCTATTAACCCAATGTGATAAAGTTAGACCTATCAACTTTTTTTTTTTTTTTTTTTTTCCGAATGAATTCAATGTGATAATGTTAAACCTATATCAACTATTTTTTTTTTTTTCAAAAGAATTTAGATCGTGTAGACGGGTCACAGGGCTGGCCTTGGGGGTGGTGCACCAAGTGCAACAGCGTTGGTCCCAATTTTTATTTTTATTTTAATTTTATTAAAGCTAATATGTAGTATTGGGTTTTGAGTATATAAGTTTGGGCCTATTGTAAATTGTTATAGTCCATAGAGAGAGAGAGAGAAAAAAAAAAAAAAAAAAAAAAGTAGCAATAATGACACATATAAAAAATTGTATCTACACACCTTTTGTAATCACACCCATCAAAATTTTTTTTAAATCTTTAATTTGTAAATAAACTCCACTTAATACAAAAAACACCCTTTCTTTAATTATATTGTATTGTATTTTTGTAAGTACACACCAATTATGACTATTATTACGTTATTTAATCAACTTTATTGTTATTTCAATTTTATTTTTTTTTGTTACCTTTAATTCTCTTACTATTCTTTTTGTTCCCTACTTCTTTTCTCTTCTTAGCTTTTTCAAAATCAAACTCCATTTTTCGTTAAAAACCATTTTAAGAATTTTATTTATTTATTGGAGAACCACTTTTTATTTGAGAGAGTTGTAGGAATGCAAGATTTATGTCATGTCCCAATTGATGTGGAAGTAGATAAGTGTTAAATAATATTTCAAAAAAAAAAAAATTGTTCAAGGAAATTGAAGAACATCTAATATATATATATATATATTTAACAAGAAAGAACATATAATATTGATAAATAAATAAATAAATAAAGTCTAAAATGTGTTTGAAAGAAATAAAAAAAAATATATATATAATATAGTTAATTTAAAAGTCTGTTTATATACATAATGATTTTATTCTTATAATAAAAAATAATTTAAAACTTTACATTTTTGATTCATTTTTCATACTTAGTAATCAATTTGTATTTCCTTAAAAGAGAATGAAAATATATTTAAAAGATAATCTAGAGTTTATTAAAATGGAAAGAGTGTTTATTACTTATTTTAATATCAAACTATTAATAGGGAAAAAAAATACAAAAGATTAAAATAGGAAACTAATTAATAATTATTAGTGAGTGTATTAACAAACAATTAATCGTCTTAGTAATTTTACTTAAAGGTAACATTGGATTTTTAAAAACATATTAATTTGGGGTGTACGTACGGTTTTTAAAGGGTGCAAATATCGTTACTAAAAAAGAATTGGCTTTGAAAGGCTCAATTCATATTTTTTTTAAAAAAAAATTATATGTATAGAATATATTAAAAAACTTCCGGGGCCTATTTTGTGACAATACTTTATTCCTCATTTGACATGTCATGGGCCCATTTTCCCATTTTTTACAATTTCGCCACAGGTCCCAAAAACATCATGGCCGGCCTTACGGATCATATGAATTTTTGTCCAATCTAATGAATATATTAACAACCGGTTATTAACAAAAGATTTTTTTTGCTTTTGTTTCTTTTATTGAAATATCATATATATATATATATATATGACAATATCTATCCACCTATCTAGACAATATATTTTTTGAAGGTTTTTACCGTCGGTAAGATTCGAGCTGCAAGACATTTGAATCCTGGTTAAACATTCTCAAATATTATATCATTATGGACAAGATGAGGTTGACTCAGTGGTTTATCCCTCACACCTACATCATGAGGTTGTGGGTTTGAGTCTGTCTCCCTCCTCAAAATCCTAAGTTATTGTAATGTTTCAAATATATATATATATATATATATATGACATTATCAGTTTCTTTTAAATGTAGAAAGTTGTTTTGTAAAAGCATCTTTATAATAAAAAGCATATTTATGAGGTGTAGCTGGAATCATAAAGGAATCATGCTTTATGTTTTTGATTTACAAGGTTGCGGCTGTGTTGAATATATATATGTTCATACTTGGATTTACTATAGTGCCCCCCTTGGCCTTGGGTCTGAAAAATTAATAAATTATGATGAATTTAAAGGGTATATTGGGGAAAATGAACATGGAATTGATGCGCCAGTGAATACGTGCTTGGAAAGGAAAGCAACTTCCAAAAAGAAATAACAGATTTGTAAGTTCAAATGATTATAACGTTTTCAATTCTTTAAAATGCTGTATTTGTTGTCAAAAAGAATTGAACGGAAATCCAATCTTGTCGAGATTCTTATTTTTATCGTGTAAAATCCATGAAACCATACATGTCTTGATGTCAATATCAAAACACAAATATCACTAGAAGTCTAGAAGTTAGGATGAATTATCATTTTTCACCGACTATGATTTTATTTTATTTATTAAGTTTTTATTGTTTGATTCTAGGAATCCATATCACACATCTTAATTAAATAGATTTTATTTGTATACGGATTAGGCTCTAATTAGACATAACCATGATTTGATTTTATAAATAAAAATCATAAAAATTGAAAAAATAAGAAGTGAAATTGGGCCTAACTAACACCTTTATTTTTCTATCCAAAAAAAAAAAAAAAAAAACCTTTATTTTATTTTATTTTTTTAAAATTTTTTGTATAAGTGAAATTGGGCCTAAATTATATAAATTCGGGATTTAGAAAAAGAATGACTCAAACCCGCGGATCAAGATCCCCTACTCATCTTATTTGTATTCACCTTTTAAACATCTGCTGATATATGACACTGAAAAAAATAAACGGTTAGGATTAATTTGCTCTACTTTTTATTCTCTGCCACTTAAAACGACAACGTTCCAGAAAATAGGAACTACTAGTTCTAAAATCATTTTTCTACAAAATTCTTGTCTTTGTTTTGCTTTAGTTGTCTCCAAATCCCAACCATATGAAGAAGATAAAAAATAAATAAATAAATAAATAAATAACAGTAATCTTTTGCTCTGATCTTTTAATTATTTTTTCAAAGAATCCGAAGAAAGAAAGGTGTCAGCAACAATGGTTCAAAACATGCTTCGACCTGGTCTAAGCTATTTATAATCAGGCTTTAAAATCTGGGTTCTTCACAGGATTAGATTCATCATCATCAAACCAAATCAAACCCAAATCAATCATCATCATTCAAAATCAAACCCAAGCCAAACCATCATCATCCAGATTCATCATCATCAAACAAAAATCCAGATTCATCATCATCAAGCCAAAATCAAAACCAAGGCAAACCTAAATCCAGATTCAACATCATCTGGAAACCCAGTAAATCGAAGATGATTTTGATTAATAATAAAAACAAAAATCCCATCTGGAAACGACTATACATGAGTAATTCTCATATCTGCAAAATATTTGCACCAACTCTCATATAACCCAAACCATATCACCAAGTCAAACTCCAAAAGGTTTGCAGATGGAGTCAGAGTCCAAGACCAACTAAAACTCAATTCTTTAATTTTTTTTTTTTTTAATTTTAAAATCAATCGATCAAGGCATGGAGGAGATCACTCCGCTAATCAGTGAATCATAGAAGTTTGTGTGAGTGTGTCTGTATTGCTAAGAATGGAGTTAAATAGAAGAATGATGATATGGGTTGCTAGTACTGAGCTATTAAAGCCATAAAAAAGATGAAAAATAAATTGTAGATATTTGATTGAAGGGAGAGCTTGAGAGTGATTAAATGGCAAATTTGATTTTCAATGGTTTTTTCTGGTAAATTTGTAGAAATGGCAGATGGTGTTCTGCTCCATATTGGAGGATAGAAAGAGTGGAGTCAGATGAAAATGAGAGGAAAAGAAAACTCATAAGCCATTTGGAGGTGAGAGAGAGAAAGTGAAAGTGGAGTGCTGGAGTCGGGTGTAAACGCTGTCGTCTAGAGGAGAGAGATGAAATATATATATATATATATCTAATCCTGTCCATTTATTTGTTTGGTTGCCATATGTACATGGATCTGTAAAAGATGAGCTCAAATGAGATGGGTAGGGGATCTTAATCCCAAACCCACAACCTTATACTGTAGGTATCTACATACAGTTTTCCCAGTGTTCAAATATCGTTGCTCTATTATATTAAATTTTTCATTGACCTCTAAAAGCTCATCATGTAAGTTGTAATATAACATTCAATTTTACATTAAAAGTTGTTGGCCTCCTTTTATGTTGGGTCCCAGAATGGTTGCACTTGGTGCACTTCTCAGGCCGGCACTACATCAAGCATAAGAGGGCACTACATCAAGCATAAATGGGTCAATTCAAGTTGGGTTTGGGACGGAAATTAAAAACTTGTTCAGGGTCACGGGTCAGATTTTGGCCAACTTATTAAAATCGGGTTTTGGGTTTGGGCCATGCTGATTCGGCCCTGATCCAACTCATTGTCATTTCTAAACATACGTCGTAATTCTAAAAATCGTTTTTTTTTTAAATAAATAAATATATATATTATTAACTCATTAGAACCTTAATCCAAATTTAATAAAGAACAAATTTTTTTTTTTATTTTTCTGATAAAAAATAAACAACAATCAATCTCCAATCTAAATATATAATAAAAACCCAATATGCATGGAACCTACATTATAGTACATTCGACACTTTATCTTTATTTTTTTAATTTTTAATTTATATATTTAGGGCATCATCACTCATCAGTCAGTTCATACTTCATAATCATGGAGGTGGAGACCCACCGACTCTTCCAATCTTGAAATCTTATTATTTTATATTTTATTTAATATAAAATTACAGTTTATTTATTTATTTATTTAATTTTTGAAGTTTATAAAATTTAAGTAAAATATTCTCCTTAACAAGTCAACAAATGATGTGATTTGCCATGATAACAACTAATTTAAGAGTGCAACTCACTTGCAAGTATTCACATCATCAGTTGGTTCCGATGCAGAAATTAATTTATATAAACTGATGATGTGAAGAATTGAAAAGGGCTCTCAAGTTTTTGGTTAATTATATTTATTTTAAATCTTTTTTTTTTTTTTTTGAATTACAATAACTGCCGGGACCTAACGAGATCAAACTCTACAAGCGCGGCCCGGAATACTACTCCCACTATCGGGGAGAGGGAACAAATGGAAATACAACTCTCACTACTGGAGAGAGGGCTATCTCCATAGAATCGGGAGACGGCACCCACACTTTGGGAGTTAAAGACCGAAGGTGGGACAATGGTAATATATATATATATATACACACACTAAGGTGTTGAACCTTGGTGGTTGGAGCCTCCCTGGCAAGAGGCCTTGTGTATACTTATTTTAAATCTTATTGAACTTGAAATCGATAATCAATTTTTTATGGATTATTTAAATTGTTTTATTGATATTGGGAAAATAGTCAAAAATAATCCTTAGAACTACTGATCCTTGAATGATGATGGGAATGTTAATATAATACAACTTAATTAAAGTTCTTGTATTATCTGTACTCTTACACATAAATAAATGTTGCACATTACAGTATTACGCCCTAACAATAAATTCATCGATTCGACTATTCGAGTTTTATAGTAAAAAAGTAGTGAAACCCCTTAAATTATTTTTAAAAACTAGCAAGATCAATCACTACAAATATAATAAATACAAGCTCTGAACAAGTAAATTGTGTCGGCCCTGAACCAAATATCAATTGAGCCAAAAAAAATTGATGATAAAAATGAATGTTGCATTCCAATAGGAGGTCTGATAGTTCAATGTAAAAACCGGTTCTACATAAAAGATTCCTAAATTATGAAGACGAATAAAAGAGGTCCATTTCAGATTTCTCCCCCGAACCTCTAAAAATTTAAGGCTAGCATTCCTAAGTATGACTTAAAACGTTATTTATGATGGAATCTAACGAGATCAACTATTGTAAGTATAATTCAAAAAATTTATTCCCTTAATATAGGGTAGATTTCTCGCCACGTTTTGTAATTTTATTAAAACAAAAATGCGATGGTTGAACACTTACTACAAACATAAAGAAACGTATGCAGTTGAATCTCAATTTGTGTATTGAATTTGAACACCTCAATATTGCTAGGATGGATTATGGATAACCCTAATCGTCTCATGAGTCATGAGTCATGAAACATGAATCATAATCATCGTGTCATTTTCTAGCGACTGAGATTGGCCGGTAGTGGAGGGTGGGGACCACCACAATAAAAGAAAACAACAACGAGAGCATTTGAAGACTCAAAAATCAACCACAAAACAAATGAACAAACAAACAATCTTGGACGACAGGCTCATTCTCTCTGCCTCTGGATTCCAAAACCACAACGACAGCCACCAATGATCTGTCAACGCGTGTCGGACATCAAATGGGTGAAACCGTCACAACCATGACCACCATTAAAAAAAATATATTCGAATAAAAAATTAGTGGATGAGATTTGATCTCTCTCTGATCATATGACTCAGCATTGACCCGACGGTGCCACCCCAATCCACATTAATCATTCAAATTTAGTAAGAGTTTATTGGGCGAGTCCATTTTTGCTCACCCCTTTCAAGGGGGTAAGCATTACCCCCTTCCCATATATATGACATGTGTCTATGGAGGGGTAAAATTATCTAAAAATTTACTCCTCTATGACACATATTATCCATGCAAGAGGGGGGTAATGGTTACCTCTCTTGGAGGGAGGTGAGCAAAAATGTTCTTTGGGCATTTGAAAACCCTAAAGATCTATTACAAATAGATCCATTAAAAATAGAATTTTTGAAAAAAAAAATTATAACTATTTGGTTGGTAGATTTTTTTTTTTTTAAAAAAAGGTTTACTCAGAGAAGTACCTATCCATGAGCTTTTACCTAGTAGATATTTAAACTCTACTAGCATCTACTAGATTTAAAATAGATAATCTCAAAAGTTTAACCAAACAACTCTAAAAAACTCAAATAGACGTTTGTAGACCTTCTGATATAGTAGAAAACTCAACCAAACAAGTACTAAATAATATATTAATTCACCATGTTGGTTTTTAGTTTTTATTCTTTTAAAAAAAATTACTATATATATCATCTGTGTTTTGTTGAAATATAATTCTCTTACTTGTAGCTAACAAGGATGTAGCTCAGCTGATAGATGTACGAGCTTGGAGCTTGAGTAAATAACTTCCAAATCAGTGGCTCAAATCCTACTAATGACGGAAGCTTCCAAAAAAACTCATGATCTAAATAAATAGATATTGTCAAAAAAAAAAAAAAAATTGTTACTTGTATATTTATATTTATTAAAACATTAAAACCCCCCCGGAAAAAAAAAAATGGTCACTCAACACCTAAAATATAGTTGCATAACAATATCATATGTATGTTATTTTTATTTTTTTTACATAAATTCAAAATCATCTTAACAACACATTTTTTTTCTTTTAAGTATTATAATAACTATTACAATATGATTGTCGAAACTTATCAAAATCAAACAATAAATATATGATCCAATATCTACCACTATAATTAGAGATAATTATCTCATAAAATAGGAGAAAACTCCCCACACATGTTGATATACAACTTCTATTTATAATTCAGTTAATTTTAGAAATACATATGATAAAAAAAAAAAAATTCCAAGTTATGGATGTTGAATTTGTATTGCACATATGACATAACATGTTTGATGATGGTAGGTCCAATAGTTCCCTTCCTCGTTCAGTATCAACTTTTTAATTATTTGTTTTTAATTAATCATCACAATCACGAATAAACTTTTTGAAAAATGATTTTAAGAGACTCGTGAATAACATGATATCAAGTCCATTGGAGCATCTCTTTACACTGTGCTGACTTTGCAATCTCTATCCACCACCAAACAAAAGTGTTGCCACCTTTTCTGACGTGTCAAACATCTCAACAAAAAACAGCCAATTCTTATCTGCCACCTCACTAAAAACCAACCTCTTCATTGCCTTTAAAAACCCAACTCACCACCTCTAAAAAACCTCTCTTCTTCACCTAACCGAAATATTGAAAAAAAAAAAAAAAAAAACTCTGTTTTTCTTGTGTGTTTAATTTGGTCCTGCAACAACCATGGAGATTCCTGTAATCAACCGAATAATCGAATTCGAAACCAACATGAAAGCTCTACACAACCCATCTTTTGCCTCCCAAGTCTTATCACTCTCTAATACATTCATGAAATGGAGTGCTTTGATTCTTGCTTTAATAGCTTCTTTTACTACTATAATCAATAGAGTCAAGATTTTAATTATCAGATTACAGACACATCCTTCTCTAGCTTCACAACAACTGAATTTAATCGACGACGACGATTACAACAGCGAAACAGCGTCGTCTTGTTCGTTTTCGGAGGACGAAAACGATGAAGAAGAAGATGATGATGATGAGACTGTTACGACGTCGTTTCATGTTGACCAAGATTTTTGCGTTAGAGGGTCCGGTAGCGTCTACATCGACGAGCAGTGGCGAAATGGCAACATGGGTCTTCGATGGCGTCGTCGGAGAAGCATCGGAGACCTTTTTTCTTGGTCGGAGTTTACTGGAGGAAAAAGCGTCGTCAAGCTCTGGGAAGATCTCGGGTTTGGTTTAGGGTTCGACGACGTCGACGAAGACGAAAACGACGTCGTACGTGGCAGTGACTCGGGAAATTTGTTTGCTATTTATCATTTGAACAACGACCGAGAAATCGGGAAAATGGGATCTGTTTCCAGCGCGAAACGCGAGATCTCCGCGCTTGTGCCCACATCGTCGTTGACGTCTCCAGCTGTTATCGTCGCCGCCGCGGCGGAAAGCAGCGGGCGCGTGGCTTTGAGGGGGTGGGACGCTCGTATCGGGTCCCGAATACCGGCGATAATCGCCGAGTGGAGGCCGAAACTCGGGAATGTTATCGGGGTCTCCGCCAGCGGTAAAGACAAGGTTTACGTCAGTGATAATGTCAGCAGCGCGTTAACGGTAGGTGATATCAGGAAGGTTAACGCGCCGTTAGAGGATCTGACGGAGACGGAGGTGGATACGTGGTGGGATGCTGACGCCGTTGTTGTAACGGACGAGTATTTTCGCTAGTCAATGTCATAAAAGTAGAGAAATTAATTCAAAAAATTGTTGTAGTGGAAAACAATTTGTAAAATTGTAAATAATTATTTGTTTCGAATAATATTTTATGTTTAGTAATTTACTAATTTTTAATTGCTTAGCTTGTTGTGATTCTTTGATTACTTTCTTGTGAGGCAAATAATGTGAAAATATGGATTATCCTCCTCTAATAGGAATATAGGATATACTTTTATTAATATTAATTACAAAAATTTATGTTAAGACAACTTTTTGTAACTTGAATATCTTGAAAAAGTAAAATTTTCAACACTAAACATTTTGAGTTTCTTCTTACACGTTAACTCTAGACTTCTGGCTTTTATGAACACAAAGAAAGGAACAAAGTCTAGAGTGTAATAATTCAAACTTTCCTGCCGATTTAATCTTCAATTAATTAAAAGTTAAAAACATACATAAAACGTGTAGAAAGTTTAAGCTAGCTAATATATTACTGTAGGATGTTACTATACTTGTCACAATTTTGAAATTGACCATTCAAGTAATTAATGTCAACTATATATAAAATTCCAAGAAAGACCAAAAAGTTAAACAAATTAGCTGTAATGGTTGAATACACATAAAATATGAATCATGCATATTTGAAGCTATGTATTAGCATATCTGCAAGTTTTCAACACGATTACAAAGCGAGGATAGTCAATAATCATTTTATTAATAGGTGGAATCCTTCACGCTAATTTCAACTTTGTAATGTTATAAGGTAACTTAGTAAACCGTCTGATCTTACAAAATCAAATTTTGTATAAAAAAAAAAAATGTAAAATCGCACACCTGATTCTTATCTATAACCAAATTCCAACTATGTAATAAAGTTACACAATGATTTTATAAACTCTATGATGTTATAAAGTCGAATCTCATACGAAAAAACGTGTAGATTAATCTCACTCCTGATTCATCTCTATATAAACAAAGTAAGATTCAAACGCGTACCATAAATACGGGAAGAGCGGGTGCAGCTAGATAGCTAGTAAAGAATAATGATGATAAAGAAAGAAAGGAAGATATACAAAGTCTTATTTAGATGGTAGTTGGCAGGAATCTTATTAACTGATCGAGAGAACAGAATATGAAATTAATTACAATGATTCATTAAGATGAATGTTGTTGGCTGCTTAAGCACTCAAAAAAGTGGTACCTTATAATATATTAAGATAAATTGTAGATGTTAAGACCATTAATTATATCCCATCAAAAAAAAAAAAAAAAGACCATTAATTATATATATATATTTTTTTATAATTTTTTTTTTTTAAAGAGACCAATAATTATAGTTGGTACACCAAATGAAGTTGAGTATATAGTAGATAGACAATGTTGGGCCCTCAAATTAAAGAAGAAATTAATTGATTTGGACAAATGATTATTAGCAACCTATCTAACATTCTCACCATTTAAATTCCTCTGTTTGATATATGGGGTTGTGAAGAGTTGAGGAATAATCCACTAAAACCAATAAGTAGGACAGTTAGGATCTGCCAATGGGAACGTAGCTCAATTGATAGATTGACGAGTTTAGAGTTCGTACAAATGATTTTGGTTAGTGGTCTGAATCTTACCAATAACAAAAACTTTCACAAATCCAAGATTAATATATATTGTCAAGAAAAAGAAAAAAAAAAAAGGACAGTAGGATCTGCTCTGCTTTTATACCAATTATATATGGGTTAAAATATATATTAAAATAAATACTCCGTGAATAGCATTATACAATTTATACCTGAAAATATTAATTCTTATTTCAAAAAAATAAATTTTACTTTTTATAAAGTGCAATACTTTTTAAAATTTTATTTTAATTTTTTAATATTTGCTTTGATTTTGTTTTTTACTTTTTTTATATATTATTATAAGTATTGTTTTTATTAATTTGTTTAAAGGACAAAAAAAAAAAAACAAAATCTAACACTACGACTAATTTTTTCTGATTTTATTGAATATAAAACATTGAAAAACGAGACTACAAATATGACAAATGAAACAAAATAGTTGTAGATTTGTAGTGCTAGAAAAATTTTCAAATCATATAATTGAAAGCTATAATAGTATAATTGAAAGCTAGGATTAAAGATTTTATACGGTCATGAAATCTTAACAAAGTCAATAAGAATCAAGAGAGGATTCTCATTTATCAATGGCCCCTTGCCTTGGTGGTTGGAGTCTTCATGTGGAAGTTTCACCACCAAGGTTCAAGCGTTGGTAGTTATAAGTGGGAGCAGCCTCCTCTTCAGATGTGAGAATTGTATTTCATATGTAACCTCTCCTCGATAGTGAGAGTAGTATTCCGGATCGAAAATGATTCTCTCTTGAATCCTTGAGAGATTCTAAATATACTCCATTATTCTCTTTATAAATGGACTCTGCATACTCCAGTCTCCATATATTTGTATCGGTGCATAATTAGAAAATTTGTGGATGTATTCAGTTATCAGAAGCACTCACGGAAATTAATTAATTTTGTCAGCATTTAGTAGCCTACAATGATTTGATGTGAACTTTTTGCAACCAATAGTGCAAATATGCAATGACGGGCTCGGACCGGAACCGGTTGCGTATGGAATTTAGGTCATGCCACGTGATAAAAGAAAAGTGGAATGCCAGAAAAAGGTCTTCTCGAAAGTTCTCTCTCAAGCTGAAGAGAAACGATCGTGGAAGTAAAGTGTCCGTAAGGAAGCGAGTCTCTTAAGGATTAAGAGTAGCTGTTAGTGTCTTGGTGGTGATTAGCGTTAAATTTCTTCTCAAATTAGATCTGTTAAAGTCAAAGGTTATACAAGTTCAAAGAACAGAGCTTATGGGTACTTCGGAAATTGTCAAATTGTGCGAATCACTCTCTCTCGAAGACGATGGCCGAGTTGTTCGCCTCAAAGAGGATGTCCGTTGGGAAGGTATATCCGATGTCTCTCACTGTCTAGTTGGGAAAGTTCTTTCGGAGAAAAAGGTAAACAGAGAGGCGTTTATAAATGTAATTGAACAATTGTGGTATCCTTTTGGCCAAGTAGAAGTCGAAGTGGTTGCTGATAATATATTTATGTTTTTCTTTAATAAAGTAGAAGATAGAGATGCAGTATGGAGGAAAGGACCATGGCACTTTGATAATCATCTTATCGTCCTAGAAAAGCCATCAGGAGCTGGTGAAATTGCCAAATTGTCTTTCGATAAAGTAGAAATATGGGTTCAAATCCACAATCTGCCACTCATGTACATGAATCGAAGAGTTGTGAAGTTAATAGCTAAAGAAATTGGTCAGATCATAGAAATTCCAGCTGATGCGAGGGAGTGTAGAGGTAAATATTTGCGTGTTAAAATACGGATAGAATTAAACAAGCCTCTTAAAAGATTTATTAAGCTAGCGGTGGATGATTCAGACAAGGTAGTGGTAGCACCATTGATTTATGAGAGACTTCCTGAATTTTGTTATGCTTGTGGTAAGTTAGAACATGCTTTGAAGGAGTGTTCTGACGACGGAGCTAGAGCTGAAGCTTTAGAAGGTCTTTCAACCAAATTTGGTGCATGGATGAGGGCACCTAGTTCAGAATTGGGGAAATCAAAAATGCAAAAGCAAGTGGGGAGAAATTATTTAGAAAAGGGGGGAGGAAAATCAACATCAACATCTGGTGGATCAATAAAAGAAGTAGGGGACATACGAATTGAACATAATCCAGTCAATATTGAAGGCAACAATGAGAATGGCGTTTTAAGGGAGAAAAGGGTTGGTAGGAATGAGATTCCTAATTACCCCACAGAGAAACCGAGTAGCTTATCTCAAGATAGGATCTCATGTTTGATTGAATCTCCCTTAGTGAATGATACTAATGCTGATAGAAGTGATCATTGGACTATGGTTAGAGGATTGGAGAAAGAGTCGTAAAGCACTACTGTTGATATAGAAGAAGTGGATGTTTACCTTGAGGGTACAACCAATGTTATGACTCAGAAAGAGTATGTGCAGGAGAAAGGTGGAAGGGAACAGCATAATCCTGTCCAGAAGAATGTTAGAACGTGGAAACGAGTAGCCAGAGGAGTGCCAGATCAGAATCAGTTAGAAGGATTGGATCATAAAGTTATCAAAAGGAAAAGTTCAGCTGAATTGATGATAGAAGACACTGATATTAAAAGGATGAAGATTATGACACAAGTAGAAAACCCTTTGTTATCAGCGGAGCCTGATGTTCAGGCCCGCCGGGAGCCATGATAGGTGTTTGTTGGAACATGCGGGGAATGGGGAATCCCCGTACGTTCGGGGCCTTGAAAAGGCTTATTAAGAAGGTGTCCCCAATGTTAGTATTCCTATCGGAAACAAAACTTCATAGTTACAAGGCGGATAGAATTAAAGATGTTTTGGGATTTAAGGGTGGTTTTAGTGTTAGTAGTAAAGGTAAAAGTGGTGGCCTTTTATTGCTTTGGTCTGAAGATGTAGAAGTGACAGTTCTTTCATTCTCAAGTGGCCATATTGATGCTAGAATCAGAATGCAGGATGGTTTCATCTGGAGATTCTCTGGTTTTTACGGTAACCCAGATCCTACTCTTAGACACTCCTCCTAGGACCTTCTTCGAAGACTTAGAGGGGTGGATAACCTCCCTTGGGTATGTGTAGGGGACTTTAATGAAATTCTGCATGTTAAGGAGAAAATGGGAGGTTCAGACAAAGCAGGTTCAGGAATGAGGAATTTTGGGCAAGCTGTTGAGGATTGTGGTTTGACTGACCTTGGTTTCAGTGGCCCAGCTTTTACCTGGAATAATAGGAGAGCTGGATGTAGTAATGTGCAAGAAAGGTTGGATAGAATTTTGGTTGATTTTAACTGGTTTGATAAGTTTCTTGATGCCAAAGTGGAGCATCTAGAATTTTATGGTTCCGATCATCGGCCCCTTCTTTTGAAGTTTGGGAATGGTTCCAGTTTAGATAAGAATCATCATAAGCCATTCCGTTTTGAACCCTTCTGGTTAAAAGAGGAGGATTTAAAAAGAGTTATTGAAAAGGCTTGGACTGAGAGAGGAACTTCAACATCAGTAAGTGATTTCCGTTCTAAACTTAATTTGTGTGCAGCCACTCTTTCAGACTGGAGTAGGGAAAGATTTGGATCGCTTCGGAATTCGATTGCCAAAGCTCAAAGATCCATTGAGGAGTTGTACAAGAATGTTGCAAATGTTGGTGTTATGGAAGAGATAAAGAGAAGAGAAAGAGACCTTGATGGACTTCTTGCTAAAGAAGAAATATATTGGCGCCAACGTTCCAGAGCTGACTGGATGATAGCTGGAGATCGAAACTCAAAATTTTTCCATGCTAGAGCAATTGCCAGAAGAAGAATAAATAGTATCCAAGGTCTATTTGATGAGGAAGGTAGATATCTTAGTTCAAGAGAGGATTTAGCGAGGCATATATGTAGATATTTTTCAAGTATTTTCAGCTCCTCCAATCCTGGGAATCAGGATATTTCAAATGCCATAGTCAATATTAAAGCTAAGCTCAATGCCTCTGATAAGAGTTTCTTAGGAGAGAATTTCTGTGCTGATGAGATCAAGAATGCTATTTTCGAGATGGGTCCAACCAAGGCTCCTGGGCCAGACGGGTTTCAAGCAATCTTCTTCCAGAAGTTTTGGTCGGTGGTGGGTAATGAAATCACTCAAATTTGTCTTAAGGTGCTTAATGAGGGGGCCTCAATTAGGGACTTTAATAAAACAATTGTTATCCTAATTCCCAAAACTAAGTTCCCCCGTAGCATTCAAGAGTTCAGACCTATCTCGCTTTGTAGTGTAGTTTATAAGACTATCTCGAAAGTCCTGGCCAATAGATTGAAGCGATGCCTCCCTTCTGTTATTTCCTACAATCAATCAGCCTTTATGTTAGGTCGCCTAATCTTCGATAATGTGCTGGCCTCATTCGAAATTCTCCACTCTATTAGTAAAAGGAAGTATGGAAAGTTAGGTCAAATGGCTTTGAAAATTGATATGAGTAAAGCTTACGATCGAGTGGAGTGGAGCTTCCTCCGTGCGATTATGGTTAAGATGGACTTTCCAAGCAAATGGATAGATCTAGCTATGGATTGTATTTCCACAGCAAAACTATTGTTTATTCTTAATGGTAAGGTGGTGGGAAGTATTAATCCTTCTAGAGGCCTTCGTCAGGGTTGTCCTCTTTCTCCTTATCTCTTCTTGTTATGTGCGGAGTCGTTATCGAGCCTTATTAAACAGTCTGAGGGTGGTGGCAGAATTTTAGGGGTGAAGTGTGCTAAAGAATGTCCTTTGGTGAGTCATTTATTTTTTGCTGATGATAGCTTACTGTTTCGCAGGGCCTCTGTGGATAGTTGTTATCATATCAAACGCTTGCTAGGCATTTATGGTAAAGCTTCTGGCCAGCAAGTGAATTTCCAAAAATCCAGCGTCTCTTTTAGCCCAAATGTATCCATCAGTTTAAAGAAAGATATTCAAGACATTCTTGGAATCAATCCTGAAAATAGTCATGACAAATATCTAGGACTCCTATCACTGGTAGGCAGAAATAGAAAGAAGGCGTTCCAAGAAATTAAAGAGAAAGTTGGGCAGCGAATTCTAAGGTGGAAGAGTAATCTTTTCTCCCTTGGCGGCAAGGAAGTTCTGATCAAAGCAGTTGCCCAGGCTGTGCCTACCTATATGATGAGTATATTCAAGCTCCCTGGTGGCCTTTGCAAGGAGCTGAGTTCGATGATTTCTACGTTTTGGTGGGGTGTCAAAGATGGTAAAAAGAAGATTAGTTGGAGGAAATGGGAGAGCCTTTGTAAACCCAAATTTATAGGGGGCCTTGGCTTTAAAGATTTATATCTTTTCAACTGGTCTTTGTTAGCAAAACAAGCCTGGAGGCTTTTGAAGAACCCAGATTCCCTGGTAAGCAAAATTTTCAAATCTAAATATTTTAGAGATTCTGACTTTCTCCTTTCCTCTATTAAAAATGGCTGTTCCTATGTGTGGAGGAGTATTATGTGGGGGAAGGATCTGCTTTTAAAAGGATTGCGTTGGCGAGTTGGCGACGGCACCAGTATCCGCGTTTTGTCAGACCCATGGATTCCAAGACCATCATTCTTTAAACCGGTTAGTAGTATTTCCAATCCTGATTTGCGAGTTGCAGAGCTTATTGATGTAGAAAAGCACATGTGGGACATTTCAAAATTGGAATCCAATTTTCTTCCGATGGACATAGAGGCCATCCTTTCAATTCCAATTAGTGTTAGAGGTGGGAAGGACTGTCTTTCATGGCATTATGATAAAAATGGTATTTACACAGTTAAGAGTGGATATTGGTTAGCTTTAAATTCATCCTTTAAAGTTTCTCCCTCCTCCTTTTCTAGTGCTCATAAATGGTGGAAAGGTCTCTGGCACTTAAATATTCCTCCTAAAATTAAGATGTTTATTTGGAGAGTGTGCTATGATGCTATCCTTTGTTTTCACAATCTTTGGAAAAGGAGAATTTCAGATAATAATCTCTGCTTTAGATGTGGAAATCATCCTGAAACAGTCAGCCACGCTTTATTCTGGTGTCCTGAGAGCATTAAGGTGTGGCGTTGCTTCCCTTTTTTTGATCAGATTTTGGAGTTTCGGAATCTTTCGGGCTTTGACACTGTCTCTGGTCTTTTCAGTCGAATGAAAAAAGAAGACTTCAGCTTTGTGTGTGTGCTTTTATAGAATGTTTGGAATAATCGCAACTCTGTCTTGTTTGGAAACAATGGCAGGAATGCTGAAGATATGATTGTAAATTCTAGTGATTTACTCTTGGAATTTCAGAGCACTTGCCAAGCCCTCTCTCCAAATCAAAAGCTCCAAGTTGTGAGTTCCAGGGAATGGATTGCTCCCCCTCAAGGCCGCCTTAAATTAAATTCTGATGTGTCTGTTAGAAGTGGGAAGGATTTCATAGGTATAAGGGCTGTGATAAGAGACTCATCAGGTAGGGCGGTTGTAGCAATTTCAAAACCAATGCAAGGAAATTTTTCTGTTGACCTGGGCGAGCTTCTTGCGCTTAGAGAGAGAGACTGTTGCTTGACAAAAGGAACAATCTGGTTGTTAGTTATGCTGAAGTGGATGCTGTGTTAGTGGTTTCTTTGATTAATTCTGATTCTCCTGTTTTAGGTGATGCCATGTTTCTCATTTCTGATATTAAAGCTTTGTGTTTTGAAGTGGGATGCTGTTACTGTCAATATACTCCCAGGTTGTCTAATGTTCTAGCTCATGGTTTAGCCAAGTTGGCTTCCTCTTCTAGAGAAGAGTTAGTTTGGTGGGATGTAAATCCATCTTGTATTTTTCCAGGGTTGTAGTTGTTTGTTCGGTTGTTTTTCTTCAAAAAAAAAAAAAAAAAGTGATTATATATTTCCAAATTCCAACAATTTGTTGGAATTTGTTTCTATGTAACAAATAATCACATTTTATAATTTTCATACCAAAACAAAAAATAAAATAAAAAATCAAACACTTAGGGCATCTCCAACTCATCTCCAACCTAGCGCCATTCTTTGTGCCATTTTAGTCTCAGCGCACAGTGTTGTACAATCCCTGGTGCAACACTGTTAAAATGGTGCAAAAATTCCTTCTTCTTTTTCATCCTTAGAGTTTGACTTAATCACAGTTTAACCTATATTTAATAAAATCTATTTTGATTATATCCCTTATTTAAAGGTTTTGTTTAATAAAAGTTGTACCCTTAATCAATTAAATTTATTTCATTTCGGTCCTTTTTATTATTTACTGAATTTGTTTAATTTATATATTTTTTAATTTCATTATTATTTATATTAACATTTATAATAAACCAAAATTAAGTGTATAATACAAAATTTTAAAACAATTTTTTTATTTACATAAACCACTTAATTGAAAAAACAAAAATTAAAGCAAAATACATTAATTAATAAAAACATTAAAAACTTCATACAAACTTCATAGTGATAAAATAAATTACCACTAATTGGAAGACACTAAAATTAAGGAAAAATACAATATAAATTACAACAACGATTTAGTAGTCTGGAATATCATTTCCGAATCCTCCAAGATTATTGAAAAATTGGCCAAAAGACCCAGAGGTATTTTGAGATCCATGGCCTTGTTGTTGAGCTCTTTTTTTTCCATAACTCTTAATTGTTCATGATACATAAACTTGCCTAGGTTTGGATCAGTTATAGAATTCAAATCTTGCATCTAAATTTTGTTTTCCTCCCAAAATTCAACCATGTCCAATTTTCTCTCTTGGATTGCGTAATTTCTTTGTCTATCTGCACAGTTTTTTTTTTTTTTTTTTTTTTTAAAAAAAACTTCAAGGAGTTGTTGACTTCCTTCTTCCATAGAGTCAAGAATTTTTGAATTTTGTTCATCAGCTGTCCTTTTAAATTTTGCTTTCTTCACCCTAACGGGCCATTGAGATAAACTACCACCATTGTCATCATTATTTATATTCAGAGAAAATGATGATAGTTCAGAAGATGCCAATGTGGGAGACTCTAGAGTTGGAGAGTCTTCTTGTGATGATACAATATAAACACTTTGCCTAAGGCTGATGTTGCACTATCGTTTTCTGTAAATTTTTGAATATCTTTAAGAATGGGCTACACATGATCAAATTTGAATCTTTTTTTTTTTTTTTTTTGTAATTCTTATCTTGTGTTAAAAATATCCTGGCTTGAATTATCCGCAAAATGATACAATATATATTATTAAAATTCAATATTAGATATAATATTTCTAAAACTTTAATTGTAACAAATACTCACAATATCAACTTTTGAAGTACCACTTGAATTTAGAATTTCGATCAGTCGTAAGCATCACCGCAATTTCCCAATTGCAATAAGGATAGTTTGCATTTGACACTGCAAAGATCTCTTGCCACGAAGTTGACTGATAATCTATGGTTTGGTGTTGTTGTAATCAGTCTCAACTCGAGACCAGAACATATCCTTTGATTGGTTTATACCTATGATCGGGTTTGGTAAAATATTAAGATATACATGACAAAGGTGTGTGTCTTCTTCATTTGTGTATGAAGAACTTCAGTGACTTGAAGTCATTTTTTAGAAAAAGCGATTTGAAGGGAAAAGTGATTTGAAGAGATAAGTAATTCAAAGGGATATGTTTAATTTAGTGTAGTTGATATTTATAGAAACTAGAAGGTACTCTTTTCATATTTAATCGTACGGTTTAGATGGTGATGAAATCCATCAAATGGATGACATTTTAGCTCAGATTTCTTATCTTTAGATTTTGGGAAAAGTGAAGATCAGATTTCTAGAAAAGTTGAGATATTATTTTGGAGAGCTGTCCTACGGTTCAAATGGTGATGAAATTCATCAAATGGTTGGAATTTTTGCTTAGATATCTTATCCTGATATTTTGGAAAAAATGAAGATCAGATTTCAGAAAAAGTTGAGATATTATTTTGGAGAGGTGTCCTACGGTTCAAATGGTGATAAAATTCATTCAATAGTTGGTATTTTAGCTCAGATTTCTTATCTTCAGATTCTGTGAAAAGTGAAGATCAAATTTCTAGAAAAGTTGAGATATTATTTTGGAGAAGTATCCTACAGTTCAGATGATGATGAAATCCATCCAATGGTTGGCATTTTAGTTTAGATATCTTATCTTGATATTTTGGGAAAAGTGGAGATCAAATTTCTAGAAAAATGAAGATAAGATTCCAAAAAAAAAGAGAGATAAGTTGAGATCAAAACTCAAGTTAATTTTATTTCATTCAAAAACTAATTTACTTCAACCTAATACAACCTATGGAAGAGAGAAAACGAGATCTCATTGACTCCTAAAACACCTCAACTAAATCGGAAAAAAAAAAATCATAATTGTTGCGCAAGAAACTAAAAAGCTCCGAATAACACACTAAATGACACTTTTTGGGCCCTTTCTGGGCCTTGTCATGGAAAACAAAGTTTCCATGGAAAATTGTAGAGCTCGTTCTGGACTTTTCGAAAACATATTATAATAGTCATTTGGAGCCCATATGCAAAAGTTATGAATCCACAAAGTCAGCCATGTTTTGGGTACTCTAATCCACCCAGATTAGAACTTGCCAATCGGGTCTGCATCAAAAAGTTAAGATATTATTTTAGAGAGGTGTCCTAGGTTCAGATGGTGATGAAATTCGAGGAAATATGGGTTTTTGTCACTTTTTAAAGTTGGTGTTTTAAGACTATCACTACTTTAATAACTTATGTTTTAAATGCACCAAAGTAAGTGACTTCCAAAAATACTCTTACTTTACTTTTTTTTTTTTCCAGTTTTTATTTTATTTTAATTTTATTCTTTCATCTTCTTTATAGAGGTCTGTTTAACAAACCTCCAATAGAGGTCAAAATTGGATCTTCATTGGATCTTCATTGGATTAGTTTAGTGGCACTACGCTGACGAATCTTCCATTATTAAAGTTGTCGAGGGTTGGGATTTTCGAGTGGGGAAGAGGGTGAACTGTAACTTAGTTTCCAATACTTTTCATAAACCTTCAAAGACTTTTATCCGAGGCTTTGAATGCTTTCCGAGACTTTCCATAAACTTTCTGAGACTTTTGAATGCTTTTCTAGACTTTTCATAAACCTTCCGAGAATTTTGAATGCTTTCTGAGACCTTTGAATGCTTTTCGAGACTTTTGAGGGACATACCTCATTTTTGATCAAGATTGAAACTTGCTATAGTCATTGGTTATGTTCTACGTTGTCGACGTTGCTGTAATCCTATTGGTGGTCCACCGTCGCCGTCACAATCACTGTCGCCATTCGTATGTTCGTCGATATTTGAATGAAACTTTCTCATTCTACTCACAACTTTCTCACTGTAAACTGAAAAGTAGAACTTTCAAAATAGCTGACGTGGAAGTAATGAGGGGATATTTTTGGAAGAAACCCATTTTTGGTGCATTTTAAACATAACTTATTAAAAGAGTGATTGTCTTAAAATGCCATTTAATTTTTGGACTTGATGAAATCCATCTAAGGGTTGGCATTTAATAGCTCAGATTTCTTATCTTCAGATTTTGGAAAAAGTGAAGATAAGATTTCTAGAAAAAAGTGAAGATATTATTTTAGAAATTAAACCTATGGTTTTGATGGTGATGAAATCCATCCAATAGTAACGATTTAAGGGTACCGATTCTTATGGTTTATCTAGAATATTATCTTTCACAATGATAAATAGGCTAAAACTCATTCAATTTAATTCCAAGCAAAATTGAATTTCAATGTCGAAGGTCCATCTCATTTTGTATCTTCATCTTCCAACAATGATAAAGTACAACTTATGGCAGATCTTGAACCAATTGATGCAGAACAAGAAACGATAATTAAACAGCATCCTAACATCCAACAGGCCATCGATCAGTATCTCAATCAACAAAACAACCAAGTGACCCATGAAGGCTCAATTCCTAGTTATATAGTGATCAATCGAGACTGGTAAAGTGCTAATCATAGTTTGTTCAACGACTATTTTGCTGAGATCTCACGATATAACGATCAAATATTCCATTGACGCTTTCGAATAGGTAGAATTTTATTCATTCGTATTGTTAATGTTGTGGAAGTCCGTGACAACTACTTTGTGCAATGAAGAGATGGGCTCGGTAGACTAGGTTTGTATACTTTTCAAAAAATAACAGCATTTTTTCAGATGTTGGCATATAGTCTACGAACGGATGCTACGGACGAGCATATTAAAATAAGAGAATCTACAATAATTGAAAGTTTGAAGAGATTTTATCGTGTTGTTGTAGAGGTATTTACAGAGCAATATCTAAGATCACCTAATGCTAATGACGTTGTCAGACTACTCCATATTGGTAAAGATCGTGGTTTTCCAGGAATGTTGGGTAGTTTAGATTGTATGCACTGTAAGTGAAAAAACTGTCCAATGGCTTAGGCATGATAATATGCAGGTCGTAGTGGATCCCTAACTATTATTCTAGAGGTTGTAGTTGATTATGAGTTGTGGATATGGCATGCATATTTTTGTTTGCCGGTTACCAACAATGATATTAATGTGTTAGAGGCATCCCATCTTTTTGCCAACCTCGCTCAAGGTATTGCTCATCCAGCTCATTATGTCATTCAAGGAAAAGAATATAACATGAGTTATTATTTAGTTGAGGGTATATACCCAAAATTGTCTACATTTGTACAAACTATTCACAATCCACGTGGTCGGGAAAAAAATTATTTGCAATGAAACAAGAAGGAAGTAGAAAAGATGTAGAACATGCATTTGGAGTTCTCCAATCATGATTTGCAATTGTGGTAGGACCGGCATGTTTTTAGCATAAACATGTTTTACATGATATAATGACTGCGTGCATTATTATGCAAACATGATAATCGAGGATGAGATTGATGTTGTTGCAGCAATTGATGATCATATGGAAGCACCAACTCCAGAAGTTGAGATGATGGTAGATGAAAACACCCGATTTTAAGAATTCCTAGCTCGACATAGAAAAATCAAGGATGAAAAGGCTCATATTGCACTCCAAAATACATTAATTGATCATTTGTGGGATGAATATACTAATTCAGATAATTAAATGATAATCAATATGTACTTTCATTTTTATGTTTTTTCTTTTTTATTTTATGAAATGTAATGTTTAAGTTATTTTAATAACAAATGCAATATTTTAGTTAATTAAATTTAATTTCTAGTTTGTACTAATTTCATAATTTCTTAATTTATTGCAATATTATGTTAATTATGGGGAGAAATGTTAATTGTGGAGAAATCATAATAATAATAAAAGAAGGAAAATAAAGGCAATTTTCTTTTTAGTGTAACATTTGATGCAATGGCTTGGAGATGGAAAGTTAAATAGTGTGAAAGTTGAACCATTTTGATGGAAAAGGTTCACCAAAATGGGTTTTTGGGTTGGAGATGACCTTAACAAGGACCTAATTCCACTACAATGCCGTCGGAAAAGACCATTTCCCGTCGGAAATACCCTTTTCCGATGGGGAAAAACCGTCAGAGACCGTCATAAATACGCTTGTCAGAAATAACTATTCACTGACGGGCCGTCACAAATACTACCATTTTCGACGGCCATGGCTGTCGGAAAAGATAAAAGTGCCGTCGGTAATAGTGATTCAAGGTGGTCAAAATTACTTATATTTTCGACGGCTTTACCGCTATTTCCGACGGCTTATTGCCTTCGGAAATAGTCGAATTAAAAAAAAAAAAAACATGACTGGACTTGATAGTCGCCACATCACTCGTCACGTGCCATGTCACCCTAACACGCACCACATCACCCAGCATGTGGCACTTTAAATCCATGAAATTCATGTGTCTTGAACCCTTGACCTGGATAACAATAAGGGTTTCCCTTACCATTTTGCTATAACCATATATCTGATGTCTTTTGCATATTATTTATATATAAGCTATAGATATGTTTGTATACTATGTAATTAAATATATTTTTTTGTATACTATTTAAATATAACTATTGAGATATTTTTAAAAAAAAATAATATTTTATTAAAATTATTAAAGTTTTTGTTGACAGTGAATTTTGGATACATTTATGATTTAACACATACAGTGATACATTTAAAATATTGACCTACAAGTTACATTTTTTGTGTAGTATTATAAATTACATACATTCTATTATAATTTATTAATTAATATTATAATAATAAATTATTTATTTATTCCATGAAACCGGGATCAACAAAACAAAGACTATTTCCGACGGCCTCAATGCCGTCGGAAATAATGTATTTTTTTTTTCAAATGGAACAAGACTATTTCCGACGGCATTGAGGCTGTCGGAAATAATGTATTCCATTTTTTTCTTTTCAAATGGAACAAGACTATTTCCGACAGCATTTAAGCCGTCGGAAATAGTGTATTCCTTTTTCTGTTTTCAAATGAAACAAGACTATTTCCGACGGCATTGAGGCCGTCGGAAATAGTGTATTCCATTTTTTTTTTCAAATGGAACAAGATTATTTCCGACGGCATTTAGGCTGTCGAAAATAGTGTATTCCTTTTTCTTATTTTCAACAGGACAAATACTATTTCCGACGGCACTTTTTGTGCCGTCGGAATTGAGAACAAAATTGACGGCTTTTTGCCTATTTCCGACGGCATTTTACCGTCGGAAATGTGATATCATATTTTTACTCATTTCCTACGGCACTGAAACGGCCATTGGAACGGAAATAGTTCGTCACTGATAGGTTTTTTTTTTTTTTTTTGTAGTGTTCTCTCATAGCTTCGGCCCCCCCAAATCTATTTACAATCTAGTAACACTAACATATAATAAATTACACGGTTAAGATTTGTTCATATTTTTTTTCTTCCTATATAAATAGGCGTTTCATTTATACTTGAAAAAAAAAAAAAAAAAAAAGATTAGGAAATGATCCTAACTCCTTAACTATTAGTTAACTGGGGGTCTACAATGGTATATTAATTAATTATATTATGCAATCGATAAATATGTATAATAACCATAGAATAGACAATATATACAATAATGAGCACCGAGTATCAAAGTTTATATAAATCATAGAAGTTCTAGTGTAGATTAAAAATATGAGTAAAATTCAGTGACCTTTCTTACATTTGCTTCAAGATAATTTAGAAAATTCATTACAAATCTTGATTGGAGGGAGATTTCTGAGAAAGTTTAATTAATAATAGAGAGATTTTAAATAAAATTCTAAACCATTTAAACCAACCGGTGGAATAGACAGATTATCTATTGAATTTAATTGTACGTGAAACCATTTTAAATTGCATCAAACAACTTTAAATGACGGTAGTGTTTTTATTTATGGATTTCCATTGCAAAGGTCAAAAGTTTAGCTGGAGACAAGGGAAGATAGAATATTAAATTGATATTATAATGTAACCGGAAGCGTCTGCTGGTGAATTCATGACCTAAGTATGGTTGCATATGCAAAATTAAAAATTCTTCATTGACTAATATATATATATATATATATATATTTGAAACTGCTTCATTGACTAAATTAAAAGTCTAAGCTCTTGCAAAAATTAGCTAGAGTCCAGAAATACAAACACTTAAAACAAATAATCAAGAAATTAAAACGATTTGGCATCAATATATACCAACAGATAATAAAAATAAATAAATAAATTAACCATTAATTAATTGCCAGATGTATATGGCCAAAGAATAAATAAATAAATTCAATGTTGTATCACAATTCAGTAATTCACATTTGATCTGTTTTTTTCAATCCCTAGCTAGCTGATCATATTTATGAATATGATCATCATCAATCTTCCCTAACATAAATCAAGACCATAAAAAACAATTAAAAACCAACCTAGCTAGTTTTATGAACAAGAGAAATTAATTTAAGCAATCAAACAATTGATGTCCAAATTATTTGCAAACAAGTAGTGATCGACTGCACTAGCTAGCTATATTAGCTCCTCTAACTCCATATCAATCTGATCAGTATTCTGGTAGACCTTTGAAGAAGTCCAAAACTGAAGGCGAAATCGGATTGTTACAATTACCCGACACATTCGTCGTTGTCTCCGGTAATCTGTACATAGCCGTCGGCGAGCAGAAGAAGTTCTCTGTTGAATTCGGCGTAAAGAGAGGGATATCAGCCAGAAAAGGGTTCGCCGGAGGCTTCATGACAGGAGAAACGTTAACGGACGTCAAGGTACCAACAGCCCCTCCTCCTCCTCCTCCACCGCCAGGCTTCGTAGTTTTTGCTTGATGTGGTGACGCGTGATGATTTTGATCAGAATTACGAGAAGAGTGGCCTGTTAGTTTTTGAACCAAAGCCATGAAGTCTCTTGCCTGTGTGTGGATGATTTTTGGAGAGTGTGTGTATATAATTACGGGGCCGTTTCGCTGCTGTTCTGGAGGAGGAGCTAAAGAAGAAGAAGAAGAAGAAGAAGGTTTTTGAATGGTGTGGGAATCCTTGTTGAGCTTCAATGGAGATGGACGTGGGCCGTTGATTTGATCTGATGATCTTCTTATTGGTTGATTATGGTCATCATGGAGCTTTGCAGGGCTCATAATTCAATAACTTTTTGGGATCAAAAAGAGAGAATAAAAATTAGGGTTTGATTAGAAGAAGAAGAAGATGAGAAGATTTGTTAGAAGGGATGGTGAAAATAGAAAGGGTTTGTTAATGGAGATATATAGAAGATTACAAGCCAGCGATTCTGACCGTTGACAAAACGATGAGAGAATACATCCATACAATACAATTTTATTTATTATATATGTCAATTGGGGCTGTTCAATATTAATCATATCTAATTTTTTTTGTCGTTTTCTTGGGGGCATTTTTTTTTTGGCGGCTGCTCCTACTATACAACTAGGGTTCCTTTTTTTTGGGATTCATTTGTTATTTTAGGGCCAATTTATTATACGATTCTTTGTTTTGATTTTAAGAATAGGAAAGGTAAAAAATCTAAATTGAGAAAAATGTGGCATTCATGTTTTTGAATTGTGTCAAATAAGTTGCATGTATGTGGATAATATATATTTGGATCAAGTGTATGATGTTTTCTGGTTTAAAAATATTAAGTATATAAAACAATTAAGACATTGAGAATCAATGTAATTTATGGTTCTTATAGGTCATGTTTAATACAGATTTGATAGTATTTCAATTTTGTGTAAAGAAAATTTTTATTTGTTGGTGTCGCCTCTAAGTCGTGAAAGCATTTTATATGTGGATAATTCTTGAAATATTTATATTATCGTTTAATATGGTTTGATGGTATATATATATATATATATTGTCATGATGAACTGACAATAGAAAATGTATATATTAGTTTTTCTATTGTCAGTTCGTCTTGACAATAAATATATTAGGACGAAGAATGTGGATTATAAATTACGGAGAAGTTTTGATAAGTGTATACACTTTGAGTCAAAATATGTAAATCTAATGATCCATATTCTTTGTCCTCATATATTTATTTATGACCTAAGGGGAAAAAACATCATAAGAGATCATATATTGAAAAACCCTAGACAGTATCCATAACTATAAAAATAAAGGGAAAAAAATAAATAAAAGAACCCAAAAACACACAACAAAACAGAGGACACAGCCCTAAAAAATCCAAAGGCACGCATGCCAAACAAGAAAAAACAAAACTAGGAAAACCTGAAAGATTTTATACCTATATAATCATTACCAACTAACCGAGAATAAAAATATATATATATATATATATACTGCTGGGGGCAGCAAATCCAGCATTTTGCTAGGGCCCCCAAAAAGTCCAATTTACTTCTTTGTCTCTTATAAAATTAGGGGTCCAAATGGTCTAATCTACTTCTTTATCTTCTATAAAATTAGGGGTCTCACGTCAATCTATTTAAGTTTAAGAAGGACTCAATCTCAAACATTTCTTTACTTTTTTTTTTTTTTTAATAAGATCCAATTATCTATACCCAGTTCAATTTCATAAAAATAAATATCAAAGTCCAATTGAATTCTAACGTATCAGACTTAGTTTGACATTGTCTGTCAAAATTGTCCAAGTCCAATTGAATTGTTTTTTTCTTTTGAAGGAGAGTCCAATTAGTAATCTTGATAGTAATAGTATACTTAGTAAATTTGCACTTCAGAAAGCAAGAAAAATAGAAATGTAAACAATGTTTTTTTTTTTTTTTTTTAATTATTTTTTTAATGTTAATGGTAATAATTTTATATAGACCCTGATTTTTGTTAATATCAAAAAATCACTTGGGGTCCTAAAATGTCTAAAGATGGCCTTGAGTATTACACTATAAATTTGGGGTTTTTTGGAAATGGGGGAGGTCTCGAACCTATATCTCATGTTACAGGTGTGAGGGATTTACCACCGGATCAATCTTATTAGCCTATTATCAATTAAGAGTAAGAGTTATCTAAATACATGCCAATGTCATCAAGTGGAAGTTGCATTCAATTTCAATTTCAAAAACTGAACGGCTTTATTCTTGATTTGGATAAATCATAAATATATTTAAGCTACAAGAGAAGAGATTTTGTGGCTGAGATTTAGCTTCCAAAAAAGTGCAAATTTGTACTTTAGCCCCACTAATGTTATGTTTTGAGATTGTTATTAAGTGTTGTGTTTTCTTATCACTTTGTCAATTTAATCATTAAATTGTAGAACTCTAAATAATTGACTTCTCCGATCAATGCATGCATCTTTTTTTTTAAAATCAAATAACAATGCATGCATCTGCTTCCTTCCTTTAACAACTTGCATATATATACTGTGCATGCATTTTATTTATTTATTTATTTACTATTTTTTATAATCAAATAACAATGCATGCATCTGCTTCCTTCCTTTAACAACTTGCATATATATACTGTATAAGTGTATATAGATTTTCTATTATCAGTTCGTCCTGACAATAAATATATCAGGACGAAGAATGTGGACCATTAGATTTACATACTTTGACAGTTTGACTCAAAGTGTATGCATTTGTCAAAACTTCTCTATAATCTGTGGTCCTTATTCTTCGTCCTGATATATTTATTGTCAGGACGGACTGACAATAGAAAGACTATATATATATTAACTTGTTTATGGTTCCAATTGGACCTGCTCCGTACATCATTTGACTTGCATCATCAATTTTGTTGTTAATTAAAACACTTGCTCATGTAATTATGCAAGTGTGACATTTATAACCAAAAAGGCAAAAACATTTTTCATTGGATAGTATACATCATATGGGTAGTGTTAATATACTACGTTTTTTTTTTTTTTTTTTTTTTTTGGGTGGGAAAGCTAGAAAGTAAAAGAGTTAATATATATCTCGAGCAGACCATACATATC
The DNA here is from genome assembly GCA_954870605.1 of Acer campestre. Lineage (NCBI taxonomy): Eukaryota > Viridiplantae > Streptophyta > Magnoliopsida > Sapindales > Sapindaceae > Acer > Acer campestre. The sequence continues at coordinate 1,623,539 of OX940806.1, read as the reverse complement.
TATTCAGTAAAGACTCGTGGAAATGTTTTACATAGAAGCTTATACGTTTTGTACAAAGTATTTTTAGTCAAAAATGACATTTAGATACACCATTAAATGCATTTCTGAAATTTTTTTTGGCAAATATTATATGAGTTTAAAGACTTATTGCAAATATAACTTCAAATGTACACTTGAGAGGATTGAAATCAAAATCTCAAAAGTCTTTAGTTTCTTTTGCTAATTAGGTTAATTAATTGATTTACAACTGCGGAGTCACACACAATTTGGAACAGCAACATTGAATAGTACATATCGAAACAACTTAATTAATTAATTATTTCACGACTATGACATAAACCATATGTGTTTGAAAACTTTCCAATTGAGGACCACACTAATTCACTCAAAAAGTCAAACAATTCGAAGTTTCTTTCAAGCTCCCGGTAGTAGTCTAATATGCCAGCATTTTAGGCCACAATCAAGTTTGTTCATACTCAGAGAAAAAAAATCATTTTTTTTTTATAATTTTATTTATATATTTATTATTGAAGATCCCGGACTTCGTCCAGACACCTATCCATCTGTCCTCCCCAACCGCGTGATACATATGGGTAGTGTTAATTTGTGCAATTTTAGGGCATATGATGATTTTTTTTTCTACAGTCCCGACTAAATTATTATAATTATGATTTATATGATATGTACAATCAAATAAACAACTAATTAAATAAATGGTGTTTATTGATTAAGAAGATTAGTTATTATTATCTATATTTTTAGAAAGAAAAAAACACTTTGTTTGACCAAGGGTATAATAGGTAATTGAAAAAATATATAAAAAGAATGAACAAACCCTAGCCGCCGCCGTCTTGTTGCCACCCTGACCAAGAACCCCATCGCCACCGTTGCCATTGCTCACCACTCCAAGCCCGTCGCCGATCCACTCCAACCCAATCACCATTGCTCGCCACTCCAATCCCGTCGCCAATCGCCCTTTTCCACATCAGTTTCTGATTTCACGTGGGTGGTCCATTTGGGCGACTCTGCCGCTTAGCTTTCACCGCTAGAAATCCCGTCCAGCCTTCATGCCTCCGCTGCGTAGCCACCTCGCTGTCTTGCTGTCTTGCTGTCGTTCGTCTACAGATTCTTCTTTTGCCGTGATCTGATTTTTTTCCATATTAATTCATTGAAAATTAAATAAACTGGATATTTGTTTGTTTAGTTGTTTGCTTATTTAGACCAATGGCTTCAATGGAGTTATTGGATCTCTTTCCAGAGTTTAAACTGCAGGCTAGATCCCCTTCAATCCAAACAGACTCTCATATGAATGAACGTTCGAATCCCAAACCAGTAATGAAATCTTATGCCCAAGCAATCTCCTCTGCCATTGCTCTGGTTTCTTCAGTTCCGAAGAAAAAAGGTGAGTCAAAGTCAATCCGAAAGCTTATGAAGAACGATTGAAACTTTGTAGTTATTCTCTTATTGGTCTTGTCATAGGGAGAGGAATGGTGGAAGATATTGGCTCTTAAAAAAAAAACTTCAACCTATTTAGAAATTAAATTCGCAATGGCGTCTCATCTCTGTTGGACGGGGATTCTTTCAAATTCTTTTGAACTCTAAGGAAGATAAAGCACGAGTTTGAGGTATCAGATCACTTCCTTGAAAACCTGGAATTCTGAGGTTTCATCCATGGACTCAGGATTTTAATCCCAACACATAACACACGACGAATGCTCAAATATGGGCATAGTTTTATGATTTACCTTTGGAGTTTTGGCACCCTCAAATCCTTTTAGACATGGCACGTGGGATTGAGATTCCTCTAAAGTTTGACAGAGCTACCCTAGAGGGTGATTATGTCCACTTTGCTCACATGCCAATTGATGTTGACTTTCTTAAGCCTTTGCCTAACTCCATCATGATAGAGGTTGGGGAATATTGTTTGTTTTCGACCATTTATTTTGAGAATGTTCCAGGTTTCTACTCGGTTTGTTGCTCTATCGATCATATAGCTGCCTCATGTCATTATACGACTCGATTTACAACAACTATCATTACAGAGCCAAAAGACAAGAATCCGGAAAGAGGAGGGTCTAGAACTCGATAAGAGTACTAGCCGAAATATAAGTCAAGAGATTTTTCGACTTCTCGAGTCTTTGAGACTATCAAATCAGGTATTAATGACAAAGCCAATGAAACATTAACCTCTATTCCAAACAAGACAACTCGAAACCCGACTGCCTCTTTTAGTTTGCTTAGGCCGATCATCCCTCCTGGAAAAACACTGTTCATTTGGATGATTCCACATACCCATTATACACTGATCATGTAGATGTTGATGCCATGACATATCCTGTTATTGGTCATATGGAACCCTTGATAGATCATTTCATTGTAGAGCCACTTTTTCACACTCTTGAGAGTAACATTAGTTCTGAAACTGATAGCGAAGGCACCGAATCAGACTTCAGCAACCCCGTAGCTTTAGACATCACAGGTATTCACGGTGGAGTCTCTTAGGTAGATCAATTAGAAGATTCGGGTTGGAAGGAGTTTACCGCTAAAAAAGGTAAGAATAATAAAAAACAGGTTGCCAGTGTTGTTTCGCCTAAAACTAGGGCTGCTAAGAATAAACTGTTACATAAATGATTGTCCTTTATTGGAAATGTAATATTGGAATTGTAGAGGTATTGCAAACAGTGATACCTAATGTACTTTGAAATATTTTTGTTGTCGTCATAGACCGAATTTTGTTTGCAATGTTGAGCCGCTATGTGCTTTTGATTCGATTGCTCCTACTTTTTTGTGCTCTATGGGGTTGCACTTTATTGGTGCTAATGCTAGAGTTACTCATAGTATGTAGATTTTTGGGTATACTGCTTTTCAGAATGCTACTATTGTTTTTTCTCATTCTCAACATGTTACTATTTTTGCTAATTTGTATGGGATTGCACATTAGATCTATTTTATTTACGCTAGTGTGAACTATATCACTCATAAATCTCTTTGGAGCTCTCTTATGGACATTTCTAGTTTGGTTGATCCGTGGCTTGTACTAGGGGATTTCAACTTGGTTATAAGTGCTTATGAGACCACTGGTAACATCTCTAGTATCTCTTGTGATGATTTTCGAGCTACTTTGACTGTTTGTGATATTATTGACATTGAAACGAAACGAGTTTTCTATACCGAGATCAGCCGGGGTAGACGTGGTATGGTTCTTTCTCGATTAGACAGAGTTGTATTTTCTTATTCTTTTCTGGATGCTTGGTCACCGATAACTTGTATTACCTTGCCTAGATCTTATTCAGATCATCATCCCTTACTGATTTCTTATTCTGTGGGTGTTTCACTGGGTCCACAGCCCTTCAGGTTTCAAGGTAGGTGGGTTTATCATCCTTCCTTCCTTCCTTGATTTGGTTAGATCGGTTTGGTCATCCACTATTGTTGGGAGTGGTACTTGAGTTGTTGTTCAGAAGTTGAAGCTGTTAAAACAGACACTGAGGAAGTGGAATTGGGAGGTATTTAGGGATATTGCCTTGAATGTTATTAATGTGAATGAGAAGGTGATGCTTATTTAGGGCGTGATTGGTTCTGAAGGTTTTTCAGATGATCTTTTTTGCCTTGAGACTGCCGCTATTGCAGATTTGGACAGTGTTCTAAAACAACAGGAGATTTTTCTAAGAAAAAAAAGTAGAATCAGGTGGCTTGCTGAGGGTGACTGAAACTCTAATTTTTTTCACTCACTGTTGAAACGTAGAGGGGGGAAAAGTCCCTTTACTCTATTCAAATTGTTAAGAATATTTCTTATGATCCAGCTGAAATTGATGATCACGTTTCTCATTTTATTAGCATCTCTTTTCGGATCCTGGCAGTGATAGTTCAGACTTCTTTATAATTCGAGAGCATGTGCCTTCATTGGTTACTGTTGATGAGAATGTTTCGATTCTCCGGGTTCCTTTCTTTAATGAAGTAAGGAGTACGGTTTTTACCATGGATCATCTGAGTGCTCCTGGTCTAGATAGTTTCTCGGGCAGATTTTATTTCCACTGTTGGAAAATTATGGGACCTGATGTGGTTTTAGTTATGTAGGAATTTTTTTTATATTGGTTGAGTTTTTCTGGGTTTGAATTCTAATTTCTTGGTCCATATTCCAAAGACTCCGAAGGCTCTCAATGTCGATCAGTTTCGACCGATTGCTCTTGGAAATTTCCTGTTTAAGGTTATCACTAAGATTATTGCCGATCAATTGGCCAAAATTTACCCCCATATTATCTCCTTAAATCAATTTGGTTTCATTAGGGGTCGTGAAATTGAAGACTGTATTGTTGATGCCTTTGAATGTTTTAACGTGTTGAGTAATGATAGTCTTGGTGAGCATTTAGCTTTAAAAATAGACATTCACAGGGCTTTTGATTCCATTAGTTGGCCTTTGCTCTTCAAAGTCCTTCGGTGTTTTGACTTATCTGAGAGTTTTATTGGTTGGGTTACAACTATTTTTGATTATGCTAGGATTTCAATTCTTATTAATGGTTCCCCTAGGGTTATTTCCCTTGTTCTCGTAGTGTGAGGCAAGGTGATCCTTTCTCCCCACTGCTTTTTTGTTTGGCGGAAGATTTTTTTAGCAGATATCTTACTCATCTAGTAGACTCAAGCTATATGACTTCTATCTCTTCTCCAGTTGAGATGCATGCTACTTTGCATTTTCTTTATGTTCATGATGTTATCCTCTTTTACCGGGTTTCTTCTTAGAATTTACGAGTGATTTTAAATGCTTCTACGGTTTATGGCTCTCTCTCAGGTCAACGAGTTAATTGGGAAAAATCTTTCATCTTTTTTGATAGAGGCATCTTTGGGCCTCGGATTACTGATTTTCTATCAATGTTTAGGATGCGTAAGGGTGGTGATTCAATGACATATCTGGGGGTCCCTCTCTTCATTGGTGCACCTAAACATCGATTTGGACTGGTTCAATCGATGGTCGTAAATCTGTCCAAGTTACTTGGAAGTCTTGCTATAGACCTAAGGATAGTGGTGGTCTTGGTGCTAAAGATCTTGGTATTCTTAATAAGGTCATGCTTAAGAAGTTCACATGGAGGATGTTGACTGAGGAGTCCCTTGTTTTCACATATCTTCAGGCTCGTTTTTTCACCCAGGATCATAGACCAAGAACTTGGTATGTTGTTTCCTTTGTTTGGCCGGGGTTAAAATTGCATTATACTTCACTAATGCTTGAGTCTAGGTGGTTGGTTGGTCATCAATCCAAGGTTCGTTTTTGGACGGATAACTGGTTAGGAGATCCGTTGATTGATTTGGTTGAGGATAGTCCATCGTTATAACCTCCTCTAGATTCTGTTGTGGGGGACATTTATTCTGTTGCTACGGGTTGGGATATTCTTATGTCTTTTTAAGCTTCTCATCCAAATGTTGCTTCTGAGATTGAAAAGGTAATAATGAGCACTAACCCAAACTCATTAGTTTGGACTTGTTCTCTGGATGATGTTGCTTCCTGTAAATCCACTTATGATTCTCTTTCTAAGATTAAGAATTTTGTTTTTTTGGGTAAGTAGATTTGGGCATCATTTATTCCTCTTTCTCGCCTGTCCTTGTTTGGTGCTTGTTTCATGGTTAGATTCCTATGAACATTGCTTTATGTGCCAGAGGTTATATATCGCCATCTCATTGTCATTTTTACTGTGCTGCAGAGGAAGACTTAAGACATCTGTTTCTTGACTGTCCTTTTGTTTGTGGGTGTTGGAATTCTGTTTCCTCTACGTTTTGTCATAAGTTTAAGTTGGATGGTACTTGTTTGGACCTTTGGCAAAAGGTGATGAGGATTGTCTTTAGCACTTAGTTGAAAGCTCTCTAGCGGGCTTCTATCATCACGGTTTTTTGGGTGGTGTGGTTTCTCCGTAATCAAGCTACCTTTGAGGGTGATAGGCATGTTTTTACCGATGCTCTTTCTTTGATTTGGCATTCTGTTCGTGAGGTAGTCTCCATTCAGTCTGGCACTATGAAGAATTCAGTGGATGAGCTTCAGACTCTTCAATGGCTTCAGATCTCTGGTCGTACTTCTAAGGCTCCTCGTATTTTAGAGGTTAATTGGCGCCCCCCCCCAGGTTGTCTTAAGGTTAACACGGACGGGGCTGCTTTTGATAGTCCTAGTCTTGCTGGTTGTGCAGGGGTTTTTCGTACATACATGTGGTTTTGTTAAAGGTTGTTTTGCTATTCCTCTTGGTGTCTGCTTTGCTTTTAAGGTTGAATTGGCCACTGTCGTCCACGATATTGATTATGCTTGGACGTTTGGCTGGCATCAGTTATGGATTGAGAGCGATTCGACTTTTGTAGTGACTATCCTTTGTTCTAGGTCTCATAAGGTTCATTGGCGTTAGCGCCCCGCTTGGGATAGGTGTTTGAGCTTACTCTCACAAATGGATTTTGCTGTCTCATATATTTTTTGGGAAGGTAACCAAGTTTCAGATAGTTTAGCGTCCAGGAGCCTTAGTTTGTCTCTCCTACATAATGGTGGACCGCTCAGAAATTTTGCACTTCCTTTATTTTTAATGATTTGTAGCAAACCTTCTTTTAGGTTTTTTTGATTTGTTTTTCTTCTTTTGTTCTCTTTTCTCTTTTGTTCTCTTTCTTTATCTTTAATAATATATTGGGACAGGGTTAATTCCGACCCCCAACAGCCTTATTTAAAAAAAAAAAACATATGATAACAACTAATTTATTTCTATAAATGGAAATAAAGGACATATTTTATCATTGGATTTATTGTCTTATTACAATAAATACTGTTTTTTATATATATATATTTCTTTTTATAGAAATAAAATAGTTGTTTAACACTACTTCCATAAATTGGGAAAAAAACTCCTCACAATGTGCACTGTGGGACTCAAACCCCTCACCAACACTGTGGAAAGGAGGTGTACTACCATTTCTGATAAGAGTTGATGTGCAACTTGACATCAATTGAGTGGAAATCTTTCAAGACCTGATGAGATCAACAACAAATTAAAATGATACTCACTATAGAAAAAAAAATATGGAATTCAAACTCTTGTCATAGACGTGAATGGGAAACAACCAGATTACTAAACAGTGGATGTTGCAAGGATATATATATTAATCTTAGCTTGCTCATTAAATATTCTTAAAATCACTTAATTAATAGTTTATCGCTAGTGATAGGAAGTAATGAATTAGAATTATATTTCTAATTAAATGCTTGTTTACTTTATACTAATGGTGGTTAGAATTATGATATGACTTGTGGGATTGATATTCCATGTTTCCTTTTTTATTTCTTCGTGTTATTAAAATTATATCAATGGTGGTTAGAATTATGATATGACTTGTGGGATTGATATTCCATGTTTCCTTTTTTATTTCTTCGTGTTATTAAAATTATATCAATGAACACTTTTCGTAATTTCGTCTTTTCTTTTTCAGAAGAGAAAGCAGATTTAACTTCAAATATACTAGAATTTTATCATTTAATACATTTGGAATGCTCCAAATCAATTTTTTTAAAAGAAAAACGTGTAAGATCCTGCAAGAAATAAGGTCTATGGTTAGATCGATATCCAACATATATACGTTAAGATCATTTAAATAAAAGAAATGATTAAATGAATTAGAATTTTGTTTCGAAGTGTCTTGAAGAAATTCAAACAGAAAAACTTTTCAAAAATGACTTTTATAATATGTGAAGTTATCTTGTGGTAAGTACACGAATACTTTTCTGGTATTCTTCTTAATTCAAAAAATATTTTTCTTTTTTCAAACCCTACATATATTTCAATTTTGTTTCCTTGTTCAATCTCATTGAATAAATAAAAGAAAATTCTACACATCACTTCTTAGCAGAGCTGGTAAAACACCTTCCGTTGTGAGACGTTTAAATCCCACCATACGTATTTTACAAGTATGAATGATGAGTTTTCTTCCCGGGTTATGGAAGTAGATATCCGGACCGTACATATAATGTTTAATCTTGACAGTTTTTGACAATCCTGTTGTAATAGTTCTTTAAAAAAAAAATAAATAAATAAATAATTAAAGAAAATTCTTCTCTCGTTCCCTATTTATTACTTTGAAATTACCAATGGATAATCATCATGACATTATCAAATAATAATCAAAACGGTGACGTAGAAAAGGTTGAAATTGATCCAGGGAAATCAAAATAACTGAAAGGTATAAAACACGTTTTTTTTTTCTTCTTTGAAATGGTAAAACACGTTTTCAATATCATTAATATTAATTAACAATATTTAATTTGATTACCATTATAATAATTGCGTCACAAATCTTTTTGAGATATTTTTTTCAAAATACTATTTGGTGGCCGGTCACTCATCAGCCAAATTTTATTTTTCTTTGCTTCTATATATATATATATACTCGATGGCTTGCAAGAAAACATAGGACATATTTGGTACACCGTCCGGTACTGAATTTGACTGTATTATATATGATTATAATGGATGGTATTGAACTGTATTGGATTAAATTTAATACTCTATATTGTTTGGTATTGGATAGTATTGGACGTTATATGGTTAGATAATATTTTTTTTTAATTTTTAATTATTTAAATTGACATTTAAAAATATTAACAAATAAAAAATATTAATTTTTTTCCTTTTCAAAAAAAATTTTCTAATCTTTTTTTTATAAAAAAATTGTATCTCCACCATCCATCTCAGTGAGATGGAAGGTGGAGATCCTCGACTACACCACCGACATTGTCACCACTAGAGCTTTCCACCTCCTCAAGGCCGTTAGATCTCACATTGCCGCCAGTGGTAGGTCACATATCTGGTACTACCAGGGCGGATTGTCCGAGATGTTCAGATCCATGCCACCGCTGTAGTCTGAAACCACCCCATTCCACCCGAGATCTCCCTATGCCGCCTCCAAGTGCACCGTGCACTAGTACTCCATCAACTACCAGGAGATGTACGGACTCTATGCGTGCAACGAGATCTTGTTCAACCACAAATCTCCCAGAAGTGGTGATAACTTCTTGATGAAGAAGATAACGCACACTGTTCTCTCTGGGAAGCCGCCGGCCTCTGTTTGTGGAGGAGACCGACTAGCGGCTCCTTGAAGATGAACGGAACACCTCCCTCCACCGTATTACTTAATATGGTTCGGATAATACTAAATCAGTACGTTGTACAATTTAGTAAGACTATAAAATGTAATCAAACGTTGTACAGTACCAATTAGTACTGTGTAGTGTGCTAAACAGAGCGACCCATAGATCATAAAGAATAAGAAAATCAAAATTCTCTAGAAAAGTAAAATTTGATTTTACTTTTCATCCATGAGAAAAATCGGGTGACTACTAAAACTTACCTGAGATTAATAATAATATTTGCCTAAATTTCAACTGCTTGTTGTTGTGTTAGTAAAAGTTGACATCGTCTGGCAGATCCATGAGCATTTGATTAAAAAAAAAGAAAGAAAAAAAAAAAGAGTGCTTGACTAATAATGTATTTTATTTACCTTATCGTAAACAATTGCACATCAAATTGTACACTATTTTCATGGATTTACTTTGCTATTCTTAACTATATTTTCTTTGTTTTTAATTTATTGTCGTATACCCATTTGTGAAATGTGAACATCCCACCAGACATTCTTTGGTGATTTTCAAATTATACCACTATAATTTGATATTACAGAAGACTAGTCATGTATCTATCTTCGATTTGAACTGTTATATTATGTTATATATGGATTGACCTAATAAAAGTTTAATTCAAACTTGTACTAACTGATCTACCGCATCATCACATACAATTGATAATCGTTTAATTATAGTCACGTTGAGACAATTTAATTTATTAAATTACTACTTTATTCAACAAATTTAAGTTTGTAAGCAAAGGAGGGTCAAAAATAGTATTATATCTGATACATTATTTTTCTAAAAATCTTTTGTAAAGATGTGTATATACTGGTCAAAGTGTTGAAGCACAAGCTTCAACCTTCCCTAGCTCTAGGTTGTTTCTCTAATTAAGAAAAGTGGTGATATTCTATGGACAAAAGGTTGTATTAAGTATTAACCTTAATTAATTAATTAATTAATTTTAAAAAATTGGCATGATTACTGCTTTAACCAGGCAGGCAGGATTGATTAATCAGAGTAGATGAGGTCATGGTAGGCATTGGAAAAATTGATCAAATTAACGCAACTTGTGTTTTTCTTTTAAAAAATATATTAGAATAATGGCTATAAATATAAAAACTAATTCAAATTATCGTTTGATTAAGATGTTACGGATAGGAGACGGATTTTCCATTACCATCCTCAATACCAATTAGTAAGAGAAATACCATACCCGATGAGTGGCCACCTTAAAATAAACGGTGCAGGTACTGAGATTCCCCATTAGAAGATTGGTTTTTTTTGCCTCATATCATCCTAACCTCATTAATGTATTTTTTTTAATGACCTTTTGATAAAATCATATCAAAATTATTGAATAATATGAAAATAATAGTGTGGGGGTATATATATAATAATGATCTGGAATGGTTCAATGGAGGAAAAAAGGGGAAAAAAAGAGAGGGAAAATTATGTTAGTGGGAGGGAGAGGGAAAAATATGAAGGAAAATTATATTTTATGAAGACAATAGTCATAGTATTGATTACGTTATATATATATATATATATACATATAACGGGGTTTGGGGATAAAACGGAGAGGGACAGGGACTTGAAATCTCGTAGCTGTGCCGAAACTACAACATAAATTGTATGCCTAAACCCGCTCCTAATGGGGCGGTAATTTTGATATCCCTAGCTATAGAGTCTAGAGTAGGGATGCACGTTTGGGGAATGGGGATGGATATAGGTCCCCCCATCCCCATCCCCACTACCTAGACCCTTCCCCCATCCCTCCCCATTTCCCCATTTGGGGAAAATGGGGATGGGGAATTTTGGGGGGACCTATATCCATCCCCATCCCCAATTCCCCATTTTCCCCGTTTCCCCGTTTCCCCGTTCCCCCATTTCCCCATTTGAATAAAAATTACAAATTAAACTGAAAAATCAAACATTCCATTGCAAATATAAAATAAAATTCATTAGTGCATTACAAATACAAAATAAAGTGTTTTGAAATTCAAAGTTCATTACAATAACAACTAATTGTTGAGAAAATGAGAGCAACTTTAGGTTTTAGGTTTTAGGTCTTGAAGTTAAAATGAGTAAAATTGTATATATACTTAGGGTTAGGGAGTTAGGTTTTCAAAGAATAAAAAAAATAAAAAATATATATTATAATTATATTTATATTATTATATATAATTGGGGGAAATGGGGAAATGGGGATGGGGGACCTCCCCCCATCCCCATCCCCATCCCCATTTCAACATAATTGTGGGGAAAATGGGGAAATGGGGATGGGGAGGGGTCCCCCCATCCCCATCCCCATTTCAATTTGGGGATAATTTTCATCCCCATCCCTCCCCATTTCCCCATTTTTCCCCCAAAAAAAAATCCCCAAATGGGGATGGGGACGGGGAAAATTGGGGCCCGGGGGGGAAATGTGCATCTCTAGTCTAGAGATGAAGCTTAATGGTGTGGCCCCTAGGCCCATGAAAAAGTTTCAAGTTTCATTTTATGAAACTGAAAATGAATTGGGCTGTTTTTATAAGTTAGAGTGATGATATTTATACCCTTCAAAAACTGTATATACACCCCAATTTAGTATATTTTTGAAAATCCAATATTATCCTTGAATAAAATTACTTAAAGGACTAAATAGTTTGTAAGTACACACAAATAATTATTAATTGGTTTTATATCAATCCTCTGTTAAAAAAGAAAAAGGAAGTTTCCTATTAATTGTTTGATATGATAATAAAAGCCTTTCTATTTTATCAAACCCTAACTTTTATTTTAAATGCTAATTTCAATTTATTTTATGAAATACAAATTGATTGAGTTGACAAACAATTTACTTCTATAATTGAGTGAAACAAAAATCAATACCAACAATAAACTTTCTTATGAACAATTGTTTTTTTTTTTTTTTTAATTAAAAAAAAAAAAACTTTCTTAGGAATAAAGGAATTGGGATACACAGTTGTGTGCTGAGATCCTCTTTTTACACAAAGAATTAAAAAAAAAAAAAGTTTTAATGTAGTGAAAATAAATTTTTTTCATACAATTTTTTAGTGACATCAAATGTTTTTGCAGGAGTTAGAAATTACTTTTTTAAGGAGAAATTATTTTTTTGAATAAAAAGATATAAAATAATAAAATTTTAAATAAATCTAATTAGATAACAAAATAGTGGGATATGCTAACAAAAATATAATACAATAAAATTAAAGAAAGGGTATTTTTGGCATTAAGTGGGGTTTATTTACGAACCAGAGATTTTTAAAATATTTTAGAGGTATTCTTACGAAAGGAGTGTATATAAAGTTTTTGAGGGGTGCCAATATCGCCATTCTATAAGTTATTAGTTTTTATGAAGCTAGGCCCCCACCATATATTTTAATTCCTCCCACCGGAGCTTTTAATTCACCCACCTGATCTTTTAATTTAAATTGTCAATCGTAAAATTTCAATAATAAAATTTAAATTTTACTATTTCAAAAAAAAAAAAAAAAAAGTAATGCTTTTTGATCCAAATTTGGAGTCCAAATGATATAGCATCCTTAAAATCTAATCATTTTAATCATGAAATTATAATATAAAGAAATCAAGAATCCAGATCGTTTGGGTACCAAATTTGGACAAAGTAGCATTATTGATAAAATACCACTATAGAGCTTACAATTTAATTAATTAAACTTAATCAATTTATTCTACAATTTTAAAAGCAATAAAATATAAAATTATTTAAACTTTATGTTTTTACTTTCCTCTAAACTTTCCCTTTTCCACTAGGTTTCCTTTTCTAACTCTAACCATAGATTATTTTGTTTCACTTTTTCATTTTCATAGTCATAAAACTATTTATGACTTGTGTCAATGGTCGGTAAATACAAGAAAATCAACAATGTTCCCACTTGTTCACATAATAATTGTCCTTGTACTTACTCTTTCGGTTTCAACTGTAACTACTAAAGGATCATTTTCGGTTATATAGATTGTCAAGATAGGTTTCGTAATAAGATAGTGGATGAATTTCTCAACAACTCTTTGATCATGTACATAGAAAGAGAAATTGAAAGGAAATTTAGTATTGAATCAATTATAGTTGACTTTCGTGATCTAAAAGAGCGAAAAGTTCTATTTTAAATCGCATATATAGATTGTTTTTGTTTCATTTCCTTTCATTTATGATTGAAACTAGATGATATGGTTTTTTTTTTTTTTTTTGTTACTAATATTAACCGGCTGTTTAATTTATATATATATAGTCTTTCTACTGTCATGACGAAGAATGTGAATCATAAATTATGGAGAAGTTTTGACAACGGCACACACTTTGAGTCAAAGTATTTAAATCTAATGGTTCACATTTTTCATTCTGATATATTTTATATCATGATGAATTGACAATAGAAAAACTATATATATATATATATATGGGTAAAACAATTCGAATATTGTACATAATCAGGTTGAATATGTAACATTTAACAACAATGCCACATTGAGTGGTTGTATTTAGGGATTGCTGTTTTTTTATATCATCTACGGGCGCATGCGTTTTGAATTGCAATAGCATTTTACATCCATTTTTATTTATGAAAATTTGAATTGCTATAGCAATAAAAATGTTTAACGAAAATTTAACAAAAACTAAAAATGAAAAATTTAACAATAAGTCAATAACTAAACACTAACAAACTTGTCCATACTCCAAACCTAAACTCAATATTATCCTCAATGTTGAAATATTTAAGAACTTGAATAGTGAGTTCAACGGCTTGGACATTTGGGCACAAAACATACTAACAATTAGGGGTGGACCTAGGAAATCATTTGTTGCCTAGCATGAATTATATGTAAATAGTTTTTTTTTTTTTCCTCTGTACGTACTAATATTGTAAAGCCAATTTCTTCGCTATTGATAGTTAAATTTATCTATTTTTGTAAGTAAATATATTATAAATTTATAATGCTAAATTAATGGCTCACAGACACTCATACGAAGTATAATAAAATATGTACAAGACATATGAGTCATTGATTAAGAATAAAAAACTTGTTATATGAATATTCTTGATAAAAATATTTGTTTAATTCCTCAAAAATAAGAGGACATCAATTTAATATTAGACTATTCAAGAATATGAAATACATTGTAAAATTTATATGTGAACAATTATTTAAACTTACAAATAACTTAATTCTATAATGTCAGAATCAATAATATAATGTATATTTGTACAACTTCCTTTGAAAAAAGAAAAGAAAAAAAGATTTACATTTAACTACATTTTGACAAAAAATAGTTAAATGCTAAAAGATATATATCATATTATAAATGGATTTTACAAGTTATTCAAATTTACTATTAATGACAAATTGTTTAATCTAGCAATTGGAATAAAATGAAATAAATCTAAATTGTGTAATCAAATAATTGAAACAAAACGAAGGGACTATATATGTAAAAAAGCATAAAATTACATATTTTAAATAGTGTAACTTTTAATATCTTTTGATTTTAAGTTAGAAAGGTAAATAAAATAAATTACATTATTGGAAACTATTTTCAGGTTTTTATTATGGAATTATTTATAATTTTCTAAATAAGAAAAAAAAAAAAACAATTTTATATAAAGTTTATAATTTTTTTTTTTTGAAGAAATAAAATTATTCAAAAAGTTTTGCACATTACCTATGTCTATGTTGTCCCTACATCCAATGCATTTCTAGCCTCCCATTACATTATTAAACTATTAAAATATAGATTTTGTTTTTCTAAAGGACCGTCTGGCTATAGGCTATAGCTTAGGGCAACCCTCCAATTGATCCGCCCTTACTAACAATTATATACAACTAATCAGAAACACAAAAAATATTTAACAAAACACACACTCTAAAACAAATTAACAAAAACACAACACGCGAAAGAAACATTTCAACATGGAGGACAAAATTCCAAAAAACCGTTAACTTTCGAATTCGAACTACGTCCACTATTTAATACATATTCTCAAAGATACTTGATAAAACTTGCTCAAATTTGGCACATGAAAATAGACATGTAAATGCACATTTTTCATTTAAAAAACATTTCAAAATTCGAATTTAAAAAGTGTGAAAACGAACGATGAAACCATTCATATACAGATTTTCAAAATAGGGCATTGCCCATGACCTTTGGTCTAAGAAATGCTCATAACTTTTGAAACACCACCCAAAATTTTACAATCTTTATATCATCGGAATCATAATGAAAAAACGAATAATACATCACAAACAAAAAAATTTATCTTCTCACAAAAAGGTACAGTTTTAATAAAACATTTTGCCTCAAGATTTTCAAAATAGGGCACTTTCGCAAGGATTGAATAAAGACATGAAAAACAAAACAAAAATAAGACAAAAATGAATCTATGAACACATATATATATAAACCTAAACACTCGACTAAACACAAATAATACAATCCTAAGATCTAAGCACAATACAAACCCCACTCTTAGATCTAAACATGATAAAAGCAAAAAAAAAAAAAAAAAAACAAATTAAAATAAGCAAATAATGAAATTGTACCTAGGTGGGTTGCCTCCCACTAAGTGCTTGATTTTACGTCTCGGCTAGATGTGTTCTAGGATGGCTCAACCGAATTCTAAGGTTTCGAATTTGCGCCTATATGTGATTAGATCTTGGAAATATTTGTTGCAAGATGGCATGTTCTTAATCCCATAGAACAAGGATAAGTTACTGTACAATTTAAATAATGGCTCAATGAAACTAAAAAAGTTACTTATCCATTGGGCCCTTGCGCAGGTGGCCTAGAGAAGGCATTGGTGGAACTCAAGACTCGAGTTCATTGTCTAGGAGCGGTTCCTCAAGAGGGACATCTTCTGCTTCCTTCACTTCTATGCTCATCCCCTCCTTCTCCAACTCTTTATTTGCAACACTAAACACATCATCATCAAAATCCTGACTAACTTCATTATTGACAATCTCACCACTCCAAGGGGTGGTGGTAGCATCTTCTTAGTCTGGTTGACTCGGGAACTTTTCATACTCTTGCCCTTGCATAGCTTTAGCGATGTTCTCAAGGTGCACTTGAATTCTTTCCACAGAGGCTTCCATGTTTTGAAAGCTTTGATTAGTGGATTGGATGAAATTAATTGTTCAAGCTTTCCTTGGTAGCTTGGGATGTTTGAACTAAATTGTTCATTTTCTCCTCAAGTGATAGCTCTTTTGGTTGGTAGGGCGAGATAGGCTGCTCATAGGTGTTAACTTCATTTTAGTTCCATGAAAAGTCTTGATAATTCCTCCAATCTGGGTTGTAAGAATTGTCATATGGTTCGTAGCTCGGCCCTGAATTGTAGAAATTTCCACAAGGTCCATGCATAGGGCCACGAACTCGAATTGTAGGAATTCGACGCTCGGGCTTGTCTTTCATCATATTCACAAAATTCTCCTCTTGAAGGGCATCCCCTTATCTCATGCCCATACATTCCATAAAATGTGCAAATTATAGTCTCCGCTTGCTGATTTAAATCAGCCAATTGCATAGCGAGTTCATGATTTGCGCCTTCTTCCTCATCATATGTTTGTTGCCTGAAGAAATCCATCGATTCTGAAACAAAAGAAAGAAAAACGAAACAAAAACAAAAACTAGAAAAATAACAAATAATCACAAAATTACTCTACTACAAATAAAATAAATAAAAAACTAACTAGAAAACTAGAACTAGCAAATTAATTAGCACCTCTTCCTGACAGAGACTTCATTTTCTTGAAGGAAAAATTGAAGTTCTAAATTTTCTCCTCACAAGTGCATGAATCGAAGATTCGTATAGCGCAAAAACAAGGGTTCATTCCATAGGGAAAGGAAAATTGAAAGGCTAGAGCTAGTAAACTAGAGTTAAACTAAAACTATGTGTGAAAAATGTAAATCAAGATGGTTTGCGAGTTTTGTAAATTAAAATCGAAGAAAACAATTAAATAAACTAAAGCTAGGAAAATAGCAAGCAAAAGACCCACAACCTCAAGAGTGTATGAATATGGAAAGAAAATACAAGGGAGCTGATGGAACCCAAACATAAATAAATAGTGTTGTTAATTTAACCTCATTAATGCACTTCTATCCCAATCTTGGGTTCAATCTTCTCTTTTATGTAACTTATACCGTATGATGGCATATTTAGTCACTTATCTTCAACTACTACTTATCTAGGGTGTATAGTACAAGCAAAAGTCAAGACTCAATAAGCACGAAGATTAAAGAACCAAAATCCACTTAAGCATGATGTGTACTTTCATGAATTTCATTCATCCAATTAAGAGTAATAATCAAAGCTAAGCATGCATGATGTATACTCAACTCTAATACTTAGATTAACCTAACCATTTAACTTGTATTAAAGTGATATACAAATAACACAAATCAAAGATTAATGGCTTGTAGAAATTGACTAAAAACAACATTAAAATATATGATCTCAAAATAGGTTTATAAATCAACACCAAGCATTCATGTACATCTCACATCATTTCCCTAGTGTGGAAAATTTGTTAAACATCTCTATAAAATTAAAGAGAAAATATGAAAGGTAAAAAGAAATCCAAGTGATATCTAAGAGTCTTTATTCTTCAAGCTCGGTCTAGCTCCTTCTCTCTCCAATAAAGCTCTTGATGTACAACAATGGTGGGATTTGGAGATGAGTGGGAAAAATTATGTAAAAGATGATAATTTGAGGTGAAAATGGAGTGTTTTGGAGGTTGGAGGTTGTGGGTGGCTTGGGAGCCACCCTTTGCTGCTTGCTTGATGGTAAAAGAGGGCTCAAAATCGGGTATTTACGGTGTTGCACGAATTTAGGACACAAAATTGGAAAATTATAAAAATATCCCTCGATGGAAGATTACGGAAATACCCTCAGAGTGCTGGGTGCAATTCGCCGATTTGAGATCTGGCAAGACGATGTGGATGTAGTTGATACGTGGGGGTGCATTTAGCGGTTGACATGGATGCATTTAGATGCTGATTTGGGCTGCTCCAAAACGCACTGTGTCATCATAACACACCGTTTTACTTATGACGTGATGCTTCTTGGCCTGATTTGATGGCGAATTACCAATAGTCCCTTTCATTCTTCCAAAATGACCCAAACCTCAATCTTGGCTGAATTTTTACGCTTTTGCCTATGATTTATCCAAAATTACACCAACACTTCTAAATTACCAAAATCACATAAAACACTTATTTAAACCCATTAAATACATAAAATGCATGGGAAACGAGTGCAAACAATAGGAAACGAGGATATAAAATAGGTATATAAATAGCACGATCACATGCATTTTGAATTGCTATAAGATTTTATAACCATTTTTATTTATGATTTTATTAAGATGTGAACCTCAAAACTAACATTTTGAATTTCATAAAACTCAGGTTCACGTTCAACTATGCAAATTTGAACTTGAACCTCATAAATATGCAAAAGTGGTTGGTCCATAGAGAGTTTGTGAGTTCGAGTTGTGTCCCTCTCTGTGAAACCCCAAATTAATTGTAATAACTAAAAAAACAAAAAGTAAATAAATAAGTGATTATTTTTTAATCTACTGCGACGTACATCTTAAAGCTACTAATGGTTGTTAATGATTTTGGATCAAATGGAAACCTGAATATGCAAACCAAAATGGGCCGGACCATGTATCATCTTGGCCCATTGAAAGTTTCATTGGGCCCAAAAGACTATCATTTAGAATCCAAATAAATGGGCGCTATGAAATTGTGGGCCAAAATCCATCAATTGTTCTTTGCAGCCGATTCAATCACTCAAATCAGGTTTACTAATAATAAATTCTTACTAAATTTGTTTCTAATCATTTGAAGTTCAAATTATTTTTATTTTATTTTTTCAATACAATGGAATTCAAAAGCCTTTTTTTTTTCTTCCGCTTCACAACTCCGAATTTTGTAATCAAGATTTCTTTTAAGGAGTAAGGTTGATTATATCTTCCCTTCGATCAATATTTATTTAATAAAATTTTCTCCTACCATGTTTAAGTTGATCATTCAACTAAAAAGTAAGCAGAAATCCAATGACATAATAAGTTCTAGATCAATCTGTCCTTTCAAGAAAACTTATTAATTTCAAATCAAAGAGTACCTCAACCCATATATATATATATATATAGTAATTTTACATTAATTATCTCCACATCAACTTTAAACAAGCTACAAAAAGGTGCATGAACCTCTTGTTTGGGCAAGCACTGACCAAACCAGAAAGGAAGAGTGAAGGAAATATTAATTGGAGTTGATTATCAAAATTAACAGAGATTAATTAATTTATTAAGCGAATAAGACAAGTACCTAACCAAGCAAAAGCATCAATTTCAAGAAACTAGCTATCTAATTAATTAACATGATGATGAGTTTGTATTTTACTGGTCAAAGCGAGTCAACATATATAGATGTGCATGGTCTAGGTAGGCAAAGGCAACCAATGTGCTTGTAGACGAGCCTCGAACTCGATCAATCTCTCAGTCTCTGAGTCTCAGGCCTGTATATTTTTATATTTTTCTTTCAACTTGGAAATTGGAACCTGAGGTCCTGAACTGATCACCCATCAAAATGTCTCTCTCTCCTTCTAATAAATAAATAAAGAATTTTCTAGGGCTTCAAGGCCTCATTTTTATAGGATCATGCGCATGCAATTGATCAAACCGCATGCGCACTGCAACTGCAGTCTCACTCACTAGTCACTGCCTCTCTCTCCACGGGGTTTCTCTGAAAAACACCATAATCATGTTTTCTAACATTCTACAGGTCATGCTATATATGTTCCGTGCGTGTGCGATGTATTTTAAATGTCATCTTCGATAAATATTATAGAGACGTAAACCTTAAGCATTAATTCACGTTCAAACTCCACAAATTTCATAGATATATTTATCTTTAACAACTCCCTATACATAGATTCATGTTCAAATTTCATGAATATTCTAATGAATTACACAGACCTAACATGTAGCGAAACCGATCTCTCTACTGATCTCGATGATTTTAATAGATGTCGGATGTATCGGATGTATATATATATATATATATACACGCAGAGGCAGAGACGACATAGTGAGAGCAGAAACCGATCTCTCTACTGATCTCGATGATTTTGTCTTTCCACTCATCCTAGGATCTCCCACAAACCCAACTTTCCATCATTCCCTTTCTGTCATTGATTTATTACTTGTTTATGATCCTGTTTTTGTATGTTTATTATTTCTTGATGAAAAAACATTCTAATGGCAGCACAGCACAGCAGGCAGCTTCATTAAAACCAGCACATCTACTTTCAAGAAGCATGGCTTGCCTTCTACATGTGAATTGCGCACTTGCTAATTAATAATGGGGCCTCTGCTAATATACACCTATATATATATATGTTTTTTTTTTTTTTTTTTTTTTTTACTTGGAAAAAATATATAGTATATGTATAAATCCCTAGTTATTGTAAGGTTTAGGAACCTAAATCAATATTATATCACACTGGCTGACGCATCTGGGTCGAGTGCTTTATCATTTATAATGCATCTGGGTCGAATGCATTACCAATTATAAACGATTTGATATTGGTAGTTGAGTGTTAGTGTGATTCATGGATGTAAAAATCTTATATCTCTATCTATTGCTTTCTTGATTTCGAGTGTTTTGATTATTGTTTTGGGTAGGGTCGGTCCTGAGATTTTGGGGGCCCAAGGCGAACTATAAAAACGGGGCCTCAGAGTCCCGACTTTCCATGTATGTTTACTTGATTTTTTATTTATTTATTTATTTATTTTTTCTAGTAAATACTTATAAAAATCATTATAATAACTAAAAATCAAGACTACAACACAACAAAATAGCAAATAAAAAGTCACAATTTTTTATTTTTATTTTTATTTTTTATAATTACATAAAATAATACAAAAGTACTAATTAAGCTTACATAATCAAGTTTTTCTATCATTTTTTTTTTTCAATTGATAACATAGCCAAGCCATTCGATCTATCTTGTGACATAGTTTACCGAAGATAGGATTTAATCAACTTCAGAAAATTCAAGAACAATTTTTTCTTGGGTAGTTGGATTAATGGGTTCGTGAACTGATGAACTCCTGGTTCCATAATACATAATACATACAAAATTCTAACAAAACTAAAATAAAAAATCAAAAAGAGGTTTTTCGGAATAGAAGAAGAAGAAGAAGAAGAAAGAAAGAAAGAAAAGAGGTGTTAAATTACCTTTTAAAACAACAACAATTGATTTTAAGAAGAGAGCTTCCAAAACCCAAATTACAATCTAAGAACAATTACTTTCCCAATTTAACAAATCGCAAGAATTGAGGTTACAGAGCTAACATAGAGAGAAAGAGACAAAGAAGTTGAATGTCTGATATAATGAAATGTAATTTGCAATTTGATATGTTTGTGGTGGGTTAAGTTTAATATTTTTGTTTCTTTAGTGGGCCTTTTCTTAAATTAAAAAAAAAAACATATAAAATAGGGTTCAAAAATTAAATAGCACTTTTTGGGGGAGGGCTTGTGCAAATAGCACCACATTAATAAGTTTTGTTTTAATAGCACCAAAATATGTGATGAGACCAAAATACCCCCACTTACTCTTTTCCTTTTTATTTTTTTTCTCAAAAATTCGAGACTTATTCATGCGTTTTCGAGACTTATTCATACGTTTTCGAGACTTATTCATGTGTTTCGAGACTTATTCTGTCGACCTCCATCAATGGTGACAGTGACGATCCGATGATGACGCTAATTGACTCCGGAGATAGTTGGATCTGGAAGATTGAACGATGCTGAGTTCGTTGGCGGTTTCATCAGATTCATGACTGATCGTCATAAATCGGACGATGAAGATTCGCAATGGTTTGGATTTTGCTTCGTTTCTCTCTCTACACAACTCGAAAATGAAAACAAACACTTTGGTTACAATGATTGGCACTCACTGAACGTTTTCCCGGTGGTTTTACCGGTCAACTCGTCGGTTGACGGTGGCACCTCCATTGAAGCTCCATCAATGGAGGTTTGGGAAAAAGGAAGAAGAAGGTCAAGTACACCCAAGAGAAAAGAAAAGAAGCTGGGGGGTATTTTTGTCCAAATTCCATTTTTGGTGCTAATAAAACATGAGTTAGTAATGTGGTGATAGTTGCACAACTTCAAGTTTCAAAAGTGCTATTTTGCTCCATTTCCTCTATAAAATATGGGCTGCTTTTAAGTTTTAAGTATAAATATTTTTTTAGTGGGCCTTTTAAGTGATATTTGATATGTAGGCTGTTTTTTTTTAAAAAAATAAAAATAAATAAATAATACTCAGGCTATTAGATATAAATATACAATAAACTGAATTTTGAGGGCCCTAGACGGCCGCCTGTTTGGTCTATGCTCAAGGCTGGCCCTGATATTTCATATTTCATAATGGTTATTGTATGTTGAACCAAAATAAAATTTTTTAGAATGGTTAGATAAATATGTATATATTGAATTTTAAAAGTTTCAACATAAAGGATATTTATTTATTTATTTATTTTTTAAGACTTAAGGTATTTTTAATCAAGTAACTAATTGGGAAAATTAGATTCATCATGTCAGACGACAACACAATTAGAAATGAAAATTATAGTGGTTTGTCTGTTTTGATAATTTGATTAATATATAATAGGAAAACTAATATTAGATTAATGATGGCCTAATTTATTATATATATATATATATATAATGCTCCTGAGTGGGTTTCTTCATTGTCTGTGCATAATTACACAAGTGCATGTGTGGGTAATTATATATGATTAGGCATTTAATTTATTCTAGTTACAACAACTTAAGTACATGCACATCTCTAGCTGCTCCCATTCCATGGTCCCAATAATAAATAATTTTTCTTAATTTTCATGCTTTCTTGTGCATATTTGCACATGCACCAGCCAATTTGAGCACCAAATATTGCTATATATAAATTATTGCATTTTTATGACCTTGATGCAAGTTGTAGATTATTTAGCTTAACCGATATATATATATATATAATTTTTTTGTTTACATTTTATTTTATTTTTCTTGTATTTTTCTTATATATATATATTATTGTTTACATTTTATTTTATTTTTCTTATATATATATATATATATATATTAGCTAGGGCATAGTAGATGTATTGATTTTGAATCATTGAGCCCCACGAACTTTCTGCACCAAATGATGCGTACATAATTATGTTAGGTGGTTTAAGTTTTTCGATCTAGTAGTAATCAGTAAGTGACACGGTATCAAAATCCTTCCCATTTAAAACAAAAGGAAAAAAAAAATCAAGTACCAACATTTATGCTTGTTAGGCCCAAAGAGAGTTTAACCACCTTTGACCTAATTTGTTATTATGATAAGCACTCTCTATAGACTGTCCATAGGATGGAGAAAAATTAACAATTTTGTACTTTAATTTTTTGACCAGCTTAATGATAATAATCTGTTCTGTGGTTATTCGCTATGGCACCGTTTGGTGCGCGGAATTGGATTGGACTATTTCATGGAATTGGATTGGATTAAGATGGGACTGGGATTAAATGGGATTGGATTGGATTGGATTGGACTAAATTAATACTATACTGTGTTTGGAGAAACATGAGACTGGACTGAATTAATACCGTGTTTTGTTTGGTGAAACATCGGATTGGACTGAATTAATAATATTTATAATTTTTTTTAAAGAAAAATATTATTAAATTTAATAATATAAACACATTATTTCAAAAAACTCAAATCCAAAAAATTGATAAACCCAAATCATCAATTCATCAACAAACCCAGTTTTTCCAGTTTCATTTCACTTTTTCCAATCTCTCTTTCAATCTCAAAACCCATTTCTTCACTTTTTCCAGTTTCTTTCAACAAACCCCAGAATCACCATCACCACCACCATCCACGGCCAACTTCAGAATTAAAATTACAAAATAATCCAAAAACTTTTAAAAATTAAAATTGAGAAATTTTAAAAAATTAAAAAGAAAAGATGAAGTCAGTGTGTATACATCCCACGCCTCTTCATCTCTCCTCTGTGTACTTAACATGTACTTCAAAATCCGAAAAACAAACTATTGATCCTCACACCACAGCAAATTTTCGATTCTCTGTTTCTGGGTTATCAAATCTTGAAAATCCGAAGCTTTCCAGTTGTTTTAAATCATTATTGTTTGGATGTTGAACTCTTTTTCTTTTTTTTGAAAGAAAATTGTTTGCATTCAAACAAAACAAGATTCAATCAGTGACAATTAGAAACCATATACGAGAAACCAAGTGAATATCATCATCATCATCACCATCACAACCACCATCCACGGCCATCATCATCATCATAATAAAGAAAAAAAAAAGTTAACAAAGAAAAAAAAACCCAAGATCTGGTGAGAGGAAGAGAGGAAGAGAGAGAGAGAGAGAGAGAGAGAGAGAGAGAGAAAGACTAAGGCTGCCGCGGCGGAAGGAGAAGAAGACGAAGGCCGCGGCGGCATAAGGAGACGAAGACAAAGGCTAGCGGAAGGAGACGAAGAAGATCGACAGCGGCGGCGGAAGGAGAAGGAAAGGTTGAAGAAAGAGAGATGAAAGGTTGAAGAAAGAGAGAGAGGAAGAAGAAATCTGGGTTTGGTTTCAGAGAGAGAGAGAGAGAGGAAACGTTGGAAAAAGTGATGAAAATAAATTAAATGGGTGGGGTCCACGTATAAATTAGTCCTGGGATAAATAGAGTTGGGGTTGGAGGTGGGTTTATTTAATCCCACTATCATGGGATTATTTGGTTGGTGGGACTAATAATCCCATGTCTTAAAACTTCACCAAACATGGGATTGGGACTAAAATAGTCCAATCCCAGTCCAATCCCAGGTGCCAAACGGTGCCTATAACTCTTGGGGTGCGTTTGATGCTGGGATTTGACTGGATATGATTAAATTATTTTTATGGGATTAGATTAGATTGGATTAGACTGGACTAAATTAGTACTATGATGTGTTTAGTACAATACGGATTAATACTGTCTATTGTTTGGTATAACATGAGATTGTATAAAAAATAATTGAAAATAATATATATATATATATATATTGTGAGAGGTGAGTATAAAATTATATAAAATTAATTTTAAATAAATAAAATTATTTAATCAATTCAAAGAAAATAAAAATAAAATATTTTAAATAAAATTTGATTAAAAAATTATTAAATTCATTTTTGAATAAAATATATTTTTTAAATAAAAAAAATTATTTTATAAATATATATATTTTAAAAATAAATAAAATTATATTATAAATAATTTTTTAATAAATAAAATTATTTTATAAATAAATTTTTTATAAATAAATAAAATTATTTTATAAATAATTTTTTAAAAAATAAATAAAATAAATTTGAAATAAAATAGCATTTAATTTTTAATTGAAAAGAATAAAATAATATATATTAAATTAATTTTTAAATCAGATTAAATAAATTTCATATTTTGATATAAATAATATAATTTTTTAAAAAAGAATAGAAGGCCAAGTCTTTGTTAAAAAATAAATAATGATTATATATAAAAAAAAAGATTGGGACTAAAATAGTCCCGATAGTCCGACCACAACAGGATTATTTATCTTCACGGGATTGGATTTCTCCAATCCCGTGTAGACCAATCCCATACAACAAACACACCCTTGGTGCCTGCTTGTTAAGCCCTGGTATAATTACTCCTACATAGTGGTTGATTGCTCCAGACTTTTGTACTTCCTTTATTTATGATGATGTTCACAACAAACATTCCTTTAGGTTTTGTTGATTTGTATCTTTCAAAATTCTTGTTTTTTTTTTTTTGGGTATTATTATTATGTTGGGATGATGTAGATGATGAGGTGCTAAGGAAGTGCCATTTTAGTTGTGATGTCCTAGTATATATCTACCGATTAATTCCAATCTCCAACAACTTTATAAAATAAAAATAAAAATAAAAATTAGGGGCCGTCATGTAAGTATTTTTCAGTTGTTGTTTTTTGAAAAGAAAAATGAAAATGAAAACAATGTTTTTGGTTTTGGTTTCGAAATTCGAAAACGCGTCTGGTAGCATATACTGAAATCCGTATTTTAAAAATAAAAATGGAAAAAATGAGTCTGGTAGGCTAACTGAAAACTATCGAAAATTGAAATAACAATTTTTACATTTTGTTTTATATTATAACAATTACAAACAAATTGATTAAACCTCAAATTTCACACTTCCTATCATTCTTACACTATCAGTGCTCACGAATGTAGCTTCTTCGGATTTCTTATCTAATCAATCCCTTCTAAGAAGTATCGAAGCCTCATCATAACAGATGTGTCGTAAGAGTTCTCCATCTCCCTCAAGTCCCTTAATGAAGTTTACACAATTGAAACTCACACTGGCATTGAAACCCTCCAGCCATGTCAACAGATTAAAATCAAATCAATTCACACAATACAACTTGAACATTGAACAACCCAAAAAACAGTAGTAGAGACCAAAAAAAAATCCAAGCAAGTCAGCTAGTATATACTGAGATTGAAGTACATAGAAAACAATTAAAGAAACCAATTGAGATTAGAAAACAAACTCAGAGAGATAAAAGCTAAAGAGTGAAAAATTATAAACTATAGATGAATCTTGTAGAATTCGGGAATTGGAATCAGAAAGAAAAAAAAAAAAAGATATGGCCAAAAGCAGAGAAAGAGCCAACAGGAGGAAAAACTAACACCAACCCAGAAGAAGAAAAAGGAGATAAGAAGATGAGAAAGAGAACAATTGAAAAATTAAAATTTTAAATTAAACCCCCAAAAAAGAAAAAAAAATATATTATATTGAAACTCAACATACCAATAGAGAAAGAGTAAATTGAAGCAATTACAAACAATTACAAACAAATTGATTAAATAATTAAACAAATTGAAGCATAGTAGATCGGCGGTGAGTGAAGGATGAAGAGGAAGAGGAAGAAGAAGACTAGATCGGCGGCAAGCGGAGGAGGAGGAAGAGGAAGAAGAAGAAGACCAGATCGGTAGTGAGCGGAGGAGGAGGAAGAAGAAGAAGAAGAAGACCAGATCGGCGGTAAGTGAAGGAGGAGGAAGAGCTGTGAAGGAAGAAAGAAGATGAAGATGGGAAAGAAATACCTGATGAAGATCTCGTTCAAGACAAAAAAAAAAAAAAGTGTTTTGTTAATTTTTTTTTTTTGAAAAATAAAAACAAAAACAAAGAAAACATTTTTTTTTTTTTTTTCAAAATTTCCACTTTTAATACTAGTTTTGTTTTTCCTTTTGTTTTTGTATTTTGAAAATAAAATGAAAAACGATTAACGAACACGAATTCGAAATCATTTTTGAAAAACAAAAATGAAAACATGCTGAAAAACGCCTACAGGATAGGCCTTTAAATTCTTATATGAAGATAATATTTTCCTGGACGGACATACAATTAAAAAACTTATAGGGTCTTTTGCGAAGTGGGTAAGAATTTCTCCTTGATCATTAATGTGTTCCCATCAAATGAGCTGGATTGCAAGATATGTATGGGGCTCTTCCTATGATTGGAAACCAATAACCCACCCAACCCTTTCCTTCTTGAAGAAAGTGGTACATCATTAACTCCTCACGAATTGAATTTAGAAAACAAAATCAATGAAAGCATTATTGTATGCATTTGAATATGATGGAAAACAACACACATTTATGATTTATATATACATAAATGTGTGTATATTTAAAAGCTCTAGAATTGTAAGAACACTAGCTTTTTGGTCCCACGCATTTGTCTCAACACAAAGCAATAATATTTTCATTAATTAATTTTTTGTTTTTTTAATACCAACAAAGAATTAAAGCTCCCATAAAAATCCTTGAAGTTTTCGGACAATGACATATATATATATATGGTCATACACTCATACTCAAGCTGTTGATAGCAGAAGTTTCAATTTATTGTTTCAAAAGTTTCAGAACCTATGCCAAAATTTTCTAGTTAAGAATTATTATTTATTTGTTTATTTATAGCAAATTGAAAAAAGATCCAGGGGCTAGACTTGGAAGGGCGAACCACGGTTCGATCCCCCGCAAGACCGTTGGGAGGAGTTTAAAACCTTCACCCCGGGACCCGCTCCGAAAACCGGATTAGTC
The DNA here is from genome assembly GCA_954870605.1 of Acer campestre. Classification (NCBI taxonomy): domain Eukaryota; kingdom Viridiplantae; phylum Streptophyta; class Magnoliopsida; order Sapindales; family Sapindaceae; genus Acer; species Acer campestre. The sequence continues at coordinate 1,595,222 of OX940806.1, read as the reverse complement.
GACCCAGTGGGCTCGGAAACCGGTTGGGAAACCAAAAAAAAAAAAAGATCCTTCAATTTAAGAAGTAATTTTAGAAATATGCAAATTTTCGTTGAAATTGTACGAACATCCCCTACTTTAGTGATCCTCAATTAAAACTTAATTGCTGAGGGGAAATTTAAACTATTAATAAGATAAAATTATTGTAAACTATTTATATAATAGTTAATTATTATTTTTTTTTTTTGAAAAAAGAAAATGATGGAGGATTCCATCTTCTAAAAGTAATTTTTAAAAAAGAATAATAATAATAATAAATAAAAAATCAAAGGCACATGTCACTTCCTTAAGAAGACGTGGATCTCCTCTGTGTATTATTGTTTTATAAGTAATGTTACTTTGCCCAAATTTGATGCCCAAATGACGTGACAACACTCTCATTCATTCATTTAGATTGTATTAGATTTGCTTGATTTAAATAAATTGATGAGAGTGTTGCCACGTCATTTAGACACCAGATTTGAACACAAAATCTAGTCAAAGTAGCATTACTCTTGTTTTATAGAAAGGTTGAGATAGTCACAACATCTCACACTCATCAAACCGAAAGGAAGAATAGGAAAAAAAAAAAACTATGCATTCGGATTGTATTTAGAGAGAGAGAGAGAGAGAGAGAGAGAGAGAGAGAGAGAGAGAGATAGATGTTGAAAGAATTCGTTGTTCTCCTATAGTGGGGGCAAACCGACAAGAAAGGTGATCTCACTGACGGGTGGAGCCTCACCGACGGTGAAATCTTAGTTTTCCAGTATTCATTTTTTGAGAAGATGGTGCAGCAGAATATTCACCAAACAACAATTGATAAAAATAAAGGATAAACGATTCGGATCCGTTGATTCACGCACAAATACCGGAAGCGAACCCTACTATTAATCTGTTGATCTGCGCACAGATACTAGAATAATAGGCCTCAAATACCAATTGAGGTAGCAGGAAATTCAACACAAACAACAATCGATAAAAGAAAGGATAAATGATTCGGATCCGTTGATTCGCGCACGAATACCGGAAGCGAATCCTACTATTAATCTATTGATCCGCGCAGGGATACCAGAATAATAGGCTTCAAATTCGTTGATCCACTCAGGATACCGAAATTGGATAAAAGGAGATGCTCTCTCTCAAATTTTATTAATCATCAAAAAACTCCATAACAAATTGGATTCAAACAACTTAAATAGGAAAAGCAATAAGTCGACTTCCACAAGGAATCAACTTCTAAATTAACTTAAACTAAAACTGAAAAGAAATCCTATCTAAGAAAAGAGAACAAATCCTAATCAAACAAAGATTAGGAAAAAGAGAACAAATCCTAATCTGACTTAGACTCAATGTCATCTAATTCAAACTTCCAGCTCAAGTCTTCGCGTAATAAAATAGATGACCGAATTTGGGCCTTTTGTGATATGTTACAGAGGATGGAGTCTTCATAACATTTGTAGGGCTCGTCTTAAGATTTCCGGAAACATATTATAATAGATGATCCGACTCCATATGGCCTCTGTAGAGGTCCACGAAGTTCAGCTCCACTAGCTCGTCCAGCTCTCATCCAGCTCATGTCTTCGCGCAACAAAATAGATGGCCAAATTTGGGCCTTTTGTGATATGTTACAGAGGATGGATTCTTCATAACATTTGTAGGGCTCGTCTTGAGCTTTCTGGAAACATATTATAATAAATGATCCGACTCCATATGGCCTCTGTAGAGGTCCACGAAGTTCAGCTCCCCTAGCTCATCCAGCTCTCATCCAGCTCATGTCTTCGCGCAACAAAATAGATGGCCGAATTTGGGCCTTTTGTGATCTGTTACAGAGGATGGAGTCTTCATAACATTTGTAGGGCTCGTCTTAAGATTTCTGGAAACATATTATAATAGATGATCCGACTCCATATGGCCTCTGTAGAGGTCCACGAAGTTCAGCTCTACTAGCTCGTCCAGCTCTCATCCAGCTCATGTCTTCGCGCAACAAAATAGATGGCCGAATTTGGGCCTTTTGTGATCTGTTACATAGGATGGAGTCTTCATAACATTTGTAGGGCTCGTCTTGAGCTTTCCGGAAACATATTATAATAGATGATCCGACTCCATATGGCCTCTGTAGAGGTCCACAAAGTTCAGCTCCCCTAGCTCGTCCAGCTCTCATCCAGCTCATGTCTTTGCGCAACAAGATAGATGACCAAATTTGGGCCTTTTGTGATCTGTTATTGAGGACGGAGTCTTCATAACATCTGTAGGGCTCATCTTGGGTTTTCCGAAAACATATTATAATAGACGATCCGACCTCATATGCCCTCTGTAGAGGTCCACGAAGTTCAGCCCAGATTTGGTTGGTCAACACGACCCAAATACGAATTCGCCACCCGCTCCATGTGTTCCATTGCCTTAGCTGCTGCTACATCAGAAGAGCATATTCATCTATATATATGTCTTTATTTTTTTATTTTATAACATTTAACTATTTTTATTATATTATTTAATCGAATTTCACAAAGTGTCCAAATAAATTATAAAATATTAAATACATGATAAAGTAATAAAAAAAAAGTAAATGATAAAATAATAACTAGGGGTATTTTAGGTTTTTCCAACCAATAAGACCGTAAAAAGAATAAAATTAATAGTTAACCACTAAACAGCAGGGGCTGTTTGTGCAAGTTAGCAAGGTTGCTTATAGCTGACATTACACCTAATATTAATGGCTTGTAGTGCCATTTGCCCATTTATTTATTTGAATTGAACCGTATGATATGTTTCCAGAATCCAAACTCCTCACTTGTAAACCTAAAAGAATTTATAGCATTAAAATTTTGTTTTGTTTTAATATAGTCGTCATATATGCAGCTCACATAATTCATAAGTTTTTAAGTTTGTCTGAATTTTGATGATAATTCTCCTATTCAATAACAAGTCTTTTACGTTTGTCTGAATTTTGATGATGATTTCATGAAAAAATTGTTGATTAAATCCAGTCATTCTAGTAATTAAGGTGTATTAGAACTTAAATATTCAATTTAAACTTTTAAGATTATTAGTTTTTGCAAAATTTAAGAATCAATCGAATCTACGGGCTGCAGCACATGGGAATGCTTGCAAATAAATCAGATTATTCTTGAGATTACTTTGATTATTCTTCAAATCTACGGGTTCCAAAGAAGGATTTCCATGTTGTAATTAAAATTCAAATATTTGAAAATTGTAAAAGAAAATGTTGGTTTAGTTTCGTGGATTCTCATGCATGGCTGCAAAGCAATTAATCCATGTCACTGCCACCAAAATTGACAATACATTACAGAGCTTCATTGAATCCCACAAGCTGTCCTTCTCCTCAATCTAATGCTCTCGCCTCTCTGCAACTATTGACACAGACACGACAAAAACAAAAGGATTATTTTCATTTTCTTGGTATCCAAACAGAAAAATAAGAGTTCACAACCCCCCAAGTCTCTGTCTTAAACAGAGTAAGTAAATTCAGGACCACATTAATTGCAGGAAAATATGAAACGAAATTTGTCTGAAAATTCTAACAAGTTATGGTAGGTAAAGCCGTTGAATAATGTCGAATCCACAAGGGAATTATTTAAACAAAGCACACAAAATCTATCTATCATTGAAGATTTGAAGATCTGTGAAATCACTATTAGATTTTGTAGAATGAATCAATGTCAATGAAACCCCCCCTTCCCTTTTTTTTATTAAGTTAGATTTTCCAAAGATTTGAAATTTCTATTATTTGACTACGTGACACATTGAAAAAAAATTCACGTTTAAATAATTATTTTCTATTCAAACATCTGCATATGAGAATTTTTGGACTTCCGCCAAGAAAACTATAGAAAAGTTGAAAATTCTCAAATGCACATTTAAAGCCAAAAAATAAAAAATAAAAAATAAAAAATAAAAAAAATGAAGCAAAAAGACAAGCTTTTTGTGTGTAACCTTAAACCCTCGCTATGTCTTCTTGAAATGCGTCTCTTCTCTGCAAACAAAACCCCCCAAAAAAGGCCACTTTTTGTACCTTTTATTTTCTTGCTTTAAACTCTCTCTCTCTCTCTCTCCACACTATATTTGTGATTTGAGACTCCCACTCCACATTCTAATATAATCATTTTTGTTTTTGTTAATTACAAACTTAATCACCCCTTAAAAAAAAAACATCACTCAACCTTGCAAAAAATTGTCTTCCAATTTCGTATATTTATAATTTTTGTTTTTTTTAAGTAATTCTATTTTATCCAAATTTGGTATCCAAATCCATTTATTTGAACACTGAATTTGGATACCAAATTTGGATAAAGTAGTATTTTTTTTTCCTCCTCCTTTTACAAGCTCAAACCAAACCAAAAATTGATTTTACCCGCATCCCAAAAAAAAATCACTTCAAAAACTACCTAATGACTTATCAGGTTCGAGTCGCCGCAGTCACCCAGGAAATCAGATTAACTTCCTCAATTTTTTTTAAGGAAAGGAAAAAGAATTAAAAAAAAATAAAAATAAAAAACTAAACTAAACTAAACTAGCTGGAAAAAGCTGGAAAACCTACTCCTCCAAGAAGCGTTTCACAATCTTCACACTTGGTTCCAAAACCTGCCTCTCCCAAACACTTCTCCAATCAGAATCAGAATCATCGTCATCAGAGCCGTCCATCAGCAGTAGTCGAAACGTCGCCGTTGCGTCCAGTCTACGTAGGTCCCACCCTGCCCTTCTCAGTCTCATGATCTTCCCTATCTGTCTCTTTGCCAGCTGACGCGTGTTCTCTTTTATCTCCCTCACCGCCTCTTCGTATGCACCTCCACGTACCCGATCCAAACCCTTATATTTCCCGGGGGGATATTTCTTGAAATATCTGTGGAATTCGGGTACTCCGATTGCCTTTCTCAACCCGGCAGGAATTTCTAAGTCTCTATCCAACTCGTCCGAGTCGAAAAATTCGGCCAACTCTCTAAACATCCCCAAATCGAGCATATCGTCAACTCGTTTGTCTAAATATTCGTATAAAACGGGTAATGACGAGTCGACCCACAAGAAACAACAGTCGTATCTCAACTTGGAACTCACTGAGTTTGAGTCGTTGAAAACGTCCGAGTCGGGATCGTATTCTTCGACGAGCAAAGAGTAGACGAACGAGTTGGACCCACCTACGAGAAAAGGAGTTCTTTTACGAGAAATAATGTCAGATATTGTCAACTCGGCTCGCTCGCGAAACTCGGAGGCTGACAACTCACCGACCTCGTCCGTGTCGAACTCGCCAAGGAAATGGTGCGGGACTTCACGGCGGTCGTGGAAGGCAATCTTGTTGGTTGTGATATCGAGGCCCTTATAGACTTGCATTTTGTCTGAGTTGACGATTTCACAAGGAGAGAATCTAGTGGCAAGGTCGATGGAAAGCCGGGACTTTCCGGTGCCGGTAGCACCCATTATAACGACCATCTTGTCTTTTTTGCGTTGTTGACGATGGTGGTGGTTGTGTTGTTGGACACCTGAGGAGGAGACGGTGGCGGGGGCGGCGGTAGTACAAGCCGCCATGATGAGTCGTCGTCGTCTTCGTTTTAAAAAAGATGGCAGGGAGGAGGAGAGAAATAGTGAAAAAAAATGTTGTTGTTGGTGGTGGAAGTTAGCAGTAGTAGTTGTTGGTGACAAAACAGGTTTCATAACAGCCTGGTCCAGTCTGGTCTTTTTTTTTTTTTTTTTCTTTTTTTTTTGAGTTATATAAGAGAATGAAATAAAAACAAGGAAGAGAAAAGAAGACCAGAAGTTGTTGAAGGCAATACACATAAAAAGCCACAATCTTTGCGCCCGAAAGAGAGAAGACTGGAGAGTGTGAATAGAAAATTTGAGGTCTTTTGTTACCAGAGAGAATTCGGAACTGAGTTTGTTATTTATAGGCAAAATAATCCCCCCATTTGATTTGTATATATATTAGGGAGAATTGTATTTTAGTCCCCGTAGTTTGTCTTAATCTACGCTTAGTCCACGGTTTTTTTTATTGTAACTTTTATTCCTTCTGTGACAAAATCCGTCAAAAGACAGATTCTGCCATGTCAGTCGGCCTAAATGACCGTATTGCCCTTGAAGATTTCTGATGACATGAAAAATACCGTTTTACCCTTAATTAAAAATTAAAAAAACTAAAATTAAAAACGGTGGGGATTTATTTATTTAAAAAATAAAAAATAATTATATAAAAAAATGAGAAAAAAATTTCTATCAAACTAAAAATTTAAAACAATTTAAAAATAAAATAAAATAAAATCTCCACCATCCAAATCTTAGATGGATGGTGGGGATTTATTTATTTAAAAAATAAAAATAATTATATAAAAAAAATGAGAAAACAAATTCAACCACAAATCCATACCAGTTCTACCAAGTTCTTGGTTACCAAACACAAACCTAGATGGTCTATTTTTTTATTTTATTTTTCATTTTCTTTCCTACTTTCTTTAATTTTCTTGGTTACCAAACACAAACCCAGGTGGAATTTGACACCACCCAAACCATAAAAACAAACCAAGAAGAAAATAAGGCCTAGCAAAAAACAACATACAAACCAAAGCAATTCCAAAGCAAAAGAACACACAGAAACAGAGGCCACAAGAGAGAACTAATTAGAGAGCCACACCACCTTCAAACCACCTTCAAACCCATGCTGCCACCACACCACCACCAAACAACCATCAAAGGCCTTCAAACTGCCACCACCCCGATTCCATTTCTCCATCTTTTCCATCCATAACAAAATCCAACAAAACAACCACCACAATCACGGATCTCTATCGGCGACAACCAGCTCCATCACCGGAGATGCAGACCCAAATTGGCGATGAAGATTGAAGATCCAACTGGTCCGTGTCTCTGGTGTGGCGAGATGGATGGGTGGTTTTGGATCTAATCGCTGGCGAGATGGAGGGGTGGTTCTAGATCTAATCGCTGGCAAGATGGATGGGATAGGTTTGGTTCTACTCGTCGCCGATTTGCTGTAGATAAAGAGAATATGTGCAGTAATTGAAGGTGGATTTTTTATAAGAGAGATGAAGATTTATTTATTTATTATTATTATTATTATTATTATTATTTTTATGATCTAGATTCTGGAGATTGTGCTGTTTTGTTGTAGAGATCAGAGAAGATGATGATTTTTGTAACAAAATTAATTTTTGTTTTGTTTATAATTTTTGTTGAACTGGTATGGTTGAACAGTGGTTGTAGGAATTTAAGATAAGATAAATATGTTTATTTATTAAATATAAATTTCATTTTTTTTTAAATTTCTGTAATTTTAAAAATAATTTTTAGTAAAATTAAATTTTTAAATATTTAGTAAAATGACGTGGCATGATCTCATCCACTCATTTGTTTTTTTATTTAATATATTATTAATTATATATATTAAATTACAATTATAACCTTCAGCCATAATTACCCTTTCTGTCCCCATTGATGAATTTACCTATTTGCCCTCATTGACTCTCGTTGACTTGGCGAAACCTTAACAGAATTGGACGGTAGGGACTGTAATCTATATTGTCAGAATAATGATGGACTGAAAATTACAATACCAAAAAACCGTGAACTAAAAGCAGATTAAGACAAAATACATGGACTAAAATACGATTTTCCCTATATATTATAATATATAACATATATTAATATTATAATAATATATATTATATTAATAATATGTATAAATGACACTTGATATTTACTTAGAAACCTTCAATAAGGAAAACCACAGGCTGTTATGTATGCCATACACAAACCTCGAATCCACTAATTGCAAAGGTGTCCATAATCTAGGTTGACCACGTCAAACCCTACGGTCACTAACCCACCTTTACTACTTGCAGATTTATAAAAGTGAACATAGTCCAATTGCTTGTGGTCTAAGTAACCTTAGCCAAATGTCTTACTTCTCAATGATGAGATTAAACAACCTATGTGAATATAAATGATATCCAAATATGCAAATAGAGCTAGGTTACACTAAATAATTATCTAGGATTATAAGGTGACGATTAAATCAATCTTAAATATTGATTGCTATATGACATGACATAACATAAAACATAGCTATACAAGATTAAGCAATCCTAGGTATAGCTATCACAATACAACACTCAATCAAAGCACCACAAACAATTTTTATCTTGTATTTAACATATGATCTAAAAACATATAAATAATTAAAGAGATGACTTGCTAAAAAATACACTAAGATTAGATGAAATTAACAAGCAATATGTGATGTAGCAAAATCATACATGGATGCATCCTATCTAGTCATAGATGATGCAAGATGAACTTTGATGCACAAAGGCATAACTTTGAGTGTTTAAAGGTGAGTTCTTGTGAATTTTTTCTTTCTTGAAAAATGTTCTAAGTAAGAAAACTGATTTGAACTCTCTCAAAATGACCTAGAGACATAAGTGACATTTATATAGGTGGTCTCTTCAAAGCACCTATATAAATTAATCAAGTTGGGGGGGGGGAGATTGTACGGGGCGGGGTTGAACAGATTTTAATCAAGTTAATCACCAATTTTTCTTGATTAGTCAATATTTCTTAAAAACCCCTGCAACAAATAACGGTGTGTTCTATATATAATCTAGGGGGTGGTATATAACCAAATTTTCTCGATTAGTCAATTTTACGAAAATTAACCCAACCTAGTCAAAACAATATATCAAGTGTAATAGTGCGGAAATATAAATGACACTTGATATTTACTTGTAAACCTTCAACAAGGAAAACCATGGGCTGTTATATACGCCACACACAAACCTCGAATCCACTAATTGCAAAGGTGTCCACAATCTAGGTTGACCACGTCAAACCCTACGGTCACTAACCCACCTTTACTACCCGCAGACCTATAAAAGTGAACATAGTCCAATTGCTTGTGGCCTAAGCAACCTTAGCCAAAAGTCTTACTTCTCAATGAAGAGATTAAACAACCTATGTGAATATATATTATATCCAAATATGCAAATAGAGCGAGGTTACACTAAATGCTTATTTAAGATTATAAGATGACAATTAAATCAATCATATATATTGATTGCTATATGACATGACATAAAACATAGCTATACAAGATTAAGCAATCCTTGGTATAGCTATCACAATACAACACTCAATCAAAACACCACAAACAATCTCTATCTTATATTTAGCATATGATCTAAAAACATATAAGTAATTAAAGAGATGACTTGTTAAGAAATACACTAAGATTAGATGAAATTAGTAAAAACCTTACCTAGCAATATGTGATGTAGCAAAACCATACATGGATGCATCCAATGTAGTCATGACGATGCAAGATGAACTTTGATGCACACATGAACAACTTTGAGTGTTTGAAGGTGGGTTCTTGTGAATTTTTTCTTTCTTGAAAAATGCTCTAAGTAAGAAAATTGATTTGAACTCTCTCAAAATGACCCAGAGACATAAGTGACATTTATATAGGTGGTCTCTTCAAAGTATAGTCGTTTTGGTCAATTTTTTAAAACGTTTTGGCCGAATTACCGCTACCCATACCGCTGCGCGCGCAAGTGCCTACATAGCGGTACGTATAGCATGAAAGCTCTGCTTTCAACCGCTATGGAGACCGCCTTAGAGGCATGTGTCTTGGCCGCGGTATGCACAGCGTAAAAGCATCAGGTTTTTCAACCTGACATGGACCGTTGCCCATGCATGTGTACCAGGGTCGATACAGGTAGCGGTCAAAGAGAATTTTTCTCTTTTCAAATTCAATTCACACTTAGTCTAAAATGAGCAATTTGTGCAAGTGTGAAAAGTGAAGTGAATGCATCCTAACGCCTAACATGTCATGGCTTTGTCATGAACAAGATGCAATCAATTAAAACATGCATAAAGAGAGATCAATGAACATGAATGCACACATATGAAATACACAACATACAAGAAATAAATATGCATGAGTTGTGAGTGTGTGCAATTACATTTCATCAAAGCAAATAAGCACAAGAAATTACCTTTGGTGTGCTTCTTCTTATGAGGACTTGAAAGGGCCATTCAACTTGATCACCAATACCTAGGCTACCCTTACATCAAACCCCAATTGTGGTTTGTCCATGAAATAAACTAATCAAACTTTGAGGAACTTACAATCTCCCCCTTTGGCTATTTTATGACAAAACCACCACTCACATTGATCTTTACAACAAAATTGAAACTAAAGGTCGACAATGATTTTCTACATTACAAAGAGATAAAAAAAAAAAATAAAAACTTCAAGTCTTCAATCCCTTGTAGAACAATCAATCCTTCAAAAAAAAAAAAAAAATTACACTATCCAAAGCAAGTGTATGTGAGGTGATCAAGTGAAGTTAAAACAAGCATTTGCATTAAAGAATTTTTCATTAAAGAAAACATACAACATCATGCAATGACTATCATGCAATGAATGTGCAATGCAATGCTCCCCCTCAACGAGTTACACCCCCTCAATATGTAAACTCCCCAACATGTGAATTTGTTACTACAATTAGCAATCTCCCTTACCACATACTACTCCCCCCTTTTGTCATGAGATGGGCAAAGGAGTATCCCCTAACAGGGTCACTTGTAGCAAAGAGAGATAGTAGCATATAAGTCATTTGCATAATCATATAAAGCACTTTATGCAACTCAATTAAATAGAGAGAAACAAGGAGATTTATTTTATTAAAATGTGTGATTAAGATGCTTTGTATGCAACACATGTTGCATTCAAGTCCAAAATACAATAGTATTTGGCAAAACAAATGACAAAGGTCTCCTAAAGAATTCAAACCAATTACACCATTTGTCATGAGTCAAAGCAAGGATATAGAAAATTCATTGAATTCAATTTTAGAACAACTATATCCAACTTTATAAGCAAAACATGGCATGAGCGACTTTGCACCTTATTCGATTTTTCCGGGTAAGATACTCGTATGATAGTAGACATGTTCAACCAATATAGAAAGACAAACATTTGGATTTTAAAATCCTTAGAATGGATACAAGATCTTTTATTCATTCGAGTCTCATTAGCTTTTCACACATTGTTTTGCATTTAAGAATTGCAATCATCAATTCATGTTTTTTCATTTGAGCATGTCATTTGAATTTCATGCTTTTCATATTTTAAGCATGTCATTTAAGAATCATCATTCAATATAGGTCATTCAAATAGTACTTCCTAAGTGAATCTCCTAGTCCAAAAATGCATGTTTGAACATAAATATGACATGGATTGCAATCAAAGAATGGTTCACACTTATTGAAGTAAAAACATATAAACATACGTGCAACCAAGATACTTAAGCAATTAATAAAGAAGCATAAAATATTTCAAATTTTTGCATGCAACAAGTATGCAATTGCTCTCTTTGCTTGAGTTCCCCATATGGGTCAATCACCAAATCACATCATTCCACGAGACATATCCCAATAAATCTACTAAGTGTTTTAAACCTAGATGCATCTAAGAGTTTAGTGAATAAGTCATCTAGTTGATCATTAATACCTACATGTTCAAGGACTATGCATTTGTTCTCAACTAGTTTTCTTATGAATTGATGTTGGATGTCAATATGCTTAGTTGTACCAAATTCTTGGAAATATTAATAGCACTCATGTTATCACAAAAGAGGGTTGGAGTACCTTGATTGAATCCGTAGTCGACTAGCATTTGCTTTAACTAAAGGAGTTGTGTGTATCCACTCCATACGGCTATGTACTCGGCTTCGGCCGTGGACAAGGAAATCGAATTTTGCTTCTTACAAAACCAAGACACCAAGTTGTTCCCTAGGAAAAAGCAACCACCCGATGTGCACTTCCTATCATCGTAATTTCCTGCCCAATCCGCATCACTAAAGCCTACAAGACTAGCATTTGTGTCAAAGGAGTACTAAATCTCATAGTTGGATGTCCCATTCACATAGTGAATGATTCTCTTTACTGAAGACAGATGGGACTCCTTAGGATCCGTTTGGTACCTAGCACATACACCCACACTAAAAGATATATCGGGCCTACTTGTGGTCAAATAAAGCAAGCTTCCAATCATGCCCCGATATAGAGTTTGTTCCACACTTTTACCACTAGCATCTTTGATTAGATTCAAAGTGGTACTCATGGGTGTATCACAATGTTTGACACTTTCAAGACCAAACTTCTTCACTAGGTTTTTAGCATATTTAGCTTGGGTTATAAAAATCCCATCATTTAATTGCTTAATTTTGAAACCTAGGAAGTAACTTAGCTAACGAACAAGACTTATCTCAAATTCATGAGACATAACATCAACAAATTGTTGGGCTTTGGTGTTGTTAGTGGAGTCAAACACTATATCATTAACATATATTTGAGCTATAAAAAGCTCATCATTTTTTTTTCTTGATGAATAAAGTTTTGTCAACATTACCCCTTGTGTAGTCATTGTTAACAAGAAATTGAGTGAGGCACTCATATCAAGCCCTCGATGCTTGTTTTAACCTATATAGAGCCTTTTTGAGGCGATAGACATGGTTGGGGTGGTGTGCATCCACAAACCCCTTGAGTTGCTCAACAAACACTTCCTCTTGCAAGAAGCCATTGAGGAAGACACTTTTCACGGTTCATTTGGTGTAATTTGAACTTGTACACATAAGAAATGGACAAGAGAAGCCTTATGGACTCTAAATGGGCAACAGGAGCAAATATCTCCTCAAAATTGATACCCTCAATTTGAGAGTACCCTTATGCAACAAGTCTAGCCTTGTTACGCACCATGTTGCCATCCTTATCAGATTTGTTCCTATATATCCACTTGGTGCCTATGACATTTGTTTCCTTAGGCCTAGGAACTAGAGTCCAAACCTTATTCCTTTTGAATTGGTTTAGCTTTTCTTGCATGGCAAGAACCCAAAATTTATCATTCAAGGCCTTATCAACTTTTTTGGGTTCTATTTGAGAGGTGTAGCATGTATAGCTAATGAGATTAGCTATTTGATGCCTAGTCCTAACACCCTCATTCATATCTCCAATGATGTCATCTTTATCATGGAGTTTCCTAACCCATGGAGCGGATTCATTAGAGTTCAAGAGAGGAACTCTATCAAGAGGTTGTGTGTCCTCTTGATCAAGGTTAGATGTCTCTTCAATGGGAGTCTCCACAACTTTCTCCAAGGGAGAATCATTAACTATGACAACCTCCTCTTCATGGTTACTAGTTTTAGGCCTATTATCATCAATGAATACATTAGATGATTCCATGACGCTTCGAGTCTTCAAGTTGAAAACTTTATAGGCTTTACTATTCAAGGCATATCTAATATAGATACCCTCATCACTCCTAGCATCGAACTTGCCAAGTTGATCACAGTCATTTAAAATGTAGCACTTGCTTCCAAAAGAGTGGAAGTAGCTAACATTTGGCTTCCTACCTTTCCACAATTCATTGGAGGTTTGCCTAGTTCTAGGCTTTAGGAAAACTCTATTTCCTATATAGCAAGCCGTATTGACAGCTTTAGCCCATAGGTTCCTAGGGACATTATTGCAAATCAACATCACACAGGCAATCTCTTGAAGGACCCTATTCTTCCTCTCAACAACTCCATTTTGTTGAGGTGTTCTAGGAGCCGAAAACTTATGGGAGATGTCTAAGCTATTGCAATAGCTTTCAAAGAGGGCATTCTCAAACTCCCTTCCATGATCACTTCTAATCCATTTAATGCTTTTAACATTAGATTCTTTTTCATTTTGAACTTTAGTACACAACATTTTAAACTTGTCAAAAGTTTCAGATTTTTTTTTTATTTTTTTTTAAGGAAATATGTCCATATGTACCTAGAGAAATCATCCACACAAACAAAAATGTATCTTTTTCCACATAAACTCTCGGTTTGCATGAGATCCATAAGATCCATGTGAAGAAGCTCTAGGGGCTCCTTGGTGGAGAGATACTTGCCTTTCTTGTGCATGCTTTTGGTTTGTTTTCCTTATTGGCAAGGTCCACAAACACCATTGACTTTCTTCCCAAGTTTGGGAAGGCCACACACAACATTGAACTTATCTAAGATTCATAAATCCCGATAGTTCATGTGGCCAAGTCTTTCTTTCCACAATTCAATTTGCTCATCCTTAGACACATTGCAAGAAACTATTCTTGCTTTAAGACAATAGCAATTGTCGCTAGATCTCATTCCTTTTAACAAGGTTTGTCTATTGGGCAATAGGATTGAGCAATCACTTTTGCTAAATAAGATGGAAAGTCCTTTATCACTTAGATGAGAAATACTTATCAAATTGACCTTCAAGCCATCAACATATAAAGCATTGGACAATGAGGGTAATCTAGGAATGGAAATGGTTCCTTTCCTTACAACTCTCTTTTTGGATCCATCATCAAAGGTGACACATCCCCCTTCCTCCATGACAAGAGTCTCAAAGAAACTCTTGTTTCCCATCATGTGCCTAGAGAACCCACTATCTAAGTACCAAAAAATTAGAATAATTTGCCTTCATGGCAATTTGAGCAAAATGGCAAAAATAAGCATCTCTTTTAATCCACCTAGGAGAAACATTTTCTTTCCTAGTAATCATAGGTACTTGGGCTCTAAATGTCCTAGGATCATGCAAATTTATTCTATTCTTCCTAGGAACATGCATTTTGGCTCTACTATTTTTCTTTTCAATCATGCTATTAACTCTACACATTTTAATGTAATGAAAGCAATTTGGTCTAATATGACCACCAATACCACAAAAATGACATGTAAGGATGAAGTTAGGAATCATACCATGTCTTTGTGCATGCATAGGAGCCTTCCCATGTCTTTGTGGTTGAGTCGATTCATTCCATCTTCGTTGTTGTATCGGACTAGCTTGCGTTCTTGGTTGAGTTTGCATGATCGGTCTCTTTCCTTGGTAAGCCATTTTTTGAGGAAAGTTGGCTTGAGGAGCTTTTGTGGGTTGAGCTTGAGGTTGCCTTCTTGGCACCACCTTTCTTGTGCACTATTTGAACATTGTCCTAGATCAATCTTCTTTCTAGGAGTTTGCACCAGTGAAGCTTCTTTATAGCTCAAGCTCTTGATAAAAAGGAGTGGAGGTCTCCTTGCCATCTTCAAACCCAATACCTCTCTTGTCACAAGGACTCTTTCTAACACTTAACATGTGGTCAGGCTTTTCGATGCTAGAAGTCATCCTTGTCATTGACCCTTTAACCTCTTCAAGCTCCCTCTTCAAACCTTCATTAATTCCTCATAGATAAAAGCTAACTTCTTTCTTAGCTTTCCTTTAATCTTCTTATATATTTCCACTTGTTCACTTAAGTGGTCAACATGTGTTGAAAGCTCTAGATTTTCTTCCTTTAATCTCCTAAGTTCTCTTTTGTTCTTTATCCTTCTTTCAAACTTGACTATATAGTCATGAATATCCATTTTCTCCACATTTCCATTTGTGGAGTTTGATGAGGAGTCATCTTTACTTGAGTCATTTTCCCTTTGACTCTCTTCCTCTTATTCACTAGTACCTTTGCCCTTTTTGGAGGAGGCAAAGGCTATGAAGTTAGCAAATTCATCTCTCTCATTAGACTCATCACTTCCACTCCAAGTGGCGGCCATCACTTTTCCATTTATGTTCTTCAAATTTCCTCAATCGGGAGCGATGTGTCTTATATCGCCACACTCATAACATTGGATCTCTTTCCTTTCCCTCGTCTCTTGCCTAGGCTCAAACTTCTTGAAGGGAGCCTTTTTCTTCAAGTCTTGGCCTTTGGATCCAAAGCCCTTCTTCTCGAACTTGAATAACTTCTTGAACCTTCTTAGCAACAAGGCCATGTCTTCGTCCGAGTCATCCTTCTCCTCCTTCTCAACTTTGGAGGCTTTCAAAGCAATTCTTTTTTGCTTTTTAGGAGGTGTAAAGGTAGGACCCTTCCTAGATTCATAAGCTAGAAGTATCCTAATCACCTCACTCAGCTTCATATCCTTATAGGTGCTATTCTCCTCTGAAGCCGTCACCTTGGACTCAAATCTTTTGGGGAGATATCTCATTATTTTTTGCTTTATTTTCCTATCCGAATATGGGTCACCAAGTTGATGACTTTGATTGACTATGTCCATCAACTTGATCTCAAAGTCGTTGAAACACTCATTCTCCTCCATCATAAGCATCTCAAATTGAGTTTGGAGGCCTTGAAGCTTGGAGTCCTTCACTACTTTGGTTCCCTCATGTGCAACCTTTAGGATGTCCCACGCCTTCTTAGCGATCTTAGTGTTTTGAATCAATTTATATTGATTTTCGTCCATTGCACATAGGATGACATGCATCTCCTTCATATTCCATTTTGATGCCTCAAACTATTGCGCGTTCCATTGCGCCTTAGACTTGAGCACATCCTCTCCTCCACCCGTATGAGTCATCATCGATGAAGAGTAGCTGTCTTCAACCACTATCCAAGCTCGGTCATGGATTTGGCATATGTACGACTCTATCTTGTCTTTCCAAGAGGCTTAATTTAACCTGGTGAGAAGTGGAGGCCTCATGCTTGAAGCACCTTCGTTACCACCACCATTTCCTCAACCGTTTCCACTCATAGTGTTTATGAATGAATGAAATGAATGCAAATGTATGAATGATCAAAATTCACACAAAATGCAAAACACACCAAAATGAGCAAAAGATCACCTAAGTATATCTAGGAACCCGCTCTGATACTAATTAAAACAAATAACGGTGTGTTCTATATATAATCTAGAGGGGGGGGGGGGGGGGGGGGGTTGAATAAATTTTAACAAGTTATACAACAAAATTTTCATGATTAGTTAATTTTACGAAAATTAACCCAATCTAGTCAAAACAATATATCAAGCATAATAGTGTAGAACTATAAATGACACTTGATATTTACGTGGAAACCTTCAACAAGGAAAACCACATGCTGTTATGTGTGCCACACACAAACCTCGAATAAACTAATTGCAAAGGTGTTCAACACCTAGGTTGACCATGTCCAACCCTACGGTCACTAACCCACCTCTACTACCCCCAGGCCTATAAAAGTGAACCTAGTCCAATTGCTTGTGGCCTAAGCAACTTGTTGCTTAAGCCACAAGTCTTACTTCTCAATGAAGAGATTAAACGACCTATATGTATATATATGATATCCAAATATGAAAATAGAGCTAGGTTACACTAAATACTTATCTAGGATTATAAGATGACAATTAAAGCAATCTTATATATTAATTGCTATATGACATGACATAAAGCATAGCTATATAAGATTAAGCAATCCTATATATAGCTATCACAATACAACACTCAATCAAAACACCACAAACAATCTCTATATTGTATTTAGCATATGATCTAAAAACATACAAGTAATTAAAGAGATGACTTGTTAAGAAATACATTAAGATTAGATGAAATTAGTGAAAACCTTACCAAGCAAAATGTGATGTAGCAAAACCATACATGGATGCATTCTATGTAGTCATAGATGATGCAAGATGAACTTTGATGCATAAAGGAATAGCTTTGAGTGTTTAAAGGTGAGTTATTGTGAATATTTTTTTTCTTGAAAAATGTTCTAAGTAAGAAAACTGATTTGAACTCTCTCAAAATGACCTAGAGACATAAGTGACACTTGTATAGGTGGTCTCTTCAAAGTATAGTCGTTTTGGTCAATTTTTTAAAATGTTTTGGCTGAATTACCGCTGCTCACCGCTGCGTGTGCAAGTGCCTTCGCAGCTGTACGCATAGCGTGAAAGCTCTGCTTTCAACTGCTATGGAGACCGCCTCAAAGGCATATGTCTCGGCCACGGTATGCATGGCGTAAAAGCATTAGGTTTTTCAACCTGACATGGACTGCTGCCTATGCACGTATACCTAGGGCGGTATAGACAGCGGTCAAAGAGAATTTTTCTCTTTTCAAATTCAATTCACACTTAGTGTAAAATGAGCAATTTGTGTAAGTGTGAAAAGTGAAGTGAAAATAAATATAAACGAGTTCTAATATAATCTTGGGGGGGGGGGGGGGGGGTGAATAGATTTTGTTACCTGAAAATCATTATTGGGATGGAATTCCAAATAACAACTTTAAAGGGACCAAGATCGAGATTGACCTTGACCCTGGTCGGAGGGGTATCACGTAGTTTGATACCGACTAAGTCCCTATCAATGCAAGTACAATATAGAGTATAAGAAATCACTCAAAAATAAGTTTTATTTGATCGTCCCTTTGCATTACAATATGCGAACTATTTCTTATTCTGGTTACAATGGTGTATGGAGATCCTACAAAGGTAACGGAGATGGAGATGGTGGCGAAACTGTGCCTGTCGATAAGTAGAGTGTAGGGTTTTTTCGAGAAGATCTTCCCCCCTCTTCTGATGAATAAGTAGTTGTATATATAGGTCCTGTTGCTTGCCATGCACTCCTATAATTTCGGGCTAGGGTTTGGCAGCTGCAGGATCCTCTTACTTTTAGGAGGTAATCTCGGAGCTTTTACGTGCAGAATCCAGTCTTCCCTTCCTAGGAGGAGTCAATCTCTCACCTTCCTAATTGGATTCTTACTGTGCTGACCTGTTCAAGATAGGACTCTCTGGTAGGATACCTCCTTTGTACGGCGGCGTTTTACTGGATCTTTTGTGGAGCTTTTAGTTCCTGGTGTAAGAATCTTGCTTCCTGGTGCCTTTCTGTTTAGCGGGCCGTTTACGTCCAGTAAGCGTCCTACTGATGGAGTAGGGGAACGTGTAGCTGATATTGTAGCGGGATGCTTAGTAGAACTCCGCGTTAGGGTGCTGCGAAGTTCATACGATAGTGGGATGCTAAGGAGGACCCCGCATTGGGGCGTTGCGGGGTTCTTAGGAAGCCCGGTCATTGGATCACAAGGTGAGTTTTAGTGAGTAGTCCGGCTTCGCGGCCATACTTCTGAGTTAAGATGCTGGCGAGGTCCTAAAAAACTGGAGGAAGACTGGGTTTGACCCCGTTGGAGGCGATGTGCACTCGGATCAGTCGGGGTCGATCAGTCGGGGTCGACCTATCGGGGTAACCAGAGGGTGTTCGTTTCTCCTATATCCTTCTTGTGTTGAGGTGGAAAATTCTTCTTTGGTTCTTCGCCAATTTTGGCGGTTAACAAAAGTCCCCCCTGACTTGGACACTGATACCTTGTCGGGGTCGGAGTCAGGACCTTGTTGTTACTTGAAGGATTTTATGCCTTATCTGCTTACTTCCTTGTCTGACTAGGTTTCCACTTAGGAGGAGGAAATCTTTATTTTGTACGTTATAACTGGCTGCGTGTCGATCGCTGATTGGGTTTCTCGTTTTCAAAAAGAGCTGTTTTGGCGCGATTAATGCGAAAAACACCTCTACCCATTCTTCCGGTCATCCATTCCGATTTCCGAGTGGGTAACCATCATTCCTCCTTTATAAATAGACCGGCTCTACTGGCACTTCTTACTTTCAAGCTTTCAAACTTTTCAAAATCAAACGAGAACAAAAAACTCTTCCTGACTTACTTTCTTTCTCTCTTTTCAACCTTCCAGAAATTCTTCTTCTCTTATTCTTCTTTAATGGCTTCTTCTTCCCAACTTCCTACTCCTCAAGAAAACACTAACGAACAAAACCCCTCTACAGCGGCGAATCCCATTCATCCTGACCCCGCCTCATCTCCCCAGTCCGATAGCATCGACGCCCTCTTCAGTACGGAGGCGGCTGACGCAGTGGTGGATTCCCCGACCTTTGAGAGGAAGAAACGGGGTCGAGAGGGGGACGAGGTCGTTGAAGAAACCCCACGGGCTCAGCGTCGCCGCTCTACCCGAAATCCCAGAATTGGGTCGGGTTTTCACAATCAACCTGAAGACCCGGTCTTGATCGATGATGAAGCAGGCACCCCAAAGTCGGGCAATGGTGATGGTGGCAACGAAGAGAGGGTTTCTCTAGTCGGGGTCCAAGCCGGCTCCTTCGCCCTCTTCCATGATGGGAGAATAGTTCCAGACTCTGTCAGCACCTTGGATACTCTGGCCAAGCTGAGGGAGGAGTACAAAATTCCAGACAACATTACCCTCTCTCTTCCTTATTGGGGCTACGACGTCTATACCCCGCCGTAAGATCGCCTGTTGATCCATAAAGCGGCTTTCGAATGCAGTGTTCGATTGCCACTACACCCCACGCTCCGCCGGGCTCTTGTCGCGCTGGAGTTAGCCCCCCTTCAGATCTCGCCTGGGTTTTGGAAGCACCTGACGGGGTTCCTAGTGCTCTGGAAGGAGCAGTGCGAGAAGGACCACATCGAGCGGGAGCCGGGATTGGATGAACTTCGCTACCTCTTTAACATCACCAGTATGGTTCCCCGGGGCCAATTTTACCTGAGGGCAAACAATGACATGATGTTTATTGTCCCAGGAGCAAACGTGAAGTATGCCGCACCCTGGAAGGAAGAATGATTCGTGGTGGAAGGCGAGTGGGGGCGCACCGCTTTTATTGGGGGATATGAATACCCTGTCCCTACTCAGTTCACAGTACGGGACAAGTGGGCGAAGGGGGTGCTAGCTCCTGAATCCCGGGACATCCTTGCGAGGATCATGAAGAGGGGGTATACTAACATGCAATATCCCACTCTTGATCCCTTCGAAGGAGACTGACTAGAGCGATACCTGAGGATTTCGATCGCTCTTCCTGGTAAGTTTGACTGCATCTTGATCTCCTATTTCTTTATGTATATATTCTCCTTCTTCTGATCCTCACTGAGCATCTTCTCCTCTTGCAGTATCGGTTACCCCGATGGTAGCGGGGTCTCCTTCTTTTTCTGGGGCAGGGGATATGACTATGCTAACCCATTCTTCCCCTATTCCTTCTCCTACTCCGGCTGCCAAGATTGTGTCGAGGTCCATCCGAGTAGGAACCGACCCCCACCCTCCTCCTGCTGCCTCCAAGATGACTGCTCCTGCTCCAGCGGGGTCTAGGGCCAATACTCCAGCTCGCCTTCCCTCTACTCCTCCCTTGAGCTCGAGGATTTCGACGATGGTAGCTAGGGCGGCTAAGGCCCGAGGTTCTGGAAGGTCAGCACAGAAGAAAACTGCTCCTACATCGAAGACGTCACCTGCTCCTCCTCCCATTACAAAGTCTTTCAAGGACCCAGCTAGAATCTTGGTGGAGGAGGCAGCTATCCCCATCCCTCCCTCGGCTGCTGATGTGGCTTCTGGATCGGGGTCGAGGTGTGCTACCTTTGACGAGGTGGTGTCCAGGTTTACGGCCTGCTGCCCAAGTGGAGATTTGACAAATATGGCCAAGCTTCCCACTGATATTCTGGTTGCTAAGGGAGCATCCGTGCTGGCTGAGGTAACATTCTTACTTTTCACTTTTTATCATTTCTTCTTTCTGCTTGCTAAGCATTGATCTCCTCCCCTCTTTTTGTAGGGCTTTAAATTTGCCATGGCCATGGAGAGGCAACTGGTGACCCTGAGGGAGGCTTATATCGGCCTCCAAGCGAAGCTGGATGATACTCAGCAGGAGCTGGTCCAGACCCAACAGAGTGTGGCCCTTTTACTTCAGGAGGCCAAGGAATCTGAAGAAGCGCGGCAGGAGGGCTTGGTGGTTATCAGGGGCCTTGAACGTTGCCTAGACACAGAAACCATCAAGTCCTTGCGCCATAGAGAGGAGAGGGAGCGCATAAAAGTTGAGAAGAAGCTGCTGTCAGATGAGAACCAGTTTCTGCGGGATGCCATAGCAGATTTTGAGGCTCAACAGGGGCCTTCATTCGAGGATGGTTACTTCACAGTCTGCTACGAGGTGGCCATGGCTTTGCCTCCTCCCTTCGACCTCGCAGTAGCCTTGAACTGGGATCGGGAACAAATAATGACAAGGGCTGCCCGGCTAGCAGGAGGGGATCAGGGAACAGAGGCCCCTCCACAAGAGGTAGCTCACCCGGGTCAAGGAACTAACGCGGATGCTGAGGTTCAACTCGATGGCGTTGAGGGAGTTACTTTAGATCCCCCTACTATTGAAGAACAAGTGGTGGATCCCGAGTCTGCTACTGGAGTGGTTATTGTGGAGGAAGATGAGGGGCCAGCTAGATCCGAAGTCCTTGTGGTTGAAGGGACCCCGACTGGATCTTCTGCTGTGGAGGAGGCGGTCCAAACTAATGCAGCAGCTGAGCCTTTGGGAGAAGGGGCAGCTGGCCAAGGAGAGCATCAAGAAGAAGACAAAAAGGACTAACCCGGCCTCCTCTTTCTATTACATTTTTTGTAGCCCGAATGGGGAATTGGGCACCCCGTTTTATTAATACAACTTGTAGCTTGAATGGGGATTGGGCACCCTGATTATAAATATAGTTGCTTTCTGAATTATACTGTGTCTTGCTCACTTTTGCACTTAGAAAGTTTCCACAACATATAAATTTGTTGATACTTGGACTCCTGATGAGTAACTGAACCCCGATAGGTAATAAGGACAATGACTGGACCCCGATGGGTAATAAAGATAAACATGTGATGCTTATATCTTGTAATCGTAAGAATCAGCGGGGTCAGATCATACCTTCCTTTAATCGGACTCCCAACAGTATAAAGTGTAGAGCAGTCAATCGAGGAAACCTGCTACTTACGAACAATTTAACTTGCTGAAGATAAGCTTCTTTCTCTGACTGTTGGTCCTCTGTCGGGGTAGTAAGCGGGGAAATAAAGGGCGAAGCATCCCGATGAGTCACCCCGATGTTATTGTTGATCTGTCCTGATAGGCAACTAGGGCCACTTTAGCACCAGGCTTCTTGGAGGAGGGTATTTCCCCGACCAAAGCAGCAGGAGCGCTCTAAGGCTATTTTCTGGTCTTGAGGCTAAGTAAGGAACTAGGTATCCTGAGGTAGCCCGATTCTTACTGTAGTTTGTCCTGGTAGGCAACTACGGCCATTTTAGCACCAGGCGTCTCGGAGGGGGGTATTCCCCGACCAAGGCAGCAGGAGTGCCCTGAGGCTATTTCCTGGTCTTGAGGCGAAGTAAGGAACTAGGTACCCTGAGGCAGCCTGATTCTTACTGTAGTTTGTCCTGGTAAGCAACTAAGGCCACTTTAGCACCAGGCTTCTCGGAGGGGGGTATTCCCCGACCAAGGCAGCAGGAGTGCCCTGAGGCTATTTCCTGGTTTTGAGGCGAAGTAAGGAACCAGGAACCCTGAGGCAGCCCGATTCTTACTGTAGTCTGTCATGGTAGGCAACTAAGGCCACTTTAGCACCAGGCTTCTTGGAGGAGGGTATTCCCCGACTAAGGCAGCAGGAGTGCCTTTAGGCTATTTCATGGTCTTGAGGCGAAGTAAGGAACCGGGAACCTTGAGGCAGCCTGATTCTTACTGTAATCTGTCCTAGTAGGCAATTAAGGCCACTTTAGCACCAGGCTTCTTGGAGGAGGGTATTCCCCGACCAAGGCAGCAGGAGCGCCTTCAGGCTATTTCCTGGTCTTGAGGTGCTTTAGTAATGGAGATCCTCTTGGCGGGGTTGACCCGGTCCAAGGCATCAGGAGCGCTATGCAGCTTTCCTGGTCTCGAGGCACTTTAGTAATGGTGAATTAAGTACATTCAGTGAGAGACGTTGGAGAATCTAGTAGGAGACATCAAGCAATGGACACAAGAGAGTCATATAGGAGAAGGAACTGCTTTTATTGAATTTCCCCAATGGTACAAACATGAAATTGGGGTGAGTATCCCCCTTGATACGAACAAAATTTCTAAGGGTAGAATTTTCGGAGATGATCAGCATTCCATGTATGGTCTACTGGGTACCCCTCCATGTCGACCAGTTTGTAAGCACCACCCCGAAGTGATGCCTTAACCAAGTACGGACCCTCCCAGTTAGGGGCTAGCACCCCGTCGGACCTTCTTCGTGTGTTCTGGGTCACCTTTCTGAGAACCAAGTCTCCTTCTTTGAAGCTTCGGACCCTCACCTTCTTGTTGAAGTGTTGGGCTATCTTGCTTTGGTATACCGCCACCTTCTCTGCAACCATGCTTTGCTTTTCCTCCAGCAGGTCCAAGCTAGCTCTTAACTTAGCCTCATTATCTTCCGGTTCGTAATTTTGGACCCGGAAAGATATGAGCTTATGCTCGATGGGCAAGACTGCTTCTGCCCCAAATACTAGGGAGTAGGGGGTATCTCTTGTTGTTGTCCGCCTAGTCTTCTGTAGGCCCACAGTACGTGGGGTAATTCTGCTACCCATAATCCTTTATTATGTTGGAGCTTTTTCTTCAGGAGCTTCTTAATGGTCTTGTTAGTAGCTTCAACCAGCCCATTGGTTTGAGGATGAGCCACCGAAGCAAAACGGAGATTGATCCTCCGGTCTTCACAGAATTCCCTGAAGTTGGCATTGTCAAATTACTTTCCCAAATCAGCTATGATGGCCATCGGGGTGCCAAATCGGCAGACAATGTGTTCCTTGATAAAGTTGGTGGTCTTTTCTTCGGTTATCCGGGTAAGGGCCTTGGCTTCTACCCACCGAGTAAAGTAATCTATCGCCACCACTGCATGCTTGGCTTGGCTTGGCTTGGCCGGGTGCAGTGGGGAGTGGCCAGATCAAGTCTAGTCCCCAGATGGCAAAGGGGTAGGGAGTACTGATTGAGGAGAGCCTCTCTGGTGGGAGATGATGGAGGTTTGCTGTTTTCTGATAAGCCTCGCATGATCGCGCGAACTGCCTTGCATCCTGGTGTATAGTTGGCCAGTAGTAACCCATCCTGATTACCTGGTAAGCCAAAGTTTCCCCTGACACGTGGTTACCACAATCCCCTGAGTGCACCTCGTTGAGCGCCCAGCGCGTCATCGGGATGGAGACACCTGAGTAGAGGGAGAGATTTCCCTTTACGGTATAGGTGTCCTTCTACCAAGCAGTACCGGGTAGCTGTCCTCTTGAGCCGGCGGGCTTGATCCGGATCTGCAGGGAGAATGTCACTTTGGAGATAGTCTGCTATTGGATCCATCCAACACGGGAGGCGGCTCACAGGAAGGACCTCTGCCTCTTTAGCTATGCTGAAGAAAGGAACCAATTGGAGGGGTACTCCTTTTGGTAACGCGTGTCCCTCTCCAATGGCAATCTTAGCTAGAACATCCGCGCGATGATTTTTCTCCCTGGGCACTTGCTCTATTCTTACACCCTTGAACTTCTTCATAGCCTCCTGAACTTTAGCTAGATAGGCCATCATGTTGTCACCTTTTGCTTGGTATAATCCTATCACCTGATTGACCACTAATTGGGAATCACTCTTGATCTGAAGGTACTCAACCCCTAGAGTTCCAGCTACTTTCATTCCTGCTAGCAGAGCTTCATATTCTGCTTCGTTGTTGGTGGCTCTGAATTCGAACCTGAAACAATGACTTACCTCGATTCCCGTGGGGTCGATCAGGACGATCCCGGCTCCTCATCCCGACTGGTTCGAAACTCCATCTGTGTAAAGTATCCACATCTTGCTGTCTACAGGCCATTCCAGAAGGGTTTGATTCGGATCGGGGTCTACCGATACGCCGGGGTCCAAGATCGGGCTAAACTCCACTATGAAGTCTGCCAGGGCTTGAGCTTTAATCGTGGTTCTTGCCCTGTATTTGATGTCGAATTGTGTGAGCTCTAGGGCCCATAGAACCAATCTTTCTGACACATCTGGCCTATGGAGGAATTGTCTCAAAGGCTGATCTGTGACAACCGTAATGGTGTGAGCTTGAAAATAAGGCCGAAGCTTTCTGGATATGGTCACCAGGGCGTAGGCGAGCTTCTCTAGTAAGGTGTAATTTCTCTCGGACTTTGTAAAAGCCCGGCTCACATAATAGATCAGCCTCTGCACCCCGTCATTGCATTCTTTCACCAAGGCTCCACTAGTAGCCACTTCTGAAACTGCTAGGTAGAGTAGAAGCTCTTCACCCGGGGTTGGTTTTACCAAAAGCGGCGGGCTTGACAGGTATTCCTTTAGAGTTTGAAAAGCCTGCTCGCTTTGCTCGTCCCACTTCATCTTTTTCCCCTGCTTGATGATTTTGAAAAAAGGGAGACATTTATCTATGGAGCGAGACATGAATCGGTTCAAGGCCGCTATTCGTCCGGTTAATCCTTGTGCCTGCTTGAGGGTTGTAGGGGACTCGAGATCTAAAATGGCTTTGATATTCTCAGGATTTGCTTCAATTCCCCTTTCATGTACCATGAATCCCAGAAATTTGCCTGCTGCTACCCCGAATGCACACTTAGCGGGGTTCAACCTCATTTGGTTCTGCCTTATTACCTGGAAGGCCTGGCGTAAGTCCCCTGTATGTTGTCTTGCTTCTGGAGATTTAGTGATCATGTCATCTATGTATACCTCCATGGATTTCCCTATCTGTTCCTTGAACAGTTTGTTCACCATGCGCTGGTAGGTGGCACATGCATTTTTAAGTCCGAATGGCATTACCTTATAACAGTAGAGGCCTTGTCCGGTGATGAAGCTAGTTTTGTCTTGGTTTGAAGGATGCATCATGATCTGATTGTACCCTGAGAAAGCATCCGTGAAGCTTAGGAGCTTATTTCCTGCAGTTGAGTCAATAAGTTGGTCTATTTTAGGTAGAGGGAAGCTATCTTTGGGGCAGGCCCGATTGAGATCGGTGTAATCCACGCACATTCGCCACTTCCCGTTAGACTTGGTTACCATAACCACATTGGCAATCCACTCGGGGTACCGGGATTCTCTGATGAATCCGGCCTTCAGGAGCTTGTCAATCTCTTCTTAGACCGCGGCATTGAGTTCAGTATTGAAGTGTCTTCTTTTCTGTTTTACTGGCTTGAAGGTTGCGTCCACTGCCAACCTATGGGTAGCCAGGATAAGAGGAATGCCAGGTATCTCCTCATGGCTCCAAGCAAAGATATCATTGTACTCCCTGAGAAGCTCTATCAAATCCTCCTTAACCTCCGGGTCCAGACCTTCTCCCACTTTTACTGTTTTTGATAGATCTTCTTTCCGGATTCAGACCTCCTCTAGCTGATCTGATGGATACCCACTAGTCCGACCACGCTCTTCTTCTTTTGATTCCTCCATGATTATGTCTGGTACCTCTCCCTCTTCTAAGACATGATCATCCCGCTCTGTCGCTATCGGACCTGGGTCGCTGGTCACCGATGCGCACTGCTTAGCCAATGCAGCGGGGTTGGTGGACATCGCATAACAATTGTGGGCTGCCTGCTGGTCCCCTCTTACCTCTCTTACTCCCGATCCTACTGGAAACTTCAACACGTTGTGGTAGATGGATAGCACTCCTCTAATCCCTGACAAGAAAGGCCTTCCCAAGATTGCATTGTATGCAGACGGGGTGTCCACTACAATAAACTCCGTTATTATGTTCTGCTGAAGAGGAGCCTCTCCGACTATCACTGGCAGTATCTTTGTTCCCATCGGCATTACGGAGTCCCCTGTGAATCCGTATAGTAGAGAGGTACAACTGTTGAAGCAAAAGTTCTTCAGGTTGAGCTGCTCATGAGCCCCCTTGAACAGAATATCCACGCTGCTTCCCGTATCGATCAGGACGTGGTGCACTAAGCAGTTGGCGATCTGTACTGCTATGACCATGGGGTCATCATGCGGCTGTACCGTATTGTAAACATCCTCCTTTGTAAAGATGATCTTGGTGGAGCGGGATAGGTCTCGGGGTCCTCCACTGACCTTTAGTATCTCATGTTCAGCGTTAAGCTTGGGAATCTTCCTTGCGTGGTTCTTCCTTGAATTGTTGGAGGTTCCAGCTAGGGTGGGGCCTCCACTGATGGTGTGGATCACCTGGATCTGCTGCATTAGATCCTTCTCTCCTTCTCTCCTTCTTTCCGCTGCTTCCTGCATCCCGCTCTGAACCTGCTTTCCTTCTTTGATGCTATCTCAGACCTATTGTAAAAATTCAGTTAGAAGTCCACCTCTTACCAGTGCTTCTATCTGATTGCGGAGACTGTAACATTCTGAGGTGTTGTGCCCCACATTTTCATGGAAGTCGCAATACTTGTATTGATTCCTTCTGTCTACAGGGATCTTCATGGGGACTGGCTTTCTGAGTAGACTCTTATCCTGAATAGCAAGATAGATAGTTTCCAGTGAAGCATTAAGAGGGGTATAATGGTTATACCCTTCTTCCTCTCTCGCTATTCTGGATACTTCCTTCAAGGGGAGCTCTCTGGGAGGCGATCTCCTGACTGGGTATCTATCCTGGTATGAAGGAATAGGAGGCGGCCTGTAAGTAGACCGATTTGGAGGTAGATTCTGAAACTTCCTAGCTGGTGCAGGCTTCGGAGCCTCCTTCTTTGGGCCCGGTGCTAATCAGGCTTCATCGTGTTCAATTTTGATCCGGAGTTGTTCCTCGATGTCCACCTGTTCCAGAGCCCGATTGTAGGCTTCCTGGTACGTCTCGGGAGGATGCTTGGTAAAAGACCGGAATAGCCTGCTGGCCCACAAGTTCCTCCGGAAATTGGCTAAAGTTTCCTTCTCGTTGAACACACCCATCTGGACGACCTCTTTGTGGAATTTCTCCATATAAGATCTCAGAGTTTCACCCCGCTCTTGAACTACGTACTGCAGCAGGATAGGATCCTTGGGACGGGGTTTGATTCCCTGAAACTGTGCACAGAAAGCTTTGGTAAGTTTGGAGAAAGAATCAACACTACCTGGTGGTAATTTTCTGAACCATGTCTTGGCACAGTCTGTCAGGGTTGAGGGGAACATCCTGCACATGGCAATCCTGGTTGCACTCTGAACTTCCATCTGGTGGACGAAGCTTTCTAGGTGGCTGACGGGATCCTCGGTTCCAGAGTACTTTTCTGAAGGCATCCTGAATTTGGGGGGCAGCCCTGCCTCTCTCACTCTTTTGGAGAATGGTGCATTCATCTCGCCCAGGGGGTTCTTCTGACTTCCTTGATGTTTTCCCTTTTTCAACCGCTTCAATTCCTTCGCCATCCTTGTCATCTGATCTGTTAGGATTATGCTCAATAGCAAGAGTGTAATATTGTATTTAACAATCTGTTTCATATTAATAAAGTGATTTCTGGTTTAAACAAATATTATAGCATTTATAGTTGAATATTATAATTGTTAAAGTAAATAATCATAAGGTCTAAAGACTATGAGAAAAGAAGAATTGTTCATACATCTGGATATGTATGTGGTAGACACAATTCTTTAGTTAGTCTTGAATATTGTTCACAACTTAAGTTAAAGGTTGGGCACCTTTATCTTGTTAAAGTTGTAGAATTCTTTTGCTAGCATTTGAGTGGGATCAAATGAGATATGATGAGTCTAAAATCATCGGAGTGTCTTCGAGCAAAAGAGTCTAGTGCACTGGGTGCATTGAACTGGATCAAAATGAAATACTTTATCTATAACCGTCAGTAGATAAAAGTAATTTCATTATCAGGACAATCGGAGAGTCTATCTTAATCCTGAGATAAATGATGGACTTATGGTTGCAAGTGATATCATTTGAGTTATCAATGAGTACGATTATATCGCATAGTCTATCCTCGATAATTTGGTGATATTCATTTGTTAATCGATAGAGGACTTCATTTATAGATATGGACATCGTGGCTCCATTTATCAAATGAGAGTATAATATCATCATATGGATGTTTTGAGGTAATTGGATATTAAATCTCAACGTTGAGTTTTCGATAGTGTCTATTGAAAACATGGCTTCTGGACAAGTCAAAATATCCAAGTTCAAAACGTGGTCATATGAGTAAATATGGTAACTTGGAGAGTTATAGGCGGTCTATGAACTCTTGGCGATTACTGATATTATTCACGAGGATACACTATCTCCAATATGATTGTCTAGGGTATGAATGAGGAAACATCTTCCTTTTCTGTCTTTATTTAAGAGTTCAATTTTAGCTCTTTAGTGGAATGAGTTAAAATTAATGGATCGGACCTAAGTGAATCATTTGTTGATTGTGATTAGGTTATGTCTATTGAAGCTTAAATTTAGATAGCCCGCCAAGATCCCCAATCCACACGGACTTGCATGGATCACTTGATATATTCTACCGGACCAATTTAGGGTCCATCTAGAATTGCATTTAATATATTAAGAATATAATTTGCACATTATTTATGTAATGGGCTGCTCAATTATATTTATATATTAATGGATGACATGTGGGCTTGTTTCTTTTAGTAAGAATGAGTCTAGTTCACATGTGGGCTTTTTATTTAAAGTCCAAAGGATTAAATGAAATGAGAAAATAATATTTGGCCCAATAATATATATGGGGCGGCAAGGAGGTTATTTAACCTTAAATATTATTTTGTTTTCATTGTTTAATTAAATGAGAATTAATTAATTTATTAATTAATTATTTAATTTAGAAACAAATCTTTTCTCATTAGGAAATATGATTCCTAAAGGTATACTATTGGTAGTAGTATAATTAAATAGAAAGACTTGTTTGACAAGGAAATAAATAAATAATTTTATTTATTTAATCAAATAGGAAGTCTTTTTATTTTAGTCAAATAAGAGAATAAAAGATTTATGAGTTTGATTAGGGTTTGGAAGTCTTAAACAAAATAGGAATTATGGTGCAAATCATACTCCTTTTTGTAGGAGGATTTGCGGCAACCCTAGTTAATTTTGGGGAAAGAATTCGGTCACCGTAGGGTAAAAAGAAGAAGAAATTTGGCCACCTATATAAGGTCTCTTATAGAATTCAGCCACCCCCTAAGGCTTGAGTGCAGAATTTATTTCTTCTTCTTCTTCTTAACTCATAGAAAGAGATTTTTTATTCTACTAAGGCAAATAGGAAACATAGATTATTCTTTGATGGTGTACTATTTACTTAATCATTGATAAGTTTGTGTATACAACATCGATCAAGGTTCACGCGAGTTTCGATCATTAGATTGAGAACTCAAAAGTGACCGGAATAATCTTAGGTTTCTTTTGATTGTTTTTGTGACTAACGAACAAGAGAAAAGTTTGTTTAATCCAATCACAGGTTTGCAATTCAAAGAAAGGGAGACCACGCTCCTAGGTGATCCACGTTCGTGCTAGGATTGAAGATCTTGCGGATTACCATCGACGTAAGTCAATCGGATCACGCGACAAGAGGTATTAATCTTTTGTTATATATATTATATATTTTTAATTGATTAAAAGGGTTTAAGGTTCATAAAAGGAAAAAATTTTAAAAGCTACTCAAACTAATTGTTTTTAGTCTCGCTTCCGCTGCGGGTATATTTTTTCCCTACATGATCCTCCAGGCACTGAGACTTTTTGGTTCCAGATCGGGCTACTGAAACTTCTCCATCTGACGAATCTGAATCAATGATTACCTCCTTTCGCTTAACCCTCTGATGTCTCTCTTTGGAGTTCCTTCGAGATTTGGCACTTCCCTCCGAGTCGGGATGTGGATCTCTCCTTTGCCCTCGGTTTCGGTGGGGATTGAACCTTCCTGGGAGGAACCTCTATTGCGGACTTCACTAGTCTGGGTCTGAGATCCGCCTGTCGGACTAGGAGAGGTGGGCCCAATTGGTCGAAAACTGGTGCCCTGACACTTGGGCCAGCATCTCCCGGGATCCCAGCTGCTTCAAAGGGGATCCCCTGGGCTATCATCCGGAGTTAGATTACTTCTACATAGGCTGCGGCGTGCTGTTCTAAAACATCTCGATTGACTTCCTGCCTAGCGGGGTCTTGAGGGACAAGGCCTGCAGCTGGTGGGGGCACTGGTGGAGGGTTCTCATTCCTGGTGCCCTTACCCCGCCTCTGAGCTCTTTCGGTGGAAGCAAGGGACCTGAGTCCTGATGGCTCGGGATGACCCTGAGAGGATCGGAGTCTCATTCTAAATGTTTCTGGATGGAAGAAGACTGTTTTGAATGATGGTTGGGATAATATTTTGTTCCCACAGATGGTGCCAAAGGTGTTACCTGAAAATCGTTATTGGGATGGAATTCCAAATAACAACTTTAAAGGGACCAAGATCGAGATTGACCCTGGTCGGAGGGGTATCACGTAGTTTGATACCGACTAAGTCCCTATCAATGCAAGTACAATATAGAGTATAAGAAATCACTCAAAAATAAGTTTTATTTGATCGTCCTTTTGCATTACAATATGCGAACTATTTCTTATTCGGGTTACAATGGTGTATGAAGATCCTACAAAGATAACGGAGATGGAGATGGTGGCGAAACTGTGCCTGTTGATAAGTAGAGTGTAGGATTTTTTCGAGAAGATCTTCCCCCCCCTTCCGATGAATAAGTAGTTGTATATATAGGTCCTGTTGCTTGCCATGCACTCCTATAATTTCGGGCTAGGGTTTGGCAGCTGCAGGATCCTCTTCCTTTTAGGAGGTAATCTCGGAGCTTTTACTTGCAGAATCCAGTCTTCCCTTCCTAGGAGGAGTCAATCTCTCACCTTCCTAATTGGATTCTTACTGTGCTGACCTGCTCAAGATAGGACTCTCTGGTAGGATACCTCCTTTGTACGGCGACGTTTTACTGGATCTTTTGTGGAGCTTTTAGTTCCTGGTGTAAGAATCTTGTTTCCTAGTGCCCTTCTGTTTAGCGGGCTGTTTACGTCCAGTAGACGTCCTACTGATGGAGTAGGGGAACGTGTAGCTGATATTGTAGCGGGATGCTTAGTAGAACTCCGCGCCGGGGTGCTGCGAAGTTCATACGATAGTGGGATGCTAAGGAGGACCCCGCATTGGGGCGTTGCGGGGTTCCTAGGAAGCCCGGTCATTGGATCACAAGGTGAGTTTTAGTGAGTAGTCCGGCTTCGCGGCCATACTTCTGAGTTAAGATGCTGGCGAGGTCCTAAAAAACTGGAGGAAGACTGGGTTTGACCCCGTTGGAGGGGATGTGCACTCGGATCAGTCGGGGTCGACCTGTCAGGGTAACTAGAGGGTGTTCGTTTCTCCTGTATCCTTCTTGTGTTGAGGTGGAAAATTCTTCTTTGGTCCTTCGCCAATTTTGGCGGTTAACAGATTTTAATCATTTTTTACCAATTTTCGAGATTAGTCAATGTTACCAAATTAACCCCAACTAGTAAAAAACTAAAATCAAGTGAAACAATGCGGAAAGTAATTGACACTTGATTTTTACGTAGAAACCCACACGAAGGAAAACCATGGGCTGTTATGTGTGCCACACAAGAACCTCAATCCACTAATTGTAATGGTGATTACAACCTAGGTTGACCAAATCAAACCCTATACAGTTACTAATCCACCACTACTACCCGTGGGCCTTCAAAAGTGAATCTAGTCCATTGCTTGCAAACTTCCAAAAGGCAAATGTAAGACTTGTCTTTCAAAGAGAAAATATAAACACAACCTAAGGTGAATATATGCAATATTCAAGATGCTAAAATGTAAGGTTAGACATTTAAGCTTATCAAGGCATGGATGAATATATTAGAGACATTCCTAGATATCATGTGGCTATATGACATTCATACAACCTAGCTATATGTGCAAATCAAACCCTATAGGCAATAGCTATCACAAACAACTCACAAAACACAATAAATGCTATCTTGAAACTAGTCAAGTCATAAAGATGCAATCTTGAGACTAGTCAAGTAATAAAAAAGCTATCTTATAGAGAAAGAACATGTGAAGTGATGCTAATGATGTTATAACTACAAGTCATGTGAGAAAAGATGAACACCCTATGAAAATCAAACTAGAACATGCTAGATGATGTATAAAACATGAAAATATGATAGGTGTTTGTGTTTTGAGTAATAAAAATCAAGTCTTGATACCTTTGCTTTGAAGATATTCAATAGCTCTCAAAAGTTGTAATTTTTGCTCTAAAAAACGACCAAAGGCCATTAGGACATATATATATATATATATAAGATCCAAGCAAAGTGGTGTTGTTTTGGAAAAAACGCTCCAACTTCTTGTCATTTGCGCTGGAGGTGCGCTGGTTGAGTAGCGCACACCACTAGCGCACACCCTTTGATTTGCAAGGGTGCTGGATGAGCTGTGCAGACGATGGGCGCATGACCAGCGACACACCTCTAGAGATGTTGCGCTGGTGAGGCTTGCGCATGACGAGGGGCGCACCAACATCAGAGAACCTCTACCCATGATGTGCTGGTCATATGCTTTAGTCCAGCGCATGAGGAGCAGCGCACTACGCTGGTATTGTGTGGGTAAGGGGACCAGCGCACAGGCACACATCAAGCATAAAAAAATGTGCAAGTGTGAAATGTGTAAAATAAACATACAAGAAGCAATTATCACACATGCATGCTAGAGTGTGTGTGTGTGTGCAACTATATCTCTTCAATTGAGAGTCAAGATCAAGCAAGCTACCTTCCTTAAAGCTATTGATGTCCATAATGAGGTCCTTAAGCATTTGAGTGGAAATTCTTCAATCCTAAGCTACCCTTACAAGATTGAACCCTATTGTGATTTTGTCTATTAAATAAGCCAATCAAAAAGTGAGGCACTTACAATCTCCCCCTTTGACTATTTCATGACAAAATCAACACTCACATAGCAACCTCATAAAAACAAAAAATTTTGGTCAACAAAATTTTCTACCTTACAAATAAAGCCTTATTCTAAGTCTTGAGCATCTTCAAGTTAACTCAAGGCTTGTAGAAAATTCCAACCTACACATAATCAACAAGAAAGATACCTTTCAAGAGCAAGAGTGTGAGAGGTGCTTGTAACAAGAGTAATTGCCAAAAAATAGATACAATCAAATAATGTAATCATGCAATGCAACTCCCCCTAAATGCAATGCCCAAGAAAAAAGCAAATTCTCCCCCAACCTTACTCCCCCCTTTTGTCATGAGATAGGCAAAGGGAGTCTCCCCTAATAAGTAAGCATTACTAAGGAGAGCTCATAGCATAAACACATATGCATAATCATATAAGCAATTTTATGCAACTCAATTAAGTAAGAGAGATTCAAGGATTTTTTTTTTAAGAAAAATGTGTGACAATGATGCTTTGCATGCAAGATATGTTGCATTCAAGTTCAAAAGCAATGGTATTTGGCAAAGCAAACAACAAAAGTTTCCAAAGGAATTCAAACCAATTTCACCCTTTGTCATGGAAAAGCAAGGATATAGAGTTTAAGCATTTCAAATTTTAAAAAGCAACTATATCCAACTTAATATGCAAAACAAGACATGTGCAACTTTGCACCTTATTTGGTTTTTCCGAGTGAGATACTAGTATGATAGTAGCCTTGTTTTACAAATAAAGAAAGAGAGACTTCGGATTTTAAGATCATTATTAATGTGAGTCTCAATATTTGCTTTTGCATACACAATTTCATTCAAGATAAAGCAATCAAGTATCATACTTTTCACTTTTAAGCATGTCAACAAAAAGAATCATCATGTCATGGGAATCAATTAAAGGTCATTCAAAAAGTACTCACAAAGTACATCTCCTATTCCAAAAATGCATGTTTGATAACAAATATGACATGGATTGCAAGCAAGGTAGTTGAGCACACTTATTTAAGAAAAATATATATAAGCATGTACAACCAATCATCTCAAGCAATTAAGTAAGAGGTATAAAATATATTAATGTAGCACAATGCATGATCGTGAAACTTTGCTCTCTATGCTTGAGCTCCTCATATGGGGTCAAGACACACTATTTCAACCCAAGTGACAAATCCCAATAGACTTGCTAAGGTTCCTAAATCTAAGAGTGTCTAAGGGTTTTGTAAACAAATCCGCTAATTGGTCATTTGTTCCCACATGTTCCAATGCAATGGTTTTGGTCTTAACTAGCTCTATAATGAAATGGTGTCTAATGTCAATGTGCTTTGTCCTAGAATGTTGGACGAGATTTTTAGAAACATTAATGGCATTCATGTTATCACAAAATAAAGTAAGAGTACCTTGCTCTAAGCCATAATCGGCTAGCATTTGTTTCATCCACATCAATTGAGTGCAAGTACTACCGGTGACAATGTATTCCACCTCAGCCGTGGATAGGGAAATTGAGTTTTGTTTCTTGCAAAACCAAGAAACCAAATTGTTTCTAAGGCAAAAGCAACCGCCCGTTGTGCTATTCCTATCATCACAATTTCCTGCCCAATCGACATCACTATATCCAACAAGACTTGGATTAGTGTCAAATGAGTACCAAATCCCATAGTTTGAGGTACCATTCATAAACCGAATGATCCTCTTAACCGTAACAAGGTGAGATTCCTTAGGATTAGCTTGGTACCTAGCACACACACCCACACTATATGTTATATCGGGCCTAATTACGGTCAAGTAAAGCAAACTTCCTATCATGCCACGATATAGACTTTGCTCCACATCCTTTCCACTAGCATCTTTGCTTAGTTTCAAGGTGGTGCTCATGGGTGTGTCACATGGTTTGGCATTCTCAAGGCCAAACTTCTTCACTAGGCTCTTGGCATATTTAGCTTGGGATATGATGATCTCATCATGCATTTACTTAATTTGCAAGCCTAGGAAGTAATTTAGTTCACCAATCATGCTTATCTCAAACTCATGAGACATGACATCAATAAATTGTTGAACTTTCAAGTTGTTAGTGGAACCAAAAACAATGTCATCAACATAAATTTGAGCTATGAATAGCTCATCTTTAGTGCACTTGATGAACAAAGTCTTGTCAACACTATCTCTAGAGTAGCCATTGTCAACAAGATAGAGAGTGAGGCGCTCATACCAAGCCCTTGATGCTTGTTTCAACCCATATAAAGCCTTCTTAAGGCGATAGACATGAGAGGGGTGGTGTGGGTTGTTCAATAAACACTTCCTCATACAAGAAGCTATTGAGGAAGGCACTCTTGACATCCATTTGGTATAATTTGAACTTGTACACACAAGAAATGGACAAGAGAAGCCTAATGGACTCTAAACGGGCAACAGGAGCAAATGTCTCCTCAAAGTCGATACCCTCAATTTGAGAGTACCCTTGTGCAACAAGCCTTGCCTTGTTATGCATAATGTTGCTATCCTCATCGGATTTGTTCATAAACACCCATTTAGTGCCTATGACATTGGTGTTTTTAGGTCTAGGAACAAGAGTCCAAACCTCATTTCTCTCAAATTGGTTTAGCTCTGTATGGATTCCCATTATTGATTGGCTTATTTCGTAGACAAACCACATGTTGGGGTTGTTTTGTAGGTGGTTAAGGATCAAGCTCAAATGCCCTTTTCAAGACCTCAAGGTGACAAGCACTCCAAAGGTATATCTTTAGTGCTTATTTTCCATTGAAGAGATTTAGTAGCACACGCTCACTTAGCATATTCTTGTATGTGTGCATTCTCTTCAGTTGTCACTTTCACACATGCACTTTTATGAATTATATCTTGTTATGTGTTTGTGTCTTGTAATTCATTTCCCATAGATGTTTAGAAACGTCCGTGCTTGCATATAAGTGTGCTTGGTTTTACACGAAGACCGCTCTTAGTGATTGCCTTGGCTTTCTTCTTGGATTCACCACTTTTGGTGAAATAGCGGTTAGATCGGCGGCCCTAGCCGCCGAATGAAACTGCCGTTTTGGACCAAAGGTCTCTGGTCTGATTCTGCGGTTGTGATCGGTGGCCATGACCGCCGATCTGAAACCACCGATCATACTTGATGCATTTATTGTTCTCGGGTTTGGTTCTGCGGTTAATTCGACGGTTTCGAAACTGTCGAATCTCCCTTGTTTCTCTCTGGATGAATTCGACGGTCATAATCGGTGGCCTGGCCGCCGAATGAAACCACCGATTGTGCGGTTCAGGGGCAAACTTATCTTTTCATGTGCCCTGTTCTTGATGCCTATAAATAGACCATCTTCTCTGTCTCTAAACTGAGTTCCTTGACTCTTAAGAACCCTAAACTTAAAAGAGAGACACTTGAGAGAAATTCCATCAAGAACTCACCTTTAAACACTCAAAGCATTCATTTTGATTCATCGAGTTCATCTAGGATCATCCATGGTTAGTTTTGCATCATCACAACTTGCTTGGTAAGATTTTGACTAACTTCATCTAATTTTAGTTTCTTTCTTGTCAAGCCATCTCTTTATTTCCTCGTATGCTTTATGTTCACATGCTAGATACAAGATAGAGATTGTTTGTGATGAATATGATTGAGTGTTGTATTGTGATAGCTATCTAGGTTTTGCTTAATCTTGATTAGCTAAGCTTTATGATATGTCAATTAGCTTTTGATATCTAGGATTGATTTCATTGATATATCATCATCCTAGATAAGCATATAGGGTTGCCTTGCTCTTATTGCATTTTGAGTATTCATATATTCACATAGGCTTGTTATCTCTTCTTTGAGAAGTAAGACTTGTGTAGCTTCCGTGATTAGGCTGCGTAAAGCGCAAGCAATTGGACTGGGTTCACTCATATCAGGATTAGGTAGGTGTGTGATTACTTCCGGGATTAGGTTGTAATCTTTCTCACATTTAATGGATTCGAGGTTCGAGTGTGGCTCACTTAATAGCCCGTGGTTTTTCCCATGAGGGTTTCCACGTAAATATCAAATGTCATTTAACTTTTCCGCACTTTATTACACTTGCTATATCTGTATTGACTATTAGGGGTATTGTCATAATCTTGTATATTAACGAAAATTGGGTAAAATCGGATAAAATCTATTCACCCCCCCTCTAGATTAATATTGAACACACCGTAATTTGTTTCAATTGGTATCATAACAGGTTCCTAGATACTTAAGTGATCCTTGATCATTTTGGTGTGTTTTGCATTTGTGTGATTTTTTTCTTTCATACATTTTGCATACATTTCATTTCATTCATTATACACAATGAGTGGAAACGGTGGCAACAATGAGGGAGCTTCTAGCACGCGTCCTCCTTTTCTCACCGGCTTGAATTATTCCTCATGGAAAGGGAAGATGGAATCCTACATATGCCAAATTCATGATCGTGCTTGGATGGCGGTTGAAGATGGATATGATCTTCCCATGATGACTCCCACGGGTGGAGGAGAAGAAGTTTTGAAGCCCAAGGCACAATGGAGCGCACAAGAGTTTGAGGCTTCAAAATGGAATAGGAAGGCAATGCATGCCATCCTATGTGCAAAGGATGATAATCAATACAAGTTGATTCAAAACACTAGGATTGCTAAGGAGGCATGGACAATCCTAGAAGTTGCACATGAGGGAACTGAAGTAGTGAAGGACTCCAAGCTCCAAGTTCTCCAAACTCAATTTGAGATGCTCAAGATGGAGGAGAATGAGTGCTTCAATGACTTTGAGATCAAGTTGATGGACATAGTCAATCAAAGTCATCAACTTGGTGATCCTTATTCGGATAGGAGGATTAAACAAAAGATTATGAGATCCCTACCCAATAGGTTTAAGTCTAAGGTGATGGCTTTAGAAGAAAATAGTGAATATAAGGATATGAAGCCGAGTGAGGTCATTGGAAGACTTCTTGCCTACGAGTCTAGGAAGGCTCCTAGCTCCACTCCTCCTAAAAAGCAAAAGAGAATAGCTTTGAAAGCATCTAAGGATGAAAAAGAGGTGAAAAATGACTCGGATAAAGACATGGCCTTATTTGTGAAAAGATTCAATAAGGTTATGAAGTTTGGGAAGAAGGGATTTGGTTTGAGAGGCCAAGACTTGAAGAAAAAGGGTCTTTTCAAGAAGTTTGAACCAAGGCAAGAGAAGATCGAAAGGAAAGGGGTTCGTTGCTTTGAGTGTGGCGGGATAGGTCACTTTGCTCCCGAATGTACAAATCACAAGGAAAAGAAGAAGGGAAAAGTGATGGTCGCCACTTGGAATGGAAGTAGTGATGACTCAAATGAAGAAGATGAGTCTTCAGATGATGAAGATATCATGGCTAACTTCCTAGCTTTTGCTTCCTCTCACAAGAGCAAAAGTGGTAGTGAAAAAGAGGAAGAGAGTCAAAGGGAAAGTGACTCTAGTGAAGATGACTCCGACTCTAACTCCATAAATGGATATGTGGAGAAAGAGGTGTTAGTTGAATACCTCAAGGAGTTTAGAGGCTTAGAGATGAAAACCACTAAGAAGATCAAGATGTTGAGAGGAGAAAATCTTGAGCTTTCATCTCATAATGACCACTTAAGTGAAGAAGTGGAGAGACTTAAGAAGAGAGAAGATAACCTAAGAGAGGAGTTAGCTTTATCTAAGAGGAATGAAGAAGGGTTGAAGAGGGAGCTTGATGAAGCTAAGAAATCTATGACAAGGATGTCATTTAGCATTGAAAAATTAGATCACATTCTAGGTGTTGGAAAGAGTCCATGTGACAAGAGAGATCTAGGATTTGAAGATGGTAAGGAGACCTCTCCCTCTAAGAAGATCGTGTTTGTGAAGGGCTTGAACAATAAGGAAGTTTCACCGGTGCACACTCCTAGGAAAAAGCTAGATCTAGGACAATGTTCTAAGAATGCACAAGTGAATGTGGTGTCAAGAAGGCAACCTCAAGCCAACATTCCTCATCATTTAGCTCAAAAAGGGAAGAAGCCAATCATGCAAGTTCAACATTGAAAGCAAGAAAGACAAATTCAACAAAGAAGAAGGATTGAACCTTCTCAACCACAAAGACAAGGGAAGGCTCCCATGCAAGCACAAGGACAAGTATGACTCCTTATTTCATTCCTATTTGTCATTTTTGTGGTTTTGATGGTCACATTAGACCAAGGTGCTTTCGTTATATTAAAATGTGCAAAACTAGAAGCATGATTGAAAAGAGAAAGAATAGAGCCATGATGCATGTTCCTAGGAATGATAAGATTAATTTGCATGATCCTAGGATATCTAGAGCCCATGTACCAAAGACCATTAAGAAAGAAAATGTTGTTCTTAAATAGGTTAGAAAGAATGAAAATGTTTGCCATGTTGCTCAAATTGCCTTAAAGGATAATTCTTCTAACATGTGGTACTTGGATAGTGGGTGCTCTAGGCACATGACAGGAAACAAGAGTTTCTTCGAGACTCTTGTTATGGAGGAAGGAGGATGTGTCACCTTTGGTGATGGATCCAAAAAGAGAGTCATAGGGAAAGGAACCATTTCCATTCCCGGATTACCCTCCTTATCTAATGCTTTATTTGTTGATGGCTTGAAAGCCAATTTGATTAGCATTTCTCATCTAAGTGATGAAGGATATTCTGTCTTGTTTAGCAAAGATAATTGCTCTATCCTAAAGCCCGATAGACAAACCTTGTTGAAAGGTATGAGATCTAGCGACAATTGCTATTGTCTTGAAGCTAGAATAGTCTCAAACAATGTGTCCAAGGATGAGCAAATTGAGTTGTGGCATGAAAGACTTGGCCATATGAACTTTCAGGATCTAAGAACCCTTGGAAAGTTTGAATATGTGCGTGGCCTCCCTAAGCTTGGGAAGAAAGCCAACGGTATTTGTGGACCTTGTCAACAAGGAAAACAAACTAAAAGCATGCACAAAAAGGGCAAGTATCTCTCCTCCAAGGAGCCTCTAGAGCTTCTCCACATGGATCTTATGGGTCCTATGCAAACCGAGAGCTTGGGTGGAAAGAGATACATTTTTGTTTGTATAGATGATTTCTCTAGGTTCACATGGACATATTTTCTTAGAGAAAAATCCGAAACTTTTGATAAGTTTAAAATGCTTTGTACTAAACTTCAAAATGAAATGAATTCTAACATTAAAAGCATAAAACGTATTAGAAGTGATCATGGGAGGGAATTTGAGAATGCTTTTTTTGAAACCTATTGTGATAGTATAGGTATCTCCCATGAGTTTTCGGCTCCACCTCAACAAAATGGAGTTGTTGAGAGGAAAAATAGGGTCCTTCAAGAGATGACCCGTGTGATGTTGCTTAGCAACAATGTGCTTAGGAATCTATGGGCCGAAGTCGTCAACACGGCTTGCTATATAGGAAATAGAGTTTTCCTAAGACCTGGAACTAGGAATATCTCCTATGAGTTATGGAAAGGTAAAAGGCCAAATGTTAGCTACTTCCACACATTTGGAAGCAAATGTTACATTTTAAATGACCGAGATCAACTTGGCAAATTTGATGCCAAGAGTGATGAGGGTATCTTTATTGGCTATGCCTTAAATAGTAGAGCATAAAGAGTTTT
The DNA here is from genome assembly GCA_954870605.1 of Acer campestre. Classification (NCBI taxonomy): domain Eukaryota; kingdom Viridiplantae; phylum Streptophyta; class Magnoliopsida; order Sapindales; family Sapindaceae; genus Acer; species Acer campestre. The sequence continues at coordinate 1,553,180 of OX940806.1, read as the reverse complement.
TAATTTGAAGACTCAAAGCGTTATGGAATCATCTAATGTTGTATTTGATGTTGAAAGGCTCAAAATTATTGACCATGATGAGGAGATTACTAGAGTTGATGACTCTCCCTTGGAGAAGGTTGTGGTGACTCCAAATGTTGAGAAACCTAACCTAGATAAAGAGGTCACTCAACCTCTTGATAGAGTTCCCCTCTTGGACTCTAATGAACCCGCTCCATGGGTTAGGAGACTCCATAACAAAGATGATATTGGAGATGTGAATGAGGGTGTTAGGAATAGAAGGCAAATAGCTAATCTTATTAGCTTCACATGCTACACCTCTCAAATAGAACCCAAAAAGATTGATGAAGCTTTAAATGATGAGTTTTGGGTTCTTGCCATGCAAGAAGAGCTAAACCAATTCAAAATGAATGAGGTTTGGACTCTATTTCCTAGGCCTAAGACCACTAATGTCATAGGCACAAAATGGATATATAGGAACAAATCCGATGAGGATGGCAACATAGTGTGTAACAAGGTAAGACTTGTTGCACAAGGGTACTTTCAAATTGAGGGTATCGACTTTGAGGAGACATTTGCTCCCGTTGCCCGCTTAGAGTCCATTAGGCTTCTCTTGTCCATCTCTTGTGTGCATAAGTTCAAATTGCACCAAATGGACGTAAAGAGTGCCTTCCTCAATGGCTTCTTGCAAGAGGAAGTGTTTGTTGAGCAACCCAAGGGGTTTGTGGATGCACACCACCCCAACCATGTCTATCGCCTCAAGAAGGCTCTTTATGGGTTGAAACAAGCACCAAGGGCTTGGTATGAGAGCCTCACTCAATTCCTTGTCAACAATGACTACATAAGAGGTAGTGTTGACAAGACACTATTCATCAAGAAAGACAATGATGAGCTTTTTATAGCTCAAATATATGTTGATGATATAGTGTTTGGCTCCACCAACAACACCAAGGTTCAACAATTTGTTGATGTTATGTCTCATGAATTTGAGACGAGTCTTGTTGGTGAGCTTAGTTACTTCCTAGGTTTGCAAATTAGGCAATTAAATGATGAGTAAGTTGTAACCTTTTTCCTCATTTCCAAAATTAGTAATCCCTGTAGCTTCAAGATTTAATTGCGTATAGACAATATGTACGACTTTCAAAAGATATGAATTATCCCCAATATTGTCTTTATATTGGTACTTTAGGTTCAAATAGTAAGCTAAAAGAATAAAAAAAAAAACATTAATTTTAGTATAAATAATTAATAACTTTCAATATAGATTATTTGAACAATAATTTAAGTGTTTAAGATTAATTTTTTTCAAAAAAAAAATAATAATTTGCAAAATATCCATGGATTTCGGGATGAAATTCACAATATTTCGAGAATATCGGGATATTTTGGGAATATCGGGAGATTTTTATGGATATTTCGAAATCGATCGGATATTTGCTAGACATTGGATATTACCCTTGTTCCGATATCAGTCTATATATCGGTGGATATATTGATTTTAAGTTTCTTGCCTAAAATGAAAGAGGCATATATATAAGGTGTCAAGATGAAGTGACATCGTTCTGATTATTGTTTTCAAAAAATATGCCTTGACTGCTGTTCACCCACTCTACGTAGGGCGGGTGTACTATGGTTCACCTGGAAAAATGAGGAATATGTTCTTCATGGCCGATGTTCACAAGGGCGAGATTGGGGGCTCTCGGGTCTGGTGAGCCACTATTCACCCGCTTTACGTATGGCGGTTGAACAGCAATGGAAAAAGTCCATCAAGTGCCCCGCTATACGTAGGGCGAATGTACAGCGGGTAAGAGCAATTTGGCTCAAACCCTTTGGTAGGTGCTGTACGTAGAGCAACCTAAGGGCGGGTGTATAACGTCCATACCAAGATTATGCATCCTAAGCCTAATCATGACATGACATTTAACACACAAGATGCAATCATATAAACATGCATGAAGAGATATTAAAAACATGAATACACACATATAAAAACACACAATATACACAAAGTATGGATATGCATGGAATGTGTGTATGTGTAACTATATCTTTTCAAAGCAAGTAAGCACTTAGAAATTTTCCTTTGGTGCTTTTTCTCTTAAGGTCTTGAGAGGGCCTTGATTATGCAAAGCACAAACCATCAAAAGCCTAAGCTACCCTTACATCAAACCCCACATGTGGTTTGTCACCGAAATAAACCAATCAAACTTGAGGAACTTACAATTTTCTCCGTTTTTCTTACCATAATTTTTATTTTTATGCCCATTGCGTAATGCATTTTCAAAAAAAGAAATGAAAATAAAGAAAAAAGAAATGAAAAAAGAAAGATTATTATCATGTGTGTATATATATAGTAGTGTTATCAAGTAAGGTATACTTTATTTTAATTTTGGTAAGGACTTTCATGAAATCATATCTATTTTTATAAATTTTGATCTAAATCTTTGCATGGATGATAAGTTTATTGAAATCTATCTATGAATAAAATTTGAGAATTTTGCAAGTACTATTTTTTTTTTTAATTTTCCTATATTTATCTTATTTTTCCGATGCCTTTTTTATTTATTTATGTTTTATTTGACTCGATGGTTAGAATGAAATTACATATATTTTTATACTGAAAAGTATACATATACAAGTAAACCTTTGAAAAGTGAGTAGGGCATAATATAAAGTTTTCACCTGAAACATGCATACTTATGAATATAGGGGTAAGACGATTTGAATTTGGAACATTTTCAGACTGAATTAATGCTTTTAACCATGAAGCTACATTAATCGATGGTATGAATATATCAGGTTTTATTGCTAGCTAGTACTCTTCGCGAATTTTTCTCTTAGAAAAATAATAAATATGAAGTGATCCAATAATAAGCCATTCATACCATATTGATCGATACATTTCACATATCAAAATACAACCCCCATTTATGATGCTTATGTTCGAATTTCGAGTAAACTCGTGTATTTTATGGCTCGATTTAGATTGTGCGGGTAACTTAGTGAAACATGGTTGATTGATGAAGAAACTTGTAGATTTTGGGCTAACAGCGAAGAAAGGATAGCTTAAGTGCAAAAAGGTCAAATTTCGGAGAAAAAAGAATTCAGCGGTTGAATTCTATAGTCGTGGCTGTCGAACAAAATCGTTGTTCAACTCCAGAAGGTCCCCAAATCTATACAACGATCAGCAATTCAGCTGTCATGGTTGCTGAAAAAATTGCCTTTCTTCTTTAAAAACTTCCAAGTTCATTATGCGATCATCGATTTGAGAGCCCTAGCTGCTGAATTCAACCGTCATTTTAAGTCACGTCAAAAAATCGAGTTTTAACCCTATTTTTTGAGATTTCCCTATAAATATCACCTTATTTTATATTCTTAGAAACCCCAATCACTCTCTTAACTTCCATTAACCAAATCTCCATTTCTAACCTCCAACCTCCACCAAAATCACCAAAGACTTCACCTTTTCACCACACCTCATGTAAAAACCACCAAATACATTAACTTTCCCATCATTTATACCCATACCCACCACATCTAGAGGAATTTATTGAGGGAGAAGGAGGATTCACCAAGGCAAAAGGATCTTAAGCATAAAGCATCAAGAAGACTCTTTTAAGGCATTAATAGGTCTACTCCCTAACACTCACTTTTTTTTTTTTTTTTTTTTTTTATTTCCACTAGTATGTGTAACTAAACCCTCACATTGAGGAATTGATGAGACAACTTTATTAAAAATCCTATGTAATTAACTAGTCATATTTTATAATCCATCCTCTCTTGGTACATCCCATGTTTATTAGATTTGAAATTGACATTTTACTTTACTACGTTAATATTTGTGTTCAATTTAGTTTTGTTTGTAGAGTGGTTCACATACGTTGGTTGTGGTTTAGAGCTTGAAGGGTTTTCAACTCACTCTTTACTTTACTTCGTTAATTTGTGTTCAATTTAGTTTTGTTTGTAGAGTGGTTCACATATGTTGGTTGTGGTTTAGAGTTTTAAGGGTTTTTAACTCACACTCCAACCTTTAGCATTTATGAATTGGAATGTAAGTCTATAATGTTTTATATAATTCGAGATTTTAAAATTGTTAATGAGAATCTTGTTTAGATTAATACTAATAATGAGGCTTACTTGAGTACGAACTTGAATTTATATTCTTACCAAGACTCATAGTAGGGTTTACTTGAATTAAGGTTTGAAATTAGACTTTTAAGGATTTAAATCAATTTTAGAAAAAACCTTGAGTTGGATTGAAGCACTTAACCGGACTACTTTAATGAATTAGGAAATATTTTAGTTGTCGAATCAATTCCCCTATGTCCATCATCATATATTCACACATACCACCTTGATTTCTCGCTCTTTAATTATTGCTTTAGTTTAATTTAGTTTAGTTTTAAAATCATTTTCAAACAAATACCAAAACCAAACATGAATTTTATTTTCCTTGCATATAGTTTAATTTAGTGTAAAAATAGTAGATTTAGCCAAATACCCTTCCTTTCACTACAGAACGAATCCACTTACAATCATATGTTTCATACAATTTGTGCGTAAGCGAGTGAAATTTTGTTACTTGAAAAGTCCAATTACATATCAATAAAAACATAAGTTGAACAATATTCTTCAACCCAAAAAGGAAAAAAAAAATGCAAACGTTTCTATTGTAAAATTAATGTCTTGTTTATTCTTTATCTTGGGAAAAAAATTGATGTCATACAATATGTGCATAAGCGAGTGGAGTTTTGTTACTTGAAAAGTCCAATTACATATCAATAAAAACATAAGTTCGAACTATATTCTTCAACCCAAAAAATAAAAAAAATGCAAACGTTTCTGTTGTAAAATTAATGTCTTGTTTATTCTTTGTCTTGGGAAAAAAAAATGATGTCTGAGTGTGTGTGTATATATATCACCTACAAATTTCCTGATATAAAATTATATATAAACTCACTTTTCATCCTTTGGATCAAAATCCAATGGTTGTTGTATAAGTGGTGGGTTAGGAGAGAGAATACACAACAACTCTTGGATTTTGATCCAAATAATGAAAAATGAGTTTGTATATAATTTATTAGTTTTTAGGTATCTCTTTGTAATAGTGAGAATGTTATCAATGTTGACAATAGCTTCTTTTTTGTGATTTTTTGTGAGAGTGGTTTTGTCACGAAATAGCCAAATGGCAAGATTGTAAGTCTCACCATTTTTTAATTGGCTTATTTATGTGACAAACCTCAATGAGATCTCTTATAATAGTAGCTTAGGTTCTTCGTGTGGCCATCAAGATCGTGATCGTGATTGGAAAGCTTCCTAGCATCCCAAGTGCTTCTAGAACAAGAGCTTTAAGGTATAAACTACTTAACTTGTTCTCGTGAAATGATTAGGTATACAAACTCACAATTCATTCATTTGTGTCATTTTTAGTGTGCATTTCACCCCCTTCAAACCTCCAAACCATTCATATAGTTGTAGGTGTGTTTGACCACTTGAGAAAGAGAAATTTTCTTTTTAGTGGTTATATCGCGGTGGATTCCAGTGGTTATTCACTAAGTGTGTCGTGGTGGGTTAAACAACTGTTTCAACTGCGGTCATTTCTAGTGACCACACTGCGGTTTGGAGCGCGGTATGGGAACCGCGGTATGCACCACGGTGAATTCCAAAGTGTTAACGGGTTGGCTTACGCGGTGTGTGAACCGCGTTGTCTGCATAGCGGTGCACACCTTGTCTACATGTTGCCCTAGTTCCGCGGTATGGACCACAGTACGTGTACCACAGTCGATGCATTTTTATCAAAACACACAGGTTTGTTTGGGCTATCTATATAAAGCCCTTTTTCTCATCAAAGAATGAATTAACTCCAAAATTTAACCTAATAGAAAGAGAATAGGGTTTCTAGTGAGAGAAAGCTATAAGATAGCTTCTTTTACTCTCCATCTCCATTTCAATGTGTGATTAAAGTATCATTAAGCATGGGTCTTCATTAACTCTCCTTTTGTTAGGTAAGACCAATATTCCATATCATTTATTGTTCTTAGTCTTTCTTTTACTTCACATTTATTTTATATTTTGAAGTATATGGAGATTGTTATGGAGTTAGCTAACAACTAGAATTGTTGGATATTCATATTCACATATAGTTAACCATTTTTCTTTTTGTCTAGCATAAACTTGCATTGAGCATTCATACATGTTCACTTAGGGATTCATTCTCTTTTTAAGTCCAAGTATTGTAGTTACATGTGGTAGTTATATAAAAAAGTGTCAAGAATCACTATAAAAAGATCGTAGGTAGATAGGTTAAAGTTACGATCCTTGAGAAGAGTGACTAAGGTTGTCAACTTAAGATGTAATTAAACTATCATATAATGGATTTCTATGAGTGGCTAGTGAGGCTAGTCTCATGGCTCTTTCTCAGTTAGAGGCCAAAAATTGACCATACCAAAATAGCTACTCAAAATCGTACAAGGCCGGTGAGTGTAGTACAATGATAAATAAAGTTTGTTCCCACGAGGAGGTGTAATTCGTCAACTATTCCTAGTTTAATTGAATTGGAAAACTAATTAGAGTGTGTGTTGTGTATTCACTAAATGAAATTATTGCTAAGAAAATATAAATTATATACAATAGTATTTACCAATACAGAATGGAGAGATGTAGAATTACATGGTTACACTAAGAAGATGACTCCACCATAACAACCAAACAAATTCATACAAACATACCTATTAATGTTGAAAGTCGTACTCACTTAATCCTCGATAATATTCTCTCTCGAACAGCAAAGGATATACCTACATGCACCAATAACCTATCTCTCGATGGTTACCCGAACTACATAGGAGTTTATTAAAAACTATGAGACACATTTAGTGACTATACATGCAAAGCCTCTCATTCCTCTACCTTACTCTACATGCAGTGGACATGTAATCGAGCATGTTGTGTGCATTTCCTCTCGGTCCATAACACAACAACCAAAGCTCATTTAAGTGGTGGCTAATCACTCAAAAGAATTAAGAACTTCAATAACCACTCAATCATCAACAAACATATTAAATAAAAAAAGGCAACAATGTTAGGTTTACATCAAATCCTTAATGAATGAAAGTACAAATCAAAGAAGAGACAAGAAATACAAAGAAAGAAATACAAAAGTGAAAGAAAGAAGAACCTCTCTACTACCGGGATTCAAACGTCGGGTTTTCACGGTTGTCAATCGGATGTCTTTACCACTAGATGATCAAAACGAGTCTCCAATCTTTTTAAATGCCTAATCTCTCATAAAAGAGAAAGCTCTCCGCTTGTCTCTCTAGTCTCCTTAAGATAGATGGCTTAAAAGGGAAACAAGTTCACCACACAACAATGCTCTTAAGAAACAAGTTGATTGTTAAGCATTAAGTACATTCAATTTAAGTTAGGGTTCATTCTCTTAATTAAGGAAATTGCCAAAATCAATTCATCACTCAACCAAAGCCATAGGATGAACACTTGTGTCTTAAACCAAAGACCAATTAAGCACAAGAATATAAAACCAAAGCTTAATCTAGCCTGTTAATGCATCAACCAAACTTTTCCCATTCTTTAGAGCTAATTCTCAATCTTTCAAATCATTATAAACATGGCATTTTGGATCAGGTATCAACATACATACAATCATGGGATGCTACATTACAATACTCCTAAATTAAGTTATTCTACTCATAATCTCATTCATGAATACACATCAATTTCTAACCTTCATACACATGCATGTCATAATTAGAGATTAAATCATAGATATAACAAAGAATAGAACAAGACCCAAATGAATTTAAGAACAACTATACATTAACAACACAAGTGTAGGTTTACAAATATTCCAAAATAGGGATTAAACATCAAAGAAAAAAAAAACAAGAAGAGATCAGTTGTAGAGAAAACCCTTGAAGAAATCTCCTCCAAAGCCTCTCCATTTCTTTTTTTGTTGCTTGGCTCGAAATTGGTTCTTAGAGCCCTCATTTCTCCTTGCAATCTACTTTAAGATGGGTGGAAGAAGTATGGAAGGTGGTGGTGGTGATGTATGGTATTAAAGCTTCTCTCTTATTTTTAGGGAAGAAGATGAAGATGGAAGAAGGGTTTGTGTAAGTCTTTAAGAGAGGTGGGAGAATGAGAGAAAATGAGGTATTTATGTAGTGAGGAGGTTAGGGCATGAATTTGGGGTGAAAGGACTAGATTACCCTTCTAAAATTGGCTGAAAATCGCTAAATTGCAGCCTAGGGCGTTGTACAGTCGCTGTACGAACAGTGCTTGTACATCGGAAAGTCTTTGGAATTATTTTTGGCCTTAGGCACTATTCGGATGTGGTACATAGGGCTCTTGAACATCGCTTCTTCTTTTTCAGTCATTTTTAGCTTTGAGCACCGTTATGAAAATAAACTCCCTCTAGAAAACCCAAATTGCAATCCGTAAAACCACTAGAAACTAGACATCCTTAGCTTTCCGAATATATTTGGCATGAAATCCATTTCGATCTGAAGAGAGAGATATGACCCCCGAAAGTTAGATGTTCTGCACAAGACTTTACCACTTCAGCCATTTTAACCTCCAAATCTCTTCAATTAAGCTCTAACACTTTATTTATGGATTATTACCTACATAAAGCTCACAAAACACATTAAATAAAAATAATACCCTAGAAACAAGCGAAAACAATAGGAAATGAGGGCTACATCAAGTGTAGAAATGAATACTATCAATGGTTTCCTGCATAAAATTCAAGTTTTGTCAATTTTCCGCATTTATTTCATGATTTTACTATTGGTTGTGTTTTATTATTGATTGGTCAAAAATTTGGTACCTTAATTGATTAACAACCAATTCACCCCCTAAGCTGTTTAGACACATTTTTAATTGGTATCAGAGCGGGTTCCTAGATATACTTAGGTATATCCTTGCTCCTTGTTTCTTGCATTTGTGTTTTGCTATATCATTTCATCAATTTCATCAAACAATATGAGTGGGAGTGGAATATACAAAGAGGGAGCTTTAAATTCAAGGCCACTGTTACTTATCAGTGACAACTACTCGTTTTGGAAAGGAAGAATTGAATCTTTCCTTTCAGCTATTGATGAACATGTCTAGATGGTCATAGAAGATGGGTACTCATCACTAGCTATGACAGCTAAAGATGTAACCACTGTTCCCAAACCCAAGTCTCAGTGGACTGCTTAAGAGTTCAAACAAGCCAAGTGGAACTCTAATGCAATGCATGCCTTGTTTTGTGCATTGGATGACAATCAATACAAGCTTATTCAAATCACAAGAAGTGCACATGAAGCTTTGGAGATCCTCCAAACTACTCATGAAGGAACACAAGCAATGTAGTTGTCAAAGCTCCAAGCTCTTTAGACTCAATTTGAGACTATTAGGATTGATGAGAATGAGTCCTTCAATGACTTTTAGATTAAGTTGATAGACATTGTCAATCAAGGTTATCAACTAGGAGATCCTTACTCCGAACCTAGAATCGTTCAAAAGATTCTAAGATCTCTTCCCGACAGATTCGAGTTAAAGGTGACGACTATTAAAGAAAATAGTAACTTGAAGAATTTTAAGGTAAATCAACTTATAGGGAAACTACAAGCCTAGCTATGAGTCCAGGAAGCTTGCCACTCAAACCAAGAAGCAAAAACGAATTGCTTTGAAGACTGCCAAGGAGGATAGCAATTCCAATGTTGACATTGCTCCATTAGTGTAGAAGTCCAAGAGATTCATGAAGCATGATAAGAAGGGAATGAGATCCAAAGGAAAGGTGTTAAGTGCTTCGAGTGTGGTGGAATTGGGCACATTTATCTGGATTGTGGGAATTTGAAGGAAAAGTGGAAAGGAAAAGCAGTGGCCGCTACTTGGAGTGATAGTGATGACCAAGAAGACAAAGAAGACTCATCGAATGATGAAGATCATGTGGCAAAATCCACTGCTTTTGCGGCTTCTCACATGAATGATGATGAAGAAGATAATAATGCATTGATTCTTGATCTTGAAGAACAAGTAGGTGGAGATATTGCTAGAAGTGATGACGAGATGGCTAATGAAGGAGAAAATTACCGAAATGTCAATGAGTCAAGTGATGAGAGTTCATCAAACTCCGGTGATGATAGTAGTGATGATGAAATCTCAAGGTTGAATCGTGCTGATCCAGTACTTTCAATTCTTGAATTATGTATTGTCAATTCTTGAATTCCAATATATTTTTTTTAAGCACTTCTTGTTTTTTTATTATTTTTTTATTTTTTAAATATACTTTTTTTAGTTCTTCTACTATGCATAAAAATCAAACACACATGATCCATTACAGATTACTCACGTAGTAATTAATGAAGTTTTTCTTTTATTTTCACATTAAAGATCCTATTAAACTACATAACGAAAATAAGGCACATATTTTCTATTATATTAAAGAATTAAAATACATCCTTTATATATTTCTTTTGTAAAATTCGGACTTAGAGCTTATTTGATTTTTCCATTTAATACTTAATGGTACTTAGGGACCATCAACAACCTAAGCTACCCTTACATCAAACCCCATATGTGGATTGTCACTAAAATAAGCCAATCAAACTTGAGGAACTTACATATATATTGGAGATTTGAATTTGAAGTTAATTGGTAATATTAATATGGTTAGGTTGTAGTGTCAAAAAAATTATATGGGTAGGTTTGTGAGAGAAGACAAAATAGTAAATAAATTAGATTTGTAAGGATAGTTTTGGAAGTAATTAATTAATATAAAATCCAGTGGTTTTTTATTGAGTGAAAAGTGAAAACATTTCACTTAAACAATTTTGGAGGTATTTAAGTGATTTTGTTACTTAAAAAAATCAAACAAAATAATTTAATGGAACACATTAAGGGGTCGTTTGTTTTTTCCACTTAAAACTTAATGAGTCTGAATTGAACTAAATAAGTTTGTCTGTTTGTTTGTTTGTTTGATTGTTTTATTTTTTTATTTTTTTTATTTTTTTTTTAAGTGGTCAAACAACTTAAATATATCAAAAAAACAACTTAAAAAATAAAGTAAGAAATCCCAACTTTTAACTTAATTATAAATCACTGGGTTACAATTAAAATATTCTCTTCTAAGTCTATCCTGCCAAAAAAAGATATATTTCTAAATTTATCCTAATTTGATATGATGTAAAGATCTCTCTTTTAACATATTTATTATTTTAAACAGCTTTTAGAAGAGAGAGAATAATAATAATAAAAAAAACTAATTACTTCTTATAGAGACCGATGCATATAATTCAGAAACCTATTTTAAAAGAAAAAAAAAATTAATTTCCTTTTCTTACTTGATTTCCGGTGCATATGATCTAGGAAACCAGAAGTGCTTACTTGCTTTGAAGAGATATTGTTTCACACACACACACATCCCATGCATATCCATACTTTGTGTATATTGTGTGTTTTTATATGTGTGCATTCATGTTTTTAATATCTCTTCATGCATGTTTATATGATTGCATCTTGTGTGTTAAATGTCATGTCATGATTAGGCTTATGATGCATCATCTTGGTATGGGCGCTATACACCCGCCCTTGGGTCGCTATACGTACAGCCCCTACCAAAAGGTTTATGCAAAATTGCTCTTACCCACTATACGTTCGCCCTACGTACAGCAGGGCACCTGATGGACTTTTTCCATCGTTGTTCAGCCGTTGTTCAACCGCCCTAGGTAGAACAGGTGAACAGTGGCTCACCAGACCCGAGAGCAACCGCTCCTTGGTCGCCCCAATCTCACCCTTATGAACAGCGGCCATGAAGAACATGTTCTTCATTTTTCTAGGTGAACCGTTGTACACCTGCCCTACGTAGAGCGAGTGAACAGCAGTCAAGGCATATTTTTGAAAAAATAATCAAAACGATGTCACTTCATCTTGACACCTTATATATATATGCCTCTTTCATTTTGGGTCAGCTTGTTGAGTTCAAAAAATCATATTTTTCCCTTATAACATTTTTCAAGAGAAAAAAATTCACAAGAGCTCACCTTTAAACACTCAAAGTAATTCCTTTGTGCATCAAAGTTCATCTTGCATCATCTATGACCATATAGGATGCATCCATGCATGGTCTTGCAACATCACATCTTGCTTGGTAAGGTTTTCACTAACTTCATCTAATTTTAGTGTCTTTCTTAACAAGTCATCTCTTTAATTACTTGTATGCTCTTAGAATATATTCTAGATGCAAGATAGAGATTGTATGTGATGTATTGATTGAGTATTGTATTGTGATAGCTATCTAGGTTTGCTTAATCTATGTTTAGCTAAGCTTTATGACATGCCATATAGCAAAGATTGATATCTAGGATTGTGATTATTGTCATCTTTTATTCTAGATAAGCATTAAGTGTAACCTAGCATTATTTGCTCTTTGAATATCATATTATTCACATTAGGTTGTTTAATCTCTTCATTGAGAAGTAAGTCTTGTGTCTACCGGTGAGTAGTGCAAGCAAATTGGACTAGGTCCACTTTTATAGGCCTGTGGGTAGTAGTGACGGGTTGTAGACTGTGAGAGGTTGAGGTCAACCTAGGTTGTAAACGTCATTGCAATTAGTGGATTCGAGGTTCATGTGTAGCGCACATAATGGCCTATGGTTTTCCTTGTTGAAGATTTTCACGTAAATATCAAGTGTCATTTATTGCTTTGACTAGTTTAAAATCTATTCACCCCCCCCCCCCCCCCCCCCCCCTCCCCCTCCCTCTAGATAGTTTTATATACACCGTGCATTATTAGTTTCAATATATATATAGTCTTTCTATTGTTAGTTTGAACAAATATATTAGTTCCTTGCAGATGAGTCATTGGATTTAAAAGATGCTTTGACAAGTGTATACAACCAAATCAAAGCATTTAAATCCAATAGCCCACATGCAAGGAATTGATATCAGTACAAACTGACAATAGAAAAACTATATATATATAATATGTATGTATGTATGTATTTATATTTATAAATTACATTATTTGTTTTATGAATACAATATACATAAAGGCGTGCCCAATTAACTCAAATTCAATTCTCTAATATATATGTTTATAAACTAACCAGCTAACTTCAAATTCGAATCTCCAATATATCTATTTATAAATTACATTATTTGTTTTATGAATTTATTGGATGCAATTATAAAAGGTTTGAATGATTTTTCTTGTATTTAATTTCATTTGTTGCAATAATTTATATAAATTTGAAATATTATTAATAACTAAATAATTTTTTTTGAATTATTAAATTTTCCTTTAATATTAAAATATAAATATATAACAAATAATAGTTAAAAGGGTATAGATGTAAAAGTATTTATTTCAGATGTTTGTAACTTAAAAAAAACAAACAACTTATCACTTATATTCAGTTTTCAGTGGAAAAAAAAAAAAAAAAAACTTGTTATTCAATATTTAGTCATTATTCAACTTTCAGTAAATTTCAACACTATTCAATCTTCAGAATCAAACGCAACCTTAGTAGTGCCTGACACATACCTAACTATATATATCAGGTATGTAATGCTATAGTAGCAGTTTTATAAAACCATAAAAATAAAAAAAATAAAAAAATCCGTAGATACAAAATTGTAAAATGAGTATGATTTTAATATACATATCCAATAGTTTTAAGAAAGAAAATCTTGGAAAGGAGAAAATCTTGGCTGTACCGGGTGCAACACTCAAAACACTCAGCATATGTTGAGTGTAGCACCGAGCCAATTACATTTTTACACCTCATCCAACTTAATCCAACAACTCATCCAACTCAGTAACTCATCCAACTCAGCTGAGATCCAAGAAGTTGACGGCAACTGCGATGTGCAGCGACGACGGCGACAGCGATGCCGGATGTGCAGCGACGACACGACAATGGCGACGCCGGACGTGCGGCGATGACGCAGCACGTCCGGCGTCGACATAAAGAACCACCGAGGAATGGGAGGGTTTCCGCCGTCCTCCTCCGCTCTCACCACCATTACACCCTCCAGCTCCTCGGTGGCTCTTCTTGTTGCCGTTGTTGCTGCTCATCCGATGTTGTAGCGACGACAGCAACGCGAAGAGCTGGAGGGTGTGGTGGTGGTGAGAGCGGAGGAGGATGGCGGAAACCCCCCCGGTTTAGTGGTGGCCACGGTTCGGTTTTAGTTCGGTTTCAGTTTCGGTTTGGTGGCCACCCAAAACTGAAACCAAAATCGGAACCACCGGTTTCAAATTGGCGATTTGGCAATTTCAAGACCGGTTTCAGTTTTGACCGGTTTCGGTTTTGGTTTGTTTCGGTTTCGGTTTTTTTTTTTAATATTAATTCTTCCCAATCATAATTCCAATGAACAAATTTTTAAATAAAAAAACTTTTACAGACATTTTTCATTGAAGTATTTAAGTATTTCACAATGTTTTAAAGAAAAGAAATTTACATTTATTAATAAATACAACTTTACAATTTCACAAAAATAAAAATAAAAATAAATTAGAAATTGGTCTTGAAGGCTTGAATTCAAATATACAATATTACAATGTGATAAAGTTAAAATAAAATAAAATAAAAAATACCGTCCTTGCACTTAATTTTTTTACCACAATTAAGCTGCCTATGTATCCTCCATCAATGTAGAGGAACCAAAGGCCACGTAGTTCTTTTACCTTTAATTAGTTGCTCGGTGTTGGAGGTTGGAAGTTTGAACGGAATCTATTCACTGCCTTCTGTTCCGGTGGTTTGTTTATCTTCGAAGAAGTCGTTCACTATCTTCAGCTGAAGTTCTAGTTGTCTATATTTTGCCTTTGTCCAATCATCAACACACGCCTAGATTTCAAGTGATTGTAGAGACATAGATAGGTCGTCTTGGGTCCAAAATATTTCCACCTGCACTAAATTATTGTTCCACAACAACGGTAGAAACCAACATTCCAAGAATTTGTTTGGCAATAATAGCCAAAATTGGATAATCCTGTTGATGACTCTTCCACCAAACTTGGAGACTAAGTTTTTCATCTAAAAATTCATGAGTGCCTTCTAAATACCAGTCAAACTCAAAGACCTTTGAGGATGAAGAAGATGTTCGTAATTTGTTGGTTCTTTGGGAAAACAGTTGATCCCCTAAACCCTTTAATTGAAATTTTGCAGAATTACTAGTACCACCAGATGTGGGTTGGGGTTGTGAAACCGGCACGTTCAAAGACATACCATACGTTCTAAGATATTCATCGTATAATTCATAAAGTAATTTCTTAACGGAATTACAATACTGAAGAATATCAACTTCTAAATCTAAAAATTTGTAATAATTAGTTAAATATTCCTGCAAACATTCAAATTTAAAGCGTGGATCTAAACACGGTGCAAGCAAGTAAATATTTGGAATCTCCCCATAATACTATAACCATTTTTTCTTCATGGCAGCAACACATGAACTCAATTGAACATTAAATTCACAATCATTAAATGTACCAACAATATTAATACTTTGAATAAGAAATAAGTGAGTAATGGGATAGTAAACATCAGATAAAGCAGTGGTAGTATCATTAAAAACACGTAACAATTCAAGAATTTTTATACATGCATCTCAATGGTTCAATTGAAGAGAAATTGAAGGAACATTATAAGTAATAAAAGAAACTAATAAATCCTTATATTCAACACTTTCATTAAGCAACTTATAAGTTGAATTTCATCGAGTGGTAATATCTCGAGAAATTTTTTTGGGACGCATATTATTCTGAGAGCAATATTTTAACCATTGTTTCAGGATTTTGTTATGCCTCCATATATAGTTAATACTATCTCTAATTGGTCTAATAAAAGCAGAAAGCTCTGTTAATCCAGCTTGAACACACAAATTTAAAATATGACATGCACAACGTTGATGAAATAATTTACCCCCAAAATAGGGATTGCACAAATCCTGTAACATAGGAATAAATGCGGTATTACTTGCAGAATTATCAAAGCCAATAGAATTTTTTTTTTTTTTTTTTATAAGAATATTAGGGCCTGTCCTGTTTTAAGAATAAATGCGGTATTACTTGCAGAATTATCAAAGCCAATGCGGTATTACTTGCAGAATTTTTTCAGCTTGTTTTCGTTTTTGTTTTCCAAAAATGATTTCGAATTCCCGTCCTGTAACCGTTTTTCATTTTATTTTCAAAATTCAAAAACAAAATGAAAAACAAAACCAGTGTTAAAAGTGAAAATTTTGAAAAACAAAAAAAACTTGTTTTTCATGTATTTGTTTTTGTTTTTCATTTACGTGGGTCCCATGTCATTAATTAAGTGGGTCCCATGTCATTTAATTTTTTTTTTTCTTTTTTCTCACCCACCACCCACCACCCACCACCCACCAAACCTTATCTTCTTCTTCCTTCCTTCATCCATGGATCCCGCCACCATCTTCTTCTTCTTTCTTTCTTCTTCTTCCTTCCTTCTTCTTCCTTCCTTCTCCGGTAGTAGCCGTCGCCGATCCATCGCCTCTGACGGCCGCTACCTTTCTTTTTCCTTTCTTCTTCTGGTTTTCGGCCTTCCTTTCTTCTTCTTTCTTCTTCTGGTTTGCGGCTGCCTCCGAGCATAAAACAATTTTGTTACCTGAAAATCGTTATTGGGATTGGATTCCAAATAACAACTTTAAAGGGGACCAAGATCAAGATTGACCCTGGTCGGAGGGGTATCACGTAGTTCGATACCGACAAAGTCCCTATCAAAGCAAGAGCTATATAATGTATATGAAATTAATCAACAATAGGTTCTATTTGATTGTCTCTTTTCGTTACAATACATGAACGATTTCTTATTTGGATTACAATGGTGAATAGATCATAATCGCGAAGATGGAGATGGAGATGGAGATGTTGGAGGAACTGTGCCTGTCGATAAGTAGTAACTAGGGTTTTTTTTCTCTTTTTTCCCTTTTCCTCTCTTTCGATGAATAAATTGTTGTATATATAGGTCCTGCTTGCTTGCCATGCACTCTTACAATCTTGGGTTAGGGTTTGGGCAGCTGCAGGATCCTCTTCTTTTTTGGAGGTAATCTCGGAGTTTTTACGTACAGAATTTAGTCTTTCCTTTCTAGGAGGAATCAATCTCTTCCCTTCCTAATTGGACTCTTATTGTGTTGACCTGTTCAAAATAGGATCCTTTGGCGGGAGGGGTATAACCCCTTCGTACGGCGACGTTTTTACTGGATCTTCATGGAGTTTTGAGTATTTAAAATCCTGCTTCCTAGTGTGCTTTTACTTAGCGGGCTGCCTATGTTTAGTAAGCGTCATTCTAACGGTAGAAGGGGGATATGTAGCTGACTTTGTTACAGGATGATCAGTAGAACTCCGTGTCGGGGTGCTGCGAGGTCCATAGGAAGTAGTGTTGGGATGATGCGGGGTCCCTAGGAAGCCCGGTCATGACCGGGTTAGGTCTTGTTGTGAGTTCTGGTGAGTATCTTGGTTTCCGGCCACTTTGTTGAGCTAAGATGCTGGCGAGGTGGACCCCTGATGAGCGTCGTTTGTGTACTCAACAAAATGATATTTAGATGTGTTCGTTTAGAAAACCGATTTTTCACCACTTAGATAGAAAATTAGTAAAGTGGCAAGTGGGATTCGTTCCACAGGGAATTAAGGTGATTAGTTGAATAAATTAACTAATCTATATGCAATAAAATAAATCATAAAATTATGGATGAGTGAATGGGTTGTCAAGCCATCAAACATACATGAAAAATAAACCTAATAAACTAATAAAAGAATACTTAACAAATCTAGATAAGATAAATGAAAGTAACAATTAAGAGAATAGCTAGGGAATTAATGGGATCACAAATGAATTACGGGAAATGCTTATCAAGCTACTTTAGTGAACAAATCTCACAAATGTTAACCAATTGATTTATAAAATGTGTTTGGGCCATTATTATGAACCCTAAACAACTTCCCACCGCAATGCCTAACCGATTAAGGAAAGGGGGTCACGGCGGGATCGATTTGTTACAATTAACGGCTTAGATTATCGTGGTTGATATACCCTCCGACAATCTATCCTATTCACTAAGTTCTCAATCCATCAAGGTTGTCAATCCAATCAAGATTATATAACAAATTATCCTAAGCATGATTATAATCAACTAGTGGGTATACATGTCAATTATATAATGCAAAGAATCTAATTATAAAATGAATAGAACACAAATAGAAATTAAAATATATTAAAGCTTAAGCAAATCCCAATCCAAATATTCTCACATCAAAACCCTAGAAAGGGGATTTAATTACACATATTACAATCAAAGGGAAGGCAAGTAAAAGATTAGGAAATCACCCATGGGCCTCCTTTTGTAAGCTTGATCCTTTCCTTGCCTTTGATGCTCCTTGTGTAAAGAGTGGATGATGAGGATGTGTCTAGATAGGTGGAGTCAAATGGGAAGTGACTAAGGAGATTTGTGGAGAAGATGGGAAGAAAAGGAATGATTAGGGGAGGTAATCTAGATGTTAAGTTTAGGTAGGAGAGAAAATGGAGAGAAAAGGAATGGTGGAGAAAGGAGGTTTCTTGGTGGTCAAGAGTTGTCTAAAAGAGGAAAAATAGTGATGTATTTATAGGTGTGAAAAGCTAGGGTATGAAATGGGTATGAAATGACAAGAATACCCCTCTTGAATGCCAACACTGGAATTCCTACGCTGGAATTCCAACGTGGTCGCCACTTGTCCTTCTAGGTCGCCATGGCGACCTCAAATGGCGACCTCTCATGGGTTCTTCTGTCGCCATGGCGACCAAATGGCGACCAAGTGGCGACCCTTCCCACTTTGGAATTCCTACGTTGGAATTCCTATGCGGTCGCCATTTGCAAGTGTAGGTCGCCATGGCGACCTCAAATGGCGACCTTTCATGGATTCTTCTGTCGCCATGGCGACCAAATGGCGACCAAGTGGCGACCCTTCCCACTTTGGAATTCCTACGTTGGAATTCCTATGTGGTCGCCATTTGCAAGTGTAGGTCGCCATGGCGACCTCAAATGGCGACCATGAGATGCTTTGCAATTTCCTCTGTCGCCATGGCGCTCAAGTGGCGACCAAATGGCGACCTTCTGATGACTTGAAGAATCCTCTGTCGCCATGGCGCCTATGTAGCGACCTCCTTATGTCTAAGTGGCGAAAATGCCCTGTTTTTTCCCATTTGTGAGCCTTTTTGCACCCAAGTCCTCATCTTCATCCCAAATGCTCTTGAAACCTAATAAAACCTGAAACACTTGATTTTACACCATTAAATCACTGGATAATGCCCAAGAATCAAGCAAAAGGAGAAGGAAATGAGGGCCAAAATCATACCAATTTTGGTTCGATCAACCCCGCTGAAGCAGGTGCGTATTTGGGCCAATCGGGATCCGCTCTGTCGAGGTATCCGGATTGTGTTCGGACTCCTTCTTCCTTCTTATATCGAGGTGGAAAATTCTTCTTTGGTCCCTCGCCAATTTTGGCGGTTAACAGAAGTCCCCCCTGACTTGGACACTGATACCTTGTCGGGGTCGGGGTCGGGGTCGGGGTCGGAGTCAGGATCTTTTTGTTCGCTTGAAGGATTTTCTACCTTATCCGCTTACTTCCTTGTCTGACTATGTTTCCACTTTGGAGGAGGAAATCCTTATTTTGTCCGTTATAATTGACTGCGTGTCGATCACGGATTAGACTCCTCGTTTTTCAAAATGAGCCGTTTTGGCGCGATTAATGCGGAAAAACGTCTCAACCCCTCCTTTCGGTCACCTATTCCGGTTTCCGAGTAAGTAATTGTCATTCCTCCTCTATAAGTAGACCGGCTTTACTGGCGCTTCTCACTTTCAAGCTTTCAGACTTTTCAAAATCAAACGAGAACAAAACTCTTTCTGACTTCCCTTCTTTCTTACTTTCCAATCTTCTCTAATTTTTTTTTCTTCTCCTCTTCTCCTATAATGGCCTCTTCTTCCCAACTTCCTTCTTCTCTAGAAAACCTCAACGATCAAAACCCCTCTATAGCAGGGAACCCCATCCATCCTGATTCCGCTTCCTCTCCCTAGTCCGACAGCATTGACGCCCTTTTCAGTACGGAGGCGGTTGACGCGGTGACAGATTCCCTGACGTCGGAGAAAGGGAAACGAGTTCGAGAGGATGACGGAGCTTTTGATGACACCCCGCTGGCTTAATACCGTCGTTCCACTCGACACCCGCGGATCGAGTCGGGTTCTCACAATCAGCCTGAGGATCCGATCACTGCTAGCGATCCGACGGACGCGGCGAAGGCGGATGGTGGTGATGGAAACACTGGTGAAAGGGTTTCTCCAGTTGGGGTCCATGCCGGCTCTTTTGCCCTTTTTCATGATGGGAGGATAATCCCCGACTCCGTCTGCACCCAGGATACTCTTGTCAAGCTGAGGGAGGAATATATGATCCCTGATAACATCGTCCTCTCCCTTCCTCACCGCGGGTATGATGTCTACACCCCGCCTCCTGGTCGCCTGTTAATCCATAAGACAGCCTTTGAATGCGGTGTCCGACTGCCCCTACATCTTACACTCCGCCGGGCTCTTGTCGCGTTGGAGTTGGCCCCCCTCCAGATCTTGCCGGGGTTCTGGAAACATCTAACGGGGTTCCTTGTGCTCTGGAAGGAGCAGTGTGAGAAGGACCACATCGAGCGGGAGCCGGGATTTGACGAACTCCGCTACCTTTTCAATATCGCCAGTATGGTGCCTCGGGGTCAGTTCTACCTGAGGGCGTCCAACGACTTGAAGTTCACTGTCCCAGGGGCAAATGTGAAGTATTCGGCGCCCTGGAAGGAGGAATGGCTCGTGGTAGAGGGCGAGTGGGGGCATACTGCCTTTATAGGGGGATATGAATACCCCGTCCCCACTCAATTTACAGTAAAGGATAAGTGGGCAAAGGGGACGCTGGCTCCTGAGTCCCGGGAGATTTTAACACGGATCATGAAGAGGGGGTATACCAACATGCGGTATCCTGCTTTTGATCCCTTTGAGGGAGCCCGCCTGGAGCGGTATTTGAGGATTTCTGTTGCCTTTCTTGGTAAGTTAACTGCGTCTATCTCACCCGCTTTTTATCTATATACTTTTCGTTTTCTCCTTCTCACTGAATATCCTCTTTCCTTGCAGTATCGGCCACTCCGGTGGTAATAGGGCCTCCTTTATCTTCTAGGGTAGGGGGTCTGATTTCGCTAACTAACGCCTCACCTGCTCCTTCTCCCCCCTCTTTACTCGCCGTTGAAGATGCATCGAGGTCTACGCAGACTAGACTCGACCCAGTTCTTCCTCCAGCTCCTTTAGAAAATGCTCCAGCGGGGTCCAAGGACTAGACTCCTGTCCGTCTTCCTTCCTCCCCTCCATCGCGCTCAAAGATCACAGCGATGTTGGCCAGGGCTGCTAAGGCCCGGGGTTCTGGAAGGTCTTCACAGAAGAAGGATGCTCCTCCAACAAAGATTTCTTCTACTCCTCCTCCTCCCATCGCTTTATTCGAAGGTCAGGTTAGAACCACAGAGGATGAGGGAGCTGTCCCTACCTCTGTTCCCATCGCTGGTATCCCTTCCGAACCGGGGTCGAGCGGTGCCACCTTTGATGAAGTGGTATCTCGATTTGCGGCCTCATGCCTTGGTGGGGACTTGATGAACATGGCCAAACTCCCTACTGACATCCTGGCCGCCAAAGGGGCATCAGTTCTAGCTGAGGTAATGCTTATACTGATTTTTGTTACTTTATTCTTTTGTCTGGCGGAAAACTGACTTTCTCTCTTTTGCAGGGCTTCAAGTTTGCTTTGGCTATGGAGAGACAGCTGCTGACCTTGAAGGAGGCCTACATCGGGGTCCAATCAAAACTTGAAGACACCCAGCAGGAGCTGATCCAGACTCAGTAGAATGTGGCCCCTCTAATTCAGGAAGCCAAAGAGTCTGAAGAGGGGAGGCAGGAGGCCCTGGTGGCTATTAAGCGCCTTGAGCGTTGCTTGGATACTGAGACGTTTAGGTCCCTACGCCGTCGGGAGGAGAGGGAGTGTTTGAAGAGAGAAAAAGAGCTGCTGCAAAACGAGAACCGACTCCTGCGGGATAGTATTGCAAGCTTATAAGCTCAAGAAAGCCCAACCTTTGAAGATGGCTACTTCACGGCCTGCTACGAGGTGGCCAATGCTTTACCTCCTCCCTTTGACCTTGCAGCAGCCTTGAACTGGGATCGAGAACAAATTATGAAAAAAGCTGCCCAGCTTGTAGGAGGGGATCAAGAAGCAGAAGCCTCTCCACATGAGGTAGCACGCCCGGGTCAGGGAATTGATGCGGCTGCTGAGGTTCAACTTAATGGTACTGAGGGTACTGTTCTAGATCCCCCTACTATCGAAGAACAAGTGGTGGATCCCGAATCTGCTACCAGGGTGATCACCGTGGAGGAGGATGAGGGACTGGCTAGATCTGGGGTTCCTTAGGTTGAAGGGGCTCCGACTGGGTCCTCTGCTGTGGAGGATCCGGTCCAGACTGATGCTGCAGCTGAGCCCTTGGGCGAAGGGGCAGTTGGCCAGGGGGAACATCAAGAAGAAAACAAAGTAGATTAGCCTGGCCTTCCTTCTATAAAAATTTTTGTAGCCTGAATCGGGACCTAGGCACCCTGTTTTATCAATATAACTTGTTTTTCATTACTTGCTTCGTACTTGTGTTTTTCTTGCTTTTGCACTTAGAAGTCTTCCACTGCATATAATTTTGTTTGATAATTGGACCTTTGATGAATAACTGGACCCCGACGAGTAATAAGGACCGTGATTGGACCCCAATGGGCAGCAAAGATAAAACATGTGGTAACTATATCCCGTAACCGTAAGAATCAGCGGGGTCAGATTACTTCTTCCTTTAATAGAACTTCCTTTAAACACGTAATGCGTTTAGAGCAGTCTGTCAAGGGAACCTGCTACTTGCGAACAATTTTGACTTGCTGAAGATAAACTTCTAAGTTTCTTTCTGACTGTTGGTCCTCTGTCAGGGTAGTAAGTGGGAAAATAAAGAGCGAAGCATCCTGACGAATCTTCCCGATGTCATTGTCGTTCTGTCCTGGTCGGCAACTAAGGCCACTTTAGCACCAAGCTTCTTGGAGGAGGGTATTCCCCGACCAAGGCAGCAGGAGCGCCTTTAGGCTATTTCCTGGTCTTGAGGCGAAGTAAGAAACCAGGAACCCTGAGGCAGCCCCGTTTCTTACTGTAATCTGTCCTGGTAGGCAACTAAGGCCACTTTAGCACCAGGCTTCTTGGAGGAGGGTATTCCCCGACCAAGGTAACAGGAGCGCCTTTAGGCTATTTCCTGGTATTGAGGCGAAGTAAGAAACCAGGTACCCTGAGGCAGCCCGATTCTTACTGTAATCTGTCCTGGTAGGCAACTAAGGCCACTTTAGCACTAGGCTTCTTGGAGGAGGGTATTCCCCGACCAAGGCAGCAGGAGCGCCTTTAGGCTATTTCCTGGTCTTGAGGCGAAGTAAGAAACTAGGTACCTTGAGGCAGCCCGATTCTTACTGTAATCTGTCCTGGTAGGCAACTAAGGCAACTTTAGCACCAGGCTTCTTGGAGGAGGGTATTCCCCGACCAAGGCAGCAGGAGCGCCCTTAGGCTATTTCCTGGTCTTGAGGCGAAGTAAGAAACCAGGAACCCTAAGGCAGCCCGATTCTTACTGTAATCTGTCCTGGTAGGCAACTAAGGCCACTTTAGCACCAGGCTTCTTGGAGGAGGGTATTCCCCGACCAAGGCAGCATGAGCGCCTTTAGGCTATTTCCTGGTCTTGAGGCGAAGTAAGAAACCAGGTACCCTGAGGCAGCCCGATTCTTACTGTAATCTGTCCTGGTAGGCAACTAAGGCCACTTTAGCACCAGGCTTCTTGGAGGAGGGTATTCCCCCGACCAAGGCAGCAGGAACGCCTTCAGGCTATTTCCTGGTCTTGAGGCGCTTTAGCAATGGAGAATTAAGTACATTCAGTAAGAGATGCTGGAGAATCTAGTAGGAGACATCAAGTAGTGGACACAAGAAGGTCATATAGGAGAAAGAACCGCTTTTATTGATTTTCTCAAACGGTACAAACATGAAATCGGGGTGTTAGATTCCCCTTGATACGAATAAGATTTCTAAGGGTAGAATTTTTGGAGATGATCAGCATTCCATGTATGGTCTACTGGGTAACCCTCCATGGCTACCAGTTTGTAAGCACCACCTCGGAGTGATGCCTTAACCAGATACGGCCCTTCCCAGTTTGGGGCTAGTACTCCGTCGGACCTTCTTCGTGTGTTCTGGGTTACCTTTCTGAGAACCAAGTCTCCTTCTTTGAAGCTTCGGACCCTCACCTTCTTGTTGAAGTGTCGGGCTATCTTGCTCTAGTATATTGCCACCTTCTCCGCAACCCGGCTTTGCTTTTCCTCCAGCAGATCTAGGCTAGCTCTTAACTTAGCCTCGTTATCTTCCGATTCGTAATTTTGGACCCGGAAAGATATGAGCTTATGCTCGATGGGCAAGACTGCTTCCGCCCCGAATACTAAGGAATAGGGGGTCTCCCCTGTGGCTGTCCGCCTAGTTGTTCTGTAGGCCCATAGTACATGAGGTAATTCTGCCACCCATAATCCTTTCTTCTGTTGGAGCTTTTTCTTCAGGAGCTTCTTGATGGTCTTGTTAGTAGCTTCAACCAGCCCATTGGTTTGAGGATGAGCCACCGAAGCGAAACGGAGATTGATCTTCTGGTCTTCGCAGAATTCCCTGAAGTTGGCATTGTCGAATTGCTTTCCCAAATCAATTATGATGGCCATTGGGGTGCCAAATCGGCAGACAATGTGTTCCTTGACAAAGTTGGTGGTCTTTTCTTTAGTTATCCGAGTAAGAGCCTTGGCTTCTACCCACCGAGTAAAGTAATCTATCGCCACTACTGCATGCTTGGCTTGGCCGGGTGCAGTGGGGAGTGGCCCGATCAAATCTAGTCCCCAGATGGCAAAGGGGTAGGGAGTACTAATTGTGAAGAGCCTCTCTGGTGGGAGATGATGGAGGTTTGCTGTTTTCTGACAAGCCTCGCAGGATCGCGCGAACTGTTTTGCATCCTGGTGTATAGTTGGCCAATAGTAACCCATCCTGATTACTTGGTAAGCCAAAGTTTCTCCTGACACGTGGTTACCACAATCTCCCGAGTGCACCTCGTTGAGCGCCCAGCGCGCGTCATCGGGATGGAGACACCTGAATAAAGGAAGGGATTTCCCCTTGCGATATAGGTATCCTTCTACCAAATAGTACCGGGTAGCTGTCCTCTTGAGTCGGCGGGCTTGATCCTGGTCTACAGGGAGAATGCCACTTTGGAGATAGTCTGCTATTGGATCCATCCAACACGGGAGGCGGTTCACATGAAGGACCTCTACCTCTTTAGCTATGCTGGAGGAAGGAATCAATTGGAGGGGTACCCCTTTTGGTAACGCATGTCCTTTTCCAGTGGCAATCTTAGCTAGAACATCAGTGCAGTGATTTTTCTCCCTGGGCACTTGCTCTATTCTTACACCCTTGAATTTCTTCATAGCCTCCTGCACTTTAGCTAGATAGGCCACCATGTTATCACCTTTTGCTTGGTACAACCCTGTCACCTGATTGACCACTAATTGGGAGTCACTTTTAACCTAAAGGTACTCAACCCCCAGAGCTCCAGCTACCCTCATTCCTGCTAGCAGAGCTTTATATTCTGCTTCGTTATTGGTAGTTCTGAATTCAAACCTGAAACAGTGACTTACCTCGATTCCCGTGGGATCGATCAGGATGATCCCAGCTCCGCATCCTGACTGGTTCGAAGCTCCATCCGTGTAAAGTATCCATATTTTACTGTCTTCAGGCCATTCCAGAGGGGTTTGACTCGGATCGGGGTCTACTGATTCGCCTGGGTCCAGGATTGGGCTAAACTCCACTATGAAATCCGCCTGGGCTTGAGCTTTAATCGTGGTTCTCGCTTTGTATTTGATGTCGAATTGGGTGAGTTCTAGGGCCCACAGGACCAGTCTGCCTGACACATCTGGCCTCTGGAGGAATTGTCTCAAAGGCTGATCTGTGACCACCGCGATGGTGTGAGCTTGAAAATAAGGCCGGAGCTTTTTGGATGTGGTCACCAAAGCGTAGGCGAGCTTCTCTAGTAAGGTATAATTTTTCTCAAACTTTGTAAAAGATCGGCTTACGTAATAGATCGGCCTCTGCACTCCGTCACTGCATTCCTTTACTAAGGCTCCACTAGAAGCCGCTTCAGAGACTGCTAGGTAGAGTAAGAGCTCTTCACCCGGGATCGGCTTTACCAACAGCGGCGGGCTTGATAGGTATCCCTTTAGAGCTTGAAAAGCTTGCTCGCTCTGCTCGTCCCACTTCATCTTTTTCCCCTGCCTGATGACTTTGAAAAAGGGGAGACATTTATCTGTGGAGCGGGATATGAACCGGTTCAGGGCCGCTATCCGCCCGGTTAATCTTTGTGCCTGCTTGAGGTTTGTAGGAGACTCGAGATCTAAAATGGCTTTGATCTTCTCAGGATTTGCTTCAATTCCCCTTTCATGTACCATGAATCCCAAGAATTTGCCTGCTGCCACCCCGAATGCACACTTTGCGGTGTTCAGCCTCATCTGGTTCTGCCTTATTATCTGGAAGGTCTGGCGTAAGTCCCCTGTATGCTGTCTTGCTTCCGGAGATTTAGTGATCATGTTATCTATGTATACCTCCATGGACTTCCCTATCTGTTCCTTGAATAGTTTGTTCACCATGCACTGATAGGTGGCATCTACATTTTTAAGTCCGAATGGCATTACCTTATAACAGTAGAGGCCTTGCCCGGTGATGAAGCTAGTTTTGTCTTGGTCTGAGGGATGCATCATGATCTGATTGTACCCTGAGAAAGCATCCATGAAGCTCAGGAGCTTATTTCCTGCAGTGGAATCAATAAGCTGGTCTATTTTAGGCAGGGGGAAGCTATCTTTGGGGCAGGCCCGATTGAGATCAGTGTAATCCACGCACATTCGCCACTTCCTGTTAGACTTAGTTACCATAACCACATTGGCGATCCAGTCGGGGTACCGGGATTCCCTGATGAACCCGGCCTTCAGGAGTTTGTCTACCTCTTCTTGGACCGCGGTATTGCGTTCAGCATTGAAGTGCCTTCTTTTTTGTTTTATCGGTTTGAAGGTTGCATCCACTGCCAACCTATGGGTCGCCAGGCTAAGAGGAATGCCGGGCATATCCTCATGGCTCCAAGCAAAGATATCACTGTACTCCCTGAGAAGCTCTATCAAATTCTTCTTCACTTCCGGGTCCAGACCTTCTCCCACTTTTACTGTCTTTGCTGGATCTTCACACCGGATCTGGACCTCCACTAGCTGCTCTAATGGATATCCGCTGCTCCAACCATGCTCTTCCTCTTCTAATTCTTCCACGACTATGTCTGGTACCTCTCCTTCCTCTAAGACATGATCACCCCGCTCTGTCGTTCTCGGACCTGGGTAGCTGGCCACCGATGCGCATTGCTTAGCCAACGCAGTGGGGTTGGTTGACACCGCATAGCAGTTGCGGGCTGCCTGTTGGTCTCCTCTTACCTCTTCTACTCCCGATCCTACCGGAAACTTCAACACGTTGTGGTAGATAGACAGCACTCCTCTAATCCCTGATAGGAAAGGCCTTCCCAAGATTGCATTGTACGCCGACGGGGTGTCCACTACAATAAACTCCGTCATTATGTTCTGCTGAAGAGGAGCCTCTT
Organism: Acer campestre; assembly: GCA_954870605.1. NCBI lineage: Eukaryota > Viridiplantae > Streptophyta > Magnoliopsida > Sapindales > Sapindaceae > Acer > Acer campestre. Next base: position 1,525,416 of record OX940806.1, on the reverse strand, counting down.
CGACTATCACTGGCAGTATCTTTATTCCCATTGGCATTACGGAGTCCCCTGTGAATCCGTATAGTAGAGAGGTACAGTTGTTGAAGCAAGAGTTCTTTAGATTGAGCTGCTCATGAGCCCCTTTGAACAATATATCCACGCTGCTTCCCGTATCGATCAAGATGCGGTCCACTAAGCAGTTGGCGATCTGTACTGTTATGACTATGGGATCATCATGCGGCTACACCGTATTGTAAACATTCTCTTTCGTAAAGATGATTTTGATGGAACGGGATAGGTCTCGGGGTCCTCCATTGATCTTTAGCAGCTCATGTTTAGCGTTGAGTCTGGGAATCTTCCTTGCGTATTCTTTCTCGAATTGTTGGAGGTTCCTGCTAGGGTGGGGCCTCCACTGATGGTGTGGATCACTTGGATCTGCTGCATTAGATCCTTCTCTCCCTCTCTCCTTCTCTCCTTCTTTCTGCTGCTTCCTGCATCCCACTCTGAACCTGCTTTCCTTATTTGATGCTGTCTCGTACCTGTTGTAAGAATTCAGTCAGAAGTCCTCCCCTTACCAGTGCTTCTATCTGATTGCGGAGACTGTAGCATTCTGAGGTGTTGTGTCCCACATCTTCATGGAAGTCGCAATACTTATATTGATTCCTCCTGTCCACAGGAATCTTCATAGGGACTGGCTTTCTGAGTAGGCCTTTATCCCGAATAGCGAGATAGATAGTTTCCCGTGAAGCATTTAGGGGGGTGTAGTGGTTATACCCCTCTTCCCCTCTTGATATCCTGGATACCTCCTTCAAGGGAAGCTCTCTGGGAGGGGATCTCCTAACTGGGTATCTATCCTGGTACGAAGGAATTGGAGGCGGCCTGTAAGTAGACCGATTTGGAGGTAGATTCTGAAACTTCCTAGCTGGTGCAGGCTTCGGGGCCTCCTTCTTTGGGTGCGGCGCTAATCGGGCTTCATCGTGTTCAATTTTGATCCGAAGTTGTTCCTCGATGTCCACCTGTTCCAGAGCCCGATTGTAGGCTTCCTGGTACGTCTCAGGAAGATGCTTGGCAAAAGACCGGAATAGCCTGCCAGCCCATAAGTTCCTCCGAAAATTAGTTAAAGTTTCCTTCTCGTTGAACACGCCCATCTGGACGACCTCTTTGTGGAATTTCTCCACATAAGATCTCAGAGTTTCACCCCGCTCTTGAACTACATACTGCAGCAGGATAGGATCCTTGGGGCGGGGTTTGATTCCCTGAAACTGTGCACAGAAAGTTTTGGTAAGTTTGGAGAAAGAATCAACACTACCTGGTGGTAATTTTCTGAACCATGTCTTGGCACAGTCTGTCAGGGTTGAGGGGAACATCCTGCACATGGCAATCCTGGTTGCACTCTGAACTTCCATCTGGTGGACGAAGCTTTCTAGGTGGCTGACGGGATCCTCGGTTCCAGAGTACTTCTCTGAAGGCATCCTGAATTTGGGGGGCAATCCTGCTTCTCTCACCCTTTTGGAAAATGGTGCGTTCATCTCACCCAGGGGGTTTTTCTGACTCCCTTGATGTTTTCCCTTCTTCAGCTGCTCCAACTCCTTTGCCATCCTTGTCATCTGATCCTCCAGGCGTTGAGACTTTTTGGTTCCAGATCAGGCTACTGAAACTTCTTCATCTGATGAATCCGAATCTAGGATTACCTCCTTTCGCTTAGCTCTTTGACGCTTTTCTCTGGTGCTCTTTCGGGATTTGGCGCTTCCTTCTGAATCAGGATGTGGATCCCTCTCCTTTGCCCTTGGTTTTGGTGGAGACTGAACCTTCCTTGGAGGAACCTCAATTGCGGACTTCACTAGCCTGGGTCTGAGCTCTACCTGTCGGACTAAGAGGGATGGGCCCAATCGGTCGAAAACAGGTGCCCTGACACTTGGGCCAGCATCCCCTGGGATCCCAGTTGCTTCAAAAGGAATCCCCTGGGCTATCATCCGGAGCCGGATTGCTTCTACGTAGGCCGCGGCGTGCTGTTCTAAGACATCTCGATTGACTTTCTGCCTAGCGGGGTCTTGAGGGACAAGGCCTACAGTCGGTGGGGGCACTGGTGAAGGATTCTCGTTCCTAGTGCCCTTACCCCGCCTCTGGGCTCTTTCAGTGGAAGCAAGGGACTGGAGTCCTGATGGCTCCGGGTGACCCTATGAGGATCGGAGTCTCATTCTAGATATCTTTAGATGGAAGAAGACCGTTTTGAATGATGGTTGGGATAATGTTCCCACAGACGGCGCCAAAAGTGTTACCTGAAAATCGTTATTGGGATTGGATTCCAAATAACAACTTTAAAGGGAACCAAGATCAAGATTGACCCTGGTCGGAAGGGTATCACATAGTTCGATACCGACAAAGTCCCTATCAAAGCAAGAGCTATATAATGTATATGAAATTAATCAACAATAGGTTCTATTTGATTGTTTCTTTTCGTTACAATACATGAACGATTTCTTATTTGGATTACAATGGTGAATAGATCATAATCGCGAAGATGGAGATGGAGATGTTGGAGGAACTGTGCCTGTCGATAAGTAGTAACTAGGGTTTTTTTCTCTTTTTTCCCTTTTCCTCTCGTTCGATGAATAAACTGTCGTATATATAGGTCCTGCTTGCTTGCCATGCACTCCTACAATCTCGGGTTAGGGTTTGGGCAGCTGCAGGATCCTCTTCTTTTTTGGAGGTAATCTCGGAGTTTTTACGTACAGAATTCAGTCTTTCCTTTCTAGGAGGAATCAATCTCTTCCCTTCCTAATTGGACTCTTATTATGTTGACCTGTTCAAAATAGGATCCTTTGGCGGGAGGGGTATAACCCCTTCGTACGGCGACGTTTTTACTGGATCTTCATGGAGTTTTGAGTATTTAAAATCCTGCTTCCTAGTGTGCTTTTACTTAGCGGGCTGCCTATGTTTAGTAAGCGTCCTTCTGACGGTAGAAGGGGGATATGTAGCTGACTTTGTTACAGGATGATCAGTAGAACTCCGTGTCAGGGTGCTGCGAGGTCCATAGGAAGTAGTGTTGGGATGATGCGGGGTCCCTAGGAAGCCCAGTCATGACCGGGTTAGGTCTTGTTGTGAGTCTGGTGAGTATCTCGGTTTTCGGCCACTTTGTTGAGCTAAGATGCTGGCGAGGTGGACCCCACTGAAGCAGGTGCGTATTTGGGCCAATCGGGATCCGCTCTGTCGAGGTATCCGAATTGTGTTCGGACTCCTTCTTCCTTCTTATGTCGAGGTGGAAAATTCTTCTTTGGTCCCTCGCCAATTTTGGCGGTTAACAAATTTATTCAGGATTAACTATCGATTTGATCAAATCATAGGTGATAAGAAGCAGAGGGTTAATGGTGATAAGGTGATAAGAAGCAGAGGGTTAATAGCGGCTGCCTCCGATTTGATCTCGATAGTTAATGGTGATAAGAAGCAGAGGGTTACTGCGGCCCTCCGATTTGATCTCGATCTTACTCTTCTGGTCTTCGAGTTCTTCTTCTTTTTCTTCTTCATTTTATTTATTGGTTAATTATTAAATCAATTTATTTATAATTATTATAATATTAAACAAAAAGTAAAAATTGATATTTTAATTTTCAATAGTTTTGGTTATCCTACCGGACGCGTTTTTTCCGTTTTTATTTTCAAAATACGGATTCCAGTAAATGCTACCAGACGCGTATTCGGAATTCAAAAACAAAACCAAAAACACTGTTTTCATTTTCATTTTTCTTTTCAAAAAACAAAAACAAAAAACGGTTTACAGAACGGCCCCTTATACTCTTGAAAAATGATTTTATGGAGTTGAAAAATATTTTGAGCTGAATGCGAGTCATCGAAAACATGAAATCCAAGAATTCTTTTTTGCATGTTCCAGTCATTGTCCATATGATGACATGTGACACCCAAATATAAATAACTACCAAAATTGTCGCTCCGTATGTCAACACAAACGGAACCGCGACCTTGAAATTGAGAAAAAAAATGTTTTCAATCTATTTTTTTTTCTTTTTTGTAAATGTCATTTAGTGTACGTGTGAGAGTGGCTCTAGGAACACATTGCATTGCAGGATTTAATGCATTTTGACAATAATTAACAAAACCTCCTTTCTCACCAAAACCAAAATGTAAGTGTTCAGTTGCAACCATTAATGCTAATTGTTCTCTATTTTTTTTTCAGACCTGTAATGAAATAATTGATTAGAAGGGGTTGCGTACCTGGAGATTTGGGCTTGGTTACTCGCCACCGCGTATTCAGACGGGTGATTTTTTTTATATGGGTCCAGAACATGCCATATCCGAAGTTTCTTGCAACCTTGCATGATTTGGTGTAGTAATTGCACTGGATTAGGAAACATCCATCATCTAACTTAGTTTTCTTCATATGCACTTTAAAGAGTTCGGACTTCATTGGGTTTTCTTCTTCACCTTCACCTATAAAAATCATCCGAAGGGGCTGGGGGTCAGATAGATTTTCATTAGTATTGGGGTATTGTGAGCGGGGTTGAGTCCGTCAAACTTGGGAACTATTAGAGGGGGATTAGGACTAGAAGGGGGATCGAATTCAAACCGATCTTGAAGGAACTGGTGAAAAGTCACATTGTCGTAAGTGACAACATCACTTATGTGTTCCAACAAGTTTTGCATTGGATCCTTTCCTTCGTTCACATTTCTTGAACTATCTCTCCCACTTGCCATTGAAAAATTAATAATAATAAAATATAGAGTAAAAAAAATGATTGAAAAAAAATATATTGTTGGAATAAGAGTGGTAAGCAAGTAAAATATATATATATATATGATTGAAAAAAATATATTGTTGGAATAAGAGTGGTAAGCAAGTAAATATATATATATATATATGATTGAAAAAAATATATTGTTGGAATAAGAGTGGTAAGCAAGTACAAAAAAAAATATATATATATTATTGAAAAAAAATATTGTTGGAATAAGAGTGGTAAGCAAGTACAAAAAAAATATATGATTGAAAAAAATATATTGTTGAAATAATAGTGGTAAGCAAGTAAATATATATATATATATATATGATTCAAAAAAATATATTGTTGAAATAATAGTGGTGAAAAAAAAAATTTATGATGGTCAAAAATAGAAGAAATAAATATTGTAAATCAATTTGATGATTGAAAAAATAGAAGATAGTAAAAAATAGAAGAAATAATTTATATCTGAAATGAGAATTAAATAAAATTGTAGAATGTAGAGAGAATTGAGAATTTGAGATTGAGAGAGATTGAGAGAAGTTGAGAGAATGAGAGTGGTGTGAAGAATAATGAAGTGGGGGAGGGGGTATTTATAGTATAGTAGAGAGGGGTAGCTTTGCAAATAAGATAAATTAAGGGGTGAAAAAATAATAATAATAAATGGCTGTTGGGAACAAATCAGAACGGTCACTGTCCAACGGCCATATTCAATTTTTTTTTTCAGACTCTGTGCCATGTGGCAGTGTCTGATTGGTTTTTTTTTTCCAACGTTTCAGTAATCAGAACGGTCTTTTTTTTAAAAAAAAAAAAAAAATTTGATTGGTTGAATATTTTTTTTAAAAAACCAGCGGTTTAAACCACGGACAAAACTGGTTAAACCGCCGGTTATGGTCGATTTGTAGGATTGCCAAACCCAAACCCAAACCGGAACCACCGGTTTCCAACAAGTTTTCAAACCAATGGTTTAGGTTCCGGTTTTCGGTTTCAGTTTGGCTCATCCGGTTCCGGTTAAACCGTGAACAAAACCGATGGTTTACCGGAACTGTGGCCACCTCTACTCCCGTTCCTTAGCTGCTCTTCGCATCGCCGTCGTCGCTGCACGTCCGGTGTCACCGTCGCTGCTGCTCGTCATCGTCGTCTTCTTAGATTTCAGCTAAGTTGGATGAGTTGTTGGATTAAGTTGGATGAGGTGTCAAAATGTAATTGGCTGAGTGTTGCACCCGATGCAGCCAAGATTTTCTCAATAGAGGAAATAAAATAAATTAAAGATGGATAGATAGGGGAAAGAGAAATATATTTTTATTAAATCCTAGCCATGTAAATCTGTGAGATCTAACTACTATAAAAGCATATTAAATATTGTGTAAAAAAGAAAAAAAGGTGTCCCTCTAGATCCCTCCCCATATATATAAATATTGATAATGGTTGAGTGCCAACCGATCAACACCCAAAATACTGACACACCAATTGAAGTGTAGCACGTGGCTCAATTTGTGAAGAATGCAAGGAGATAAATATAAAAGGTAAAAGAAAAAAGAACATATGCTACACTTCAATTGATGGGTCAGTATTTCAGGTGCTAACCGGTCAGCACCCAAGTATTATCCTATAAATATTACTATATTAGTGTTAAGGGTGTACGTGGGAAACAAGAGAGAACATCATGTAACATTGGGGTTCTCATATATGTCTTAATGCTGATATAGTGCTCTCCCATAAGCAGCCTGCACCTCCAGCTGAGCCAATTGCGTCTGGCTGGTCCACCCTTATAAACGCACCACGGGCCACAACCACATGCACCATTGGTGGTGAGTCTCGTTAGACAGTGAGCGTGCATTGATCCATCTTTCACATGCCCAACATGCTTCCCATCTTCATTAGTTTTCATTTATTTACTTGTAACATGTTTGGACATGCCTTGTATTGTATTTCCCCAACCTTATAGATTATTACAATTTATGCTCATGTTTTTTTGGGAGCAAAAAATATACGAAATAATAATTTGTTTTTTAAAAGTTATCTTCGTCATCTCAAGTAATATATATATAAAAAGTATCATTAATTATATGTGATAAGATAAGTTCAAATCCTGAGTCGAGAAAGAATATAAATACGAAAATCGAAATGTCTCTTGCTTTGGGAACACATTGAAATGTAGATTTGTATGCATGTCTTAATTTTTTCGATATTTTGGTTCAATTCAATTCATCTTTTGGGCAGCATTGAATCAATAGAAGGAACAAACATTCCACATGAGAATATATATTTTGATTTCTTTAATAAAAAATAAAATATACCTATATATATACATATCATGAACCTAAGTAAATGCATAACAAAATTTTATACTAGTTACGTTTATCAATTTTTGGTTCTCAATATTTAATAATTCTTATGACAAACCGAAAATTATTCACATAATTCTACTTTCTTGGATGAGGTATGCTTACGAAATTTGGAACATTTCATATTACAACTTCTTTTTTTTGGGTAAATCATATTACAACTTCTATGCTTAATTTGTCTAATATATATTTATAAACTACTGATGTAGTTTCTAGTTTTTTTTTTTGTTTTTTTAATTATTTTTTTTTGTTTTTTTTAATTTTTAATTTTTATTTTATCCAACCAAGTAATTCAGGACCTCATCACCTTCAATACAATCGAGTTAAAAATCACTTTACTTTTAGGGTGGGTACATATATGATATATCAATTTAAAACTTTTTTTTTTTTTTTTTTTTTGCCTTCAATATAATATTCAACAACAGGTTTATTATTATCTAAGGTGTTACCCAAAAAAAAGTGTTAGTTAACAAATAATGAGGATCAGTATGACAGTTCCTTAAAATGTACGGTATGTGTGAAGATGTGACAGTATCACAGTAAAATGATTTTATGGGGTCTCTCAAGTCTCAACTAAAGATTATGATATCAAGTGATTATTCCGCACTCTCTCTCTCTATGGTCCTCAAGGCTTCGGGAGCCTTGATGAGGTCCCTTCTTGAAAAAAGAAACAACAAATGTGAAGGTGAAGTCAGCGGAGTTGCTGGGGTTTACCCTCCAACGCTTAAGTCAGAGAGGAAACTTAGGAGGCAATCTCTTCAAGGAAAAATGATACAAGTGAGTATGAGAAAACTTAGATTTAGAGAGAGAGAAAGTCCACCATTTCATGGTGAAAATTGGGTATTTATAGGGTTCTGAATAGTAAAAAAGCTAAGGAACTAAGGATGTAACTTCTGGTAGTGGGAAAGCAACTTCCCCTCTGCATCCCCCACCCTTCCTTTTACCTTTCATGTGGTGGACACACGCCCTTGAGGGCCCAGATACGCGTCCAGGCAGGCTTTGATCCATTGTATCGTCCAGCTGCTCTTTTCCATTCCTTTGATTGGTTTGGCGTTTTAATTACCACTTGTCCGTATGGGGTTGCCTCCCTTAATTGCTGACATGTCAAGGAGAGTCCTTAGAGCATCTCCAATGTGATTATGTATTTAGAGAAAATTTAATACAACATAGAATAGGTAGATAATGAGGTAAAATTTAAAACCGCCTCAAATTCAACCAAGTCTCCATACAATATCTAGTATTATATGGAGACTTGGAAGTATTGGGATGCTGATTTCATAGTTGCCTAGTATGGTTTAGCAGAGTAGATAAGTCTTAGGGGTGGTTTTAAACTCGATGGGGCTTGATGTTGAAGAATTTGAAACTGCCTTCGAGACTTATCTACTTTGCTAAACCATACTAGATAAACATGAAATCAGCATCCCAATACAAGGAATCCCATGAATTAGACTCCCATAAGCCGTTCAATGAGCTTGATTGCTTGAATTGATCTCCTCCCACCTCCATTTGGTGGAGATCGATTGTTTTTTTTTTTTCTTTTTTTTTCTAAAAAGAAATTGAAATAAGAAGAAGATGATGGAGAGATTGGATCTCCATGGATGAGATCAGTTTGGTGGTGGGTTTTGCTAATAAAAACTTAGAGAAGGATAGAGAGATTGGGTTTTTTAGAGATGGATCCATGGAGATCCGATCTTCATTTTTTTACTCACTTTTAGATAAATATTTGTTGAGCTTTTGTTCTTGATTTGCAAAATAGAGGAGTTTGTACAATACAAGAACATTTGTCTAGAAGCACATTTTAATTAATATTTGTTTTAGTTTTTTTTTTTTTATATTGTTAATTTAAATTATAGGGAGCTGATGTGTCCGGTTATGATTGGACAAGAACATCCATTAGTTTTTTTTTTTTAAATATTTTTTTAGAAATAATTTTTGTTGTTAGTTTATATTTATAAACCATTTTAATATTATTTATTTTTGAAACTCAATAAATCATTTGACAAGGGTAAAATTATACTTTTATACATATAATTAGAGTTGACTGTTAGTATTTTGGTTAAACGGACTAAAGTAATATAGTTTAGAAAAACAAGAGACTTAATTTGCTAATATGATAAAGACGTTTAAATAAAGTGACATTTCGTCAAAAAGTAGGGACTTTAATGAAATTACCTATTTATTAATTTAATTTAGGGATCATAGGTACTTTAGTCTTTTAAAGGAAAGAGAAAGTCAACGGGGGGTGTGAGTATTAATTAATGATAAAGTTGTTTATGTGCAAGAGGCCAAACCTCAGGGAGGTTGAGTGCAATTTGCTCTAAAAATTAATATGAATAATCCACCATTGATTTTTTATATTAAACATGTGGCAACATAGTACGGGGGTGATGAAAATTAAGGTGATGAGAGGATCCATATCTTGTTTCCAACAAAAATAAGATCGATGTCGGTCTAAATATGGGTTAATAAGAAATTAGAAATTAATATTTCCAATTATAGCTTAGTAAAATCAAAACTTATTGAGCCCCCATGAGCGTAGCTCTTCTGGTAGATGTACGAGCTCATAATTTAGGCAAATGACTCATAAGTCAGTGACTTGATTCCTACTAATGGTAAAAAGCTCAAAAAAAAAAAAAAATACATGATCTAGATAGGTAGATAGATAAATACTATTTTAAAAAAAAAAAATCAAAACTTATTGAAATGGTTTTAATTGATTTTAATGGCATTGATGGCCGTAATTATTGTACCAAGTGGTTGGAATTTTCCAATTTAAGAAGAATATTTCGGTATTGAAATGGCCCCTACATTTATTGGTACATCCCTTCTGCTGAAAAATATCCAATTAAAATTCATTTTGAAACTTGGATTCATAATAAATGAAAGCTAAAGCGATATGATTGAAGAAGACAATGACCAGAGAAGCTCAATCCATTAAATAGCATACAAATGATGTAGATCGAAGTTAGATCATAGAGAGTTGTTTGGTTTAATATGAAAATAAAATGGATTATATTGGGCTTCATAATCACATTAATTTAATTCAAATGGTTGTAAAATAAATGAAAGTTCTCAAGATAGATATGTGGGGTCATTTAAATACTTATTGTGGTCATCAAGGAAGTGATAGAGAGCCAATAGAAACGTAGCTTAGTTGGTAGGTAGATGAGCTTGGGGTTTTGATAAATAACTTCCAGATCAATGATTCGAATCCTACCAATGGTGAAAGATTTAAAAAAATATATATTTTGTCCCAAATTAATAGATATCATGTAAAAAAAAAAATTAAAAAAAAAAAGGAGGAGGAATCGACAAAGAGATGATAGAACACAAAAGAGTCAAGCTAGTTACAAACTGTATATATAATTTGAGATGATTGATAAGGAGAGGTATTATTATGGGATTTTGTTTTTTTATTCTTCAATTATCATGAAAATAATGCATGCCCTTCTTTGTTATGTTATGTGTATCATGAAACAATAATTTAGTCTTACCATCCTCAACTACTGAATTGACTCTCCAACCTCACTCACCGACAATGTGTAATGTACCGGGTAAAGCCGGCGAGTTTCCTTAAGAAGGTTATATATCAGCATCAGCAATGACTTATTTTACCACCGACCGGATAATGAGATTGAATGACTACAATATGTGGGTTCGTTCCTCTCCTTTCTATTGATTAGACAATTAATTAACATTGACTGATGGATTTTCGATGATTTAAGTAAGATTATGGCACCGAATATCTGTTTGATTTTTGATAACATTGACTCATAAAGTGAGGTTTGATTAGAGATACGATCTAGGATTTGGCCCCGCGCGCTGTCTAGTCAAAAATATGCAAATGCAATGCGATCAGCACACGAACGTCTTGATGTGAACATGAGGTCTAATTATCAGGTCTCATTTTCATCAGCTCTGCGACACATAAAATGCATATCTACAATTCTTAATTAATGAATTTAATTTCATTAATTAAGAATGTGAAGTTGAACTCTAATACACTTGTTGTATCAAGCATGTGTACACTTATCCAATCATATCATTATGTTTTAAATTATTGAACTAATTAGCAGTTACTAATCGGTTTAAACATTTAGGTCACTAGTGATCGTAAAATATATGGCCGATACCTTTATTGTGTTTATCTACTTGGAAATGGAAAGTATGAGATGAAGTGTGAATGTCTCCATCCTTATATCAAAATTCAACATTATCTGCGTCTAATTTCAATAGCTGATATTTATTTCACATTTTATATTACTTTTGGTAAACTTTACATTTCTACACTTACTTTTTCAAAATAAAACAACTCTTAGTTGGATGCATTCAACATTAACAGCTTAGATATAATGTTTTTCTCAATTCTAATATCAAAATTCAACATTAATTGTATCTCATTCTAATAGGTGATAATATTTATTTTACTTTTAGTTAGTTTCGGTACTTAGTCGTTGGCAGCATTTAACATTACCAATTCAGGTCCAATGTTTTTTCCGTATCTTTATATCAAAATTCTAACATAAATTATTTACATCCAATTTCAGTAGCTTATACTATTTCAAAAAATAATTTCAATAGCTTATATTTATTTTACCTTTAAGTTATTAGTTTTCATAAACTTTCCATTTTTCTAAGAAAATTTATTTTAAAATGAAACACTACTTAGTCGTGGGATTTATTAAACATTAAAACTCAAATTCAATGGTTTTTTTTTTTTTTTTTTCATCTTTATATCAAAATTCAACATTATTTACATCCAATTCTAATAGTTGATATTTATTACTGACTAGTTTTCAAAAGCTTTGCATAATTCCTCGAGAACTTATTCAAAAATAAAAATTTCTTAGTTGTTGGATGCATGCATCTGACATTAATTAAGGACTAGGATCCAAAGATTTTCCCATCCTTATACCAAAATTCAACTTCAATTATATATATATGGACGTCAAATTCCAATATCTGATATTTAATTACCTTTTAGTTGTTATTTTTCATGAATTTCGCATAATCTTACAAAATCAGAAAATCTTAATAGAAAATAAAACAGTTCTTAATTGTAGGATGACATTCATGGATTTTTTTTTTTTTTAAGAAATGGAATTTTTCATGGATTGCTTAATGCATGAAACAACTGAAAATGCATACATCTGTGTGGATGTAAAAATTAACCTTATATGGACTGTGGTTAGCTAAACTAAAGATAATACCGAGGAAACAAATCATATTAAAATTTTAAATCACTGAAACACAAAAATGATCAAATTTTAGACTACTTAAATGTCAAAGTAATGATGCAGAAATCTATAAATTCAATTGTCGGCATATCCTTCAAAATCTGGGTGGGGAGTGAACTCCAATGTTGGACACAAATTTCACATCTTTAGAAAATATATTTACACCAATTTTTTTTAACTCTAATGTTTCACACCAAATTTTACATTTTTAGAAAATATATTTACATCAATTTTTTTTTAACTCTAATGTTTCACACCAAATTTTATAATAAACAAATATCTTTAAATAATATTCTTCCAATAAATCTTTAAAAATATTAATATTGGTGTCATTTTAAAGATATTAACGAAATCTTTTCAACGATATATTTTTGTTTTTAACAGATTGTTATAATTAAGTATAGGAAGATTAAATTAGAAATTTTAAAATGTTTAAATGCCAAATTTGGTGTTACTGTTGGTGTGCTACTGTAGCTATACCAAAAATTTGTTTTTTAATAGGTGTGAATTTGTGCATTAGTTGGAATTGATTTTTGCATAAATTTTATGTTTTGGTGTCTTCATAGGAGTTGCTCTGAAATCAGTTCAGCGATTAAAAACCTTTCCAAATTCCAAATCATGTCACTATCAATGCTGTTGTTGAGGATTTCATAGCCTTAGGTCCAAGCTACTCGATCGAAGACTATGAAAACGAAGGATGTGAAATTCTATGAATTATTTTTATACAGTTGTAAATATACAAACAATTGGACAATTTGATCTTTTCATAAGTTCAATTTTAAGAAAAAGAAATATCTAAGTAGATATTAGCATACAAATGGCCTACCCTGGCGGTTGGAGTCTTTAGGTGGAAGTTCTACTAACAAAGTTCAAGCATTGATAGTTCTAAATATTTATCCCATCTTTAGTAATAAAATCACAAAGTCAGGGCCTATGAGGAGCCCTCTGTCCGGATGTGTGTGTGATTGTCTATATGTTACCTCTCCTTGATAGTGGGTGTCCCCTATAGTGGGAGTAATATTCCAGACCATGCTTGTAGGGTCTAACCTCGCTAGACGTCGGTAGTAGTTGTAATTTGAAAAAAAAAAAAAAAAAAAAAACCATATATTAGCATTTGCTCTCTAACATCATTTATGCCAAATTTTAGGGATCATTAGTATATTTACCCCTTTAATTAATGGATTTGGAACCCCTCCCCACCTCATATATATATATATATATATATATTCATATAGATTTTCTACCAAAATTTAAATGGTTATTTATTGGTATGGTGGGAGAAAATTTCGCATCTTAATGATGAGAGATCATTCCTATTTGACATTTTCACACTTTAGGAAAAGGAGAGGGCGAGAGGGAGAGAGGGACAGTAGATTTGATGTAAGACGTTTGATTCATTGGGTCCATTTTGTTATCAAAAGTCATGTATACACAATATTTTATTATAAATAAATGATAATTCCATAAATATTTTTTTTTTTTTTTTTTTGATAATATAGGTGATCTCCTTCAATCCTTCATGCCGATTTTCATTTTTTTTTTAAAAAAAATATCGCAATAATTTAGAGTTCAAAGATAAACAAAAAGAACACAACTCGAATACATAATTTCATGATATAGATGTGATTGAGGTCGAAGAAAGGATTTATTATTATCTAAGTGGACTAAATTTTTTTTTTTTTTTTTTTTTTTTGTGGGTATACACTTATAGTACGGTGACTTGAAACCTAAGACATTGTCGGTTTTAATAAACATAATTTCGTATTCAAGCCATACTAAGCGGTAATACAAAGACCAAAGTTTTTTTAAACAAACCTTAAAATGAAAATTTTCTAATGCTCTTTTCCCCTAAAAACATTTAAAATGATTCAACTAGGTAACATAGAAAAAAATAGCAAGCAGAAAAATTAAATGCATACTTGTTCGGACTTTAGCAAATGAAGTAAAGAATTCAAAATTTATTTATTTATTTATGGAATGAAACAGAGAATGGAGAGGAAATAGAAACTTTAATGTGTTTGAGTTTCAATAAACACTAATGCTAGACAACCTAAAAAACCAACCAAAATGATGTAGCAAGTTGTTTATTTAATAACCACATCATCTCATGATTTGTGTAGTAATAACAACTCATTTTCCACCTCATTTAGGTTGAATTTTAGATTCATTTATTTTGGTTGTATAGTAGTACTCGTCAATAAAATATTGAACATATCACTCTGAAACAAATTACGGTTTGTACTAATATTAATCTGGGGGGGGGGGGGGGGGGGGTGAATAGATTTTAACAAATTTTACCCAATTTTTGTTAATAGGCAAGATTACGAAAATACCCCTAATAGTCAATACAAATATAGCAAGTGTAATATAGTGCGGAAATATTAAATGACACTTGATATTTACGTGGAAACCTTCACAGGAAAAACTACGGGCTATTAAGTGAGCCACACTCGAACCACGAATCCCGAATCCACTAAATGTGAGAAAGATTACAACCTAATCCCGGAAGTAATCACACACCTACCTAATCCCAGTATGAGTGAACCTAGTCCAATTGCTTGTGCTTTACTTAACCTAATCCCGGAAGCTACACAAGTCTTACTTCTCAAAGAAGAGATAACAAGCCTATGTGAATATATGAATACTCAAAATGCAATAAGAGCAAGGCAACCCTATATGCTTATCTAGGACGATGATGTATCAATGAGATCAATCCTAAATATCAAAAGCTAAATGACATATCATAAAGCTTAGCTAATCAGGATTAAGCAAAACCTAGATAGTTATCACAATACAACACTCAATCATATTCATCACAAACAATCTCTATCTTGTATTTAGCATGTGAACATAAAACATATAAGTAAGTAAAGAGATTTCTTGATAAGAAAGAAACTAAAATTAGATGAAGTTAGTCAAAATCTTACCAAGCAAGTTATGATGATGCAAAGCTATGCATGAATGATCCTAGATGAACTTGATGAATCAAATGAAAAGCTTTGAGTGTTTAAAGGTGAGTTCTTGATGATTTTTCTCTCAAGTGTTTCTCTTTTTGCTTTAGGGTTCTAAGGAGTCAAAGAACTGACTCAGAGAAATGAGAAAGCATGATATTTATAGACATCAAGAACAGGGCATGTGAAAAGACAAGTTTGCCCTTGAAAACACGATCGGCGGTTTCATTTGGCGGTTTCGAAACCGTCAATCTAACCGCAGAATAAACCCGAGAGATTGAAATCAATCATGTATGAACAGCGGTTTCAAATCAACGGTCGGGGTCGCCGATCTAACCGCAGAATCAGATCAGAGACCTCTGGTCCAAAACAACAGTTTCATTCGGCGGCCAGCGCCGCCGATCTAACCGCTGATTCACCAAAAGTGGTGAATCAAAGGAGAAGGCCAATGGCAATCACCTTCGTGTAAAACCAAGCACACTTATGTTCAAGCGCAGACATTTCCGAACAACTATGGAAAACGAATTACAAGACACAAACACACAACAAATATACATTTCATAAAAGTGCATGTGTGAAAGTGACAAGTGAAGAGAATGCACACAAACAAGAATATGCTAAGTGAGTGTGTGCTACTAAATCTCTTCAATGGAAAATAAGCACTAGAGATATACTTTTGGTGTGCTTGTCACCTTGAGGTCTTGAGGGCATTAAGCTTGATCCTTAAACACCTAAAACTACCCTTACAAGTCAAACCCCAACATGTGGTTTGTCTACGAAATAAGCCAATCAATATAAGAATCCTTACACACTCTAATGAATTTATTGATTATATCTCAATTAAATTAAATTATAAACTAAACCATTTTTGTGAATTATTATGTCTTTTATTTATATTTTTACTTTTTCTTTATAACAAAAACAAACACTTTAATTATTATATATTATTTTTTTCACTTTTATTTTTATATTAAAGTTAGCATGGGCTGAAGCCTGGGCTAAAACTTACAAATGCCTTCGCCCTTAGGAGGAATGCATAATTCGAATATACAATCTCATAGTATAGATGTTATCGAAGAACGCATCATTGAGCCAATATTATTATTTTTCTGAAGATTTTCTCTTTTACCAGTATCAAGGAAGCCTTTGGATTGTGAAGGTTATCTTTCTTTTATAAGAAAGACATTTTTTTTTAAAGGATTATAAGAAATACATTAATAACATATAAGGTAAGTGAATAAATAAATAAATATTGAGAATTAAAGGAGTAACCTCAACCTCAATTTCATCTCCAGTTACTTACCAGGTATATATAAATATATGTTAAGAGTAAGAAAATAAAATGGAGAATAACTTTGTGGTACGATTTGAATCGTTTCCTTAAAGTGTTATTTGCCCCCACTCAATTGAGTTTGCTAGAGGGTTGTTGGCAAATCACTTCCAGGATACAACAAAGTTTGGAACCTGCGATATAGCAAAATTGAAGTATTCTCTTAGAATTCTTTAAAAGGAAATTGTATGACTATTGCAGAGAGAAAACAATAAAAAATTTATGTGTGTTAAAACTTAATCTGTGTTTTATTTATACAGGAGTAAATGGATGTCTTTGGTATCCATTCAATCTGTCTTGTCTGTACAAAGAGATGTGTCTATTGACATTGCACCTGTTAACATAAATTACAGATGAGTTAGTACATACTCCAACAATCACATCTATACAAAGAGTCATTTCTTGCATATATAGCAGATATATTTGTGTCAATTCAATACTCAGAAAAACTCTTTGAAACAAAAAGTTATCTCAGTTGGTTTCAAAGAGTTACATCTGTTGGACGAATTCCAACTATCATCTCTCACACACTTTTCACATTTTATCTGCATAAAATATATATTTTTAGTTATATATATTTGAAATCTCCAACAATCCTTCCCAATTTCAAATATATATTTATATATAGTATAAGACACTGCAATAATATATTCTCCCATGTTTCAGAGTCATACTTATATCATCTTGCATACAAGAAGGTGTCTTTTGAATTAAACCTTCAATTAGTGTAAGTAATCCAAAGTTTCAACGAAAACTATGGTGGCCTAAGCTTAAACCAAGTCTTCATATGCTAAAACTGGAATTACCACACACATGATCATATTGTATTTCCTAATAAAAGATTCTAAACTAATTAAGCACTATTATGGCCGTGTGCTTCCTCCTGGTTTCATGAACATTTACAAGAGAAAAAACCCAACTCTTGGTAGAAGCGGCACCACTTCTTATGTTCATATAGGTGAGGTCCCTTCCCATGTCTCTGCTACTATAGACATGATCAAATACAATTAAACCTCATTAAGAAAAACTCATCCTCTCTTAAACGAATAAATCTTGCACTATTCATCCTAGAATGGGCTATGTATAAAATATTTAGTGCACTTACAACCACATATCAATAACTTGTTATTACCCATTAAACTTTGAACTAATGATGTTCTAGATAAAGTTGGGTTACCATTACTGGTGGTTTTCAATAAAGGGTTTTAGCCCCATTCCACTATATGTTTTAACTACCAAATCTCTCGAGAGTGCTTTTGTAAATGGATCCGCCAAATTGTTGCTTGATTTAACATAAACAATATTAATAACTCCATCAGTTATTAATTGTTTGATATACTCATGCCTCAAGCTTATATGTCTAGACTTTCCATTGTACACTTTACTATATGCTCTAGACAAGGTTGCTTCGCTGTCGCAGTATAAAGAAATCGATGGCATTGGTTGTGTCCACAACTCTATTTCCAATAATAAATTTCTAAGTCACTCTGCTTCTTTACCTGCTGCTGCCAAAACTATAAATTCAGATTCCATAGTTGAATGTGCTATACATGTTTGTTTCTTAGATGCCCAAGAAATAGCCCCTCTAGCAATTGTAAAGATCCACCCTGATGTGGATTTATTATCACTAGCACTTGTTATCCAACTTGCATCTGAATATCCCTTAAATACTGTTGGAAATTCAAAATAAAATAAACCAAAATTAATGGTTCTTTTAAGATATCCAAAAACTATATTTACTGCTTTCTAATGAGCAGTACCTGGATTACTAGTGTATCTAGAAAGTTTACATACTGCAAATGCAATATCTGGTCTTATACAATGCATGACATACATTAAACTTCCAACTACACTAGCATACTCAAGTTGTGCAACTGATCTACCAGTATTACTAATAATAGTACCACTAGTCTCATAAGGGGTAGTTACTTCTTTTATTTGAAGATGATTAAATTCAAGAAGTAATTTCTCTATATAGTGTGATTGACACAAAGCATAACCCCCATTGTGCTTCTTAACTTTTATTCCTAAAATAGTATCTACTTCATTCAAGTCTTTCATTTTGAACATTGAATTTAGATACTTTTTAGTTTCAGTTACACTTTTCATGTTTGTTCCAAATATTAGTAAGTCATCAACATATAAGCACAAAACAACACCATAATCATTTGTGAACTTAGAATATATGCACTTATCTGCATTGTTATATCTAAATTCAAATGATAAAATCACATAATCAAATTTCTCATGCCATTGTTTAGGTGCTTGTTTCAATCCATATAATGACTTAACTAATTTACAAACTTTCTTTTCATTTTCAAATAGAACAAACCCTTCCAGTTGTTCTATATACACTTCTTCATCCAAATCACCATTTAAAAATGATGTTTACACAACCATTTGATGCATGTGCAAATGATACAAAGATGCCAAAGCAGGCATCACTCAAATAGAAGTGATTCTAGCTACTGGTGCATAAGTATCAAAGTAATCTATTCCCTTTTTCTGTTTAAAACCCTTAGCCACTAGTCTGGCTTTAAAAGTTTGAATAGATCCATTTGTATTATATTTTCTTCTAAATACCCACTTACTGCTTATTGCTTTAGACCCTTCTGGCAAATCTACTAAAACTCATGTTTGATTTGCTAATAAAGAATCCATCTCATCCATTATAGCCTCCTTCCAAAAAGATGCGTCTCTTGAAGCCATTGCTTCACTTAGAGTTTTAGGATCTTCTTCTACATTCAACATAATGGGTATTTTATTCAAAACTTGATTTCTATCTCCTTCTATTAAAAATACAATAGACTGAGAAGAAATAAAATCTGGATCTAAAGTCTTTTCTTTTCTTGCTATTTGACTTTTTCTAGTTTCAATAATAGTTTGAGACTGTTTTCTTTTCTCCCTTTGAGAAAAACTAGAATCCAGATTTGACAAAGGTACTTGATTCTATTCTGTTTCAGAACTATGATTATTGTAAAATTTATTTTCAATAAATTCAACATCTCTAGACTCAATAATTGTATTAGAGTCTAAATCAAGCAACTTGTATGCCTTAGAATTTTCTGCATATCCTACAAAGATACTTTTAATGCCTCTTGGACCAAACTTGGATCTCTTATGATCGATTGCCTTATAAAAGGCTAAGCAACCCCATACTCTTATATATGACAAATTTGGCTTTCTTCCTTACCATATTTCGTATGGTGATACATGTGTCTTTTTAGATGTAATTCTATTATGAATATGACATGCAGTAAACAATGCTTCACCCCATAAAAATAAAGGAATCTTAGCATTTATCATCATAGAATTAATCATTTCAATAAGTGTCCTATTTTTTCTTTCTACCAAACCATTTTGTTGTGGTGTATATGGGGCAGTTTTCTGATGTAAAATGCCACTCTTCACAAAAATTATCAAATTCATTTGAAAAATATTCACCACCCCTATCACTACGAAGACATTTTATTTTCTTTCCTTTTTAATTTTCTACTGCAGCCTTGTAATGTTTAAAACATGCAAATGCTTCATCTTTATTTGACAAAAGATAAACAACAGTATACTTAGAACAATCATCTATAAAAGTAATAAAATATCTTTTCCCCCCTCTAGTCAAAACACCATTAAATTCACAAATATCAGAATGTATTAAATCTAACAAATTTGTATTTCTTTCGGCTCTTGGAAATGGTTTCTTAGTCAATTTTGCTTGAATACAAATTTCACATTTATCACTATAATCATTATTGCAAGCAATTAAACCATGTGTACGCATGTATTTCAAAGATCTAAAATTAATATGTGCTAAACGCATGTGCCATAAATGAGAAGAAGATTCAACAATATAAGCAGAAGAATTAACTTTATTATTAATACTGAGTTTGAACATCCCATCACAAGAATATCCCTTCCCAACAAACATCCCATTTTTTGACATTATTAACTTGTCAGACTCTAGAACGGTCTTTATACCACTCTTATATAACAGATTTGCAGATACAAGATTCTTTTTAATATCTGGAACAAGTAGAACATTAGTCAAGATAATTTTCTTCCCTGAAGTAAATTGGAGTTCAACAATTCCTTTCCCAAAACCTTGGCACAGTTATGATTTCCCATTAAAACCATTTGATCATCATTTGCTGCTTCATATGTCTTGTATTGTGTTTTGTCATTGCACACATAAATGGTAGCACCAGAATCAAGCCACCAACTAGAGGATGTAATTCCCACTGCCATGTTTAATTCAGTTATCATGCCAATATGCATCATGGATACCATTGCAACAATATCAACACCCGATTCTTCTACCATGTTTGCATCATTGGTCTTACTGACATTTTGTACACTGAATTTTCTATGTCTGCAATCACGAATGTAATGGCCTGGTTTTCCACAATGAAAGCAATTTCCATTTGCATTCTTCTGTTTGTTGTTGGATTTATTTTTCTTGAACTTCCCTTTGTCATTTTTCACCTTGAAGTTCTTCTTGTATTTACTACCAACTTCCACAGTGTGAACTTTGGAGGAATCTTTAGAAGGAACACTCATATCACGATTTCGAGTTTCCTCTTCAATTTGAATGCTCTTTTGCAAATTCTCCAAACCGATATCTTCTACCATATGTAGAAGTTTCTTTCTATAATTATTCTATGTTTTGGGTAATTTAGCCATAATAGCCCCAACAATCAAAGGATTTGGAATAATTATTTTAAGTTCACGAAACTTTGATAACAAGACCAATAATTCATGAACTTGGTCTAGGATGGGTTTATTGTCAAACATAGTAAATTCATAATATTTAAACATCAAGAATTTGTCAGTACCTATTTTCTCAGTTGTGTACTTGTGTTCAAGAGGCTCCCAAATTTCTTTTGGAGATTGAATGTGTGTGTAGATATCATACAAGCGATCAATCAACATTCCCAAAATGTGTCCTCTGCAAACCATTTCATCTTCTTCATGTTTCTTTCGATCAACAACAATTTTCTCTGTGTCCTTGTCGCTTGGTTCAGGCAAAGGCTGTAACTTCGGGTCCAGTACATACATTACATTGAGAACATTAAGCAAGAAATGCATTTTGTCCTTCCAACGAGTGAAATTTGATCCATCAAACTTGTCTAAGTTGTAGACATCATGGTTGATGATTTTCATAGCCATATTATTAGACTTATTCTCCATTGCTAATAACACTTTAAGATTGTTAGAGTAAGAAAATAAAATGGAGAATAACTTTAAGGTACGATTTGAATCGTTTCCTTAAAGTGTTATTTGCCCCCACTCAATTGAGTTTGCTAAAGGGTTGTTGGCAAATCACTTCCAGGATACAACAAAGTTTGTAACCTGCGATATAGCAAAATCGAAGTATTCCCTTAGAATTCTTTAAAAGGAAATTGTATGACTATTGCAAAGAGAAAACAATAAAAAATTTGTGTGTTAAAACTTAATCTGTGTTTTATTTATACAGGAGAAAATGGATGTCTTTGATATCCATTCAATCTGTCTTGTCTGTACAAAGAGATGTGTCTATTGACATTGCACCTGTTAGCATAAATTACAGATGAGTTAGTACATACTCCAACAATCACATCTATACAAAGAGTCATTTCCTGTATATATCAGATATATTTGTGTCAATTCAATACTCAGAAAAACTCTTTGAAACAAAAAGTTATCTCAGTTGGTTTCAAAGAGTTACATCTGTTGGACAAATTCCAACTATCATCTCTCACACACTTTTCATATTGTATCTGTATAAAATATATATTTGTAGTTATATATATTTGAAATCTCCAACAATATATGCAGTTCCGTTCTCATGCGGACGTCCGTATATAACTTTATGAGGATATTGAATGTGATCCACCAATTTTGACAAGTGCATACACACTTGAGTTCAAGCATGTAAAACTAGTAGCTCACATTCAATATTCTTATGAAGTTATATACGGACGTCCTCATTTGAAAATTTATATATATATATAGTCTTTCTACTATCACTTCATTTTTATATCAGGACGAAGAATATGGACCACCGATTATGGAGAAGTTTTGACAAATGCATACACTTTGAGTTAAAGTACGTAAATCTAATAGTCAACATTCTTCGTCCTGATATATTTATATGAGGACGAACTGATAATAGAAATATATATATATATATGTTTAAGTCAGTATGCACTGATATAACTTCATCAGTGCGTTGGATGTAGACCATTAGATTTATATACTTTGACTCAAAGTGTATACACTTGTCAAAATTTCTCCATAATCAGTGGTCCACATGCATTGGTACTGATGTGAACGAGACCATATATACCATATATAAACAGTCTTTCTACTATCAGTTCATCCTGATATATTATATATCAGGACTAACTGATAATAGAAAAATTGCATATATATATATTGGAAATAGTGGAATAGTACTCATAAATATTTAGTGGAAATAATGGGAAATAGTACTCTTTCTATGTTGAATTTTGAGAGTATTAATAAGTTAAATTTAGAAGGCACTAATAGACTAAAATAACATCGTCTCCTTCTTTTATTATGCTTATGTCATTTTTAAGGTTTTGTTTTTTTTTTTTTTTCAAAAAACTCTATTGATAGTGGTCCTCCATCAATGGATATAAAAGACCTTCATTGGAGGTCAATTCGACCTCCATTTTGCCGAATAAGTCTCGGAATTTGTAAATATACATAATAAGTCTCGAAAAATATAAAATAAGTCTCGGAAATACAAAATAAGTCTTGGAAACACAAAACAAAACAAAAAAACAAAAAAAAAAAACACGACACTTATTTTTGTGAATGTGTTTTAAGGATATTTTTATCAAATCAACACTTTATTTGCTATTAAAACTTAAGTTATAATAGTCTTAAAACTCACTCTTTAAGGAGTGCTATTAAATTTTCGAATATATATATATATTTATTGCTCAACTTTATAAAATAAAATATTAAAACCTTATTTGGCATGGTTTTTAGAATCTGCTTTTAGGTTTTAGGATATAAAAATGACTTCTACAAATGTTTGGTTGCATTAACCGAGCTTTTAATTTTGAAAGTTCTCTAGAAAATATATATATATATATGAAGAAATAGGGAGAGGATAACTAGTAGACGGTGTGAAAATTATGTTCACAAGTGCACGAATCGTGGTGATCTGTACAATGGCAAGTAGAGTTCGTTCCATGGGGAAAAGCGATTATCGAGTATAACTAATTCTAATTAAAATTAAACTAAAGTAACCAAGTTGTCGAGATTTGAATTGAATTAAATTACAAATTAAACTAAGAAAGCAATTAACAAGAGATTGGTTGAATGTGATTAAGATATGAGAAGAACTAGGTCATCAATGATCTCCAAATATAAATACTCAATGTAAGGAATTAACTTAGTGAACAAGATTCAATCAATTCAAGGGTTCATTCTTTATCATTAATATGATTATTACCGTATTGCCACGAATGAGTCACATATTCCCAGTTATTATTCACCATTGGGCTATGGTATGAACAACGGTCGAGAACTTGTTAAGCATAAGAACTAAGAACCAAGAACCAAAATCTATACTTTGCTTGGGCTTATGCTAAAGATAAATTTCATTCATTCAAGTGAGCCATGATCAAGACTAGGTTTGGTCTATACTCTAATCCCAATTCTCAAATAGTCTTAACCCTAAATTCATGTCCATAAATAATCATCCACCCTTGGTCTATGGTGTGAATAAAAATCAAAGACAATTATAGAATCAAGAAGTTAAGCACAATGAACAAAACAATAATTGAATTGATAATAAAACAAATTGTTAATCTCAAACATGAGCATTCACAAAAGATTCACATTGATTCCCTAGTTATGGAATTAGTTACACATGATGGAATTGTAAGTAAAAGAGATTGAAATAGAAAAACCCATGATGAACGCCAAGAGATTCTTCAAGTTGATGGACTCCACTTGAGCAAGTTGAAATCTTCTTCTTCTCTCTTTAATCTTCAATATGCAACTATGGAAGTTGGGTTTTAGTGATGGAAAGTGACTTGGAGAAGTAGGACTTCGGTTGGGAGCTTATAAGGTCTAATCTCTTGGAGAGAAAAGAGGTCGTATTTATACTTTCCCAAAATTAAGGCTTCACGTCACTCCTTATCCAACAAAAATTACGATCGACCGCGGCTGATTTAGTGGTGGACTCACTGGAATTGACCGCCATTTGTACCGTGGTTGGTGCTTTTCCTAAGCCGCGGTTTTTTAAGCCAAAAACCTTTGGAATTTACTGCGGTTTGTCCTTTTTGCCCTGGCCATGGTCTAAACTGCGATTTATGCCCATTTTGCCCTTTTCTTCATTTTTTGGCCCATTTTCTTCCCGAATGCCTCCAAACATATAAAAACAACTAACTTACTCGACAAACAAGCGCATTACATAGGAAATGGGTATATATAAATAAACCAATCAAATACTCCCAAACCTGTCATTTGCTAGTCCTCGAGCAAAACTAAAAACAAACCTAAAATCTAAAATAAAAACCTAAACTAAGCAATTTTCTTAGGGAACAAGATAGTATTGAGCGTATGCTATAAGCCTTTAAACCTCTAGATGTCCCTAGCAAGAGGAGTTTTTTCTCCTCGGGGTTTCCAGTTATGATACCCACAAACATATCTTGCAAAAACCAACTAACCAAGATGCGCTCGAGTTATGCTATTCTAAGACTATGCATACCAAAGCCACTAAAGAAAGACAAAAATTATACCACTCATTTGTCAAATGCCATAAATATAATTTGTCTAGACCCTAATCCTCATAAGATATCACTCATACTTTCACTCATAACCTAGGCAAATACACTCATCGAGCATATGTGAATGAAGATTATGCATAAGAAATTTCAAGATATAATCACATATGAATATAACATAGGAAAACGCTTGAATTTTAAGCAAAAGATCTCATGAACAGAACCAGATATTAAGAATAAGGCGGAGCACATGTTTCCTTATTCTTGAACCAGCATTCCCAAAAGATCAATTAGAACTTTTTCTTCAGTTGTAACGAGGACATTGGGTGAAGGCTTAAAAAAAACGGAAAGGGAAAATAAAAAATCTAGGATCATATCAAGAGATTCTTCAACTAATCTTCGATACTTGGACAAATTTCTTCGAATTCTTCTTTTTAATTGCACATCCATGCTCTTGAACACTTTCAGCGCTTGAGCAAATCTCTTTCGATTCTCACTTCAATGCATATCTCAGTCTTCAAAGCATCACTTTCCCACTCTCAAACTCCTCTTGAGGAAATACTATTATTTTGCAATTTATACAACTTTATCGCATTCATTTGCTGCTTCTTTTGATTATCTCATCAATTTATTTATTTATTTATTATTATTTTTTAACACGAATTACATTTGAGAAGAATCACACAGCTTCATATCTACCTTTCACCTCTGCATATTTGGATTGAATGCAGCTCATTCCTTCATCTATCTTTGATATGATTGTTTACGAAGTCACCTATCGAACTCTCTAGTTCTTCATATCCCCTCAATATGATTCCAAGCTACAAGGTATGGCTAAATTATGGCTCATTGGGTTACAGTTAATGTGGGTGAAGAAAGAAAAAGGCTATTTGTGTTTGGCTTCAAATTTGGCTATGGAACACGCACACACACAAGGTAGGAAATATTTAAGGCCTTTTAAGAGATCTAAGCACACATTGCTTATGTCACTTCTAATGGTTCAACCAAATCAAGAGCAAGTCCACATATGATACCTTTTTATAAAATGAATGTTATTTAAAATCTAATGCATCACCTATTGAGATCAATTTTAATGCTGAGAACCTAGTAAGTGAGTAGAAGCAAATAAACCCTAGATATTTAAGTTTTTTGGCCAAGTAAACTTAGCATCCTATCCAACATCGCATCAAAAGCATGACATAAATTTGTAAAAATGTAATGCAATACTCTAAGTGGCAAGACGTTAGTATAAACTCAGTGATTAATCCATACTTGTCTTTAAAGGCATACCTAAAATAATCTCAATCTTGGTTAATTTGCAGAAAAGACAGACTCAAAAAATAAAATAAAAACCAAACTCAATTTACACAAAAACACGAAAATCCACACCCCCAAACATAAACTCAACATTGTTCCCTTCCCAATGTTGAACGAGTAGTAAGACTTCGGTTGGGAGCTGATAAGCTCTAATCTCTTAGAGAGAAAAGAGGTTGTATTACTTTCACAAAATTAGGGCTTCACATCACTCCTTATCCAACGAAAATTACGGTTGACTATGCATTGTACACCGCGATTGATTTAGTGGTGGATTCACTGGAATTGACCGCCGTTTGTATCGCGGTTGGTGCTTTGCTTGAGCCGTGTTTTTTTTTTAAGCGGAAAACCTCTAGAATTTACCTCGGTTTGTCCTTTTTGCCTTGGTCGCGATCTAAAAAATGGTTTATACCCATTTTGCCATTTTCATCATGTTTTGGCCCATTTTCTTCCCGAATGCCTCCAAACACCTTCCTTAGGAAAAATAACCTACACATGTCCAATAAACATATGAAAACACCTAAGGCCCTGTCCGGTACTGTTTTTCATCTGTGTTTTTGTTTTTATTTTTCAAATCCAATTTCGAATACGCGTTCGTTAACGTTTTTCATTTTGTTTTCCATTTTATTTTCCAAAACAAAAACAAAAACAAAAACAACTACAGTGTTAAAAGTGAAAAATTTCCAAAACAACTTTTTGATGTTTTTCATTTTGTTTTTCGTTTTGTTTTTCAATTAAAAAAAAAAAAAAACTCAAATTTTTTTTCTTTTTTTCTTCATTTCACTGATGTTCTTCTCCTTCTTCCTCCTCCCTCCTTCTTCTTCCTTCTTCTCCGGCGGATCCTTCTTCTTCTTCCTTCTTCTCCGGCGGCTTCTTCTTCTTCTTCCTTCTTCTCCGACGGATCTAGCTTCCTTCTTCTCCTTCTTCTCCTTCTTCTTCCTTCTTCTCCGGCGGCTTCTCCTTCTTCTTCCTTCTTCTCCGGCGGCTTCTTCTTCTTCTTCCTTCTTCTCCGGCGGATCTAGCTTCCTTCTTCTCCTTCTTCTTCCTTATTCTCTGGCGGATCCAGCTTCCTTCTTCTCCCTTCGTCCGTCGTTCTTCTTCTTCTTCGCCGTCTGTCAGATCGAGCTTCTTCTTCCCATCCGTCAGACCGACGCCGTCGGTCAGATGGCGCCGCCGTCGGTCGCCGTCCCAGATCTGGCCGCCGTCCGTCAGATCTGGCCTCCCAGTCCCTTCCCGCCGTTCTTCTCTTCCTCTACTGGGCATTGCCCATATCAGACCAAAAAAAATAAAATAATAAAATTCAACTAATTAATTTGGTCTGGAAAATGATACCAGACGCGTTTTTTACGTTTTCATATTCGGAATCCAGCTTTCAGGAAATGTTACCAGACGCGTATTTGGATTTCGAAACTGAAACCAAAAACACTGTTTTCATTTGCATTTTTATTTTCGAAAAACAAAAACAAAAACGGCATTTCAAAAACGTTACAGGACGGGCCCTAACTTACTTGAGAAACAAAGGCATTACATAGGAAATAGGGGGGCCCAAAAAACATATATAGAAATAAACTGATTAGTAGACTTACTTTATGACTCTAGATCCTCTTGAGCTAAGTAGCATAGGTCTATATTCTTTAATGGGTTCATTGGGATCATTATGTGTTAGAGAAAAAGAGAAAGATGTTAGAGAAAGAGAATCTTCTAGAAAGAAAGTGAAATTTAAGAGCTAGAAGTCAAATGGTGGCTCTATCACCCATATTAAAAAATTAAAATTATTAATTTTACTCTTTACACCCTTTAAAATACAAACACTATCCTTTAAGTATTTTTTTATTTTTTTATTATAAACATATATATAGTATCTCATTACACCCATTTATCTTCATTTGCTCCACACAAAAAAAATTGCACATACGGTTTCTTCTTTTTTTTTTAAAAAAAAAAACTACATATAGTTTCTTCATTCCCTTTAACAAATATTATAGAATTTACGTGGATGAAAAAAAATATCATATTTAAATAAAACTCGACAACTAAGATTTTACTTGTGAAAAAATAAAATACAAATTCAACCATAAAACTATTTTTTTCATTGTTACTTCCGAGTAGATGTATTGAATTATCTAAAATACCATAAAATCATAATAGTTTATACACTTAATCATCGTCATAGAAAACAACAACAATAATTAAACAAACAACAATATGCAGCTTCTTTTGTCTCTAAAAAAAAAAAAAAAAAAAAAAAAAAAAACCTATTTTTTCAATTACCAAACAAATCAATTTTTTTCATTTAATTTTTTTTTTTTAAATCCATCCACCATGTTTTTCGGTTTACAAACCAATTAAATGAGAGCTTCTCCTTGCAATCCACAAATTATCTATTCACACTCCAATTTAATTTTTTTTATTAATGACAATTTTAACCTAAATTAAAATTACTAAAAAGGACAAAAAAAAAAATTAAAGACATTTCAAACTAATTAAATTATTAAAAATATATATTCTCTCTCCTAAATCATTATATTTAATATTACGTATTAAGCTCTTTCTCTTATATCTGTTATTACCATATTAAACACTCTCTCCTACTTTATCTCTCTCCATTTTTTCAAAAAAAAAAAAAAATCATATTTTCATACTTTTTGATTAATAGTTAAAGAAAAAAAAAACTTATGAATATTTTAGTTTTTTACTAACAGTAATATATATATAAATTTATTCTTTTTTTTTTTTTTAAATATATACATACATATGGTTCCTAAAAATCAAGTTTATTAGTAAGTTTTTTTTTTTTTCTTAACTGTTAGTTTTGTTTGAGAAAGAATGGAGATAGGAAATTAGAGATATGTATTGGAGGGGAGAGAGTTTAATATGGTAATTAAAAATTTAGGAGAGAGTATTTAATATGTAATAATTAATACAATGATTTAAGAGAAATAATTTCCTTTTTTAATAATTTAATTCAAAAAAGATAAAATGGATAATTTTGTAACAAAATGAAGTGTCTTTAGAATTTTTTAAAATTTAAATTTTAAAGATGGAGTGTTTTTAGAAAAGAAGTGTAAAAAGAAACAATTGGATTGTCAAAAGAATCTCTCCAATTAAATTAATAAGAATTTGTAGTTGAATTAAAGTAAAGTGAGTGAGTAAGTTGTGTTTAAGTACCATGTAGACTTGACTGAGTTCTAAAACTGTTTTTTTTTTTTTTTATTATTTTATTATTTTTTATTTTTTATTTTTATTTTTTTTAAAAAGAGTTCTACAAGACTAAAATTGTAACAATTTTTATTCAATCATAAAACAACAATAAAAATTAATGTAAACAGAATCTATGAAATAAATTGTTTGTTCAACCATTCCTTGACTATTTGTGAAAAAAAACATTTATATTTCCTCATTGATGTTGTGCTTGATTAAGTATATATTATTAGGGTTTATGATAGATCGGGTGTTCAACTTATATGTGTAGGAAGTAAATTTAATTTCCAATTATAAAGTTATGTATTTTAAATAAATAAATGTAAGAGTATTTTAGAAATAAAAAAGTTTTATTAAAACATGGGTATATAAAAATATTTTGTGGGTTGTAATAAAGCTACCTCAAGTCAAATTTGTGTATGTATTTAACATTTAACATTTGAGTAATGTTACTTTAGAGCCTAAATGATGTGGCATAATTAAAATCAAATCATTTCTATCATGCAATTCTAATAAAAAACTTAAGGACCCATATCATTTGAACACCAAATTTAAATACTAAGTTTGAACAAATTAAGTAACATTATTGTAACGTCTAAAATTTAATGTTTTATTTTAAATTATTTTAGTTTTTTTTATAATTTTTGTTTTCAATTAAAAATCATTTAAATTTTTAAGAAAATATGTACTTTTCCTTTTAATTATTATTTTTGTTTATTTAACTTAATAGTCAAAGACATTCAATTCAATGTCACATCAATCATAACTATTATTAGTCACTTCAATCACACTTTATAGGTATCTGATACATTAAGGTCACTTCATTCTCATCGATCAATAATTTCAATCAATCTAATTATAATTAAACTCCTTTTCAAAAGAAAATACAATCATAATTAAATATTCAAATTTAAAAAAAAGGGTGAATTGTTTAAATATGCCTAAACTTATGTCTAATTGCATGCATAAGTAACTTTTATTCACAATTAATGACGTTCCTTACATTACTTGACTTCTATTAACTCTAACGATTGATCACTTTTTCAGTGCCAATTGACTAAAATACCACTTGTTTAATATTTTATCCTTTTTCCCCTTGGTCGTTAATTTCAAACGATTCATCTCTAATGGCAGGCAGTGGCGGATTTAAAGGAGGCCATAGAGGCCATTTTTCCCTGACCAATGAAATCTCATGAAATTTCATTTATACATAAATTAATATAGTCTAGCATGTAGGCAATAATTATAGCCTGGCTCCTTATTATATTAATAATATAAATTAATTACCAATGTTTTTTTTTTTCTATAATTCAAGTTTCAATAAAAGTAAGAGTTAAAATCAATAAAAGATTTTAATTTCCTATTTCAAAAAGAAAAAAATATTTTAATTTCCTATTTTTTAACATGTTATTGTATATATATATAAAGATTTTCACTAAAATAAACTAAGTAAATATTTTCCTTTATATATATATATATAAAGTAATTGTGTACTCTTAGGCTTATAATTACTATTGTGATTTTGATAAATTTATTTTTTTAGTTTATTTTTAAAATTTATTCAAAATTATTATAAAGTATGTAAATAATTATGATTTAAATATATTAATGATATAATGATATTTTAAGTATGTTATGATGAATAATTTATTTTGTGTTTTCTTATCATTTAAATTAGTGTGAATATTTAATATTTGTCATTTTATAAGGCTTTAATTAAGCTATTAAAAATTTATGTTTTATTAGTTTAGAACTATTAAAATAGTGTTGTTATGCATATCGTTAAGATTAGGTATAGATTTTATGTACAACAAAATGAAAAATGATTTTCTAACAAACTCTTATGTAATTGAAATGAATTACATTTTAATTTTCAAAATTAATGTCTGTTTCATTTACATAAATTTATATCATTACCTTTGATGCCAAACAATATCATATTTTTTTTAATAACTTAATTTTTGAATATTAATATATTTGTGTTGGGTGACCTTGAATATTAGTTATCGTGTCGTGGTTTGAATATTTGTTGTCTTGTGGCTTGAATACAAGTCTTCTTAAACTTAATTAATGACTCACAATTTTAAAAGTTTAGTTTGTGCAAATTTACCGAAATAAAAATGTTAATACTTGGACTTGGACTTGGAATTAGTTATTATTGACATAATTGAAAAGGTTTTAAAAAATAGGTAAAAAATAAATATAAATTATTTATTTAAGTTTTTAAATATAAATTATGCATCCTTTAAAAAACGTAATTAAACCTTTGAGCGGAGCAGGTGAAAAACGAAAATGATAAAGGCACATAGAAAATTAGTAATTAAATAAATAAAAATAATATATATATATTTATTTATAATATCAATATATATATATATATATATTTTAAACCATGTTATACATCTCATATACTAAAAAACTTAAATACAAATATGTATAGTTTTTTTAAAAAATAAAAAATGTGCAGCTGCTAATTGAAGAGCAATTATTTTAGCTGACTCAGTTTCATATAATTTTAATTTTAATTTCTGTAGAAAGATTTTTTTTATTTAGTTATTTTAGAGAAATAAGTAGTTAAATGGTAACACAAGTTATATGTCGATAATATCATCAAAGTACCATAGTTTCAGAAACTGTACTAGAACTATTTTTTTTTTTTTTAATTTTCCTATATTTATTTCATTTTTACAGCTAAGCCAAATAAATAAAAAATTATAATATGAAATCTACCGACTTTTAATTAGCTGAAAAAAATAGAAAATAAAAACATCTTAATACACACTTTTTGGACTAGAAGAAAATCAGCTTCTATATATTCTTATCGTTGAACAAATATATACATACATATTATTTTCTTCCATCAAGGTTTGAAACAATCATTTGAGGTGGGTCCAGAAATTTTACTTTAAACAAAATGGAATTCCAGAAAAAAAATAAAAAAATCATGGCTAGCTCTAAGATATAGTCAAGCAATACGGTCATGTTCGTTCATGCATGCATGCGCATCAAATCAAATATCCATCGCGTGCTTCACAAAACATGTTTTCATTTCTAAAAACAGGAGCTTTGCATACATAGATTATTGTTTCCAATTTGAAAACTAAAAAGTGAGAGACTTTTTAAACATAAAGTAGGATCTTTATTATTTGTTTTTCTTCTAATGATTATCATGATCATATCTTTAAAGAGATAAGGTGATGGTCAATAATTTGATCATACAAAAAGCAGAAATGTATATTTGAGTCAGAAAACAGACCCACATTATCGATATTTCAATATAATCCAATGCAGAAAAGATTGAAAGTATTGATGAGACATATGAAAATATATCTAGGTAGTGATCACCAAATTCTAAAGTGTCATATATGGTATCTCGATATGTGTGTGCAATAATGTGAATAATTGAAGATTTTCAGGCACTAATGTTCATAAATATACTTTATTAAATTATAGTCTTTTGTTGTTTGATCGATCGGTGAGAGTAAAATATATATTCTGAAATTAAGGTAAAATGTATATATATATATATATTTCGATGTAGAATAATTCTGAAATTAAGGTAAAATATATATATATATATATTGAGATGAGCCTCCCATGAAGTGTACATATTAATAATAGAGGAAATGAGGTAAAATAGCACTTTTGAAACTTGAAGTTGTGCAACTATCACCACATTACTAACTCATGTTTTATTAGCACCAAAAATGGAATTTGGACAAAAATACCCCCCAGCTTCTTTTCTTTTCTTTTATCTTGGGTGTCCTTCACCTTCTTCTTCCTTTTTCCCAAGCCTCCATTGATGGAGCTTCAATGGAGGTGCCACCGCCGAGCGACGAGTTGACAGGCAAAACCACCGGGAAAACGTTCGTCGAGTGCCAATCATTGTAACCGAAGTGTTCGTTTTCATTTTCGAGTTGTGTAGAGAGAGAAACGAAGCAAAACCCAAACCATCACGAATCTTCATCGTCCGATTTATGATGATCCGTCATGAATCTGATGAAACCGATGGCGCCAACGAACTCGGCATCGTTCAATCTTCCAGATCCAACTATCTCCGGAGTCAATTAGCGCCGTCGTCGGATCATCACTGTCACCATTAATGGAGGTCGACGGAATAAGTCTCGAAACGCATGAATAAGTCTCGAAAAAACGCATGTAAAACGCATGAATAAGTCTCGAAAAAATCATAAATAAGTCTCGAAACTGTAAATAAGTCTCGAATTTTCGAGAAAAAAAATAAAAAGGAAAAGAGTAAGTGGGGGTATTTTGGTCTCATCACCTATTTTGGTGCTATTAAAACAAAACTTATTAATGTGGTGCTATTTGCACAAGCCCTCCCCCAAAAAGTGCTATTTAATTTTTGAACCCTTAATAATAATCGTTAACCCAATTATGCTGAACTATTGAAAGAGTGTTAAAATTGAATGTAGCTAGAAAAAGTTAAATCTTAAGTTGGACTTTTTTGAGTTTTATTTAATTGAAATACATGATTTCCTCATACTAAACCTGAAGTTTAAAATTATTTCAGACACCATAAAAAATATAATCTCTTTGTATCATCAGAGTCAGAACTAATAGTGATTTGAGATCATTAGATTATGCATTTCAAACATCATTATATATATATATGAAGAAATTAAACATTAAAACATTAATGTATAATTGTTTTTGCGATGCTATGAGGAAATTTATTATGCATATAAAAATCAAAAGATGGATACATATCTAGTCAAGGATAGTCGGGGGCAATCAATGCAAAGAAATAATAACTATGCAAAAAACAATAACTAAAGGACAATCCAATTAAAGAGACTAATCTAAGCATAAACCTATATATGGCCATCTTCAGACAATTCAGAACCCGATCTATTTAATGATATTAACAAAAATCGGGAGCCATAAAAAAATTATTATCATTAACATGAAAAGTTAAATAAATAATTCTTCTTTTACTAAATAAAATGTAATCTACCTAAATTAAACCAAAACGCATTTATCATATTTAAATTTCTATTTTTTTTGCTTTCCGAAGTGCAAATTTACTAATTATATTACAACCCTCAAGATTAGCTAACATTGTTTTTCAATAGATAACATAGCTAATCCACCCAACATACCTTGTGACATTGTTGACTGAAGATAATTTTTAATCAACTTCATTTGAAAAGCTTCTCTTCGTAATTAGGGATGGGCAAAAAACCATTGAACCAAATCAAACTAGTCAAATCGGTTTTTTTTTTTTTTTTTTAGGTTTTTCTTTATTCACGGGTTCAATTAGGTTCATTTTTCTCAAAACCGAATTTCCTAGTTCGGTTTCTGGTTCTATTGTTCTAACTGAGAACCAGTGTATAAAAAAACCTTAGTTTTTCAGAATGCATTCAGCAGTCAATAGTGATTTGTGCTATCTCTTGTTTATATCTCTCAACTCTAAAGATAAACCCTAAATCTCTCAACCCACATCTCTCTCTTGTCCTCTATTTCTCTCTCTCGTCCGACGTCCTGGTGCACCACCGCTTCTCTGCTTCATCGTTTTTGCTCTCAAACATCGCATTTCTTTCTTCTTCCTATTTTCCTTCAATTGTATGATTTATATTATATGATGAAATTCCCTTTAAAGTGATAGTGTTTTATACCTAGAGGGGGGGGTGAATAGGTATAGTCCCAAATTCTTCCAATATTCAAAAATGCGGAATATAAGAATGAAATGAATACTTGAAATGATATAACAATTGTATAATATGAATCAATTCATGTAAGCATCAATATACAATAGAATCAATACAAGTGAACATATGGAAGATAAGGAAATATAAAGCGAAAATGAGACACAATATTTTTACGTGGTAAAACCTCAAAGAGGAAACATCCACGGGTTGAATCCACAACCACCGGCAAAGCAAATCCACTATACGAAAAGGCCTTACACACTCAAAGCTATCAACACTATGATATCCACTTCAAGCTATCAAAACCTAATCAACCCTCGGGGCTAGTGATTCACAAAGCCTACTCTCTATCCAAGATGTGTCCTACACCTCTAGAGAGCAACTCCCTATCCAAGGCTCTCAAGCCTCTAGGAAGATTTCCTCGCTTAGCAATCTAGATCACTAGGATCCTAGTCAAGCTACCCAAGCTCAACCATCCGGAGTACGCAACTCCTTGATAAGACTTTTGCTTAGTTATCCGGATCCTCTTGATCCTAACTAAGGCTTCTTGCTTGGCTATCCGGAATCCTTTCCTAGCCAAGTCTTCTTGCTCAAGACAAAGCTTCACTCACTTTGCAAGAGACTTCAACCTTTCACAAGGCAATGATCTAAGTGAAGTGCACACAAGCAATATGATGCAATCATAAACAAATAGAGTAAGTTGATCAAACACACTCTATGAACATGCAACTAGAGAATCTAGAATAAAGCTATCACAACTCAATCACAAAATATATCTAGAAACCTAAGCATGTGAATTAACATCATTCATATTACTTTTCATCAATCAAATAAGACAATTAAAGAGATGATCAATAATGAAAGTAAGAAGAAGATGAATCACTTACAAACAAATAAAGCTAGATAATCAATCAAGCTCTATGAACATGCTTACATACATTCTAGGATATGCTTTCAACAATCAATTACAAAAATACCTAGAAATCAAAGCATGTATATCAATAAGAACAAGGTATGAATATTCAATATATCACACTAAAAACCTAGTTCTTAGATCATGAAATTAAACCTAGAAAATGTCATAAAGCACATCACATATATCATTTTTAGAATCAATTTCAAGATTAATCAAGTTTAGCAAATATATGTTCAAGTAAAATCACAAAGCTAAAACTCAATTACCAAATGATCAACCACCCCTAGAATATGTTCTAACATCATTCTAAACACAAATCATCTATCAAATTGAAAGATTAAAGTGCAGATCAAAAGATGAAGTGAGAAGAAGAAGTTTAACATACAACAATAAACCTCGGACTGAAGAACAGCATGCTGCGACCAATCACGAATTCAAATGACTCTGAAAATGCTTGGGATTTGTAGCTCTCTTCAAGACCAACAATTTTGGTTTTTGAATCACTCAATTTCGAGTTCGTATGAGAGAGTTATGATCAAAATAAGAAAACAAAAATGTTGAAGAATTCTGCAGAAATTTCTTCAAGTTCATAGAAATGGAGGGAATTGGAGGGATTTAAAAAGAATTGAAGGAGGGGCAAAATTGTCCAATTTTTTGGGGGGACTTTGGCCAGTCCACGTGTGGCCAGCATGTGCCACACGTGGCCAGAGAGGAGCTCTGGCCGTGTGGCACACGTGGTCCACACGTGGCCACCCCTTGCTTGGCTTTTGGCCGAGCAACCTCCTCGCGCACCTCTCGCGTTCTTCAGCCGTATTCGGGCATCCGAACTCCGAATTCGAATCTGTTTTTGGATTACAAACCATGACTCCCTCATGCATGACTATGACTACAAAACTTTGAAAAATGGTTGAGAATTCATCTCAGAAAATGACGACGAACACAACTCAATGAATGAGAACGAAAAGTAGCGTAGCTACATCGTTTGGACTCGAAACTTAACGTATGAGTAACCGAAATGAACAGGACTCAACAAGGAATCAATTAAGCACTATTACAAGTCCAAAACACAAGAAACACAAACATACAAACACAAGTTCACATATGAATGTCATTTCCTAGACATAGTCCTAGAACATGCAACTCTAAAATGTATGAGCATTTGAGTTCAATACATGAGCATACAAAATCATGTGAATGTCTTATATAAATGGTGCACAACGATACAGGGACACACATGTATGAATTGTGTGTGTGTGCGCCTAACGCCTTGCAAGAGGAAGAAGAATCTTGATACCTTAGCATCCAAGAAAGCGATGTTCCCCTTGAAGACGATATTTGCACAAGATGTTGCTTCTTCACCTTTGAGGCTCTTTTCTTCCAAGAAACACTTAAGCAACTACTAATACAAATATAGAGAGTTTTGCAATGGAATCAAGCCAATACAAATAAAGGATCTTACATATGAGATAATGTAACTGTTACGTGTATGTAGAATTAATCTGAAATTTTTGCTTCATTTTATTGCTTTCTTTACAAAATTTTGAGAAACTACTCACTTTATCTGGCTCTGCTTAGTTGTTATTTCCAGTTTTCCACTGTCACTAGATAATTGTTCACGTCTTCAGCTGTTAGGATTTTGAGTCATGTTAGCATTATTCTATATCAAAACGACATTTCTTTTGTATTGATTAGTTGTCTATGATTCATAGTTTATCAAGTTTTAAGGTAGTTGGGCAACTCTTGAAGCAAAGTGAAGCCTTCAAGAGGAGTAAGCGTTATTGCACTTCAAAGGTATATTAAGACCTCAATCCTCTTGCAAGGCGTTTAAGTGCACACATACACACATTGCATACATTTGTGTCTCTACATTATTGCGCTAAATTTGTATAAAACATTCATGTAAGGATCTCTATTTTGTGATTGACTTATTTCATGACATACCACATTAGAGATGATTGTGTAATGGGTAGCTTAGGTTATCTTGATGATTATCAAGGCAAGCTTCCAAGCATCTCCATGACTTCAAGATCAAGAGCTTCAAAAGGTATATCACTTGACCTTGATTCTTGAAGAGATTAGGTGCTTACATATACTTGCATGCATCTTTATCTATCTTGCATTTATTACCATGCATGTGTGTTTCATTGATTCGTGCGTCTATGTCTTTTAGCACACACACACTTTTATTGCATTTATATGATTGAATTTATGTTTATCTTAACTATGTGCTTATATGCTTTATCATCACACTTATGCATTTTCATATATTGCATATCTTTTGTGTGTCACATGCTTGGTGATCATTCATGATATTATCCATTCCTATGCATGTTATTTGTTCACAACCACACTTGCACTTCATGTTAGTCTTAAGTGTGGTGTAATTCGTTTTCGTTTGTGTGATTAGAAACGTTGGCGCTTGCACGATGGTGTGCATGTCTTAACGCGATGGTTGACCACTTGAGAAGGTCTCATTCTTCTCTTGGATAAGTTTTAGATTTGGTTTGGTTATTTGGAGTAAAGTGTCTAATTTCAAAAGATTGGATTTCAATGATTTAAATGTTTTTCAAAACTGACATTTGTTTGGTCTTATGACCATAACTTTTTATAAAGAGATTGAAATTGAGTTTTGTAAAATTTTGAACAAACTAGACACCTATACCTTTCCAACGGTATATTATTCGTAATATTTCATGACTGTTTGGATTGGTTTTGAAATCTCCAAAGTGACCATTAAAATAGGGCATCACAGCTGTTATCCGAATCTGACCATTGGTCACTCAATTGACCATAAATTTTTATATAGACATCAAAATGTTATTCCATAAAAAGGAATATAAAGTAGACATCCATACTTTTCCAACTGTATATTATACGATAAATTTCGATGTCGTTTGATTATGTTTCGGAGCGCTCGAATCTCGAGCTGTGGCACTGTCGTGCCTATCCGCTGGTGTGGCAGTGCTCAACTAGCGCTTTTGGTCCAGAGATGTGCTTGTGTGGCAGTTGTGTGGTGTATGACGAGTAGCGTAATGCTTCGCCCCTGTTTCGTAATTTGGCCATATCTCACTCATTTGAAGTCCAATTTAGCTCATTTTTGGAGCAAAATTCATGAAATTTATAGGGATATCATCTAAGCACTATAAATACATCTCTTTCTCTCATTTGTATTAAAAGGGAACAAAAGAAACACAACCCTAGAGAGAGAAAGCTTCAAGAAAGCTTCTTTAACTCTTCAAACCCAAACCCATGTGCATCTAACATCTTTCATGCATCAATCTTCATAGGTCTTCTTGGTTTCTTAACTTGGTAAGTAGAACAAACACCACATCTTAATTTATTGTTCTATCTTAGTCAAGACATGTCTTTGATTGCTTAGTTTAGCAAATCTTCACTCCTATTGCATATTTTGTGAAGTTATGACATGATTGGGTTTGTATTTTGATAGTTTAATTGCTTAGGTCATTTTTGCCTAAAAAGCTAAGTCATAAACATTCTTGTGTGATTTATTTATGACTAGGTTGATAGATTGTCTTTTAATCAACTAGTTAAGGTTTTGAATGTTTATGTGTTGTTTGTGATAGCTAGCATTTAGGACCATTTTGCCCTCTAGCTAAGTCTATATGCATTGCATTTAGACATTGATATGTAGGACTCCTTGATTTCATTTGTTAATTGCATATTTATAGTCCTTGCCATGATTATTGACAATTTGTGTTGATTTGGTTTTGTTTGTTGACAATTAGGTTGTTAGAAATCTTTACAATTAATTGAGACCTCATGTATATGCATGTAGGCTTTGTTGATAACTAGGATGTTGATTTGCATTATAACATCTAGTTAAGCATATAGTGTTTAGTCTAGCACTCATTGCATTTGTGCATCATTGTGATATACACTTAGACTTTTAATTCTTTTCAAGAGTCAAAGTCTTGTGGCTTCTAAGTGAAGTTGCACAGGCATTGTACTAGCTCCTTTGTAAAAGGCCTGCAAGTAGATTAGAAGGTGCTCACGCCAATAGTAGTGGATCGTGGAGATCACTTGAGGGTGTAACCTTTCTTCATATAGAGGTTGTCTAAGGTTGGTCTAGGTTCACTATAAAAGGTCTGCTAGTAATAATGGTGGGTTAGTAACCGAGAATGGTTGAGGACAACCTAGGGTTGTAAACATCATTACATATAGTGGATTCGAGGACCGTGTGTGATACACATATCAGCCCGTGGTTTTTTTCTTGTTGAAGGTTTCCATGTAAAAATCAAGTGTTCTTTAATTTCCACACTTTACACTTGATTTTTATTATTTGTTGAATTGGGTTAATTGTGATTAATTTTGACTAATCAAAAAATTGGTAATAATCAATTAACAACCCATTCACCCCCCTAGGTTGTTTAGACACAAGTAATATATTATTTTCATTCACACACATATTATAGTATGCACATGCATTAGATTTAATTTGACAACTTTTGTAAAATTGCATGTTTTAGGACTATCTCTAAGAAGTGGCATACATGCATGTTCTTGTGTTTGTTTGTTT
This sequence comes from Acer campestre, assembly GCA_954870605.1. Classification (NCBI taxonomy): domain Eukaryota; kingdom Viridiplantae; phylum Streptophyta; class Magnoliopsida; order Sapindales; family Sapindaceae; genus Acer; species Acer campestre. The sequence continues at coordinate 1,484,457 of OX940806.1, read as the reverse complement.
ATGTTTTATTGATATTGGACTTGAATATGTTCTCTTATTGTTCCTTATTGAGTTTCGAACGTTTTGGTTATTTATTAGTTTTCGAGTTTCGAGTTGGAAGTTACGAAACTTTTCGTGTGTTTATAGTACATGGTCTTCATCTTTGTGTATCGAGTTGAATTCTAAGTTTTTGGTCAACGTTTCATAGTCTTCCATGTGCGTGAGAGAGTTATGGTTCGTAATCCGAAAATGGATTTGAATTCAGAGTTCGAAGGCCAAAGAACGGTCGAAGAACGAGAGTGGTGTACAAAGGGAAGAGGAGAAATGGAAAGGGGTCACAAGGGCTCCTTCCCGTGGAGGCACGTGGCGACCACAGGAAGGGCTGCCTTCTGCCCCCGTGGTGGCCATGTGGTGTGCCACATGTGGCAGCCCATGGTCCCACTTCTCTCTACCTCATCCCCTTCCCATTCTCTTTTAAATACTCTCTCCCTCTCATTTTTTAAAACTACGAAAAGTAAGTGCATAAATTTTCTTTGTGATTCTCCCAACTTCCAAACACCATATCTCTCTCATATCTCAATCGATTTGAGTGATTAAAGTTAAATAATCTTCGTATTGAAGTCCTCTATCATCTCCAAGCAACCTTGAGGTCTTTTGTTCAAGTTTTGTGTTGATCCAACACAAATTTCGTGGCTGCATTTTTATTCAAGGTGATTGACTTATCCTTTGAGTTTTGTGCTTTATGATGTTCAATTAACTTGGGTTTTCTTCATCTATATGTGTATGTTACTTGAACAAATGCTATTAGGATATGGAGCTTCAATTTAAAGCTAATTGTGCTTAATTAGAAACTTGAATGTGAGTTAGGTTTTTCTTAAAACCTATGTTTTCACATGCTTGTGAGTTGTAATGTGATTAGCTTGCTATCTAGGACTATTTGTATTATAATTGAGTATATTTGAATGATTGATAGTTCTTACATGTGCTATGAGTCTTTAATTGAACATATTTAGGATTAGCACAATTTATTATATATTTAGAGCCTTTTTAGGATTCAATTGTTTGATTTGTGAAAATGTGCTCTAATTAATTACTAGAGGATTTTATAGATCATATCTTAATTCCCTAGTATTTTAGTCTTAGTTCTAAAGTCATGTGCTTCATGAACATGTTTATTTCAAGCTTTAGTAACATGAATAAAATCTAGGATTAAAGTGTGTTTTGGGTGTTTTGGCATGCTCTAGTTTTTTGTTCATGTATAAGATCAAGACTACTTTGTCATGTGGACTTTGTTGCCTATGTCTAGTTCTTCATGGAGTGTACATAATCCATACATTTCATATGTTCATGTATCATTTTGTGTGGTGTCATATTTTTGGATTATAAACTAGAAAAATATACACTGTGTGCTCATTGATTAATTCTAGTTTCCATAGGATGTATTGATCACATATTTTATGTTGCATGTGTTTGCATCATTTGCATCACTTAGATCATTTGCCTTGCAAAAGGTGGAAGTCTCTTGTTGGAAGTGCGATGCTTCAATTTGTGCAAGAAGTCTTAACTAGAGACATCCGAGGTGTCTCAGTTAGTTGAGTAAGAAGTCTTGGCTAGGGTTTTGAGAATTCGGTTAGTTGAGCAAAAATCTTCCTAGAGACATGTGAGGTGTCTTGGATAGGAAGTAACTTTCTAGAGACATGCGATGTGCCTTGGATAGAAAGTTGTGGCAAGTCTTTCACTAGTAAAAGGCCCGAGGGTATGATAGAAGGGATATTCAAGAGAGAGTATATCATGTGAGGTGGTCACTTTTGAGGGAGTACTTTTATCCAACTAGTGAATGGTGGTGTTGCCGATGGTTTTGGATTCAACCCATGGATGTTTCCTTTATGGAGGTTTCACTATGTAAAAATAATGTGTCAAATGTCTCTATCTCTTTCGCTTTGATATTTGTATATGTGATCAATTATATCTTGTTTAAGATCTTTATTTCTTCACATCTTTGTAAACAAGATTCTTATCAAGAAAGAGATACACACATTATTTGTTGAATCAATATTTATTTCTTGTATCTTTTGTAGTGTTTGAATATCGTATCTTGTGATATTCTATATCGAGTTGTAAAGTTCTTCGCAATGAATTTACATTGTAATATTCAAAGTATGAATTGTGGAATTTGTTATGCATTGAACATATTTGTATATGAGATACATTGTCTCTTGTTATATGTTTTGTAGACTAAGGGTAGTGAATTGAGCCTACATATAATGATTGTTTTTTCTCATAACAATCATTTTAAAGGTTAATTTGTATACTCACAAAGTGTTTGACCAAAGTCTCGAAAGAGTTTTATAAATAGAGTGTCATCCTATCCACCCCTCATCTAGGTTGTTTAGTATAACCTTGTAGGTATTTTAGTTGATATTATAGTGGGTCACTTAAGGTAATTAGTGTAATTCGAGATCTATAAGGTTATTTACTAACTATAGATAACAACCTTAAGTCTAATAATGTTTGTGGATATTGTCCTTCTCTAGTTGATGAAACAAAAAGGCCATGGGATATTGATATATACAAATGCGGGTAAATTGCCTAAAGCTAATCTAGAGGGGGGTGAATAGGTTTTTATACCTTTTTCAATCCATTGAAACAAGCAAAAGTTTGTCCCTCTAGATAGCTTGTATCATAACACACTGACCATATAAAACATAAGTAGACAATTGAAAAGCATATTCAATTAATCATTGTCAATCAAGTCTACAAGTTGCAAGTGAAGGAATTATACTAAAACTAAAATCAAGGAATACTTGTATTCACCTTTATGTCCAATATGTACAAGTATTAATCATAATATGATTATATACAAATAAATCAATATACAAATAAAAAGATATTTACAGCTTTGATCAAATAGAGTGCTTGCATTCCACACTTAACAAAATCTTGTTTACAAAGAAATCTAGAAGAGAAGTTTATCAACAAGATTCAACCATACACATATACAAATATAAAAGAGATAGGGATAGGAAGAATTAACACACGATATTTTTTAACGTGGTAAAACCTCCAAAGAGGAAACATCCACGGGTTGAATCCAAAACCATCGGCCAATTATCTATAATTGGATGAGAGATTAGAAATTCCTCTAAAGTGACCAACACATGATACACTCCCTATTGGACTCTATGTCTACCCAACCCCTTTGATAGCTTAGAAATTCCTTAAAAGTGAAAAACACATGAAACACTCTCTATTGGACTTTATGTCTACTCAATACCCAGGCCTACCAACAAAAGAAACATAGCCAATTTTCTATCCAAGACAACCCCATGCCTCTAGAAAGTTTTCTTGCGAAGCTATCCGATCATCCTGACCTTAGCCATGACTTTTTGCTTAACTATCCGGATCTCCTCGATCCTAGTCAAGTCTTCTTGCTTGGCTATTCGGATCACCAAGATCTTAACCAAAACTTCATGCCTTTTACAAGGACTTCCTAAGTATGATCAATGAATGCAAAATGCAAACAAGCACTCAACATAGAATATGAGATCAATACATTCTATGGGAACTAGACATAAGCATGTGAGTTCACAAATCAAAGTTGTCTAGTTACTATACATGAATAGAATTCTAGAACATGTGAAACACCAAAACACATTTAATTCCTAGATTCATTCATGCAACTAAAACTTGAATCAAGCATATACATTAAGCACATATTCAAGATTTTAGTAACACACAAAAACATGCTGGATTCACAAGTTATGATAAATCAAAGTTCTAGCAAATATTTAGAGCACCACACAATAATCAATTAAATCCTACTTAGCTCTAAATACAAAGTCAAATGTGTTAATCCTAGATTTGTTTAACTAATGAATCCTAGCACATGACAAGGCTATCGATCATGAAAATAAAGTCAATCGAATCACAAATAGCCCTGGATAATAGGCTAGTCACAAACATGTGAAATACTAGATTTAACAAAACCTAGTCCACATTTAAGTCTCTAATTAGACAAGACTAGCCTATAATTGAAGCTCTACTTCTCAATAGTATATTTTCAAGTAACATACACATATAGAGGAAGAAAACCCAAGGTAATTGAAGACTTTAAAGATCAAAACACAAAGAGTAGATCAATACCTTGGAAATTCATGCAGTCCCCAATGTTGGTGTAGAAACACCAAAAAACTTGAACAAAAAACTTCAAACTTACTTGGAGAAGATAGAGAACTATAGTATGAATATTCTCCAACTTGAATCACTCAAATTGGACAAGAAATGAGTGAGATATAGTGTTTGGAAGTTGGGAAAATGTAGAGAGAAAATTCTGCACTTATTTTGTAAGATCCTATATCTTTGTTGGCTTGATTCCATTGCAAAACTCTCTTTATTTGTAATGGTTAGTTACTTAGGTGGTTCTTGGTGAAAAGAAGCTTCAAAGGAGAAAAGCAACTTCTCATGCAAATATCGTCTTCAAGAGGAAAAGCGCGTACTTGGATGCTAAGGTATAAAGATACTTCTTCCTCTTGCAAGGCGTAAGCGCATACATACACAATTCATACATATGTGCCCCTGCATCATTGTGCAAACATTTGGAATAACACATTTACACTCATTTAAGTATGTACATGCATTATTCTCATATTAACATTGTATAATTGCATGTTTTATGACTATCGCTTAGATATGGCATGCTTGTATGACATTGTGTTTATTTGTTTGAGTTTCTTGTATTTTGGACTTGAACATGATCTCATATGATTCATTATTGAGTCTCGGTCATTTCGGTTACTCATTCATTAGATTTCGAGTCCAAACGATGTAGCTACGCTACTTTGCGTTCTCATTCGTTGAGTTGTCTTCGTCATTGTTTTCCGAGATGAATTCTCAACCTTTTGTCAAAGTTTGTTGTTGTGCATGAGAGAGTCATGATTCATAATCCAAAGATAGATTCAAAATCAGAGTTCGGAGGCCCGGATATGGTCGAAGATGTGAGCGGAGTGCAAGAGGAGCAAGCTTGGCCAAAGGCCAAGCCTTGGTGGCCACGTGTGGAGGCCGTGTGGCACATGGCCTGGCAGGTCCTCTGCCCACGTGTGCCTCACGTTGTCCACACATGGATGGTGATATGTCTCATGCTGATTGGCTTTTCGTTTTCCCTCCCTCTCTCTCTCTCTCTCTCTCTCTCTTTTAAATACTCTCCTCCTTCCCTCCAAACAAATGTGAAGAAAAATTGAAAAAGAAAGAGTGCAGAATTTTCTTCATGATTTTTGATTTCTTGTTTTGATCATAACTCTCTCATTTTAACTCGATATTGAGTGATTCAAAAGCCAAAAATGTTGGTCTTGAAGAGAGATACAAACCCCAAGCATTTTCAAAGTCATTTGAGTTCATAATTTTTCGCAGCAAGCTGATTTCAGTTCGAGTCTCAATTTTGTAGGTGAAACATCTTCTTCTTACTTTCTCTTTTGATCATCTCTTTTAATCTTCCTATTTGATAGTTGAAATATGTTGAGAATGATGTTAGTTCACACTATAGGTTTGTTTGATCGATTGATTGTTGAGTTTTAGCTTTGTGATCTCATTTGAACATATTTTAGCTAAACTTGATTTACATGAAATTAATTCTAGAAATGTTTTGTATGATATGCTTCATGATGATTTCTAGGTTTAATTTCATGATCTAAGAACTAGGATTTTTGAGTGATATATTGAATATTCTAATATTGTTCTTATTGATTCACATGCTTTGATTTCTAGATACATTTGTGATTGTTTGTTGAAAGCATATTCTAGATTATCACTAAGCATGTTCATAGAGCTTGATTGATCATCCTGCTTTATTTGATTGTGTTTGCATTCATTTGCATCACTTAGATCTTTGCCTTATGAAAGGTTCGAGTCTCTTGTTAAAGTGAGTGAAGCTTTAATTTGAGCAAGAAGACTTGGCTACGAAAGTGTTCCAGATGGCCAAGCAAAAGTCTTAGCTAGGAGTGTGATACTCCGGATGGTTGAGCTAATGAAGCTTGACTAGGATCTTTGTGGTCTAGATAGTTAAGCAAGAAAATTTTCCTAGAGACTTGAGAGTCTTGGATAAGAAGTTACTTCCTAGAGGTGTAGGACACATCTCGGATAGGAAGTAGGCTAGGTGATTCACTAGGCCCGAGGGTAGACTAGGAGTTGATAGGTGGATATCATGTGTTGATTGCCTTGAGTGTGTAAGTCCTTTTCATCATAGTGAATTGCTTAGCAGGTGGTTGTGGTATCAACCCGTGGATGTTTCCTCTTTAGAGGTTTTACCGCGTAAAAATCACTTGTGTTGATTTTATTACTTTTAGTTTCTTTACTTGCTTTATATTGTATTGCTTATAACACTTGTTTAATTGAACTCATATCATTTAGTTTAAGCAATTCTATTGTAAAGCTCTCTAAGTGTGTGCATATTGGTTGTTTGGAAAAGAAGTTTAAGAATTTGGACATACACTTATTCACTCCCTAGGTATATTTTACACTATAAGTGGTTAAAGGAATTTCATATTTTTCTTTCTTTGTTCTTTTTAATGGAAAATGGAAGGGAAAAAGGAATTTTGTAAGGATTCCCATAATTGATTGGCTTATTTCGTGAACAAACCACAAGTTGAGGTTTGAATTGTAAGGGTAGATTAGGTGATGGAAGACCAACGTCAAAGGCCCTAGTCAAGAACTCAAGGTGACAAGCACGCAAAGGTATATTTCTTGTGCTTAGTTTTCTTTGAAGAGATCTAGAAGCACACACACACACTTAGCATACTTGCATTTGTGTGCTTACTCTTCACATGTCACATTACACACTTGCACTTTGTTTGATTATATCTTGTTGTGTGTTTGGTTGTGTCATGTAATTCGTTTCCCGAATATGTTCGAAAACGTCCGCGCTTGCACGATTTTGTGCTTGGTTTTGCGCGAAGACCGCTCTAGGTGATAGCCTTAGCTTTCTCCTTGGATTCACCACTTTTGGTGAATCGGGCCGCCGAATGAAACCGCCGTTTTGGACCAGAGGTCTCTGGTCTGATTCTGCGGTTAGATCGGCGGTCTGGCCGTCGATTTGAAACCGCCGTTTCACACCTGATGCATTTATTATTCTCGGGTTGTATTCTGCGGTTTACTTGGCGGTTTCAAAACCGCCGAATGAAACCGCCGTTTTCTCCCCTGTTCTCGGGATGAATTCCGCGTTTATTATCGGCGGCCTGGCCGCCGAATGAAACCGCCGAATTAGATATTTTAGGTCGGTTTCTTTCTCGGGCTTAATTCTGCGGTCAGATTCTGCGGCCCCGACCACAGAATGAAACCGCCGTTTGAGCGTTTCAGGGGCAATATTGTCTTTTCACATGCCCTGTTTCTTGATGACTATATATATCATACTTTCTCATTTCTCTAACTTAGTTCTTTGATTCTAAAGAACCCTAAAGTTAAAAAAGAGAGACTTGAGAGAAAAGAAATCAAGAACTCATTTTTATACACACAAAACCATTCTCATATGCATCAAAAGATCATCTAGCATTTTCTAGCATAGTTAGGATGCTTGCTTGCATGGGTTTTGTTCAACACACTTGCTTTGGTATGTTCTTCACTAATCTCATCTAAGCTTAGTGTTTTATTTATCAAAGAAATCTCTTATATTATTTGTATGCTCTTAGAATATATTCTAGATACAAAATAGAGATTGTTGTGTTGACATGTTTGAGTGATGTATTTTGATAGCAACATCTAGGTTATTTTTATCTATGATTTGCTAAGCTTTATGACATGTCATTTAGCTATTGACATCTAGGATTGCATTTATTGTTATCTATTCATCCTAGATAAGCATCTAAGGTTACCTAGCTTTAGGTGCTCATTGAATATCATTTTATATTCACATAGGTTGTAATCTCTTCATTGAGAAGTAAGTCTTGCATGTAGCTTCCGGGATTAGGTTGCTTAGATTGCAAGCAATTGGAATAGGCCCACTTATATCGGGATTAGGTAGGTGTGTTGATTATTGATCGGGATTAGGTTGTAATCATTGCACATTTAGTGGATTCGAGGTTCGAGTGTGGCACACTATACAGCCCGTGGTTTTTCCCGTGAGGGTTTCCACGTAAATATCAAGTGTCATTTATAATTCCGCACCATATTACACTTGTTATATTTGTTGACTAGATTGGGGTATTTTCGTAATCTTGATTAACGCGAAAATTGGGTAAAATTGTTAAAATCTATTCACCCCCCCTCTAGATATATATTTGATCACACCGAGTTATTTGTTTCAAATTTAAAGAGATGGAACAAGAAGCAATTGAACCAACCAATGGAGGGCTGCCACCTCAGCTTCCCGTGGAGGCACGTGGCCTCCATATGGGCAGAGGGCATCCCTTCCCGTGGAGGCCATGCGCCTCCACAGGGAAGGGGTGCAAGTGGAAATTTGCCACTTCTCTTCCCTTGTGCACCATAGGCATTCTTTGACTGTATTTCGACCTTAGAACTCTGATTGTGAATCCGTTTTTAGATTATGAATCGGGACTTCCTCATGCACTTGGACATCAACAAAACTTTCATGAAAAATATGGAAATCGAATCGATACACAAGGACGAAAACCATATACGATAAATGTATGGAAAGTTTTGTAACTTCTAACTTGGAACTTAAAAACTAAGGAATGAGTAACTGAAATGACTAGAACTTAATAAGAAATAATATGAGAACATATTCAAGTCCGATATCATTAAAACACAAACAAACAAACACATAAACACACAAGTATGCTATTACCTAGATATAGTCCTAAAATATGCATTTTACAAAATCTGTTAATTTAAATCTAAATCTGTCAATTTAAATCTAATGCATGTGCATACAATGATATATGTGTGTATGTGTTATACCAATTTAGCACAATGATGTCCATATGGATGCAATGTGTGTGTGCGCCTAATGCTTGTAAGATGAATGAGGTATAAATATACCTTATATGTGCAATGAAGCTTATTCCCCTTGAAGACTCTATCTTGCTTGATAAGTTGCCAAATCTTTCTTGAAGCTCGAATCATCATATATCTTAGATAACTAACCAATACAAGTGAAACGTTGTTTTGATTCCATGTCAAAACACCTATACAAATACTAAAAAAAAAAAAAAATACAAAGAAGATTGGTCATGTAAGTTCCTCAAGTTTGATTGGCTTATTTCGGTGACAAACCACAACTGGGGTTTGAAATGTAAGGGTAGCTTAGGCATTTAATTGTTAGTGATCAAGCTTAACAAAAGCCCTCTCAAGACCTCAAGATAATAAGCACTTCAAAGGTAAATCACTTGTGCTTAATTTATATTGAATAGATTTAGTTGCACACACACACATACACACACTTCACATGCTTGCATATGTATTCATTGCTCTTGTGTGCATTCTCTTCACTTTTCACACTTGCAAATATTGCACATTTAGACTAAGTGTGAATTGTGTTTGAAAAGAGAAAATTTCTCTTTGCCGTTACCTGTACCGCTCCTGGTACACATGCATGGGCAGCAGTCTTTGTCAGGTGCAATGCTTGTTGTTTTACACGATGCATACCGCTATAGAAGCACTTGCCTCTGGAGCGATCTTCATAGTGGTGGTTCTCAGCGCCTACACGCTTTGCATACTGCAACATAGACACCCTATCCATACCGCGGTATGCACAACGGTTGTAATATGGTTTGGTTTTTAAAAATGACCAAAACGGTGTGGCTTTAAGAGGATCACTTATATAAGTGCCTCTTTGTCTTAAGGTCATCCCACATGGGTTTAAAATCATATTTTTAACTTAGAACATTTTCAAGAGAGAAAATATTCCAAAGAACTCACATTTGATCACTCAAAACAATTTCTATGTGCATCAAACTTCATCTAGCATCATCTAGCTTCATCTTGGATGCTTTCTTACATGGGTTGCTTCAACACATGTGACTTGGTATGTTGAACACCATTTAATCCATTTTTGTGTTATTCCTTAGCAAGAAATCTCATTTATTACTTATATGCATCTAGATTAGATTTTAAATACAAGATTGAGATATTTGTGTTGAATGATTAAGTGTTGTATTGTGATAGCTACTACCTAGGATTGTTTTATCTATGATAGTTATGTTGTATGCCATGTCATATAGCAATATTGATATCTAGGATTGATTATTGACATATTAAGGGCTCATCCTACAAGCCATTTTTTGTTTTTGTTTTTCGAAAAGAAAAATGAAAATGAAAACAGTGTTTTTGGTTTCATTTTTGAATTTCGAATACGTGTCTGGTAGCATTTATTGGAATCCGTATTTTAAAAATAAAAACGAAAAAAACACATCTGATAGGATAACCGAAAACTTTCGAAAATTGAAATATCAATTTTTAAATTTTGTTTAATATTATAACAATTATAAATAAATGATTAAATAATTAAAAAAAATTGTAATTTAATTTAGGGTTTAACAAATTTTACAGTTGAAGAGGAAGAGGAAGCAGAAGAAGACCAAGAAGAAGACCAGATCGGCGGCGGGAGAAAGAGGAAGAGGAAGAAGAAAAAGAGATCTCGGTGGCATCTTGGCTACGGGAGGAAGAGGAAAAGGAAGAAAAAGAAGAATAAGAAGAAGAAGAGATCTTGGCGGCGAGATGCAGAGCAGATCTCGGCGGGAAGAAGAAGAAGAAGAAAAAGAAGAAGAAGAGGAAGAGGAAGAGGAAGAGGAAGAGGAAAAAGACGGCGACGATGGCTGCAGTGAGCGGTAACAGGCGGAAGGCAGTGGCGACCGACGACCGGCGACAGGCAGGGACGATCGGCGGTGAGAAGGAGGAGAAAGAAGATGAAGATGATCGGTGTCTGGTTCAAGAGAGAAAAAAAGAAAGAAAAAAATATTATTAATAATATGAGACCCACTTCATATGAAAAACAAAAACAAATTCATGAAAAACAAGTTTTTTTTTATTTTTTTAAAATTTTCACTTTTAACACTGGTTTTGTTTTTCATTTTGTTTTTGAATTTTGAAAATAAAATGAAAAACGGTTACCAAACGCGAATTTGAAATCATTTTTGAAAAACAAAAACGAAAACAGACTGAAAACGGCCTGTAGGACAGCCCCTTAATCTCTAGATAAGCTTTTAGTGTAACCTAGCATTACTTACATCTTGAATACCATGCTATTCACTTAGGTTGTTGATTTCTTCATTGAGAATTAAGTCTTGTGGCTAAGATTGCTTAGTGACAAGCAAGTAGGTTTAGAATCACTACTAAAGGCCTGTTGGGTAGTAATGGTGGGTTAGTGACCGTTTAGGGTTTGATGGTGGTCAACCTAGGTTGTAAACATCATTACAAGTAGTGAATTTGAGGACCGTGTATGGCTCGCATAGTGGCCTGTGAGTTTTTCCATGTTGAGGGTTTCTCATATAAATCAATCAACTTGCAATTTATTGTTTTTCGCACTTAGATTAAGTTGATTGTATTTTTGACTAGTTTGAGGTTTTTATTGAATATTTACTAATCAAGAAAAATTGGTAATTAACTTGATTAAAATCTATTCCCCCCGAGATATAATTAGACACGCCATAATTGTTTCATATCACAATGAGTTACAATGAGTTAACATAAATCTAGACTAATCTTCAACAAGTCTTAAACTTCTTCATGTAGACTTCTCTTGATACCACCTAAAATCAACTTGAAGAGCGAAATATATACAAGAGAAAATATACATATAGCAATATACATGTTTGAAAGAGATAAACCAATAAAGTTCAAATAAGTACATGTATACTCCCCCTTAATACATGCATACTATCCAAAAATCTTAACCAAATATTACATGCCCAAAAGAATTCAAGATACCAATTGAAACAAAATACCAAAATAAGATGAGCTATAGCATTTTAGTATCATTTATTTCTCCCCCTTTTTGACATGAAAAAAAGCCAAAAAGAAAATAAATTATACCTCAAGATCAAATGTGTCTTTGCTAGTCACTTGTGCCATTAAAGAACTTTACACGGTTTGTTGATGTCATGTAGTGCTTTGAGGTAGATGCTTTGCTTTTGGAGATACATTCTTCCAAACCCTTGATCTTCGCATCTTGTTGCACCACCTTAGCCCTTAGCTCCACTAGCTCTTCTTGCATATGTAAGGCCCACTCTGGAAGATGACTTGAACTTGAAACATTGCTTGTCTCTTGATTTTCACCAAATAGCCTAAATGTATCACAAAACCTACCACTACTAGAAAAAGCTTTATTCTTGACAGTTTTTAAAAACTATCAAATTTTAGTACTTTTTGACAGATTAAAAAAACTATGAACAAGTGTTGACAGTTTATATAAAAATTGTGAACTAATCTTGACTGTTTTTAGAAACTGTCAAAACTATTTCACCAATTTTGGAAAATTGTAAACTTTTTCAAAATTTCAAAAGTTTTTTTATTCCCACTAAATATAAATGGATAATTAACTTAATTCAAATCCAACCACCCTTTCTTATCGTTTAAAAAAGTGGTGTGCCAGACTTGGAGAAAACTTTTGCCCTCTTTCTTCACCTTTAACCTTGACCACAACCATTCTCTTTGATTGTCAATTTCTACATTTTCGATACCAATTATTTTTTTTCCTTTGCTTTTTTCTCCTCCTTTATCTATGTGCATCACTTTTCCTAGCTAGTCTTAAATTTTTATAGATCTAAACTATAAATTTTTCTATTAATGCTTGTGTATAATGGTGTTATTAAATTATTTGTGCAGATCAAGTAGAATAAGTTGAAACCTGCATGATTTGATGGGACCTATTACAACTGCACAATGCTATGAACTTGTTGATTGTTGATGTACTCAATAAATTAGTGTAGATGTGTATCATACATTTCAAAATAATAATAAAGTTTTTTTAAAATGTATTTTTCTCCTGTAGAATTTAATGAAAATGAAAATATTGTTTAAGTTTTCAATATTTAATTTAGTTTTTGTTGGAAAGTTTATTTATTTATTTTTATATTTAATCTATTGTATTTGATTAGTTGGATGGATAATTAAAATCCTGTAAATTAAAAAAAAAAAAAACTAAACTCTTATATATTTTTTTGAAAAAATTTAAAAGTAAATACTTGACAGTTAATGACTATCAACAACTCTTGACAGTTAAAAACTGTCAAATAATCTTGACATTTAAAAAGTGTCCAGATCTTTGTTAGCACAGGCTTCCTAGATAGTTCAAAAATTGTCAAGGGGATTATTTATTGACAGTTTTTAAATGTCAATAATAAACCTTTTTTCTTGTAGTGTACCCTTGTCCTTGTATGACATAAATGTCATACGTTTATCACTAAACTTCTCTAAGGGAGGTAGAAGCACATCTTCATCAAGTTTCTTAACTCCTAGAGCCAAACACAATTGAGAAATAAACCTCGGAAATGCCAACTTTTTGTCCAACTGAGTTGAACAAGCCGCACTCTCAATATGTTCAATTAGAACTTCCCTAAAGTTTGTTGGTTTGTTAGTGACTAAGGCATACACAATCTTGATCTTCTTCTTGTTTAGTTCAGTAGCATTAGTAGATCTTACAAGATTAGTACAAACAAACAAATGTCAAAATGCACCAACCTTAGTCAACTCACTTTGGCTAAAGAAAGCTTGTTTGTCCCACTCAAAATCATTATCATTACATAGAGTTCTACCCATCTCATTGAGATCCTAAATATTTTCAACATCAAGAAAGTCTGACTCAGTATCATTGGGCAACTCAAGAAACTTGTTGATGTTCTCCAAGTTAACTCTAAAGATAATACCTCTCACATCCATCAAGGCATTTTCATTGGTAGCACTATGCTTGTATTCATGGTATACTTCTCTAACCAAGCTATCATTAACAATCCCAAGCATATTTATCCAAGTACCCCAAAGCCTATCAACTATAATCCGATGAACATAAGAGCTGTTAGGATTATGCTCAATAGCAAGAGTGTAATAGTGTAATTAACAATCTTATTCATATTAATAAAGTGATTTCTGGTTTAAACAAATCTTATAGCATTTATAGTTTAATAATTGTTAAAGTAAATAATCATAAGGTCTAAAGACTATGAGAAAAGAAGAATTGTTCATACATCTGGATATGTATGTGGTAGACACAATTCTTTAGTTAGTCTTGAATATCGTTCACAACTTAAGTTAAAGGTTGGGCACCTTTATCTTGTTAAAGTTGTAGAATTCTTTTGCTAGCATTTGAGTGGGATCAAATGAGATATGATGAGTCTAAAATCATCGGAGTGTCTTCGAGCAAAAGGATCTAGTGCACTGGGTGCATTGAACAGGATCACAATGAAATACTTTATCTATAACCGTCAGTAGATAAAAGTAATTTCATTATCAGGACAATCGGAGAGTCTATCTTAATCCTGAGATAAATGATGGACTTATGTTTGCAGGTGATATCATTTGAGCTATCAATGAGTACGATTATATCGCATAGTCTATCCTCGATAGTTTGGTGATATTCATTTGTTAATCGATAGAGGACTTCATTTATAGATATGGACATCGTGGCTCCATTTATTAAATGAGAGTATAATATCATCATATGGATGTTTTGAGGTAATTGGATATTAAATCTCAACGTTGAGTTTTCAATAGTGTCTATTGAAAACATGGCTTCTGGACAAGTCAAAATATCCAAGTTCAAAATGTGGTCATATGAGTAAATATGGTAACTTGGAGAGTTATAGGCGGTCTATGAACTCTTGGCGATTACTGATATTAATCACGAGGATACACTATCTCCAATATGATTGTCTAGGGTATGAATGAGGAAGCATCTTCCTTTTCTGTCTTTATTTAAGAGTTCAATTTTAGCTCTTTAGTGGAATGAGCTAAAATTAATGGATCGGACCTAAGTGAATCATTTGTTGATTGTGATTAGGTTATGTCTATTGGAGCTTAAATTTAGATAGCCCGCCAAGATCCCCAATCCACACGGATTTGCATGGATCACTTGAAATATTCTACCGGACCAATTTAGGGTCCATCTAGAATTGCAATTTAATATATTAAGAATATAATTTGCACATTATTTATGTAATGGGCTGCACAATTATATTTATATATTAATGGATAACATGTGGGCTTGTTTCTTTTAGTAAGAATGGGTCTAGTTCACATGTGGGCTTTTTATTTAAAGTCCTATGGATTTAATGAAATAAGAAAAATAATATTTGGCCCAATACACATATGGGGCGGCAACATGCTATAATGGCATTTAATATTATTTTGTTTCATTATTTAATTAAATAAGAATTAATTAATTTATTAATTAATTGTTTAATTAAAGTAACAAATCTTTTCTAAATAGGAAATATGATTCTTATTTGTATACTATTGGTAGTAGTATAATTAAATAGAAAGACTTGTTTGACAAGGAAAATAAATAATTAATTTTATTTATTGAATCAAATAGGAAGTTTTTTTATTTTAGTCCAATAAGGAATAAAAAGATTATTGAGTTGGATTAGGGTTTGGAAATCTTAAACTAAATAGGAATTAGGGTGCAACTAAATCTCCAATATTTTAGGAGTGAAATTGCGGCAACCCTAATTTGATTTGGTAGAGATTTCGGCCACCCTAGGGCAAAAAGGAAGAGAAAAATTCGGCCACCTATATAAGACCACATATAGATTTCGGCCACCCCCTAGTGCTAATGTGCAGAATTTTTCTTCTTCTTCTTCTTCTAAACTCATAGCAAGAAATCTATTATTCTACTAAGAACAAAAAGAACATAGATTATTCTTTGATTGTATTCTAGTTGCTTATTCATCTATGAGCTTGTGAATACTATATCGATTAAGGTTCACGCGAGTTTCGATCATTAGATTGAGAACTCAAAAGTGACCGGAATAATCTTAGGTTCTTTTAGATTGTTTTTGGGACTAACGGATCAAGAAAAGTTTGTTGAATCCAATCACAGGTTTGCAATTCAAAGAAAGGGAGACCACGCTCCTAGGTGATCCACGTTCGTGCTAGGATTGAAGATCTTGCGGATTACCATCGACGCAAGTCAATCGGATCACGCTACAAGAGGTATTAATATATTTTATTACTTTCTTATATATATATGTTTGATCACGAGAAGGAGGCCTCTTGGCCTCCCCGTGGTGGCCATGTACCTCCATGGGGATAGCCAAGGCTGGCCTCCTAAGGTGGGTCCCACACCCTTTTGGTTTTCCCTCCCATCTCATTTAAATATTCCCTCTCTCTCACTTTGTCATTGTTTAGAAGAGAAGTTTGAAATTGAGCTGAAATTTTCTCTCAAATTTTCTCATCTTCCAAACACAATAACTTTCTCATTCGGACTCCGAATTGAGTGTTTTAAATTAGAAATTCTTCATAATCAAGTTCTTTACAATCTCCAGAAGAGTTTATAGCTGATTGATTGAGTTTTATGGTAGTTCTAATATAAAAAATGAACCAGCTCAGGATTTCAAGGTATTGAACCAAACTTTGTGATTTCATCTTTTATGATTTTCAATTACCTTGGGTTTTTTTTCTTCTATATGTATGTGTATATTTGATGAAAGCTATTGAGAAGGATAGCTTCATATCAAAGTTAATCAAGTCTAATTAGAGACAAATGTGAACTAGTTTTCTATGATTCTAGTATTTCGCATGTTTAAAAGTTGTATTGTGCTTAGCTTGATATCTAGGGTTTTTTGTGACTTGATTGATCTATTTTATGATTAATAGCCTTTTCTTGTGCTTGGATCCTCTAATTGAATAAATCTAGGACTAGCACATTTGATTTAGGGTTTAGAGATATCTAGGTTTTAATTGATTATTAATTACATCCTTGCTCTAAATATTTGATAAAATATCCATTGATCATATTTTGTGATTCTAGCATTTTTGGTGTATGTTTCTAATATCTTGAATATGTGCTTCATGTATATTGTTTATTCAAGTATTAGCTCTGTGAATGAAACTAGGAATCACATGTGTTAGGTGTGTCACATGCTCTAGGTTTTGTTTCATGTTGTTTTTACGACTAGACAATATTTGACTTGTGTGCTCACATGACTAAGTCTATGTCTACATGAAGTGTACATGATCCATGCATTTCATATGTTCATCATCTTATGTGATTTCATCTCTTGGATTCTAAACTAGAATATCATACATTGTGTGCTCATTGTTTAATTCTAGTTTCCGTAGCTCATATTGATCATATGTTCTATGTTGTTTGTGCTTACATCATTTGAGGTAGAAGTCTTGGCTATGAGTGTGAGGCTCTAATAAGCCCAAGCAAGGGAAGTCTTAGCTAAGAGGTGTGAGGTCTCAAAATAAGTCTGAGCAAAGTCTTGTCTGGTGGTGTGAGACTCCGGTTAGACAAGCAAGGGAAGTCTTGGCTTGGGGTGTGAAGCTTCTATAAGTCCGAGCAAGAAAAGTCTCTTGTTGTTGAGTGATTCTTCAACATGGAGTAAGGGAAGTCTTAGCGTGAGGTGTGAGGCCTTTTGTAAGTCCGAGCATGGATATTCTCTAGAGGCATGCGATGTGTCTCAGTTAGAGAATAGGCAAGTTTCTCTCTAGTGGGAATAGATAAGATGGACATCCAATAGATTGTGATACATGAGAGTTGGTCACATTTGAGGGTGTACTCTTGTTTAACTAGTGAAAAACATTTTTCCGGTGGTTATGGCTTCAACCTGTGGATGTTTCCTCTTTGGAGGTTTACCACATAAAAATATCGTGTGTCAAGTTTCTCTTTCCTTATCTCTTTAATATTTGTTTATCTTAATCAAATTGATCTTGAAGGCTTTGTAATTGATTAAGCTCAAGTGTGACGAGATCTTTGATTGTCTTTGTATCTTTTATATGTACTTGTGTTATTGAGACATTTATAATGAATACAAGTACTTGGTGATTTATGTATTTTTGATATATCCTCCACATGCAATTCATAGGCTATGTTTGATCTATCAATTGAATATGCTAATTAATAGTCTATGCATGCTTGATTGTGTTTATTGTGGTGTCATATAAGCTATCTAGAGGGACAAACTTTTGTTTGTTCAAGGGATTGAAAAGGGCCTTAAAACCTATTCACCCCCATCTCTTGGTATGCTTAAGACAATTTAACCGTGATTGTATTTACAATTGGTATCAGAACGGGTCATCAAAAGGCACTTGATGAGTTCCAGATTATACTAACGTGTGAATTGCTTAGGATTTTGAAGTATGGTTCTACAAGATTTTGTTATTATCGACAGGGCTTCCAACTTTAGGCCTCCTTTTCTCAAGGGTCATAGCTATGGGTTTTGGAAATTGAGGATGAAAGCTTACATTAGCTCTATTGATGAGAGAGCTTGGATGATTATGGAAGAAGGTTATCTCTCTCCCAATAAGAGACTTGAGAATGGAACTATCGTTTCCGAACCTAGAAGTGAGTGGTCTACTAATGAGTTCGAGTTGGCGAAGTGGCATCATTGGGCGGTGAATGCTATTTTCGAAGGTATAGATAGTAGACAGTTTTCTTACATCCAAAACCTAGAGACCGTAAAGGAGGTGTGGGATGCTCTCCAAGTCACCAATGAGGGGACTAAAGTGGTGAGGAAGTCTCGGCTTCAAATGCTCACATCTCAATTTAAGACATTGCAAATATGTGAGGAAGACAAGTTTATTGACTTTCAATACAAGCTACTAGACATCTCCAACCAATGCCAAGCTCTTGGCACTCCAATCTCCGAAGAGCGGCTTAATTGGAATATCTGAAGATCTCTACCTAAGAGATTCACAGTCGAGGTTTACAGCCAAGGTTACCGCCATTGTAGAGAGCAAAGACGTGGATGATATGAGCTTAGATGAGTTGCTAGGATCTCTTCAAACTTATGAGGCTAGCATGAAACCGAAGGCTAAGAACAAGGGTTTAGCTCTTAAAGTCGTCAAAGAATCTAGTAGTGATGATGACAATGAGATGTCTTTATTGGTGAGAAAGTTTAGGAAGTTCTTGAAGAGAGGTGCCAAACCAAGTGGCAAGTTCTCTAAGGAAGTCAATAAGCCATACACTCCAAGGTTCAACAAGGATAGGCATGACAATAGTAAAAGCAAGTTTGAATGCTTAAAGTGCCATGGCCTTGGTCACTTTGCTTCCGAGTGTCCAAAGACTTTTGCTAAAAGGGACAAGAAAGGGAAAGCAATGGTGGCCATTTGGAGTGATAATGAAGACTCTAGTGATGAGGAGAGCTCAAGTGATGAGTCTTCTAGTGAGGAAGAGTTGGTTAGCAACTTCGTTGCTTTTACGACCTCTCACTCATCTCTAGAGGAAGAATGTCAGTATCTTTTGACAAGGAAGTTGATTCAAATCTTCAAGAGCACCTAAGTTTGAATTCAACCCATCTAAAGTGAAGAGCCTTGAAAAGAAATTGGAAATAGCTTTAAGAGAGGTTGAGGAGAAGGAAGATTTGATCAAGATACAAGTGGATGAGTTTGTAACAACAACTCAAAGGCTCTTGGTTGAAAAGAGTGGTCTTTTCAAGAGGCTTAGAGAAGTTGAGGAGGTTGTTCTTAAGAAGGATAAGATCATCTCTAGCTTATCTCAAGGAGGTTTAAGTGGCTTAATGGTTGAGGAGAAGCTCATAAAAGCATCACTTCCTACTAGCAAGGAAAAGGTTATTGATGACAAGAAACCTCCTAAGAAGAGACATTCCAAGGCCAAGAACAAATTGAAGAACAAAGTACTCCTAGAAACTCCCGTTTGTGCTACTTCACGTCCGGAAGGTAAAATATCTTCTTTTATTCCCATATGCCATTTTTACAACACCGTAGGCCATATCAAGCCCAAGTGCTTCAAATACATTGAACATTGCGAATTAGGAAATGCATAGGGATAAAGAGATTGAACTTCATGTTAAGCATACTAGGGCTTTAGAATATGAAAAGCATGTTAAAAATGTCCAAAAAGTGAAGAATGTGAACCTTGTTAATTTTGACAAAGCATGTGTTTCCAATGATGTTGAAAAGAAGAGTATCAATGATATTCTTGTGGATCAAGTGGTAGATAGTCTCTATTTTAGATTCAACATTGTTGTCAAAAAGGATCTTGATAATGTTTGTGTAGGTTCATCCAAGACCAAGTTGGTCAAGGGTGAGTGCTCTTACCATTGAGTAAGTTTCACATGTGAGTTAGCTTGAAGATCAATGTCAAGGTGTTAAGAAACTTAGCTAGCTAGCTTTGTATCTCTATAACTTGGCATGAACTTAGCTATCTCATATAATTGTTATGATAGTTGAAATTTGTTGATTAACTTTTGAGAAGTTGTATATCATGAAATCTATATGGTGATAATTTTGTTAAGAGTTTTGAAGAAAGTCGTTTTTATATGTGTTTGAGTTGAAATGCTAAGTCTTTAGTCTCTTGGATCGACACACCAACAATCTGTTGTCATGAGGATAAACAAGCCAAGAGGACTCATAAAAAGGTTGAAGATTTTACATTTGATGGAAAATAGCTTGCAAAGGTATCTCTATATCACATTGCTTGCTTACATGATTTTTCATCTTTTGACTCATTGTATGCACCACTTCATGAAGCATGTCATATTAGAGAACTAGTCTAGTGTTTGTATGGTTCTCATTGACTATTTCTCTTTTAAGATCTTTTGGTGATAATTGTTCACATTGATCTTAATCATGATGTGTGTTTGTTGTTAGATTGTTGAGTGACAAGTTTTTGAAAAATATGGGCTTCATATTCTTTGAAAAACTACTCTCTTGAGAAGTAATGATCTTAAGTAAGTCTCTTTGTATTTTTTATTGATCATGTGCTTTTAAGCCATAAAATTTGGTTTCAAAAATGCACTTTGCTTCTCTAGTATGCTTAGTTAAGTAAGTTGAGTTTGATTGATGTAAATTTTGGATACACCTTGAAGTCCTAGGACTAGTACGTTTAAAGATGACCTATGGTTGGTATCCATTTGCTTCAGCAACATAGAACTCAATGAGCACCTTCATGGAAATGGTTACACACTTTGGTTGTACAGCCGTCCAATGTAGGAAAGGACTATGCCATTGTGATGAGTGAAGGCCGCTATGAAGCGTATATGTTTATGTTAGAAAAATCAAAGAAGTGTTAAAAAGAATCCTTAAAAAAAAAAAAAAAAAAAAAACTTTGATTCAAGCCTAAAAAAAAAAAAAAATAGGCTTTATGGAGTATAGTTGAATAATCAAATTAGCTCAGGTTCTCAAATAGAAATGAAATAATGAGCCATTTGCACACACATGCTCACATGTTGAAATCTATTCTCTTTAAAAGCAAAATTCCGGATGATAATCGGTTTGACCTTTTTATGGAAAGGCTTAAGATGAATAGATATTGAAATTGTTTGCATGTTTGATTATCAAATTACTTCTGTAAGGATTCTCATATTGATTGGCTTATTTCATAGACAAACAACATGTTGGGGTTTGACTTGTAAGGGTAGATTAGGCCCTCAAGACCTCAAGAGAAGAAGCACTCCAAAGGTATATTTCTTAGTGTTTCTAGCAATGAAGAGAAGTAGTTGTACACACACACAACACTTGCACAATTCTTATTCTTGTATGTGTTGTGTCTTTATTTTGTGTTTGCATTATTGGTTATTTGATCTCTCTTCTTGCATGTGTCTATTGATTGCATCCTATGATTTTAAAATGATCATCATGTTAGAAATAGGTTGCTTTGTCCTCACACTTCCTTACTCTTGCATTTGCTTGAGGAAGAAAGTGAGTGGGTTGTGCGCTGGTCACCAACGCAAATCGCCCAGTGATCACCCAGTTGTCTGGCGCTGGTCGTGCGCTGGACGTCCAGCGCAGCCCTAACCAGCGCAACTCGCTGCGCTGGACGTCCAGAGAGTCGTCGCTGGTGTGGCGCCTGTGTGGAGCGCTGGTCCACCAGCGCCTGTGCAATTTTTGCATTGTGTGTTGGTGCTGCGCTGGCAACCAGCGCAAGAGGTCACACCTGATGCATTTTTGTAAAACGACCTCACTCCACTAATGGCCTCTATATATACATGTCTACGTTTTTAGGTCATTTTTAAGAGTTCCAAATATCATATTTTTCACTTAGAAAATATTTCAAGAGAAAAATCATCAAGAACTCACCTTTAAACACTCAAACCATTTCCTTTGATCATCAAAGTACATCTAGGATCTTTCATGACCATTTAGGATTCATCCATGGATGGTTTTGCATCATCACATCGTTTTTGGTATGTTCTTCACTAATCTCATCTAATTTTAGTGTTCTTCATATCAAGTCTTCTCTTTATTTACTTGTATGTTTTTTGATCATATATTAGATACATGATAGAGATTATTTGTGATGACATGATTGAGTGTTGTATTGTGATAGATATCTATGTTTTGTTTAATCTTGATTAGCTAAGCTTTATGATATGTCATTTAACTTTTGATATCTAGGATTGATTTCATTGATATATCATCATTCTAGGTAAGCATATAGAGTTGCCTTGCTCTTGTTGCATTTTGAGTATTTCACATATTCACTTAGGTTGCATTCTCTTCATTGAGAACTAAGTCTTGTGTTGCTTCCGGGATTAGGTAGCATAAATCACAAGCATTAGGACTAGGTTCACTCATACCGGGATTAGGTAGGTGTGTGATTACTTCCGGGATTAGGTTGTAATCTTTCTCACACTTAGTGGATTCGAGGTTCGAGTGTGGCTCACTTACATAGCCCGTGGTTTTTCCCGTGAGGGTTTCCACGTAAATATCAAGTGTCTGTTAATTTTCCGCACCTTATTATACTTGCTATTTTGTATTGACTAGTAAAGGGTATTTTCGTAATCTTGTCTATTAACGAAAATTGGGTAAAATCGGATAAAATCTATTCACCCCCCCTCTAGATTAATATTGAACACACCATAATTTGTTTCAACTTCTTTTCATATACTTATTGAAGCAAAATCTTCACACACTCACATTTGCTTATTTGGTATCTTGATACTTTAGCAATTTTTGAAGAAATATGAGAGAGATTGAAAATCTTGGTGTAACTCTCATTGTTTGTGGAGCTTATTTGAAAATCTATTAAAATTGCTAGGTGATGTGATTGTGTGGATATTTATTGAACAATTTCTATCTAGATCTTAGATAGAGCATTTGATGCAGCAAGCAAAAGATGATATGGCAAACAAAGGTTTGTATTTCATGGAGCAAAGGAATCGACTCAAAGACGAAGGGTGCAGAAAAAAGGAAGCAAAGACTCGGAAGGGCCGTAGCTGTCAGAATGGGAAAATTTCGGGGGTCTTTTCAGAGGGCAAACGAACTCAAAATCAACATTATAATATGTTTTCGGAAAGCCCAAGACGAGCCCTACAAATGTTATGAAGACTCTATCTTCTATAAAGGGCTGAAACATATCCGAATTCGGCCATTAAGTTTCAGGCGCGCAAAGACAGCTGTTTCGAGTTTTATGGTTTTTAATTATTGTCATGATTCTATACGTTTATTTTATTTCCTTTTAATTTATATGTAATTAGGTTATTAATTATTTTATGATTTGATTTTATTCAATCAAATCCAATTTCCTTTTTAGATAGGTTTTTAATGTTTTGGGATTCTTTTGATTTTTAGGAGATTTGATATCTTTTTCATTTAGGACTCTTTCTTGATTGTTTAGAATTTTCTTGTTAGTCAAGTTTTGCAATTCTATTTAAGTAGATTGTATTAGGGTTTGAAAGGGAGCTTTTGATTAATAAAAATACCGAGATTGTTTCTCAACTATCCATGTACAACATTCTTTGCGAAGATTGAAGTATTTGAAGCCTGTTAACAATCCTTCGTGCGCGAAGTTGAATGTTATCAGTAGCCTGATATTCTGGCATCTGTGCGTGGATCAACAGAATATTGGTAGGTTGTTTCCAATTTGTTTTCTTGCAGGTTTTTCTCGTAGAGCTTCCGCTACATCAGCATTAATCAAGGGGGAGCATTAAATGCTAGACTTTTGTTCTCTTTCATGATTTGTTCACATATTCTTCAAGATTGTTGTTTTTTGGCATTATATTTGTTTTGATAAATCTTAAGATGCTATGCTAATTCTTTATATGCATATTGATTTTTTCAAAAATGATGTTTTGCCTTTGTATATGTTTATTGGTCACTAACTTGCTTTGATGTTTCCACTCATGTTTTTGGTTGTTTTTGTGTTAGTGTACCTTCACAAGATATGGGGAAATCAAAAGTAACTATAGATGAAAATCCAACCAAACCCATAGGAAATCCAAAATCCACAAAGCCACCATCTAAGAAATCCAAACCTATTAAGGCAAATCCTTTAGGTGTGATGGGAACTAAAAAGCTTATTTTTGATAGAGGGATAGATTTGTTTAATTGTGAATGATCTTATGTTCACAATTCAATTGTTGGAAGGAATAGGAAATCGTGGATTGATACGCTTGGAGGTGTAAATGAAAATGTGGTTAGAGAATTCTACCATGAATTCAAGCAATGTACATTCCATGAAAATGCCTTGGTGAACATTAGAGGTGTTCTCTTTAGAGTGTCTTCGGATCATATCAATAAGTTCCTTGGTCTTTCATGTGACATTTCTTCGGAATTACTTGATGTGGAATCTATTGATGATCTAAATGAAATGGGAAGAACTCTATATGAGGACAATAAGTTTGAGTAGGGAAAACAAGTTTTTATCAATCACAGTAAGTTGACCAAAATTAGTGCATTTTGGTATTTGTTTGTTTGTGCAAATCTTGTTCCTTTAACTAATGCAACCAAGTTGAATAAGGAGAAGGTCAAGATAGTGTATGCCTTGGTTACCCTTAAGCCATTAAACCTAGGAGATATGCTTATGGAGCATATTGAGAGTGCGGCTTACACACTTAGAGCGATAAGAAACTTCCATTTCCGGGTTTTATTACTCATTTGTGTATGGCACATGGAGTAAAGAGAGTTGAGAAGGATGTGATCCTCCCACCATTGGAAAGTTTTTGTGAAAAGCATGTGGTGTAAGTTCCTCAAGTTTTGATTGGCTTATTTCGTGGACAAACCACAATTGGGGTTTGAATTGTATGGGTAGCTTAGGACCATAATCGTCAATGATCAAGCATAACAAAGGCCCTCTCAAGACCTCAACATGATAAGCACTTCAAAGGTAAATCACTTGTGCTTACTTGCATTGAAGAGATCCTAGTTGCACACACACACACAACTCATGCATATCTCTAACACTTGTATGTTATGTGTTTTTATTATGTGCATTCATGTTCTTGAATATCTCTTCATGCTTGTTTAAATTGATTGCATCTACTTTATTGAAATGCCATGACATTTTAGGCATTAGGATGCATTCACTTCACACCTCACACTTGCACATCTTTGAT
The DNA here is from genome assembly GCA_954870605.1 of Acer campestre. Taxonomy (NCBI): domain Eukaryota; kingdom Viridiplantae; phylum Streptophyta; class Magnoliopsida; order Sapindales; family Sapindaceae; genus Acer; species Acer campestre. The sequence goes on along the minus strand of OX940806.1, from coordinate 1,459,078 downwards.
GGTTTGTGTTGTGTTATTAGTGTGTCGTGTAATTCGTTTCCCGAAGATTATTCGGAAATGTTCGCGCATGCACGATGGTGTGCTTAGTTTAGTGCGAGGATCGCCACTAGAGAAAGCTCTTGGCTTCTCCTTTAGTTTCACCACTTTGCACACTTGCACATTGTGCAAAAAGTGGAAAACAGGGCATTGTCGCCATTTGATGATGTTGCCTTGAGCACATGGCGGCCAAGTAGTGACAGAGAGATTTATTCCTGAAAAATCAATCAGGTATGAGTGTCGCCCTAAGAACAAATGGCGACAAAGAAGAATTTATGGTGTTGCCATGAATGTTGTCATGAGTGTCGCCCTGAGAACAAATGGCGACAAAGAAGAAAATATGGTGTCACCATGAGAACAAATGGCGACAAAGAAGAAATTGTGGTGTCACTCATCAAAATGCTGCAGTTTCATTTTGGCACCTTGTATATATGCCTCTTTGTGCTTAGGTCTATAATGAGTTCAAGATCATAGTTTTAACTTAGAACATTTTCCAAGAGTGAAAATGATCTAAGAACTCATATTTGATTACACAAACTCAACTCTACATGTATAAATCATCATCTAGGATCATCTAGTATGTGCTAATGCATGGGTCTTCTTCAATACACATGTTATGGTAAGTTGTTCATTATTATCTTACATAATTAGTGTTCTTACTTAGCAATTTATCTCATTTATAACTTGTATGCTTTAGATTAATTTTTACTTATAAGATTGAGATTATGTGTTGATTGATTGAGTTGTTTTGTGATAGCTAGGATTTCATGCTTATATAAATCTAGCTAATTGATCTCATTAAAATGATTAAGATTGTTTTTTGATAGCTGTTGTATCTAGGATTGGTTATCCTTAACATAGCTAAGCCTTATGACATGTCATTTAGCATTTGATATCTAGGAATGATTTAATTGTCATCTTATATTCCTAGATAAGCAACTAGTGTACCTTAGCTCTATTTGCATATTTGGATATATTTGCATATTCACTTAGGGTGTTTATCTCTTCATTGAGAAGTAAGTCTTGTGTGACTACCAGGATTAGGTGTTCACATAAGCAATTAGACTAGGTCCACTTTTACAGGCCTACGGGTAGTGGTAGCGGGTTATTGACCGATATTAGGTTGTAAACGTTATCGCAATTAGTGGATTCGAGGTTCATGTGTGGCGCACATAACAACCCGTGGTTTTTCCCAGTTTGGGTTTCCACATAAAAATCAAGTGTCATTTATAATTCTGCACCTATTACACTTGATTTATTAAATTGACTAGATTGGGGTTATTTTTGTAAATTGACTAAACGCGAAAATTTGGTAAAAAGGTTTAAATTCTATTCACCCCCTTTAGAGTATTTTATTAGAACACACCGTGAGCCTATGTTTGTTTCATGTGGCATACATGTCATACAAGGAGAAAGGTGGTAATGATACTTTGAAACTTTTTAAAAAGATTCAAGTGTCAAGCAATGTGTTAAGCTCATCTTATCTTCCGGATTGGGCCATTCAATTGAAGGAAGAGCTTGTGGCATCAAGGAAGGAGATAGTGGATTTAAAGGCAAGAGTCAAATGCTTGGAGGAAGACAACTCTTCAAGTGAGGATTCCAACTCCAAATTTTACATGCGATCCTCAAAGCATTCATTGTTCTTTGGTGGCACTAGTGGCTAACAAAGCATTTGCGATCTCAGGGTATTATTTTTTGTTTCTTTTTGGCTTTATTTTATGTCAAAAGTGGGGAGAAATATGATATGCCTATCTATCTTCTTTTGGTATTTTTTATGTGTTTTTGAACTTCTTATGGCATGTATTAACTTGATTAGGTTATTTGAAATGGTTTGGGATATTTTGTGTGCATGCATGTATTGAGGGGGAGAATACATGTACTCTTTGTACTTAATTGCTATATTCCATTTGAACTTAAATGTTATATTCTTGTTAAGTATATATTTGCCATATGGTCTCTTGTATATTCTTGTGCTTTCAAGTTCATTTTTAGGTGATATCAAGAGAAGCTCAATTGAAGAAGTTCAAGACTTGGTGAAGATTAGTCTAGGATGATATCTCATTGTAATGTGATGGCGAGTTTATGTGACCATTCTTTGTTTGTAATGTTTAGAATTTTGTATAGGTGTTTTGACATAGAATTTGCCAAAGGGGGAGATTGTTAGGATTTTGAGTTTAGTTGGCATTATTCTATATCAAAACGTTATTTTCTTTGTATTGTTTAGTTGTCCTAGTTGTGTGGTTAATCAAGCTTCAAGTGAAGATAGACAACGGTTCAAGCAAAGTGATGTCTTTGTTCGAGGAAAAACGCTATTGTCTACAAAGGTATTAAGACATTTTTCCTCTTACAAGGCTTAGACGCACATACACACAATTCATTCAAAACTATCCCTACATCGTAGCACCAAATTAGTATAACACATTCACACGTTTTAGTATGCTCATGCAATGATCTCATATTATCATACATTGTAAAAATGCATGTACTAGGACTATGTCTAGGAAATTGCATACTTATGTGATCTTGTGTTTATTTGTTTGTGTGTAAGTGATTTGGACTTGAATATGTTCTTTAATGATTTCTTGTTGAGTTCCGGCGATTTTGAATACTCACTCATTAGATTTTGAGTTCACATACAATAGTAAAAGTTTCATACTCATCCTTGTGCATAAATGAGTTATAGTTCGTAATCCAAAAACGGATTTGAATTTCGAGTTCGGAGGCCAAAGGACGGTTGAAGAATGCAAAGGAAGCGCGAGGAGAAGAACGAAAGGTTAAAGACTAACCTTGGGAGACTTCCCGTGGAGGCGCGTGGCCACCATGAGAAAGAGGCCTCTCGGCCTCCCCGTGGCCACATGCCTCCACGGGGACAGCCAAGGTTGTCTTCCCAAGATGGGTCCCACACCCTTTTGGTTTTCCCTCCTATCTCATTTAAATATTCCCTCTCTCTCACTTTGTCATTGTTAAGAAGAAAAGTTTGAAATTGAGTTGAAATTTTCTCTCCAATTTTCTCATCTACGAAACACCATAACTTTCTCATTTGGACTCTGAATCGAGTGATTCAAATTGGAGAATCTTCATAATCAAGTCCCCTACAATCTCTTAAAAAGTTTACAGCTGATTAATTGAGTTTTGTGGCAGTTCTACTATCAAAAATGAACCAGCTCGGGATTTCAAGGTATTAAACCAAACTTTGTGATTTCATCTTTTATTATGTTACTGGAAAATCATTACTGGGTGAAATTTCAAATAAAAACTTTAAGGACTAAGATCGGGCTTGATCCCAGTCGGAGGGGTATCACGTGGTTCGATACCAGCAACGCTCCTTACATAACAAGTCAGGTTTAAATATAAGAAGTAGGGTGAATGAGTAAGATTTTTATTGATAATATCTTTATATTATGAATACAAAGGATGCTTTTTCTAGACTAAGGTAGAATGTTGAGCTTCAGTAGGCGATGGAGATGGTGGTGGCGTACTCATACATGTCGATAAGTAGCTTTGAATGTAGGTTAGGGTTTCTTGGAGATGATTTTCGGATCTCCTTTCTGGTGAGTATGATATTGTATATATAGGTCTCGTTGCTTGCCATGTACTCCTATAATTTTGGTCTAGGGTTTCGGAAATTATGGGACTTTCCTTCCTGATAGGAGACAATCTCGTAGGAGCTTTAATCGTCAGAATCAAGTCATTCCTTTTTAGACGAATTCTAGTAGAGTTGACTTCTTATTTGAATGGAACTCTCAGTTGGAGGGAAGAAGTATACTTCTTTTGTTTGACTAAACGACGGCGTTCTAGTATTTATCATGGAGCTTTAACCTGATTTTCTAGGTGTATGAGTCTTGTTCTTTGGTAAATTCGTCGCCTAGTTTTCTTACTGCCTGGTGAGTTGATCCTAGGTGGTATCTAAATTCTTGGCTACCCTAGCTTCTGCTAGTTTTATGCTTTTCTACTGGTTCTTTTGGTCGGCGAAGTACCCCAATGTCATCTGATCTTATGGCGGGATATCTGGATGATGTAATAGCGAGGTAACTGGATGGTGTAGCAGCGGGATACCTGGCTGGTACTGTGGCGGGGTATTGTAAGGAGGTTTTCGTATCGGGATACCGAGTGAAACTCCATATCGGGATACTACGGGGTTCATGAGAAGTTAGGGATTTGTTGGGCTCGATCCCTCTAGAGGGGGGATGTATCCGGATCAATCGGGATCCCTCCCTTCTAGGAGTAGCCGGATGGTATCTGGATTCCCATCTTCTTCTTGTATCGGGGTGGAAAATTCTTCTTTGGTCCTTCGCCAATTTTGGCGGTTAACAATTATCTTCAATTACCTTGGGTTTTCTTCTTCTATATGTATATGTATGTTTGATTAAAGCTATTGAGAATGCTAGCTTCATATCAAAGCTAACCAAGTCTAATTAGAGACAAATGTGAACTAGTTTTCTATGATTCTAGTATTTCACATGTTTGAGAGTTGTATTGTGCTTAGCTTGATATCTAGGGTTATTTGTGACTTGATTGATCTATTTTATGATTAATAACCTTGTCTTGTGCTTGGATCCTTTAATTGAACAAATCTATGATTAGCACATTTGATTTAGTGTTTAAAGCTATCTAGGTTTTAATTGACTATTAATTACATCCTTGCTCTAAATACTTGCTAGAACATTCATTGATCATATTTTGTGATTCTAGCATTTTTGGTGTATGTTTCTAATATCTTGAATATGTGCTTCATGTATATGATTTATTCAAGTATTAGCTTTGTGAATGAAACTAGGAATCACATGTGTTAGGTGTTTCACATGCTCTAAGTTTTGTTTCATGTTGTTTTTATGACTATACAATATTTGACTTGTGTGCTCACATGACTAAGTCTATGTCTACATGAAGTGTACATGATCCATGCATTTCATATGTTCATGCATCATCTTGTGTGATTGCATCTATTGGATTCTAAACTAGAATATCATACATTGTGTGCTCATTGTTTAATTCTAGTTTCCATAGCTCTTATTGATTATATGTTCTATGTTATTTGTGCTTGCATCATTTGCATCACATAGATCACTTGCCTTGAAAAAGGTGGAAGTCTTGGCTAAGAGTGTGAGGCTCTAATAAGCCTAAGCAAGGGATTTCTTGGCTAAGAGGTGTGAGGTCTCTAAGTAAGTCCGAGCAAAGTCTTGTCAAGTGGTGTAAGACTCCGGTTAGACAAGCAAGGGAAGTCTTGGCTTGGGGTGTGAAGCTTCTATAAGTTCGAGTAAGAAAAGTCTCTTGTTGTTGAGTGATTCTTCAACATAGAGCAAGGGAAGTCTTGGTGTGAGGTGTGAGGCCTTTTGTAAGTCCGAGCATGGATATTCTCTAGAGACATGCGATGTGTCTCAGTTAGAGAATAGGCAAGTTTCTCTCTAGTGGGAATAGATAAGAGGGACATCCAATAGATTGTGATACATGAGAGTTGGTCACATTTGATGGTGTACTCTTGTTTAACTAGTGAAAAACATTTTGCCGGTGGTTGTGGTTTCAACCTGTGGATGTTTCCTCTTTACAGGTTTACCACATAAAAATATCGTGTGTCAAGTTTCTCTTTCCTTATCTCTTTAATATTTGTTTATCTTAATCAAATTGATCTTGAAGGCTTTGTAATTGATTAAGCTCAGGTGTGACAAGATCTTTGATTGTCTTTGTATCTTTTATATGTACTCGTATTATTGAGACATTTATAATGAATACAAGTACTTGGTGATTTATGTATTTTTGATATATCCTTCACATGCAATTCATAGGCTATGTTTGATCTATTAATTGAATATGCTAATTAATAATCTATGCATGCTTGATTGTGTTTATTGTGGTGTTATATAAGCTATCTAGAGGGAAAAACTTTTGTTTGTTCAAGGGATTGAAAAAGGCCTTAAAACTTATTCACCCACCTTCTAAGTAAGCTTAAGGCAATTTAAGCGTGATTGTACCTTTCAGATTAGAAGAAGCACTAGTAAGAGTTTGGAAAGATACATTGTCCTTCATTTTACCTTTGGCTTTGGAATGTTTTTTCTTAATAGATTTCTTGTCATTGATGACCTTCGCCTCACTTGTATGAAGTGATATTTCTATGAGCTTCTTCTCAACTACCAAGCCGCTTGAAACTACTTGAGAATGAGCAAACACCACTATCTTGATCTTGCCGCTAGCTATGTTCTTTTTGGCATCCTTTGTCATTTTAATCTTTTTTAAGATAGTTTTGCTCTCTATCCTTTAAGGTTGAAACAATCTTCTCTTTCTTAAGGACAATCTTTTCCATCTCTCTAAGCTTCTTAACAAGTTCATTCTTCTCACACAAGAGCCTACAAGTGGTAGCAACAAACCCATCCACTTAAGTCTTGATCAAATCATCCTTCTCCTCAACCTCTCTCAAAGCTTTATCCCTTTGCTTCTCAAAGCTCTTTATCTTAGCCATAAGATCAAGATCGATTGAACTAGAATTAGAGCTCTCTTGATGATTTGGATTAATCTCCTTTTCCAAAGAAAATTGACAATCTTCCTCTAGCATAGATTGAGAAGCTGTAAGAGCAACAAAGTTGCTAACAAGTTTTTCTTCACTTAAGGACTCATCACCTGAGCTTTCCTCATCACTAGAGCTATCGTCACTCCATGCCGCCATAGCTAGCTTTGTCTTTCTTATCCTTCTTAGTCTTCTCGCTAGGACACTCTGAGACATAATGATCAAGCTTTTACAATTGAAGCATTGAACCTTATGATTGCTCTTAGCTTGACCGCTCTTCTTGAAATTCCCTTAAGAAATTATAGTGTAAATATACCTAGAAAGGGGGGGGGGGGGGGGGGGTGGAAGAATAGGCCCAAATTCTTCCAAATTTCTTTTTCACAGAACAATGATGTGCACACTTGATGTGTCTAGCAAATGGATTGTTTTAATCAACACAATTTAGAATACAATTCACAAGTGATACAATCAATAAAAGATATGGAAGTAATGAAATGTAAAACAAAACTTGACACAAGTGTTTTTTACGTGGTAAACCTCTGAAGAGGAAACATCCACGGGTTGAATCCACATCCACTGGCAAGTAATTCACTATGACGAAAAGGAGATATACACTCAAGGTATTCAACACATGATATACTCCCCAAGCTATCAATTCCTAGTCTACCTTTAGGCCTAGTGAAACACCATTCCACAACTTCCTAACCAAGACAAATTGCTTGCCTCTAGAAAGCTACTCCCTAACCGAGACTATCCTCAAGTCTCTAGGAAGATTTCCTTGCTCGGTCTTACTTGAAGCCTAGCTCCTTACCAAGTCTTCCTTGCTTAGTTATTTGGAGCCCCTTACTTTTAACTAAGACTTCCTTGCTTGGATTTACCTAGGGCCTCACACTCCTTACCAAAACTTCTTGCTCGGACTTACTTAGAGTCTCACACTCTTTGCCAAGTCTTCCTTTGCTGTATGTTGAAGAATCACTCAACAATAAGAGACTTTACACCTTTTGCAAGGCAAATGATACAAAAACAATCAAATAGAGAAAGTTGATCACACAAACTCTATAAACATGCACTTAGATAACTAAAATATGCTTTTAACACTCAATCACAAAGTTATCTAGAAATGCAAGCATGTGAATCAATAAGAGCTAGATTAGAATAATCAACATTGCAATCACAAATCCCAGTTCTTAGATCATGAAACTAAATCTAGAAATCAATAATCAAGCTCATCATACAAAACATTTCTAGAATCAATTTCATGTGAATCAAGTTTAGCTTTCAAATATGTTCAATTCAAATCACAAAAAGCTATAACTTGAAAAATCATTCAACCAAGTCTAAAATAGGAATCAAAATCATTCTAAACATTTTTCATCAATCAAGTAATAAGAATCATCAAATTGATCATAAGAAAAATGCAAAGAAGGTGATTACCAATAGAAAAGATGAAACTCGAACTAAGATCAGATCATCACGAGAAATATGGACATCTTTTCAACTTGAAAATGCTTGGGAATTTTTCCTTTCTTCAAGACCAACAATTTTGGCTTTTGGATCACTCAATTCGGGGTTGAGATGAGAGAGATATGACAAAAACAAAAATGCAAAAGTTGTGTTGTGTTGTGCACGAAATTTGAATTAAATAGGGAGGGAAAACCAAATGGAAAAGGAGAAGGGCAAGAAGGTGAAAATGACACCTTCAGCCACGATCCACGTGGAGGTGTGTGGCCACCACGGGGAGGCCGAGGGGAATGAGGGAAGGTGGAACTTTGCCTCATCTCTCCTCCTTCACTCCTTTCCGCGCACCTCACACATTCTTCAATCGTTCTTTGGCCTCCAAACTCCAAAATCGAATATACTTTTGGATTACAAACCATAACTTAACAACACAAAAGGAATACTATGAAACTTTGAGATTTGGATATGAAATCGACTCGATACACGATGACGAAGACAATGCATTGTAAGAGAACGTAAAGTAACGTAACTTCCTCGTTTGAACTCGAAATCAAATGAGTGAGTAATTGAAATGACCAAAACTCAACATGGAATCATATGAGATCATATTAAAGTTCAAAACAATAAAACCCAAACAAATAACACAAGATCACACAAGTATGCAATTTCCTAGACATAGTCTTAGAACATGCAATTCTACAGTGTTTGTCAAAATGAGATCAATGCATGAGCATACTAAAACATGTGTGTGAATGTGTTATTACCAAATGAGCACAACGATGCAGGGACACATATAAATTCAATGTATGTGTGTGCGATTTGCTTAACAATACAGGGACACATATGTAATCAATGAATGTGTGTGCTATTAGAGCAACAATGCAGGGACACAAATGTATGAATAATGTGTGTGTGCGCTTACGCCTTGTAAGAGAAAAAAGTATCTTGATACCTTAGCATCCAAGAAAGCGCTTATTCTCTTGAAGACGATATTTACATGAGAAGTTGATTTTCTCCTTTGAAGCTCCTTCCCACCAAGAAACATCTAAGCAATTAACCATTACAAATAAAAAGAGTTTTGCAATGGAATCTAGCCAATACAAATCTAAAACCTTACACTTCTCATTACTTGGAGTAAAGACTTCTTACTTCCTTTAGAGAATTTGCCACTTGGCTTGGCACCATTTCTAATGAACTTTCTAACCAAGAGTGCCATCTCCTTATCATCGTCTATGCTTTCTTCATTGATAGCCTTGAGAGCTATTCCATTGATCTTGACTTTAGGTTTCAAGCTTGCCTCATAGGTTTGAAGTGACCCAAGCAATTCATCGATGCTCATGCTATCAACATCCTTGCTTTCTTCAATAGCCATCACCTTAGCCTTGAACCGTTTAGGTAAAGACCTTAAGATCATCCAATTAAGGCGCTCTCTGAAGATTGGTACTCCAAGTGCTTGACATTGGTATGCTATGTTTAGAAACTTGAATTGGAAGTCTTTAAATTTATCATCTTCACTTATTTGCAAATTTACAAATTGCGATGTGAGCATTTGAAGTCTTGACTTCCTAACCGCCTTAGTTCCCTCATCGGTAACTTGGAAAGCATCCCATGCTACCTTAGCAGTCTCTAGATTTTGGGTGTATGATAAAAATTAATGACTATCCACTTTTCCAAAGATGGCATTCACTACCAGATAATGCAACTTTTCCAACTCAAACTCATTTACGGTCCATTCACTTATAGGCTTAAAAACAATAGATCAATTGTAAGATCCTTGATTTGTATTGGCTTGATTCCATTGTAAAACTCTCTATATTTGTAATGGTTATTTGCTTTGGTGGTTCTTGGTGAAAAGAAGCTTCAAAGGAGAAAAACAACTTCTCATGCAAATATCATCTTGAAGAGGAAAAACACATACTTGGATGCTAAGGTATCAAGATTCTTCTTCCTCTTGCAAGGCGTAAGCGCACACACACAAAATTCATACATGTGTATCCTTGCATCATTGTGCAAATTTTATGTATAACACATTCACACCCATTTAAGTATGCACATGCATTATTCTCATATTGACAAACAATGTAGAATTGCATGTTTTATGACTATTGCTGGATATGGCATGCTTGTGTGACATTGTGTTTATTTGTTTGTGTTTCTTGTATTTTGGACTTGAAAATGATCTCTTATGATTCCTTATTGAGTCCCCATCATTTCGGTTACTCATTCATTAGGTTTCGAGTCCAAACGATGAGGCTATACTACTTTGTGTTCTCATTCATTGAGTTGTCTTCGTCGTCATTTTTCGAGATTAATTCTCAACCTTTTATCAAAGTTTTATAGTATTTGTTGTGTGTGAGGGAGTCATAATTCATAGTCCAAGGATGGATTCAAAATCAGAGTTCAGAGGCCCGAAAACGGTCGAAGAACACTAGAGGAGCTAGCTTGGCCAACGGCCAAGCAAAAGAGGCCACGTGTGGAGCACGTGTGGCACACGGCCAGAGACCTTCTCTGTGCACGTGTGCCACACGTACTCCATATAGGATGTGTGATGTAGCACCTCCTGATTAGTCCTGAAATCCCTCTCTTGAATTATTTTAAATAGTCTCATTTCCCTTCCATTTCAGTCCAAGAAGAAAACTTGAATTTTATATAGCTGAAATTTTCTCTCCAACTTTCCCAACTTCCAAACACCATAACTTTATCATTTGGAATCCGAATTGAGTGATTCAAGTTGGAGAATCTTCATATTCAAGTCCCCTACCTTTTCCAAATAGTTTTGCAGCTGTTTGATTAGGTTTTGAGGTGGTTCTTCACTCAAAACCAAAACTGCACGGGGATTCTTAGGTATTGAACTAAACTTTATGATTTCATCTATTTTGATCTTCAATTACCTAGGGTTTTCTTCTTCTATATGTATGTGTATGTATGATGAATTCTTTTTGAAAAGATAGGTTCATAATCGAAGCTAATCAAGTCTAATTAGAGACAAATGTGAACTAGTTTTCTATGATTCTAGTTTTTCACATGTTTGAGAGTTGTATTGTGATTAGTTTGATATCTAGGGTTATTTGTGATTTGATTGACTCATTTTATGATTAATAACCGTAGCATGTGCTTGGATCCTTTAATTGAATAAATCTAGGATTAGGGCATTTGATTTTGTATTTAGAGCTAATTAGGATTTAATTGATTATTGTGTATATATTTGCTCTAAGTACTTGCTAGAATATTCATTGATCATATCTTGTGATTCTAGCATTTTTGTTGCTGTTTGTGTTCTAAAGTCTTGAATACATGCTTAATGAACATGCTTTGTTTTCAAGCCTTAGTAACATGAATAGAATCAAGGATTTGACATGTTTTAGGTGTTTTGCATGCTCTAGATTTTTGTTCATGTTAAAGGTCTAGACAATCCTTTTTTGTGTACTTTGTTGCCTATGTCTAGATATTCATGGAGTTTACCTTATCCATATATTTCATATGCTTATGCATCATTTTGTGTGGTGTCATGTTTTGAATCATGAACTAGAAAAATATACAATTATGTGCTCATTGATTATTTCTAGTTTCCATAGGATGTATTTATCATATATTCTATGTTGCATGTGTTTGCATCATTTGCATTACTTAGATCATAGCCTTGTGGAAAGGTTGAAGTCTCTTATTAAAGTGAGTGAAGCTTTAATTTCAGCAAGAAGACTTGGCTAGGAAAGTGTTCCGGATAGTCAAGCAAAAGTCTTAGCTAGGAGTTTGGTACTCTGGATGGTTGAGCTAGGGAAGCTTGTCTAGGATCTTTGTCATCTAGATTGCTAAGCAAGGAAATCTTCCTAGAGGCTTAAGAGCCTTAGCCTTGGATATGAAGTTGCTTCCTTGAGGTGTAGGACACACCTTGGATAGGGAGTAGGCTAGGTGGTTCACTAGGCCCGAGGGTAGACTAGGAGTTGATAGCTTAGGGTGGATATCATGTGTTGATAACCTTGAGTGTGTAAGTACTTTTCGTCATAGTGGATTGTTTGCCGGTGGTTATGGATTCAACCCGTGAATGTTTCCTCTTTAGAGGTTTACCACGTAAAAATCTATATGTCAAATGTCTCTTTCTCTATCTCTTTATATTTGTATGTTTGATCAATATAACTTGTTTAAGATCTTCTCTCACATCCTTGTAAACGAGTTATTGATAAAGAAAAAGATGCACAGATTGTTTGTTGAATCAACATTTGTTTCTTGTATCTTGTAAGTGTTTGAACATTGTATCTTGTGATATTCTATATCAAGTTATAAAGTTTTACTTAGTGATCTTTCACTGTAATATTCATAGTACTACTTGTGGAACGTGCTCTCCATTGAATATACTTGTATATGAGATATATTGTTTCTTGGTATATGTTTTTGTAGACTAAAGGTGGTGAATTGAGCATACATGTGCAAATTGTTTTCTCATAACAATCTTGTTAAATGTTAATGTGTATGCTCACCAAGGTTTTGACATAAGTCACGAAAGTGTTTTTTAAACTAGTGTGTCAACTTATTCACCCCCTTATAGGTTGTTTAGTATAACCATGTAGGCATTTTCAATTGGTATCAGAGCGGGTCACTTAAAGCAATTAGTGTGATTCGGGATCTACAAGGTTATTTACTATGATAACAACCTTTAGTCTATAATTGTTTGTAATGGTTGTCCTCCTTTGTTGATTGGAAAAATGTTTGTTTTGTTAAAAATGCTCATGAAAGACTTCCCTAATTCTAGTGATGATCAAGCTGGTTGGATTGTTAATAAAGGTTTCTCTTCTCCATGTTTTATATTTGATGGAGTAGTTTCTCTAAACCAATATGTTCATGTAATATGAATGAGGTTTATTTTTTAAGAAGTTGAAACTTTGAGACCTTTTTCCCATTATTAGTGGTGTAATTTTTTAAACACCTTGCTCTTAATAAAGATTTAAATATGGAAAAAGAGGCATGAAATTAATTCGAAGCTACTTGTGATTCATTTGTCAACTAACAATTTTGTTGATCAGTTTGAAAAGAATGTTAGTGACAAAAGCAAAGAAGAAGAAGTTTCCCCAGAGGATGATCGTTCTAGATATGATCACTTGACTTTGCAACTCAATGAAGAAGATTTCAAATCAAAGACCACCAACTTCAACTTGATGGCAAGAGCTCAATCTCTTAAGAAATAAAGAGATAAAGCTTTAAAGGAAGTTGAAGTTCAGAATGAAGTGATCAAATATCTAGAAGAGAAGACGGTTGAAGATGCTCTTGTGTTAAATAGTTTAATAAGTGATTTTGCTAAAAAAAAAAATTAAAATTGAAGGAAACAATCAAATGCAAGGAAGAGGAGTTGACAATCTTGAAGGCCAAAGAGCTTGGTAAACTTCATGAAGATTCAAGTGACTTAGGCTTTGTAGACGAGCAAGTGGAGTCTCCTACAACTAAAAGCAAGTCACTAAGGAACAAAAGGATTTCAAAGGTCAATATTCTAAGGTTAAGTGCAAAATCAAGAAGAGTAAGGAGCCTTCATCGTCGGTACACTCTCACCTAAATAGTATCATCTCCATATGTATTCCGGTTTGTCATTTTTGAAATGTTGTAGTGCATACTAAATCTAGATGCCATAAGTATATTAAACAATGCAAACTAGGGAATGAGATGCATGTTAGTGAGATGAGAAAATCTTCTATGAATGTTTCTTGCATGATAACACTTTGAATTTTGTGCATGATAATGATAATCATGTGATGAAAATTGTTAAGAAGATCTGGGTGAAAATGAGTGTTTCACGTGATCATATGCATAGTCTTGATAATATCTTTGTTGATGGCAATAATGTTGTGTATAACATGAGAATATCTTTATAGAGAAAATAGTTGATGATTTATCTTTTAGATATAATATTGCCTTGTGAAATGATCATGATGGTTTATGTGTTTATGTACCCAAGACCAAATGGGTCAAGGGTGAGTGCTCTTACCATTAGTGTAAGTTGCACATGTGAGTTAGCTTTAAGATTAATGTCTAGTTTTGAGTAACTTAGCTAGCTAGCTTTGTTTCTCTATGACTTTGACATGAACTTAGCTATCTCACAAATTTCACTATGATAGTCAAAATCCGTTGATTAACTGTTGAGAAGTTGTATCATGAAATCTATATAGTAATGATTTTTGTTAAGACTTTTGGAGAAAGTCATTTTTGTATGTGTTTGAGTTGAAGTGTTAAGTCTTTAATCTATTGGGATAACACACCAACAACTTGTTTTCATGAGGACAAACAAGTCAAGAGAGCTCATAAAAAGAGTGAAGGCTTTGCATTTGATGAAAAAGCTTGCTTTCTAGCTTTTCATCTTTCGACTCTATGTTTGCATTACATCATGCAGCATGTCATATTAGAGAACTAGTATAGCTTTCATATGGTTCTCATTGACATTTACTCTCTAAAGATCTTTTAGTAATGTGTTCACAATGATCTTCTTCATGATACTTGAAATGCTTGTGTGATTGTTAAATGGCTTGATGAGCAAAACTTAATTTGAATATCAATATCTTTGAGAGCTACTCACTTGAGAAGTAATGATTTTAAACAAATAACTTTTATTATTTATAGATCATGCACTAGAGCTTGAAAATCTTATTTTTGAAAAGTGCACTAATGCTTCTCTTATATGTTTTAGTTTTGAGTATATGTGGTTGAAAGTATGTAGATTATGGATACATCTAAAAGTCTATTGCTTAGTACATGATAGATGACCTATGGTATGTATCCATTTTGCTTCAGCACTACATAGTATTCAACGAGTACCCTCATGGAAAGGGCTACACACCTTGGTTGTGCAGCTACCCAATGTAGGAAAGGACTATGCCATTGTGATGAGTGAAAGCCGCCATGAGATGTATATGTTTATGTTAAAAAAAATCAAAGAAGTGTTGAAAAGAATCATTAAAAAAAAAAAATCTTTGATTCTAAGCCTAAAAGAAATGAAAAATAAAAGGCCTAATGGTGTATAGTTGAGAATTGTGAAAAGCTCAGGTTGACAAATAGAAATGGGTAAACGAGCCACATGCAAACACACGCTCACATGTTGAAATCTATTCTTTTAAAGCAAAAACCTGGTTGAATATCGGTTTGACCTATTTTTGGAAACGCTTTAGTTGGATAGGTGTGGAAATTGTTTTCATGTTGATATCACAATTACTCATTCTATATATGTGAAAAGCATTCACACACACACACACACACACACACACACACACACACATATTTTGCTTATGTGCTTGATTCATTAGCAATGTGAGAATATTTTTGAGAGATTAATGAAAATCTATGATTCTCTCTTGGACTTTGAAAAGTGATTTAATATTTTCTCTTATTGCTTGAATATGTGATTGTGTGGATTTTATTGTAAACAATGTTCTATCTTGATCTTAGATAGAGAAATTATCAAGGGGGAGCATAGTGTGCTAGACTTTGTTATTTTTTTTGATATGTTCACAGTCTTCGAGTTGATAAATGTTGGCATATTGTTTTCGTTGATATGATGAATCTTGAAGATGTTATTTCATATGTCTTGATATGCATGATGATTCTTCATAATGATATATGCCTTTGTATGTTTGATCACAATTAATGCATGAATCTTTTTGTAATAATTGTATGATTATGTTTGCAATCACCTTCTCCTTGTTTGGAGTTGTATAGTAGTTGAGATCGCAATCAATTTCTTCATTCTTGAGGTTGATAAGAGAGTAATTGCAATGAGTTCCTCTTTGTGTGGGGTCGATAATAATTGTAGTTATAATCAATTTAATTGAGTGTAGTTGCAATGAGTTTCTCTTTGTTTGGGGTCGATAGTAATTGTGGTTGTAATCAAGTTAATTGATTATGGTTGCAAAAAATTCCTCCTTGCTTAGAGTGATAGTAGTTGTTGTTGTAATGAATTCTATTGATTGTAGTTGCAAAAAATTTCTCCTTGCTTAGAGTGATAGTAGTTGTGGTTGTAATCAAATCTCTTCTTGAATGGGGTCAAGATTATTGTTGTTGATACCAATTCCTTCATATTTGGGGAATTGTTGAACTTGGTAGATATGACTTATGTGCTTAAGAGTAAAATTTATGCTTTTGTGATTCATAATCCCTTGTGAACAAATTTACTTGGTGATCATAATGTGGAGCATATGTTAAGGGGGAGCTTAGTTTATTTCACTTCGCTTTCTATACGATTTCTTTGCTTATCGAATCTTGTAGTCAAGTGGTAAAGGCTTACAACTTTTGACTTGTGGTTTCAAGTTCGATTCAAATTGTCATTATTATCAGAAGTGGGCTGCCGCCGGAATGCCGACAGTGGTGGTGGCTGGAACGGAGGTGGGCGGCGACGGTGGTTGCCGGACGACGGCAAAATTTTAATAATGAATCCTTGACAGTTTTTAATAGTCAATAATGAATGAGTAATAGAAATGATCGAAACTCAATAAAGAATAATTTGAGATCATATTCAAGTCCGATATCACAGAAAAAACAAACAAACAAACACATGAACACATAAGTATGTTATTACCTAGATATAGTCTTAGAACATGCATTTTAAAATTTTTGTCAATTTAAATCTAATGCATGTGCATACAATGATATCCGTGTGTATGTGTTATACCAATTGAGCACAACGATGCAGGAACACATATGGATGCAATGTGTGTGTGTGCCTAAGCCTTGTAAGAGGAATGATGTCTAAATATACCTTCGATGTGCAATGAAGCTTATTCCTCTTGAAGACTCCATCTTGTTTGATAAGTTGTCTAATCTTCCTTGAAGCTCGAATCATCATATATCTTAGACAACTAATCAATACAACTTAAACATTGTTTTGATATGGAATCATGCCAACACGACTCAAAAACCTAACAGATATTCTTCAAGCTATCTGTGAATGTGGTTCTTTGTTTTCTACTTTGTATTTGTCTACAAACAATTTTGTTGATAAGCTTAAATAGAATATTAGTGACAAAGGCAAAGATAGAGAGGAACTAGATTCCTTGGAAGGTATGTTTATACCTATGTGACACGACTTCGCATCAAGTAGAAATTGAAGATGAAGAGGATTTTCTGAAGGACAATCAATCTAGACATGATCACTCGACTTTGCAACTCAATGAAGAGAATTTTAAATCAAAGACCACCAACTTCAACTTGTTAGTAAGAGTTCAAACTCTTGAGAAGGAAAGAGATGAAGCTTTGAAGGAAGTTGAAGTGAAGAATGAAGTGACCAAATGTCAAGAAAAGAAGATGGTTGAAGATGCTTTTGTGTTAGAAAATTTAATGAGTGATTTTGCTAATAATTTGTTTTTCTCGAAGGAAACAATCAAAGGCAAGGAAGAAGAGTTGGCAATCATGAAAAACAAAGAGCTTGGTAATCTTCATGAATATTCAAGTGACTTAGGCTTTGTAGATGAGCAAGTGAAGTCTCATACAACTAAAGGCAAGTCACTAAGGAACAAGAATATTTTAAATGCCAATTCTTCCAAAGTCAAGAGCAAAATCAAGAAGAGTAAGGAGTCTTCACCATTGGTACACTCTCACCTAAATGGTAACTTTTATGAATTTGTTTTAATTTGCCATTATTGTAATGCGGTTGGTCACATTAGGCCTAAGTGTTATGAATATATTAGGCAATGCAAACTTGGAATTATGCATCATGAAAATGTTGGTAAAAAGTTGCCTAATCTTTCTTATAAGCATGTGGTTAAATCTAGAGTCATAAATAACATCTCTAAGTTTATCCTGGTTTGTCATTTTTGCAATACTGTAGGGCATATTAAATCTATATGCCATCAGTATATTAGACAATGCAAACTAGGGAATGAGATGCATGCTTTTGAGATGAGAAAATCTTCTTTGAATGTTTCTAAACATGATAATACTTTGAATTATCATGTTGTGCGTGATAAGAAAATTTGGGTGAAAAAGAGTGTTTCACATGATCATATGCATAGTCTTGATGATATCTTTATTGATGGCAATAATGATGTGCTTAACATGAGTAATATCTTTATAGAGAAGATAGTTGATGATATCTTCTAGATATAATATTGCCGTGAGAAATGATTATGATGGTTTTTGTGTTAGTGCACCCAAGACCAAATGGGTCAAGGGTGAGTGTTGTTACCGTTAGTGTAAATTATGCATGTGAGCTAGCTTTAAGATTAATGTCTAGTTTTTTAGTAACTTAGCTAGCTAGCTTTTTTTCTCTATAACTTGACATGAACTTAGCTATCTCACATATAATCACTATGATAGTCAAAATTCGTTGATTAACTTTACAGAAGTTGAATTCTTGAAATCTATATGGTGATGAATTGTGTTAAGACTTTTAGAGAAAGTCATTTTTATATGTACTTGAGTTGAAGTGTTGAGTCTTTATTCTCTTGGGATAAGACACCAACAACTTGTTGTCATGAGGACAAACAATCCAAAAGAGCTCATAAAATGAGCAAAGGCTTTGCATTAATGAAAAAGCTTGCTAAGGTATATATATATCCTAATGCTTGCTTTCTTGTTTTTCATCTTTCGACTCTATGCTTGCATAACATCATGTAACATGTCATATTAGTGAACTAGTATAGCTTCATATGGTTCTTTTTAACATTTGCTCTTTAAAGATCATTTAGTGAATTGTTCACAATGATTTCGTACATGATGTATGAAATGTTTCCTTGAATGATGAGTGGCTTTCTTTTGCAAATATCTGAGCTTCATACTCTTTGAAAGCTACTCTCTTGAGAAGTAATGATCTTAAGTAAGTCTCTTTGTATTACTTTTAGATCATGAAATTTTAAGACTTAAAACTTGGTTTTCAAAAGTGCACACTTTGCTTCTCTTATATGTTTAGTATGAGTAAGTTGAGTTTGAAGATATGTGAGTTATGGATGCACCTAGTAGTCTTTTGACTAATACATGAAAGATGACATTTGGTTAGTATCCATTTCGCTTCAGCAACTACATAGAACTCGACGAGCACCTTCATGAAAAGGGCTATACATTTTGGTTATGCAGGCGCCCAATGTAGAAAAGGGCTACACCATTATGATGAAGTGTATATGTTTATGTTAGAAAAATCTAAGAAATGTTGAAAAGAATCAATATTAAAAAAAAATGATTAAAAAGCTTCAAAAAGCTTAAAAAGAGTATAGTTCAAAATTGTGACTACTTAGGTTGAAAAACATAAATGGAATGACGAGTCACATGCGCATACACGCTCACATGTTGAAATCTATTCTCTTAAAGCAAAAATACCGGATAACAATCGGTTTGACCTTGAATGGAAAAGTTTTATAAGATGAATAGATGTTGATATGGTATGCATGTTAATGATCCAATTACTCCTTTATATATTTTTGGAGAAAATCCACACACACACTTGTTCTGCTTTCAAGTGAATTTGATATGCTAGCAATTTTAGAATAATTATGAGAGAAATTGAAAATCTTGGTGTATCTCTCATATTTTGTGGAGCTTATTTTGTTGAATTTCTTTAAAATTGCTTGGTTGTGTGATTGTGTGGATATCATTATGAACAATATCCTATCTTGATCTTAGATAGAACATTTATCAAGGAGAGCATAGTATGTTAGACTTTGTTCTCTTTTTTGATATGTTCACATTGCTTAATTGTTTCTTGAATTTTGAGAATGCATGAAACTTATTTTGTAATAATTGTATGAGTGTGTTTGCAATCAATTCCTCCTTGTTTGGGGTTGATATGATTGAGGTTGCAATCAATTCTTTCTTATTTAAGGTTGCATAATTTCTTACTGCTGCATCCAGCACAATGTACAAGGGATGGTTGGCAATGATCGGCCTACTATAGTCCTTCATGGTCTTTATTGGCTTAATTGGTCCTGCTGGATCCTATTGGATAATGCGATTTCTTTCGTCTGCCATTGCTACTTATATGATGCGATCAATGTTATCATTCAAAGGTAATAATTCTCCTTGAAGAGATCTTCTACCTTGCATCCACCATTAAGACCTAAAACAAAAAACAAACACACAGTAACTACGAAAAATTATAATAAAATAAAATAAAAACTAGAATTCAAAGACTTGGACAAGTGGTGAGTGGCATTATTCCACTTACAATGGAAGAAAATGAAAACCAAAGAGATTTGTGCGAAGACGTTAGGTAACCAAAGATTCTCATGGTATGGTCCTAATTTTTTGAAATCCTCTTTTCTCTTTCTTTCTTAACCTTCACCCAATGGTCCCATTATAACCTTAATGAAAGTCTAACTAATCTGCTAGTTATCCTTGCTATAAAAGTATAGGTGAATCATGTGTTTATCTTGTTCATAATGTTGGATTCTTTTCATGAAATCTTTTGCATACCAATCAAGCGTTCTTTCAATGATATATTCATATGCGATAATAATTTGAATTTTCTTGTTCATAACTTCAGTCTCATATGCTTGATGAGTGTATTTGCCTAGGTTCTATGTGAAATTATGAGCGATATCTTATGATAATTAGAGTCGAGGTGAATTATATCTATGGCGTTTGACGAATTTGTTTTTGAAACTAGAGTGTCTTGAGCATGGGCTTTTCATTAAAACTAAGCATTGCATTCAAATTTGTGACATAATTTTAGTCTTTAGTTAGTGACTTTTGCATGCATTATTTCGATATGGGCATACTTCGATTGTATCTTGGTTGATTAGTTTTTATAGGATATATATGTGGGTATCATAGTTGGAAACCCTTGGGAGACAAAACTCACCCTACTAGGGACACCTAGAGGTTTAAAAGCTTATAGCATATGCTCAATGCTATCATGTTCCCTAAGAAAGTGGCTTAGTTAGGATTTTTGTTTCTAGGTATTATATGTTTTGATCCCCATTCTCTCTATCAATTGCTTGTTTCTCTAGTCATTTATGTTTTTAATTCGTTTATTTGAGCATTTTCAAGTTATTGTTCCTAAAATATGTGTTTGGAGTGCTTGAGAGGAAAAAGGAGATTCTAGAGAAGTAGAATGACTAAATCGTAATTTTTAGCAAACTGTTGTGAAAATCGCTATGCAATTACACAGCGGTACACACAGTGGTGAAGTACCAAATGAATTTGCTACACTTACACCGTTGTCCAAAGCGCCACTCAATTACACAACAGTCCGACACTAAAGGAAATCGCCTTGCCAGCCGCTCTCCAAACTACTGCCTATCCTCACCAACCATCGTCCAAACCATTGTCCTATACATAGTGATAGTGACAGCAGTTTGGCAATCTAACATGGTAGAGGACTTTTGAAATCAGGCAAACTCTTGGATTCATAAAAATACATCAATACTTTAGGGTTTCAACCACCATACCATACTCCTACATATCACCTTTTATACAATCACAATCTGCCTCTACCCAACAACTCTTTTCCATCCATTGTTGCACATCGAAGCTTTAAGATTGGAGAAGAAAATTCAAGAAATTGAAGATTCAAAGAAGCTTAGTGGTGGAAATCATGGGTTTTATATTTTCTATCTCTTCTCTTTTCTCTTTAATAATATATAAATAAATCCATACTAGGGAATCGATGTGTACCCATGTGATGCTCAGGTTATGATTCAAACTCCATATTTTTATTAATCAATTCAAGTTTATATCTATTCAATTCATTATATGTCTTTATTCTTAACTTGTGTTAATCTATGGAAATTAATTGATGCCTGTCTTGGGTTTTGATAATTTATAAATTGAGATTGAGCTATAAGACTATAGGTGATCTTAATTACTTTGCAATTGAACAAATAAAATCTACTTTCGAAATAGGCATATGTGACAGGGTTTTGGTTCACAAATTCTTGGACATAAAGGTTTTTTTAGTTATTGCTTGTACTAAAAATAATTTAACATATATATCTAGATGAAAGTCAACTCTAATTAGTTTTGTGCAGTATGATCTCCTCACTTAAAAGGATATTAATCAAGTAAAGTTTGGTTGGTCTTATTCATCTTGTTGTTTCTCATTGATGATGCATTTCAAAATTCAAAATTGAGGATAATCATACTTTTATTTTGTAATTAAAACTCATGATGTTGATGTAGGTTACAATTAGAACCATTCTATATAAGTTTAATTATTATTATAAAAAAAAAAAATATATGAACTAAAGAAGTTTAAGATCACCATCCAATGTGGTTTGTTGGTAAATGACGTTCATTCAACCTTATAATGTCTTAGGTTCAAGTCACTGTAGCTAGAGGTGTATGGCGGATTAGATCCATTGGATTTGTCATGGTCCAAGATCTGATCCTATTGGATCAGAGAAATTACAATCTGATCCAATCAAATGGATATGATTTATATGGAGCATGTTCTTAATACATAAAAGTCAAGTGGAAATTGCTAAAAATGACCACATCAAACATGGAAAATTTGTTTTTAACCACATACGAAATTTTAATTGTTAATAACCACATTTTGAAAAAAAAATTCAGTGTATATCCATAAATTACCAAGATACCCCCAAATTAATATTTCTATTTTCTTTTGTTTATTTTTCTCACTATCTTCTTCATCACCATATTTGTTCTTCATCACCTTCCGACAAATTGAACAACAATGGCCACACCATTGTTGACGATTTCGTTCTTCTCTATTCTTCATCATCGTTCTTCTCTGTTCTTCATAATCTTATTGTAGATTTCACGAAGTGAATGAGAAAAACTTTTCCGATTTGCTCTAAATCGATAAATGTCATTCATTTGTTCATTAATTGAGTTGCAAACAGTTACTTTAACATGGTTTTAGCTTTAATGCATCAATTATATGTGTTTATGTGAAGAATCGTTTTCAAAAAAGGTTACAGATTTTTCCAGAAGATTTCAAGTTTCACGGGTTCGAAAACTTAAAATCTTCTGCTAAAACTTGAAATATTGACAAAACTTGAAATCTTCTATAAAAACTTGAAATGTTGACAAAAACTTGAAATTTTGAAACTTGAAATGTTGAAACTCTCCTGGTTCGTGATTGACATTTCAAGTTTCAAAATTTCAAGTTTTTCGTCAAGATTTCAAGTTTTTTATAGAAGATTTCAAGTTTTGTCAACATTTCGAGTTTTAACAAACGATTTCAAGTTTTCGAACCCGTGAAACTTGAAATCTTCTGAAAAAATCTGTAAACTTTTTTGAAATCGATTCTTCACAAAAACACACAAAAGTGGTCCAATAACTCTAAAACCATGTTAAAGTAACTGTTTGTAATTCAATTAATGAACAAATGAATGATATTTACACAACTTAAACCGATTTACAACAAATAGGAACAACGATTGGAATTAAATCATAAAGAACGAACAGAGAAGCAAGAGGAAGAACAAACAGAGAAGCAAGAAGAACCATCAAAATTCGATCATTGGTGTTCGATTTGTAGGAACGATGATTGGAATTCGATCATGAACTAGGTGAAGATTTTGACAGGATAGAAATGAGAGGAGAGAGAGAGAAAGGAGAGGGGAGAGAAAGAAAGAGAGAGAGTGTGTGTGTTTGAGGATGTTTTTTATATGAGGACATTCAAGTAATTTCTCAAAAATATGGTTATTAACAATTAAAATTTCATCTGTGGTTAGAAACAAAATTCTAATATTTTGGATGGCTAATTTTGATTTTCTCTCTAAAAGTCAAACACTCCTAAAATTAACTCACGCAGTCCTAAAGTCAAATTATTAATTCACACAGTACTTCAATTAAAATTATCATGCTAATAATTAACATAATTGTTTATTTTAAAGTTCAAAAAGTCTAACAAATTATAAACATTAAACAAAAGTTCCAAACACGAACATAAATAAAATCATTTAGGAATTTAAAATAAAAATATATTCATTTGTTATAACAAAATACGATAACACCAAAAATTTACTCAATGTTTAAAACAAAATAAACTGGTCCAATATAAATTATACCTTATATTTTTTAATTAATCTCAAATGTACAAGTGATTATTTTTATTAAATTTAAAGAAAAGGAAAAGTATACTTTTAGAAATGAGAAAATTTTCAGGATATCTAATGTAGTATTAAATGGTGCATTTGATCACTAAAGATATAAGATACAGCAGTGACAAATGTGACACATGAGTGCATGATATCTCGACATTTAAGCTCATGAAGAAGAAGAAGCAAACAAATATTTGCTTGGACATAAACTTTTATATGTAAAATACATTTGATGGGTACAACGTATATTGGAATAATATGTCATTTTTATAGTGAAAAGTCCTCCCTAAGCGCATATAAAAAAAGCACATGGATTAAAATTGACCAAATTGATGCATGCCGGATTGTTGTATAATCTTTTATATATATATATATATATAATGATCAACCATTAATTTCAGCCAAATTCTCCTTAGAAGAAGAAAGAAAAAAAGTGAAACCCAATTCCATTTGGACCTACCTAGTCGGCTGATGACTTTTCATTGGTCATAAAGTTACATTGACTAATTTTTCTTTGAAAATTACATCTAAATTCCAAAATCAAATTTGGTTTCAAATATTCCCACAGTTGCTAAGGTTTCCGTACAAAATGACCCACTTGACGGTAACGTGTTAATCCACGATTGGCCAATATCAAATTAAGAAACTAAAGTGGTTATTTAAGGCCATGATCGTTTTCCATGAAAATACTAAGTTCAATGCTGGTAGTTACTAGTCGTTTTAAAACATTAATTGTCTCACATTAGTCTGAAGATTACTCAATAATCATGATTACTTAGAAGACAAATACATTGTGAAATAAAATATCATTTTAATTAAAAGTGAACATGTGTTAATGATATGTGTAATGACTTTCAAACTTTACCGACAAAATTATATCACAAATACAGCGAAGAAACTAGGCATTTTTATTGCATGTATCATCATTATATTGACTCCACGCTAACAAAGAGAAAGCTGTTCACATTTTATAAATAAAGTAAGAATTGAATTGTTTCAACAATCTCCTATCACCGAGATGGCAAGATGTTAGATGAAGGTGTGCATAAACAATCGAACTACAGCTTATTTGAAAGCAACATATTAATATTAATTAGGTTTTTAAAAGAAGTAAAGAAACCAATTATATATATATATGTATAGTGAGCCTCTCATAAGGGATCCCTTATTTTAATTTTAGTAAGGACCACCATGAAATTACATCGATTTGAATGAATTTTGATTTTTTTTTTTTTTTTTTTGATGATAAGTTCATTGAAATCTACATATGAATAAAATTTGAAAATTTTTCAAGCACTAAAACTATTTTTCTTGAATTTCCTATATTTCATCTATTTGTCTGATGCCTTCATGTTTAAAAAAATTGGTAAAAATAGTAAAGTACGTAATTATTATTTTTTTTTTAATTTTATTCATACGTGGATTTCAATGAACTTATCATTCACAAAAAAATTCAAATCAAAATTCATTCAAATCGATGTGATTTTATAGTGGTCCTCATCGAAATTAAAATAAGGGATCCCTTATATATATAGTCTAACCTCTCTAAATTAATACGATCTGTTGCACAGTAATTTATTAATTAGTGGAGGTTATTAATTTGTAGAACATCTAATTAAAAAAAAAAAATTGTTTCATGTATAACTCAATGTTTTACGTGGTAAAACCCTAAGGCGGGGAAACATCCACAGTTGCCGGTGACGTACGGTGAGAAGAAATCCACTATGAATAGAATGATTACACACTCAATCTCTCCTTCTCTCTTGTTGTTGTTATGCTTTTTCATCTGCGTACATAATGTCATTAAGGGTCTATTTATATATGCATAGAACTCTAATTCTTGTAATACAAGTAAGGAAAGGTGGCAATGTTTAATTAGAACTTGTTACTTGTTGAAGTCGTATTTGACTCCTTTCATGTTTCAGAGATCTTGCGCATTGAATTAGAATCTTCATAGGATTCTAGTTACGAAGATTCTAATTGAGTAGTCCGTTTAAGACTTATTTCCTGATTGGTGTGCTATCTTCTAGAAGAGCAGAGTTATTGCTTGATGTGGACTCGATGATATGTAGGAGGAAATAATAATAATATTTCCTTATTGGAATGTGGCCCTAGATTCCTTGTTTGAGTAAGAAACTTCCTCTTCGTAATTGAGTCGTAGTTGAACTTGTGTTACTATCTTTACCGAGCGTCTCTTGGCTGACCATTTTCCAATCTAACCAAGTCCTCTTTTCCTGATCGGTTTTGCTACTTGATCGGGTTTAGACCTATCTTGGCCGATTGGATTAGTTTAACCGCTCACCAACCACTAGCATCTATTTTTCTTCTCTGAAGACACAATATGCCATATATTCTGAATTATCTGCTATCTTTGTTGACATGTCATGCTACCAAAAAAATCCTTATAACAATACCCCCTCAAATTCGCGAGATGAGTTCTTGGCAACTTGACGAAGGGGATTTGAATAGTTTTCCTTTCACTGATTTTTTTTTTTTCTGACGCTATTACCACATCACTTTTATTCTCTTGTTGATTGATAATCTTCAAGAAAGGTTGGGTCACTGAGATACATTTTTGGACTTATATCTTCAAGTGTTTTTGGGACATAGATCAGGTCGCCGAGATGCATTTGGATTCTTTATTGTGAGATGAACTTGTAATTGGTCCGGTCTGGCCATGGCTAGCTGCAAAATGATCCTAGTCATCTTTTTAAGTGATCAGCTTCTTATTCTTTTTTTTTTTTTTTTTTTTGCCCAGATAGGATATCTATGCTATGAGTGAGGTCATGTCCCACTGACTTGTATATAATGAACATTTTTCTGTTCAGATAACTTGACTTCATGCTATTTGCCTTAGCTTGACTTTTTCTTTTTCTGGATGATGCTCAGATCCTCTCACTCATTTGGGCGAATCTAAGACCCCTTTTTAGCATTGTTCAGCTTTGCTTGGATCCTTTTGTCTTTATTCAGCTTCGCCTGGATCCATCTTTGAGCGGTTCTTGCTAATGTTCAGATCCTTTCTGGTCTTGGTATCTTAGCATTATCTAGTCTTCTTTGTACTGCTTCTACCCAAACCATCTTTTCTTTTTGTCGTACAGTACTCCAACACGTAAAGCTTTTATTGCCGTGTATAGAATATCCTTTAAAGGTAAGTTCTGACAATCTTTCGAAGTTTTAATGCTTAAGATAGCTTGAAAATTTCAAGGTTGAAGACCATAAGAGGAACTGATTAAAGTTTCCTTGAGTAAGCTAAGAAAAATGTTATAGATGATGTCGCTCATGGAAAAGTAAGCTGGCGCTCCATGGAGATCGTGCTTCTTAGCATCTACCTCCTAAAGCCACGTATACATATACATGTTCATGGCGAGTTGAGGGCTTTTGTTCTCTAGAGGTTCATGTTGCTTGGAATCTACCATCTAGCATCATTGTCATTTATGAGTTGATGTCGATGTGCAGGGTAGGAACCATGCTTTAGGCTCATAAGCTCGTTTTTTTTTCTTTTTTGGCGGGACATTCCAAGCGTTTGACTTGGATCTTTCTTGCCCCTTTGAGCTTTTTCTCGGCATAAGATTCTATCTTTAGCTGACCAAAAACTCTAATCGACTAGATTCTATTTGGTCAACCATAATTTTATTCAACTAGAATCTTTGGCTGAATAGGCTCTATCTTTTGACCAAACAGATTCTATCTTAGATTCTTCCTTTTAGCCCATCTTTCTTATAGATTGGTCTTTTTTTCTTTTTCTTTTTTAGACCTTTCGGCTAATATTAAAAG
Source organism: Acer campestre (assembly GCA_954870605.1). Classification (NCBI taxonomy): domain Eukaryota; kingdom Viridiplantae; phylum Streptophyta; class Magnoliopsida; order Sapindales; family Sapindaceae; genus Acer; species Acer campestre. The sequence continues at coordinate 1,431,340 of OX940806.1, read as the reverse complement.
AAAAAGACATTTTATGTGTATAAATACAATTTAGACTCTTTGTTAGGATTATGCTCAATAGCAAGAGTGTAATATTGTAATTAACAATCTTTTTCATATTAACAAAGTGATTTCTGTTTTAAACAAATCTTATAGCATTTATAGTTTAATAATTGTCAAAGTAAATAATCATAAGGTCTAAAGACTATGAGAAAAGAAGAATTGTTCATACATCTGGATATGTATGTGGTAGACACAATTCTTTAGTTAGTCTTGAATATTGTTCACAACTTAAGTTAAAGGTTGGGCACCTTTATCTTGTTAAAGTTGTAGAATTCTTTTGCTAGCATTTGAGTGGGATCAAATGAGATATGATGAGTCTAAAATCATCGGACTGTCTTCGAGCAAAAGAATCTAGTGCACTAGGTGCATTGAACAGGATCACAATGAAATACTTTATCTATAACCGTCAGTAGATAAAAGTAATTTTATTATCAGGACAATCAGAGAGTCTATCTTAATCCTGAGATAAATGATGGACTTATGGTTGCAAGTGATATCATTTGAGTTATCAATGAGTACGATTATATCGCATAGTCTATCCTCGATAGTTTGGTGATATTCATTTGTTAATCGATAGAGGACTTCATTTATAGATATGGACATCGTGGCTCCATTTATCGAATGTGAGTATAATATCATCATATGGATGTTTTGAGGTAATTGGATATTAAATCTCAACGTTGAGTTTTCGATAGTGTCTATTGAAAACATGGCTTCTGGACAAGTCAAAATATCCAAGTTCAAAACGTGGTCATATGAGTAAATATGGTAACTTGGAGAGTTATAGGCGGTCTATGAACTCTTGGCGATTACTGATATTAATCACGAGGATACACTATCTCCAATATGATTGTCTAGGGTATGAATGAGGAAACATCTTCCTTTTCTGTCTTTATTTAAGAGTTCAATTTTAGCTCTTTAGTGGAATGAGTTAAAATTAATGGATCGAACCTAAGTAAATCATTTGTTGATTGTGATTAGGTTATGTCTACTGAAGCTTAAATTTAGATAGCCCGCCAAGATCCCCAATCCACACGGACTTGCATGGATCACTTGATATATTCTACCGGACCAATTTATGGTCCATCTAGAATTGCATTTAATATATTAAGAATATAATTTGCACATAATGGGCTGCTCAATTATATTTATATATTAATGGATGACATGTGGGCTTGTTTCTTTTAGTAAGAATGAGTCTAGTTCACATGTGGGCTTTTTATTTAAAGTCCTATGGATTAAATGAAATAAGAAAATAATATAAGGCCCAATATCTTATATGGGGCGGCAAGGTGACTTAATAACCTTAAATATTATTTGGTTTTCATTGTTTAATTAAATAAGAATTAATTAATTTATTAATTAATTGTTTAATTAAGAAACAAATCTTTTCTGATTAGGAAATATGATTCCTATTGGTATACTATTGGTAGTAGTATACTTAAATTAAAAGACTTGTTTGACAAGGAAATAAATAATTAATTTTATTTATTTAATCAAATAAGAAGTCTTTTTATTTTAGTCAAATAAGGAATAAAATATTTATGAGTTTGATTAGGGTTGGGAAGTCTCAAACAAAATAGGAATTAGGGTGCAATTCAAACTCTTTCTTGCTAGAGAATTGCGGCAACCCTAATCTTTTTTTTAGTAGAGAATTAGGCCACCCTTAAAAGAAAAAGAAGAGAATTTCGGCCAGCAAGGGTTTTGGTGTGCAGAATTTTTATTTTTCTTCTTCTTCTCAACTCATAGATAGAGAGCTTTTATTCTACTAAAAACAAAAGGAAACATAGATTATTCTTTGATGGTATTCTATTTGCTTACTCTTCAATAAGCTTGTGAATACTACATCGATCAAGGTTCACGCGAGTTTCGATCACAAGGTTGAGAACTCAAAAGTGACAGGAATAATCTTAGGTTTCTCTTGATTGTTTTTGTGACTAAAGAATCAGAGAAAAGTTTGTTTTATCCAATCACAGGCTTGCAATTCAAAGAAGAGGGAGACCACGCTCCTAGGTGATCCACGTTCGTGCTAGGATTGAAGATCTTGCGGATTACCATCGACGTAAGTCAATCGGATCACGCGACAAGAGGTATTCATCTTTTGTTATTTATTATATGTCTTTAATTAATCAAAAGGGTTTAAGGTTCATAAAAAGGAAAATTTTTAAAAGCTACTAAAACTATTTTTTTAGTCTCGCTTCCGCTACGTGTACTTTTACGGTATATTTTTCCCTACACTCTTAACTTACTTGTATTCAATTTCGACCATTATTGATTCTTTTTTAATTGCTCCTTGATTTTTACACTTCTCTCAAATTGTTCCAGAGGCTCGCTCGACTGACAAACAAGGATTTAGGCTTTTGGTTCAGGGCAACCCGAGCGTTTATTTTTGCATCGCTGGGGTTGGGGGTGGGTCTTGACTCACCATATCTAAGTTTCCACCCACTTTCTAGGGTTCTTACTTGATTTTAGCAAGCCAAGCCAACCTCAAGGCGTTTAGCTCAGATGGCCCAGATCTTGCATTTGAAAGCGTCCTAACTATTTTTATGTGCACTTTCCCATTGGAACCTTGTACCTGCACATTTTAAACTTAATAGGAATATAAGTAGAAAAGTTTTTACACCCTTTTTTTTTTAGAATGCCAGATCGTTGATAGTGCTTTATATGCACCCAATCAGTTCTTTGGTTAACAATGTTTTATCTGCACCCGGTCAGCTTTCTTTTCAGCCAATCTTTATCATCAGTTTTATCTACCTACACACTCATGAACGTGTAAAAAATAAATATTCAAGCATTTTATTCTTACCGGGTGTATCATTGATTTCTTGGTTTAAGCTAAATATCTCTTTTAACTTAATTTAACCAAGTATCTCATTAATTGGCATTTAAGTTTGAGTAATTCATTGGCTTAATTGGGCCAAGTCTTTTTTTTTTTTTTTTGTTTTTTTTTTTTTGACTTGTCTGGTTTATCTAAGTATCTAATTACCTCAGCCTGATCAAGTGTCATATTAAACTGATCAGTTTGGGGCCGATCAATTATCTTGTTAACTGATCATATTTAATATCATTGTTGATTGATCTTCAGGCTTGTCTGCTCGGGCTTCTTTCAATCAATCTTGATTTTGGCCAAGTAGTGCTCTTTTGAACAATTTTCATGGTTTCTAATTTATAGACTCTTGTCTTTTATCTGGCAACTAAGTCACTGAGACGTCTCCCAGTAGTCTGTTGCTCAAGATTCGTTGCAATAGGGATGTTATATATCTCATTTACTAAACTTATCTTAGTTAGGTATCTCATTAACCAGCGTTCAAGTTTGAGTATTTCATTGCCCCATCCAACTTCTTCACGCATACCATCAAGCTTGAAGGCGTGCTAACAGTGCTTCTTATACACCTAGTTAGTTTCGGTGAGTATGCATTGTCTTTTGACTTATACTTTCAGCCCCCTGACTTGGCCCTCCGAGCACCTGTTTGGCCTCCCTTAGCAATCTCTGGTGCTACGGGCTTGTCTTTGTGAATGAAGACAATATTTTTTTTTAATACTTTTCTTGGCCTTCTGAGTTTTTGGACGTTTAATTGGATTGGGTCCAATCTTTAACGTTTCTTTGGACATTTAGCTGGACAAGGTCTGACTTTAACGTTTTTTTAAGTGCAGATGCCTGTCTGAGTAGGCTTTGTCTCCTTGTGCTGAGCATGTTAGTAAATTTGCACAAATAATAAACATATATAAATGCTGAACATGAATAGTTAGATCCATGCCTTGTATCGCCTATGATTGTTGTTCATGATATAATACCCATGAATTCTTCATGAAAGGTGCTTTGTATAAAAAACATACAGTATGCATTTTGCAAAATATGTGCGTTTGTAATATCTTTTATGTAATAAATAAGCATGATATGACAGCATATGTATGCATGGTCTAACATTAGGAGAAATATGCAAAAGCTACATGCGACGCATATTATGTTAGAAGCATAGTAAGGAATATATATGAATAAGGGTGAAGAAAGTGTTTCACAAATCTTTTACCTCCTCGTTATCGTTATTCGGCCTTGTAGTCTAGAGAATATTGACCCATCTGTGTATTGGGTGTTTCTATCTCCAACGTAGAGTTGTGATGTCCCGAATATCGTCAAACATTCCTTAGGGTGAACGATCTTTTAGAACCTTCTACGAATTGCCACAATCCATCTTATTCTTTTTTCTATTGACAAGGAATGACCGGATTTTGTGGCTGCGGGCAATCCTTTGATAAAACCGCCGAGATCGAGATAGTCTGATGTTATTAAACTTCTTACATGTGCTGTGAAACAAATATTATACGTGCGTATCTAATAATAAAACCTAGAGGGGAGGGGGGGTGAATGGGTTGTTAATCCGTTATTACCAAATTTTTCGGATTAGTCAATATTACAAATATAACCCCAATTCACCAAACAACACAACCAAGTATAAAATGCGGAAATTAAAGAACACTTGATTTTTACGTGGAAACCTTCAACAAGAAAAAACCATGGGCTGTTATGTGCACCACACACGGTCATCGAAATTCACTATATGAAAAGACGGTTACACCCTCAACTGATTCTCGAACTCTCACCCTGTATAACCTCAGGCTATAGGCACTACCACTTGCCACTCTTGGTTCAATCCCTAGTGATATCTCTTGATACACTACTCGGTGTGAGCACCCCATAATCTACCCGCATGCCTTTTACAGTGGCACTTGACTAATTGCTTGAGCACTAAGCCACCTTAGTCACACAAGACTTACTTCTCAATGAAGAGATCAATAAACACCTATGTGAATATGCAATGATATCCAATATGTAATTAATGCTAGGTTACACTAAATGATTATCTAGGATTAAATGATGACAATAAAATCAATCCTAGATATCAAAGTTTGCTATATTACATGGTATAAAGCATAGATATGTGAAGGATAACCAATCCTAGATATAATAGCTATCACAAATAATCTCAATCATTTTAATGAGGTAAATTAGCTAGATGTTAAATAAACATGAAAACCTAGCTATCACAAAACAACTTAATCAACACATAATCTCAATCTTGTAAGTAGAAATTAATCTAAAAGCATACAAGTTATAAATGAGATAAATTGCTAAGCAAAAACACTAAGATTAGATGAAATTAGTGTTCAACTTACCATAACATGTGTATTGAAGAAAACCCATGCATTAGCAAATACTAGATGATCCTAGATGATGTATGAATCATGAAAAGATGATGGGAGTTTGTGTTTTAAATGATAAAAATCAAGTCTTGATGACTTAGCTTTAAAGACTCTTCTTTTACTCTCAAAAGGTGTAATTTTTGCTCTAGAATATCTGAGACCTAGACAAAGTGAGAGAGTGTTGGAAAAAATGCCTTAAAGTCTCACCTTATGTGCTGGTTAAGTAGCGCATGACCAACGCACAACATATGTGGAAGTTGCGCTACTGAGGTTGTGCATGACAACCAATGCACGACCAACGGCAATCCTTTGCCAAGGTTACACTGGTCTATAGCGCTAGTCCGGCACATGACGACTAGTGCATTGGACTAGTGTGTGCGGGTTAGGGGACTAGTGCACTACACATGTTGCATATACCAAACACACAATTGTACAAGTGTGAGTTGTGAGATACATTCACTCAAAATGCAAGTATGAGAAGTGTATGTGTGCAACTAAGTCTCTTCAATGAAAAATAAGTCCAAGTGATTTACCTTTGAAGAGCTTATCATCTTGAGGTCTTGAGAGGGCCTTTGTTGAGCATGATCACCAACAATTAGAAACTTAAGCTACCCTTACATCTCAAACCCCAAATGTGGTTTGTCAACGAAATAAGATAATCAAACTTGAGGAATTTACATGCAGAAAGGTGGTGACCAATCCACTAGCTTTAGTCTTATACTCCAACTTTCATTCTAGTTCATATTTTGTTTTTATACACATATCAGCTAAATCATCGGGATGGAGATGCGACTTTGCTAAAACTGCTTTGCAATTGCGATTTCTTTTGCAGTCAGGTCACCTGCTCTTTACTATGATGTGCTACCCCTAACCCCTCGGCAATTGTTAAAGTAGGTTTTATTTGGACGGAGTGCTTTTAACATCGTGTCCATTTTTCCTTTTTTTTTTTTTTAATGCTTTGCTAAGTAGCCGGTCGGAGTATCTAACAGAATGATGAGTTGAAATATCTACAATTTCAAAATACCTCTGTTAAACTGAGCAGTTGTGATGAGCTGAGTAGTTCCACCAAAATGAATAGCTACGGCGAGCAAAATAGATTGACTTTTAGATTTTGTTGCTTTGTTTGCCAATTGTATGTGGCAGAGTTCTTTCCAAATAATCGTGGTGAGGAGGTGGAAGTGAAATACAGTCAACTTCTGGTCGCTGCACATGTGGTCCTGATCAACTATATTGCCACCCATTTGAGTGACTTAAAGCCAATGTGAGGTTTCTGTGAAGCCATTTTAAGCTTTCGACGGTTGATGGTTCACCGTTTAGTTGATGATTGCTTTGATTTGATCACAGTTTAGATTCTTCATTGATATGTTAAACTTAAAAAGCCTTTGGGAGGCTCTCTTTTTCGAGTTGAATCTGATGAACCTCTCATGACTCCAAAGTTTAGTTGCTTAGCTTGTAAATTCTTCGGTTGTTGTTGATTTAGCTAATAACAGATAGCTTATTTGACTCAGCTAATGATTGACTCGTGATGTTCTCTACCATTATGGATCCTGTTTTCATCGCTCATCGAGGTGAACTTTTCTCCAAGTGCATCTCGGTTTTTTTTTTTACCGAACTCTGTTTCCGAATTCGCTTGTTTGTGCGCCTCCTAACGCTGATACAATAGATAATCCACCCCCTAGCACCCTCTTTTTTTTTTTAAAAAAAAAAATGGGCTTGTTAAAGTATCTCGGGTGTTTCGTTTATCTACACTGTAGTCGCTAGGATGCTATTAATTTCTGTGGATGTGACCCATTGTAATGACTTCATTAAGATCCGCCTTCTCTTCTCGGCTGCTCTTTTTCATATACCAAACCTCTTTTTGACCGGAACCTTTGATAGACCTGATTTTATCTTTGGCTGACTTGAAATTCTATCTTTCGCCAACCAGATTCTATCTTTAGCTAATCAGAAACTCTGACCGACTAGATTCTATCTTTAGCTAACCATAATTTTGGCCAACTAGAATCTTTGGCCGAACAGGTTCCATCTTTGGTCCACCTAAATCTTTCGTTGGTTCGAACTCTTGGCCTAATATATTCTATCTTTGACAACTGATAGTGTGGTGCCATTCGGTAATTGACAAATGCAATCATGGTTTGGAGTTTCATTGACATGTTGATGAGCGTCGTTTGTGTACTCAACAAAATGATATTTAAATGTGATCTTTTAGAAAACCGATTTTCACCACTTAGATAGAAAATTAGTAAAGTGGCAAGTGGGATTCGTTCCACTGGGAATTAGAGTGATTAGTTGAATAAATTAACTAATCTATATGCAATAAAATAAATCATAAAAATATGGATGAGTGAATGGGTTGTCAAGCCATCAAACATACATGAAAAATAAACCTAATAAACTAATAAAAGAATACTTAACAAATCTAGATAAGATAAATGGAATTAACAATTAAGAGAATAGCTAGGGAATTAATGGGATCACAAATGATTTACGGGAAATACTTATCAAGCTACTTTAGTGAACGGATCTCATAAATGTTAACCAATTGATTTCTAAAATGTGCTTAGGCCATTATTATGAACCCTAAACAACTTCCCACCACAATGCCTAACCGATTAAGGAGAGGGGGTCATGATGGGATCGGTTTGTTACAATTAACGGCTTAGATTATCGCGGTTGATATACCCTCCGACAATCTATCCTATTCACTATGTTCTCAATCCATCAAGGCTATCAATCCAATCAAGATTATATAACAAATTATCCTAAGCAAGATTATAATCAACTAGTGGGTATACATGTCAATTATATAATGCATAGAATCTAATTATAAAATGAATAGAACAGAAATAGAGATTAAAATATATAAAAGCTTAAGCAAATCCCAATCCAAATATTCTCACATCAAAACCCTAGAAAGGGGATTTAATTACACATATTACAATCAAAGGGAAGGCAAGTAAAAGATTAGGAAATCACCCATGGGCCACCTTTTGTAAGCTTGATCTTTTCCTTGCCTTTGATGCTCCTTGTGTAAAGAGTGGATGATGAGGAGGTGTCTAGATAGGTGGAGTCAAATGGGAAGTGACTAAGGAGATTTGTGGAGAAGATGAGAAGAAAAGGAATGATTAGGGGAGGTAATCTAGATGTTAAGTTTAGGTAGGAGAGAAAATGGAGAGAAAAGGAATGGTGGAGAAAGGAGGTTTCTTGGTGGTCAAGAGTTGTCAAGAGTTAGCATAAAATGTTGTATTTATATGTTAGAAAAGCTAGGGTATGAAATGGGCATGAAAGGACAAGAATAACCCTCAAAAATGGCTTGAAAAACGTCCATTTTGCTGCTTCTAGAAAGTGGAGGTCGCCATGGCGCGCCATGAGGTCGCCATGGCGCGCCATAGGGTCGCCATGACGACAGGGAGTGCACAGCAGCTACGAAAATGGGCATAACTTTCTATAGAAAACTCAAAATCGCAATCCGTAAAAATCGCTGGAAAGTAGACTTCTGGAGCTTTCCGAATATATGTAATCCGAAATGTGGTTCGATCTGAAGAGAGAGATATGCCTATTTGAAGATGAATGATCTGCACACACTTTTTATAATTTCAGCCCCTTTTGCCACCAATATTACTCCAATGCCTCTGAACTTTATAAATACCTAAAACCACTTAATTCACACCATTAAATCATGAGATATTGCCCAAGAATCAAGCAAAAAGAGAAGGAAGTTGATCGGTCATTTATTGTATATGTTTTCGATCCCCATTCCTCCAATCAATTGCTTGTTTCTCAGGTCTTTTAGGGTTTTAATTTGTGTGTTTGAGCATTTTCAGGTTGTTGGATCCAAGTGATGTATTTGAAGTATTTCAGAGGAAAAGAGCAATTTTAGATGATTCAAGGGACTTTTATGCAATTTGCCATCAGCCACCATGAAAACCGCTGTGAATTTCAGCAGCGGCACCCAAAGCGCTTTCAAGATCAGTGAAGACCGCTGCCGGGCAGCTGCGTCTTTGGTAGCGGTAGTGCCAGCGGTAGCCCGTCAGTGCAGATGACCCATACTACGGGCCCTATAACTCTCAGCTCCGATTTAATTGTGTGTCCTGTCACTTATGGATTTGAAGCCCCAGAAGTCTAGTTTCCAACCCAATTTACGACTTGTCAATCCGAATTTTCTAGAAGAAGTTATGCCCGTTTAAGTGTCCAAAGGTCAGATCAGTCAGTTATTAAATCCGCGTATGCTTTCGGGATTTGTTTCGCAAGTTGTCGGAACGGGAAATATTACCTTCTTGGACATGTGTGGGAGTCTTGGAAAGCAATTAGACATCTAATCCTTATCTTCCTCCAATAAGCAATCAATTTGGATGGATTAGGAAAGAAATAGAATCCCAAAAAGGTAGAGTTCTAAAGGGGAGTTGATTTCCTTGTTGTTTAAGGGCTTGGCTTAGCATCTACACCTATTTAAGCCCCTTTGAACCCTAATTTCAGGAGAAGAGAGAGGAGGCAGAGAGAGCCATCCAAGGGAGGTCCCCAGCCACCAAAGGGGCCGTCCCCCTTCACCATCATCCATCTTTACACATCGGGGGTTTGCAAGACGAAGAAGACTCATCATTGAGGATTTGAAGAATTTATTGAAGGCCACAATGGGTTTTATCTTTTCTATCTCTTGTCTTTTTATTTCATCTATGTGTAACTAAATCCATACTAGGGATTCAATGTGAACCTCTATGAATACTCTTTGTTAGAATTGACTATGTTTTAGTAATTCAAGTTTCGTTTCATTCAATTTGGGATTTCTTCTTGTCTATGCATGGTTAGTGCTAGTCTTGAATCTAGGGTTTATATGTTAAGGTTGAAAGATGTGTGGGTTTCACCAGTCTTAACCAATAATCAATTGAATGAATGAATTTATCGTAGCAGGTTATTGCACGTTATCTTTGGTTCTCTTGTTCTTGTGCTTAATGGGTTTTCAATCATAGTTTTTATGCAGGGTTTGCTAATGACTGTGATTGAGAATACTTGATTGTGTGCTTTGTGGGTTGTAGGTTATAGTTGATATGCAGGGTTTGCTATTGACTCAACTGAGAACGCTTGGTGTATGGTTGATGTATTTTCTGTTATAGTTTATATGTAGGGTTTGCTATTGATTGTAGTAGAAGTACTTGATTTATCCCAGGACCACATAGCACTAATTATATATAATTTAAGAACGAACCCTTAACTTGATTAACATTCTTTGTGAAAGTCAATTCGAAGCATTGAGTAAACGTAGTTGGGGATCATTGATGACCTAGTCCTCTCACCTCTTGATCACATTCACATATTCTTGTTAATTGCTTTCTTAGTTTAATATAGTTTTTAATCAAATCAATCAATCAATCTCAAATCTCTTGGTTACTGTTAATTGCTTAACTTTAATTAGAATTAGTTTTAGTCGATAGATCACTTTTCCTCGTGGGAACGATCCCTACTTGTCGCTGTACTTATCTCACGATTCGTGCACTTGCGAGTTAGGTTTTTATAACACGATTTTACACATCAGAAGTGAGGGCCAAAATCATACCAATTTTGGTTCGATCACATGTTCAATCAAGAAGCTTTCGGAAAGCAACCTTATCTTAGTCGAACTTGATAAACCTTTCACTAAAAAAATTCTCACCAAATTGTTATTCAAATGACGATATTTAACGACCATTTTAAAGAGTGACCCTTACTTAGTTTTTTTTTTTAAAAAAAATAATAAGCATCTGTTGTGCTCCATTTACGGTTCTAGATGCTTGCTTAGGTAATAAAAGGTAATGGTTAATCATGAATGAGTTTTATTCATATAAGGCATAGCATATTTGATAGAGAAGAATCTTTATATTAATAGGAGAGATCAAACTTGGATTGATAAAGGTAGTTGTTAGCAATGTGAGGCCAATGCTACTCTTCCATCTCCAATTGGGTCACCAAGGTTATATGGTCTCTTGTTTGTTAAAAACTTTAAGCGCATCAAGATGAAATTCGGTTCCCTTCCTAAGCTAGCATTTTCAACTTGATTTCTATACCAAGTATGTGAGTAAAGTTTGCACAAATAATAATCATGCATTTAATGAGACCAAATAATTAGAAGCGATCAACTCATACATGATACTATTAATGATTAGTGTCAAAATTCAACACCTATAAATATATGATAGACAACATGCATGTAAGAGCCATAAAAGTTATCAGACATACTAATTAAGCATGCTTTACATGTTCATAGACTTATGCATGCATAGATTGTTAGGGTTATGCTCAATAGCAAGAGTGTAATGTTGTACTTGACAATCTTTTCATATTAATAAAGTGATTTCTGTTAGTTAACAAAATCTTATATAGCATTTATTATTATAATTGTCAAAGTAAATAATCATAAGGTCAAAAGACTATGAGAAAAGAAGAATTGTTCGTACATCTGGATATGTATGAGGTAGACACAATTCTTTAGTTAGTTTTGAATAACGTTCACAACTTAAGTTAAAGGTTGGGCACCTTTATCTTGTTAAAATTGTAGAATTCTTTTACTAGCATTTGAGTGGGATCAAATGTGTTGTGATGAGTCTAAAATCATCGAAGGGTCTTCGAGTAAAAGAATCGAGTGCACTGGGTGCATTGAACCGGATCATAATGAAATACTTTTTCTAGAACCGTCAATAGATAAAAGTTTTTTCATTATCAGGACAATCGGAGAGTCTATCTTAATCCTGAGATAAACGATGGACTTATGGTTGCAAGTGTTATCATTTGAGCTATCAATGAGTACGATAATATAGCATAGTCTATCCTCGATAGTTTGGTGGTATTCATTTGTTAATCGATAGAGGACTTCATTTATAGATATGGACATCGTGGCTCCATTTATTAAATGTGAGTAAAATATCATCATATGGATGCTTTGTGGTTTTGGATATGAAATCTTAATGTTGAGTTTTCAATAGTGTCTATTGAAAGATGACTTCTGGACAAGTCATAATATATATCCAAGTTCAAAGTGTGGTCATATGAGTAAATATGGTAACTTGGAGAGCTATAGGCGGTCTATGAGCTTTTGGCGATTACTGATATTCTTCACGAGGATTCACTATCTCCCATATGATTGTCTAGGGTATGAATGAGCATTGTTAACTTATTCCATCTTTATTTAAGAGTGCAATTTTAGTTCTTTAGTGGAATGAACTAAAATTAATAGATTGAACCTAAGTGAATCATTTGTTGTTTGTGATTGGGTTATGTCTATTTGAGCTTAAATTTAGATAGGCCCGCCAAGATCCCCAATCCACACGGACTTGCATGAATCACTTGATATATTCTACCGGACTATTTGTGGGTCCGTTTAAAATTGTATTTAATATATTAAGAATATAATTTGCACATTATTTAATTAATGAGCTGTTTAATTATATTAATATATTAATGAAAGGCATGTGGGTTTGTTTCTTTTAGTAAGAATGAGTCTAGTTCACATGTGGGCTTTTTATTAAAGTCCAAATGGATTAAACAAAATAAGAAAACAATATGTAGGCCCAAGTCTCTTGTCATGGGCGGCAATGGGTAATAATAAGCCCATTATATTGTTTTGTTTTATTATTTAATTAAATGGAAATTAATTAATATGTTAATTAATTATTTAATTAAGAATCAAATCTTTTTCTGATTAGGAAATATGTTTCCTAGTTGTATACTACTATTAGTAGTATATTAAAAGTAAAAGACTTTATTTGTTTAGTCAAATTATGATGTCTTTTATTTAGTCACAAATACACTAAAGAGTTGGATTAGGGTTTGAATTCTAAAGAAGTCTTTGTATCCTATTTGGAAAATGACTTTGGTGATCACCTTGTTGGACAAGGTAAGTATTCAGAAACCCTAAATAAACTAGAGAGGATTTTCGGCCACCCTAAAACATCTAGGGCAGAAAATTCGGTCACTATAAATATATAGTGAGAATTTTCGGCCAACCCTAGATTTCTTTTTAGAAGAATTTATTTTCTTTGGCAAAAAGGAAAAATAAAAATCCTACTCTTTTTACTAGTGAGAATTCGGCCAAGGTGTTTTGTGAGAGAAGAATTGTTCTAGCTTCGATAGTGTACTAGTGATCTTGACATCAAGAGATCTTGTACACACTTTCGAATTAGGTTCATGGGAATTTCAATCCTAGGATTGTGAATTTAAAAGTGACCAGAACATTCTTAGCAAACTTTTGGAGTTTATAGTGACTAACAAAATCAGAAAAAGTGTTTGTTCATCCATTCTCAGGTTTACAATTCAAAGAAGGGAGACCACGCTCCTAGGTGATTCACGTTCATGATCGGCTTTGGAAGATCTAGCGGATTACCATCGACGTTAGTCAAACGGATCACGCGACAAAGGTATTTCATCTTTTCGTATGTATGATTAATTAATTAAAGGGTTAAGGTTCAATATGAAAAAAATTTTAAAACATACTAAACTCTTTTTTAGTCTCGCTGCCGCTGCGTGCACGTATTTTTTTCCCTACATAGATCGGTACATAACATGCATAGATAACATGTGAGTGAAATGAAACATAAAGAGAATTACACAAAAGTATTGTGTATGAGAGAAACATGCATAGATAACATGTGAGTGCAATATTACATAAACATAATTACATAAAAGTAATGCATGTTGTGTATTTGTATGTGAAAGTATAACGATATGAAGAGGTAGACATAATTTAATACATCCAGATTATATAAATTCAATGTCTCATGCATACCAAATACTTCTTGTGTCAGACATACCAAATATACCAAATAACTTAATATATCTAGATCATAGTAGTGTTAGATGACATACCAAATATCTTAAGAGTGTCACATTCTTTGACACTCATGCTCATTTGATTTAAAGAACGAATTAGTCAAACCCAACATTGTTGAATCTAACTACTATCATGAATATTTAAGCATCAATAACCATGGCATATTTGGGCTGAAAAGTAACAAAACATCAAGGCACATTTATGTTACATGCATCTCCGAATCAAATGTGATTCATACATTGTTTTAACATCAGTAGGAATTTTGAAAGGAAGACATGGATTATATAATTTATAATTTCAACGATATTAACGTTGGAGTCATAGTATTCCAAATAGAAATAATCATTATGATATTTGTCTAAATTATTGGTTAAGATGCAATATGATGCCAACGATAATAAATAACATAATAATCAAGAGAAATTGTACCTCTATACTCGAACAATTTAGGTATGGCTTTTAAATGCTTTTAGAAGCGCTTTTTACCAAGAACAAAGTCTCGATTAAATTCAAGCGAATTTTTGTTTGGTTTATTTTTTTTGGTTATATACAAACATATATATATATATACATATGTATATATGTATATATATTCTATCTGCAAAATAGATCGATAAAACCATAAGATTAATTGTGTATAAATTGACTTACCTCAGTTACTTACCGAACTTGGAGTCCAGTTGTTTTGCTCTTGGATCCTTTGTAGTTGAATTGACGAAGATCCGAGTGGGTTCAGTTGGGAATTGATATTTGGTGTTTTATACAAAGATGGGCTCAGTTTCTAATAAGTGTCGAGGCAAACTTTTTGTTGAACCGCAACGTTTTGGAGGTCGTCAAATGTTCCTCAAGATGAATTGTGTTGCGAACCACATATCATCAGAAAGCTCTATAGGTCTAGTTTACAGAAAAATTTATGGTTTGCAATTTCATGCTTTCTGGAGAGAGTTACCTTTGTTTTAGCAACCGGTGGTCGGATCAGAAAATTCTTTACGAACCACTTTCTTCAATGTTTCTGGGGCTATAAAGTCTTCCATAGGTTGAAGCAAACCATATATTTCTAGAAAGGTATGGATGTTTAGTTTCCAATGGTTTTTACGGCTCATGATTTCGACTTTTGTAGTGGGAGATATGCCCATTTCAGTGTTCAATGGTCAGATCAAAGTTCTATCCACGGTCTATTTTCTTCAATATTGTAGGAGCCACCAAATATTGATCGGATTGAACTAGGATACGAACTGTTGATGTTTGTGGTAACATGTATTTGTATTTGGGCCTTTGGGGCATATTTGTGATTAGCTAAAAGTCTCACTATATAAGTAAGTTGTTAGTTGAGCTTTTAGACTAAGTGTGTGCAAATATGTAGAGACAACAAAGCTAGAAAGAAAAACCTAGAACAAATAGTGATTGTGTAGTTGAAGGATCGAGACCTAGAGGAAGAGAGAAGGCTTGAGGGTTAGAGGTAATAGAAAGAAAAACCTAGAACAAAGAGTGATTGTGTGGTTGAAGGATTGAGACCTAGAGGAAGAGAGAAGGCTTGAGGGTTAGAGGTAATCTCTTATACTTGTCATTCTCATTATCTAGTGAAATCAGTGCCTCCGTAAACGTAGCCAATTTTGGTGAACCATGTAAAATTGCTTGTGTTGTGTTGTGGTTTGATTGCTTTTAGTTGATTATGTTTCCTTATTGCTAGTATTATATTATTGTGCTTGTGAGTCCATTAAAACAAGGTCTTGGAAAAAGTTGGTGGTAGTTTTCGATTTTGCCTACAAGGTGTTCAACGAAATTATCAAGTGAACTTAAGAGAGGTGTTGTTGCACCGCTTACAAGTGGTATCAGAGCTTAGGCTATTTTGGGTTGTTTGCAATAGCTGAGAGGAGTAATACATTATTCAAAAGCTCCAGTGGGGTAAAGTTTGAAGTGAAGCCATTTGATGGGAAATCAAACTTTACATTATGGCAAAGGAAAATGAAGAACATCTTTATCTAACAAGACTTGTATTTCACAGTTAATGGGGTAGAGAAAAAAGCCCAAGGATATGTCAACTGAAACGTGGAAGGTGTTGGATGAGAAGGCTATGAGTTCCATTGAGTTTCATCTTTCCGATGAAGCGATATGCAATGTTATGGAAGAGAAGAGTGCTAAAGGAACTTGGGAGAAGTTATAGGTAAAACCTTGTCCAAATTGACTCTTAAAGACCAACTCTATGGACTAAATATGGAGGAGGGTGGAGATGTCATGGCACACTTGAATGACTTTAACCGGTGTATTAGCGACTTGATACAGGTTGATGTGAAGTACAGAGAGGATGATAAAGCTCTCTTGTTATTGAGATCTTTACCGGATTCCTTCAAACATTTTCATACTACTTTGTTGTTTGGCAAGGAAACTCTCCAATGTGATGCCGTTGTTTCGGACATAATTTCTTATGTGAAAATAAACAAGGCAAGTAAGAGGGATGCTCAAGAGGAAGGACTTTTCGTTAAGGAGTCTAGTGAGCGAGGCCAAACAAGAGAAATGAAACTAATAATGCACGGTGTCTATAAAACTATCTAGATGGGGGGTGAATAGATTTTAAACTATTATTACCAATTTTTGTGATTAGTCAATATTATGAAAATACCCCAATCTAGTCAAAGCGATAAATCAAGTGCAATATGTGGAATTTAAATAACACTTGATTTTGTATGTGCGCCACACACAAATCTCGAATCCACTAATTGCAATGGTGTTTACAATTAACCTAGGTTGACCTCAACCTCTCACGGTCTATAACCCACTACTACTACCCACAGGCCTATAAAAGTGAACCTAGTCCAATTTGCTTGCACTACTCTCCGGTAGACACAAGACTTATTTCTCAATGAAGAGATTAAACAACCTAATGTGAAAAATATGATATTCAAAGAGCAAGTAATGCTAGGTTACACTAAATGCTTATCTAGGATGAAAGATGACAATAATCACAATCCTAGATATAAACCTTTGCTAATGACATGGCATAAAGCACAGTTATATAAGATAGGACAACCCTAAAAATAGCTATCATAATACAACACTCAATCATTCAACACATAATCTTAATCTTGTAAATAGAAATTAATCTAAGAACACACAAGTAATCAATGAGATAAATAGCTAGGTAAAAACACGAAGATTAGATGAAATTAGTGTTCAACTTACCATAGCATGTGTGTTGATGAAGACCTATACACTAGCACATCCTAGATATCATGGATAAGGCTTAGATGATGATTTATGCATATGAAATTTGGTTTGAGTGATCAACGATGATCAAAGATGAGTTATTGATGAGAAACTCTCTTTGAAAATGCTCTCAATTAAAAATATGATTTTTTGAGTAATTGGACGACCTAAAGACATAACAATATATATATAGGGGACCAAGATAATGCAATGCCGTTTTGAAAAAAAATAGGGAAAACTATTGCGGGTAGCGCTACCAAAGCCGTAGCAATATCCATAGCGGTGCACTAAAATACGCATCAAGTATATAAACCGTTGTGGCTTCCACAGCAGTTGCGGCAGCGGTATGCACTAGGCACAAAAATGTTGTGCCTACCGCTACGGAAACCCACAACGGTCAGAAGAGTTGCGAAACAGAGCAAGTCACGACTGTGGCTACCGTTGCGGATTCTGATAGCAGTACCGACAACGGTCTCCTGAACCATGCAAGACTTAAGTGATAAAAATGCAATCTTAAGCTACTTGAAGGCATGGCAATGAATAAATGCATGAAGAGATAAACATATGAGAGCACAAACAAGAAACACACAACAAACAAGGAGTAGAGATATGCATGAGTTGTGTGTGTGTGCAATTAGATCTCTTCAAAACAAATAAGCAAGTATTTTACCTTTGTTGTGCTTCTTCTCTTGAGGTCTTGAGAAGGTCTTTGTTGTGCATGAGCACCAACAATCAAATACCTAAGCTACCCTTACATCAAACCCCACATGTGGTTTGTCACCGAAATAAGCCTATCAAACTTTGAGGAACTAACAATCTCCCCTTTTGTCTATTTCGTGATGGAACAACTACTCACATTGATCCTCATAACAAAATGGAAACCGAAGGTCAACAATGATTTTCTACAATACAAAGAGATATTAAAAAGCTAAATCTTCAAGCCTTCAATCTCTTGTAGAACAGTCAATCCTTCAAAAACAAAGTTTCTAAACTTCCAAGACAAGTGCAATGTGAGATGATCAAGTGAAATTAAAACAAGCATTTACATTTAAAGAATTTAAGCACAACATCATGTAATGTATGTGTAATGCAATGCTACCCCTCAACGGGTTACTCACCCTCGATATGCAATCTCCCTAACATGTTCATTTGCCACTACACATAGGAATCTCCCATACCACCACATTAATCTCCCATACCACCACATTCTACTCCCTCTTTTTGTGATGATATAGACAAAGGAGTATCCCCCAACCCTGTCACTAGTAGAAAAGAGAGATAGTAGCATACAAGGCTTTTGCATGGTCATATACAAGAACATTATGCAAGCCAATTAATTGGAGAGAAACAACGAGATTTATTTTAAGAAAATGTGTGAATAAAAATGTTTTGCAAACAAGACATGTTGCATTAAATGTCCAAAATTTAATGGTATTTGGCAAAGCAAATGACAAAGGTTTTCAATAGAATTCAAACAAATTCCACCATTTGTCATGAATCAAAGCAAGGATATAGAGTTTTCATAGATTTCAATTTTATAGGCAACTATATCCAACTTTATAAGTAAAACATGGCATGAGCGACTTTTGCACCCTATTCAATTTTTCCAGGTAAGATACCCATATGACAGTAGCCATGTTCAACCAATAAAGAAAGAGAGACATTTGGATGTTAACATCCTTTGAATGGATACTAGATCTTTTATTCATTTGAAGTCTAATTATTGTTTTTTACACAAGTTTTGCATTTAAGAATTTTGCAATCATCAATTCATGCTTTTCATTTGGAAGCATGTCATAAGAATCATTATGTCATAGAGATAACTATATGTCATTCAAAGAGTACTTCCTATGTAAATCTTCTAGTCCAAAAATGCATGTTTGAACAAAAATATGACATGGATTACAACCAAAGCAATGGTTCACACTTATTGAAGAAAATAACATATAAGCATATGTGCAATCAAGCTACTCAAGCAATTAAAAACAATCATAATGTTTATCAAATTTTTGCATGCAACAAATATGCAAAAATAGCTCTCTTTGCTTGAGTTCCCCATATGGGGTCAATTACCAAAACACATAATTCCATGAGTCATATCCCAATAAATCTACTAAGTGTTTTAAATCTAGATGCATCTAAGGGTATAGTAAATAAGTCCGCTAGTTGATCATTAGTACCTGCATGTTCAAGTATTATACATTTATTTTCAACTTGTTCTCTTATGAAATGATGTCAGATGTCAATATGCTTAATCCTAGAATGTTGCACAGGATTCTTGGAAATATTAATAGCACTCATATTATCACAAAAGAGGGTTAGAGTACCTTGATTGAATCCATAGTCGACTAGCATTTGCTTCTTCCAAAGGAGTTGTGTGCATCCACTCCCCGCGGTTATATACTCGGCTTCGACTATAGACAAGTAAATTGAATTTTGCTTCTTGCAAAACCAAGAGACTAAGTTGTTCCCAAGGAACAAGCAACCACCCAATGTTCTTTTCCTATCATCGCAATTTCCTGCCTAATCCGTATCACTAAAACCAACTAAACTAGCATTAGTGTCAAAAGAGTACCAAATCCCATAGTTAGATGTCCCATTCACATAGCGAATGATTCTCTTAACGGAAGAGAGATGGGACTCCTTATGATCCGATTGGTACCTAGCACACACACCCACATTGAAAGATATTTCAGGCCTACTTGTAATCAAATAAAGCACGCTACCAATCATGCCTCGATATAGAGTTTGTTCCATACTTTTTCCATTAGCATCCTTGCTAAGTGATATGTATAATCGTGTTATAAAAACCTAACTCGCAAGTGCACGAATCGTGAGATAAGTACAGCGACAAGTAGGGATCATTCCCACGAGGAAAAGTGATCTATCGACTAAAACTAATTCTAATTAAAGCTAAGCAATTAACAGTAACCAAAAGATTTCAGATTGATTTGATTGATTTGATTAAAAACTATATTAAACTAAGAAAGCAGTTAACAAGAATATGTGAATGTGATCAAGAGGTGAGAGGACTAGGTCATCAATGATCCCCAACTACGTTTACTCAATGCTTCGAATTGACTTTCACAAAGAATGTTAATCAAGTTAAGGGTTCGTTCTTAAATTATATATAATTAGTGCTATGTGGTCCTGGGATAAATTAAGTACTTCTACTACAATCAATAGCAAACCCTGCATATAAACAATAACAGAAAATAATCAACCATACACCAAGCGTTTCTCAGTTGAGTAAATAGCAAACCCTGCATATCAACTATAACCTACAACCCACAAAGCACACAATCAAGTATTCTCAATCACAGTCATTAGCAAACCCTGCATAAAAACTATGATTGAGAACCCATTAAGCACAAGAACAAGAGAACCAAAGATAACGTGCAATAACCTGCTACGATAAATTCATTCATTCAATTGATTATTGGTTAAGACTGGTGAAACCCACACATCTCTCAACCTTAACATATAAACCCTAGATTCAAGACTAGCACAAACCATGCATAGACAAGAAGAAATCCCAAATTGAATGAAACGAAACTTGAATTACTAAAACATAGTCAATTCTAACAAAGAGTATTCATAGAGATTCACATTGAATCCCTAGTATGGATTTAGTTACACATAGTTGAAATAAAAAAGAAGAGAGAAGTAGTTGATAGAACCCATGGAAATTGTAGGCAATCTTCCAATCTCTGATGCAGAAAATCTTCTCCTTCGTCTTCAAATCTTCTTTATGTAAGATGAAAGAAAGTTTGTTGAGTGATTTAGGCTATGACTTATGGCTGACGAACTGTCTCTCGACCAACCCCTTTGAAGAGGAAAACCCCTCTATTTATATCTGCTCGGGCTTCGGTGGAGAAAATTGATTAAAAACAACTTCTTTAGCCAGACCGCTGCCTGACCGCTGCCACTTTGGCAGCGGTGTGGCAGCGGTTTTGCACAATTTGAAAACGCTGCCACTTTGGCAGCGGTGAGGGGGCGGTTTGCACAGCGATCTCCTCTGTCCGATAAACGCTGCGACACCTCTCTCAGAAAATAGCAGCGGTGTGAGAGCGATTTTTGCTCAACTTCAGAAAAGACCCTTGACTACTTCAAAATAGCCTTTTTTATCTGAATTTCTTCAAATATATCAATCTGGTCCAATAACCTGAAAACACTCAAACACACCCATTAAAGCGCTAAAAGGCTCAAGTAGCAAGCAAATGATTGGAGGAATGGGGATCAAATATATATACAATAAATGACCGATCAAATACCCCCAAACCTATCTTTTGCTAGCCCTCGAGCAAAACATAAAACAAAAACCTAAAAACTAAACCTAAGAAAAACAAAATCAAACTAAGCCACTTTCGTAGGGAACACGATAGCATTGAGCGTATGCTACAAGCCTTTAAACCTCTAGGTGTCCCTAGAGGAGGAGTTTTGTCTCCTGAGGGTTTACAGCTATGACACCCACAAACATATCCAGCGACATCCTATCATCCAAAATACCACAAAATGCGCCCAAGTTGAGACAACATGCAAATACCAATAAGTAAAGACTAATACCTAGCGATAAATCTGAAAACATTGCATACTTTAAATAGAAAAGCCCAGACTCAAACATTTTAGCTTAGAGGACACATCATCAAATGCCATAGATATAATTCGCCTCGACTCTACTTCTCACGTGATGTCGCTCATAATTCACATAGATCCTAGGCACAATCTCTCATCAAGCATATGCGACTGGAATTATGCAAAATAAATATCATGAATTATCGCATATGAATATATCAATAAAAGAACGCTTGATTTGTATGCAAAAGATCTCATGAAATGAATCAAACATTATGAACAAGATAATCACATGCTCTATCTCTACTTTCATAACAAGGATAACCAGCAGATCAAAAAGACTTTCATTTAGGTTGTAATGGGGCCATTGGGTGAGGGCTCAAGAAAGAACGGGAAATTGGAATTCAACAACCTAGGATCATATCATGAGAGTCTTCCATTACCTTTTCGGCTTCACACAGATGTCTTGGTCTCCTTTACAAGTGGAATGACACCACTTGATGTTGTTTAATTCTTCAGAATTCACCTTCCTCTCTTTGTCAAACTCCTTTTGAGTAAATGCAGACTTTGCGATACAAATTGACTTCATTGCACCCATTAACATTCTTTTTTTTTTTTTTTTGAATGCTTGCAATCTTTTTGACTGGATTGCGCATTTTTTTTTTTTAAAATACACTGACTTTGGCAACACTGACTTTGGCTTTGAACCTTTTGGATTGAATGCAGCTCTTCTTCTTCTCGGTCTTTAGCATTGAAATCTGCACACAGTTACGTGCAGAAATAGCACATTTTCGTCACTTTCTCAAAATATGATCCCAAGCTATAGGGTCAGGCTTAAGATATCGGCTCATAGGGTTACGGTTGATATGGTGAAGAAAGAAAAACAAGGCTATAGTGTTTGGCTTCAAACAGGGCTATGGAGCACACACATAAGGTAGGAAATATTTCAGGCCTTTTAAGTAGCTAAAGCACACATAGTCTATTATCACTTCCACTGGTTCGTCTTACTCGAGATCAAAATATAACATGTGAAATCTTTTATGATGACTGTTCTATAATGCTCAATGTACTGCCTATAGAGATCGAATCTAGTGCTACGAACCTAGTAAGTGTTTAAAGAGTAGAATCAACAGAACTCTCATATTGTGTCATATATGTACGCTTTTTGGTTTAGTGAACTCACAAGGGTAGTCTCCACTATTAATCATGGCAATTCAATTCAGCATCCTATCCACTATCATATCAGAGTATGTCATATGTTTTGAAAACTGCAATATAGTACTCTAAATGTCCAAATGTTAGTGTAAACTTATTGAGAAAAGCATATTATCTCAAGGGCACACTTCAAAGCACCTTGTCTTGAAAGACACTGGAACGACAGACTCTAAAACAAAACAAAAAGAGTCACACCCCCAAACCTAAATCCAACATTGTCCTCAATGTATGAAAATGAAAACATGACAACATGGATAAAGACAAGGCAGCGTGAATTTAACACAACAAGGGCAGAAAATAACCAAAGTCAAACTGAACAAACATAATCCTCAAAAGTTAAAACTATGAAACACAATATTTGAAAAGTGATATGAAATAGAAATAGAAAAAGAAAAAGAAAAAGAAAAGAAAAAGTGAAAAGAAACATATCAGTCTGTAAACTCAAGTCCGTCTACAGTATCTCTAGGAGTCGTCCTCACGCTGCTGGCTCGAGCAAGGCCCTAAAAAATCACCTCCATGAGGAGCAGTAAAATAATCTCCATACGGGGCTGCAGTCTCTGGAACTGTAGGAGCGGCACCTGAAACATGGGAGGGAGATGGGTCAGAAGGCTGGGCGGGCCGAACTATGGCCTTATGGATCTCATTGATCGAGATCTGCATGGTGTCAAAGCGTGAGTACATGTTGCTCCTCAAACTGGCGACCTCGGAACGGACATAGTCCTGCATCGTGGAAAGCATGTACTCGACCCACTCCGGCCTCTGCTGTGATGATCCGGCTCCGGCATCTCCATACGCCTGCTGAGCTGGGTGCGGACCTTGCTGGTCCTCATCCTGCGGATCCTGCTCCTCCAGAATATCATCCCCCCGACGCCTCTTCCGCACAGTGGTCTCTCCAATCTGAGGAAGGCCACGCATAGTCGCCTGAGTGTTCCATGTAAACTGGCAAAGCGGAGTGTCGGGCTCCCATGTGTCATCCCGAGAGTCATCATCGACCACCAAACCTGCTGCAGCACACATGGCAGTAATCAGACAAGGGAAAATAATGCTAGTACTCGTCTGTCGCCCACAGCCTCGAATCTCCTTCTTAATGAACCCGGCAACATCAATGTATCTCCCTGTCCTGATGGCATAAAGAATCTGAGAGGCCTCCTTGAAGATCTCCCCTGTGTGGCTCGACGGCTTCAGCGAAGCCGAAATGAAGAGATTCCAAAAGGCGCTGTCCAAATGCAAGTCACCTCTCAGTAACCTCTGTCGATTCCACCCAGCTGCTCCCTCTCTGCGAAGCGCACATCCAAGGTCATACTTGTTCGGCCACGCGGTATCAGCATCCTCTATCGGGGGCAGTCCATAATACTCGTTGATCACCTCTGCTGTGATCACCACTGGCACCCTCCGAACAATCACCACCCCGTGTGTGGAGAACTGAGTGTCCACCATGTTGGTGTTAGGATTATGCTCAATAGCAAGAGTGTAATATTGTAATTAACAATCTTTTTCATATTAATAAAGTGATTTCTGGTTTAAACAAATATTATAGCATTTATAGTTTAATATTATAATTGTCAAAAGTAAATAATCATAAGGTCTAAAGACTATGAGAAAAAGAAGAATTGTTCGTACATCTGGATATGTATGTTGTAGACACAATTCTTTAGTTAGTCTTGAATATTGTTCACAACTTAAGTTAAAGGTTGGGCACCTTTATCTTGTTAAAGTTGTAGAATTCTTTTGCTAGCATTTGAGTGGGATCAAATGATATATGATGAGTCTAAAATCATCGGAGTGTCTTCGAGCAAAAGAATCTAGTGCACTGGGTGCATTGAACTGGATCACAATGAAATACTTTATTTATAACCGTCAGTAGATAAAAGTAATTTCATTTTCAGGACAATCGGAGAGTCTATCTCAATCCTGAGATAAATGATGGACTTATGGTTGCAAGTGATATCATTTGAGTTATCAATGAGTACGATTATATCGCATAGTCTATCCTCGATAGTTTGGTGATATTCATTTGTTAATCGATAGAGGACTTCATTTATAGATATGGACATCGTGGCTCCATTTATTAAATGAGAGTATAATATCATTATATGGATGTTTTGAGGTAATTGGATATTAAATCTCAACGTTGTGTTTTCGATAGTGTCTATTGAAAACATGGCTTCTGGACAAGTCAAAATATCCAAGTTCAAAACGTGGTCATATGAGTAAATATGGTAACTTGGAGAGTTATAGGCGGTCTATGAACTCTTGGCGATTACTGATATTAATCACGAGGATACACTATCTCCAACATGATTGTCTAGGGTATGAATGAGGAACTTCTTCCTTTTCTGTCTTTATTTAAGAGTTCAATTTTAGCTCTTTAGTGGAATGAGTTAAAATTAATGGATCGAACCTAAGTGAATCATTTGTCGATTGTGATTAGGTTATGTCTATTGAAGCTTAAATTTAGATAGCCCGCCAAGATCCCCAATCCACATGGACTTGCATGGATCACTTGATATATTCTACCGGACCAATTATGGGTCCATTTAGAATTGTATTTAATATATTAAGAATATAATTTGCACATTATTTATTTAATGGGCTGTTTAATTATATTAATATATTAATGAAAGGCATGTGGGCTTGTTTCTTTTAGTAAGAATGGGTCTAGTTCACATGTGGGCTTTTTATTAAAGTCCAAATGGATTAAATAAAATAGGAAAACAGTATGTAGGCCCAAGTTCTAGTCATGGGCGGCAATGGCTAAATTTTAGCCCATAATATTGTTTTATTTTATTATTTAATTAAATGGAAATTAATTAATATGTTAATTAATTATTTAATTAAAAATCAAATCTTTTTCTGATTAGGAAATATGTTTCCTAGTAGTATACTACTATTAGTATTATACTAAATATAAAAGACTTTATTTGTTTAGTCAAATTAGGAAGTCTTTTATATAGTCACAAATACACTAAAGAGTTGGATTATGGTTAGAATTCGGAACCATAGTTTTTGGAAAAGAATTCGGAACCATAGTTTTTGGGAAAGAATTCGGAACCATAGTTTCGGGAAAGAATTCGGAACCATAGTTTCAGGAAAGAATTCGGAACCATAGTTTTTGGGAAAGAATTCGGTACCATAGTTTTTGTAACTATGGATCCAGCCACCATAGTTTTTGTAACTTTGGAATCGGCAACCCTAGTTATTGCAATTGAGAGCTTTTTCTTTTGCTAGAGAAAAATAAGATCCAACTCTAAGACTAGTGAGTGATTCGGCCTAGAGGTTTGTGAGAGAAGAATTGTTCTTGTTTCGATAGTGTACTAGAGATCTTAACATCAAGAGATCTTGTACACACTTTCGAATTAGGTTCACGCGAATTTCAATCTTACGATTGTGAATTCAAAAGTGACCGGAACGTTCTTAGCAACCTATTGGAATTTTTGTGACTAACAGAAACCAGAAAAGTTTTGTTTGTCCATGGTTTGCAATTCAAAGAAAAAGGGAGACCACGCTCCTAGGTGATTCACGTTCGTGCTAGGATTGAAGATCTTGCGGATTACCATCGACGTAAGTCAATCGGATCACGCGACAAAAGGTATTCTTCTTTTGTTAGATAATATATATGTTTAATTGATTAAAAGGGTTAAGGTTCATAAAAGGACAAAATTTTAAAAGCTACTAAATCTATTTTTTTAGGAGGGTGTATTCAATTAGGATTTTAAAAGACTTTTAATGACTTTTCTGAAATTAAAAAGTTTAGGTGTATTCAATGTTGACTTTTAACGACTCTATAAAAGTCATGAGGTATTCAATACAGACTTTTATAGACTATAAAAAAGTCTTTAGAAGTCATGTGGTATTCAATCAAGACTTTTTAACAGTCTATGAAAGTTATGAGGTATTCAAAATCTCAATGACTTTTAATGACTTTAAAATATCAATGACTTTTAATGACTTTTAATGACTTTTAATAATTTTTAGTTATAACAAATCTCACAATTTGTCTTCCATTCCTACCAAAGACTTTGAATGACTTTAAAAAAAAAAAAAAAAAAAAAAAAAAGAATTTCACTTTAGAAGAAAAACTTAAAACTCTTTGAAAAACATCAACCACCGAACATATGTTTTATTTTCAAATAAAAGCACACTCATTCTTACTAAATTTCATAAATAAAATAAAACAAATAACTTTTAAAATGAATAAACATTATTAAAAAAAAAAAAAAACATACAAACATTAACAAATTATTACAAAAAAAAAAAAAAAAAACTAAAAAAATAATATAAACAACTCTCCATCAGCCAATTAAGGACGAGATATTTTATTTTTTTATCTATATTTTCAAGTCTTTTAAGTGGTGGAATGGTCTTCTTCAATTTGCCTAACTACCATATTACAGATGTCCAGAAAGAGAGATAGCTAGTTTCTTTTTCAACTCTGCTTGTTGTGTTTGGAGTAAAATCAATGTGGTTTTTGAATTGTTAATTACAATGATTATTTTTTTTACTATTTTTCAAAGCAGTGAATTTTGTTTTTTAGTTGTTAATTGATTGTATTTATTTATTAACAGAGTTTGGTGTTGTAACTACTATTTAATATGTTTAAAGTGCATCAAATTTTATGAAGACAATTCAAATAGTAATGTGTCTTCAGAATTTTCTTTGTTTGCATTGCTTGACAGTGTATGATTTTTAAGAGAAGGCTATTGCTTTTTTTTTTTTTTTTTTTTTTTTTTTTTTTTTTGAACTCCACCAAAATTACTATTTTAAATCATACCAAAATTTAGTATGAATTTGTTGCTTAAAAAGCTGTCAACAGTTTGGTATCTTAGGAACGTATGCTCCTTAGTACAACAAAATAAATATTATTTTTAGATGTCAAAAAGTCTTTGAAAGTCTATCGATTGTCTTTGAAAGTCCATTAATGTCTTTGAAAGTCTTTAAAATGAATGTATATAAAAGTCTATGAAAGTATTTCATACTTTTATAAAGTCTATAAAAGTCATTAAAAATCTTTAAAGTCTACAAAAGTCATTCACTTAAAAAAAGTCTTGAAAAGTCATTTGAAATCCTAATTGAATACACCCTCCTTAGTCTCGCTTCCGCTGTGTGTACTTTTACGGTATATTTTTCCCTACAGTTGGCATAGAACTCACGGGCTAAGGTGATGTTGGCATTACAGGGCCGCCGAACATATCCTGTCCATCCTCTGGCCTCTACGGTGGCAGGGATAGGAGTCTCGCCTAACTCCTCTAGTGCAATCCCCCTCTCCAGAATGAACTTCCTCTCATTCTTCAATCTGTCTCTGTAATTAGGATGTCCTACATATGACGGCTCAACTGGCCGTTTGTCTCTCCTCCTACCGGGGTCTGCAGGAGCATGGCCTCCTCTGAAGATAGTCCTCACCATACCTGGATACAATGAAGCACACACAGCAAATAAATTTCTAGATTGAGGCAAACAGTATAACATAAATTCAGCAGCACTCCAATAAGCAATTACTATATCACAACTACCAAAAAGGCCCGTACATTCTCCACTTCTTGTTCATAAACATAACCAACACACAGAGAAGTTTAACAAAAACTATCAGTGAAGCACATAAACATTCCTATCAATTGCCAAACTGACGTGTTGACATCCAGAGGTCACCCAAATTCTATCCAACTAGTTTATACTCCTAAATATCGAACAAGTATAGTTATCAATTAAGCACATTCATCATAAAAGAATTGTAGATAGGCAAAAATCATCCTCAGGGCACTAGAGACCGAATTTCATCAGTGAACAAGAACTGGCAGAGATTAACATATAATAGCAAAAGAAAGAAGTAAAAATAAACTAATTGAGCAGAGCTATTGAACATACCTTGGCCTGGAGCGTGAATGGAGGTAGAAGAGAAGGGAAGAAGAGAGAAAAGAGAGA
This sequence comes from Acer campestre, assembly GCA_954870605.1. Lineage (NCBI taxonomy): Eukaryota > Viridiplantae > Streptophyta > Magnoliopsida > Sapindales > Sapindaceae > Acer > Acer campestre. Next base: position 1,402,386 of record OX940806.1, on the reverse strand, counting down.
AAATCAAAAGAGAGAAAACTGCCTTCTGTCGCACGAAGCGACCTTATAAAAGGGACCAAAACCGCTGCCACACCGCTGCCAAAGTGGCAGCGGTCAGGCAGCAGTCACTCCTTATTGGTCAGGGGAACGGTGGAATTAAACGCTCCGTTTGACTAAGGACCGCTGCCATAGACACAGCGGTCTGGCAGCGGTTCGGCAGCGGTTCACGTCAGGTGTGACCGCTGCCATACCGCTTTGATACCCAAACCAAAAATAGGAGCGGTCAGGCAGCGGTTTTGGGGTAGAGAGGACCGCTTCCCAAAGCGCTGCCACACCGCTTTGACTTGAACAGCGGAGTGCATCAGGTGCAAAATTCCCCCTTTTTACAAATTTTTTTTTTTTATTATTATTTTTGTTGTAAGAAAATATAAAAGTTACCTGGGTGGGTTGCCTTCCACCGAGCGCTTTATTTAACGTCTGGGCAAGACGCATAAAAGCCTTTAAGGCTCATTGAGGCGAGAAAACTCATTAATCCTTCGCTCGGATGCACATAGGTACGGCTTGAGTCGGTGCCCATTTACCTTAAATCTCGGCTGACCGAGAAGACCTTCAACTTCCACAGCTCCGTGCGGGAAAACCTGAGTAACCCTATATGGACCTAGCCAACGTGACTTCAGCTTCCCTGGAAACAACTGTAACCTTGACTGATACAAAAGGACAAGCATCCCCGGTTGGAATTCCTTCTGAAAGATTTTGCTATCATGCAGTTTCTTCGTCCGTTCTTTGTATATCTTGGCATTCTCATAAGCATTGTCCCGAAGCTCCTCAAGCTCACTCATCTGCAATTTTCGTTCCTCTCCTGCCTTATCTAAGTCGAAGTTCAACTTCTTCAGTGCCCAATAGGCGTTGTGTTCCAACTCCACTGGTAGATGACAAGCTTTTCCAAATACTATCCTATAAGGACTCATACCAATCGGGGTTTTGTAGGCAATTATGTACGCCCACAATGCATCATTGAGCTTAGTTGACCAATCCTTTCGATTTGGTTGCACTGTCTTCTCTAATATCTGCTTGATCTGCCTACTGCTCACCTCCACTTGTCCTGAAGTCTTAGGATGATATGGGGTTGCCACTTTGTGTTTGACACCATATTTCTTCATTAAAGAGGCAAAAACCTTGTTACAAAAATGGCTCTCACCATCACTTATAATCGCACGTGGTGTCCCAAATCTAGCAAATATGTGCTCTTTCACGAATTTCACCACCACGTTGCTATCATTTGTCTTGGTTGCAATTGCTTCAATCCACTTTGAAACATAGTCCACAGCTACCAAGATGAAAGTGAACCCATGTGAAGATGGGAAAGGACCCATAAAGTCAATTCCCCATACGTCAAATATTTCTATCACCAACTGACTTGAAAGAGGCATCTCATCCCTCTTACCAATGTTCCCCGTTCTCTGGCACCTGTCACAAGAAATACAAAAAGTATAAGCATCTTTGAATAAAGAGGTCCAGAAGAAACCTGATTGGAGAACTTTCAGAGCAGTCTTCTTGGCACTAAAGTGCCCTCCACAGCTAAGGTCGTGGCAGAATTTCAGCACATCTTGCTGCTCCTCTTCAGGGACACATCGCCGAATGATCTGATCAGCGCCATATTTAAACAAGTATGGCTCATCCCAAAAGTATTGCCTAGTGAGGGAGATGAATCTTCGTTTTGCCTGCGAGTTCAGGTCAGCTGGTATGATGCCATTTGCAAGAAAGTTCACTATATCTGCGTACCACGGATCCTTGGCTTTCACATGCATCAGCTGTTCATCTGGAAAGTTCTCGTTTATTGGTATCAGCTTGGTACTTCCTTCTCCAGTTTCCTCTTCCACTAGACGAGAAAGGTGGTCAGCTACCACATTCTCGCTGCCTTTCTTATCCCTGATTTCCAAATCAAATTCTTGCAATAAAAGGATCCACCGGAGTAATCTCGGTTTCGCTTCCTTTTTTGTTAGTAAATATTTCAAGGCAGCATGATCAGAATAAACAATTACTTTAGACCCAATCAAATATTGACGAAATTTTTCTAGGGCACTAACAACAGCAAGTAATTCTTTTTCTGTAGTGGAGTAATTCAACTGTGCATCATTCAGAGTGCGACTAGTGTAGTAAATAACATGTGGCAATTTATCTACTCGCTGTCCTAAAACAGCACCTACAGCATAGTCTGACGCATCACACATTAGTTCAAATGGAAGGGACCAATCAGGAGGCATTATAACAGGAGTAGATGTCAGTTTATCTTTCAGAGCTGTAAAAGCAAGCATACATTCATCATTGAAATCAAATGTAGATTCCTTGGTCAACAGGTTACACAGGGGACGACTAAATTTTGAAAAATCTTTTATAAAACGCCTGTAAAAACCTGCATGACCAAGAAAACTCCTCACACCCTTTACCGAAGTAGGAGGTGGAAGTTTAGCAATTACTTCAATCTTAGCTCTATCTACCTCTATGCCTTTATCAGATATCACATGCCCTAGCACTATTCCAGATTTCACCATAAAGTGACTTTTCTCCCAACTGAGAGTTAAATGAGTCTCAGTGCATCTCTTCAAAACACTAGTTAAATTATCAAGGCAATGGTCAAAAGAATCACCAAAAACAGAAAAATCATCCATAAATACCTCGATATACTTCTCCAGCATGTCGGAAAAGATCGACATCATGCATCTTTGGAAAGTGGCAGGGGCATTGCACAAACCAAACGGCATTCTTCTGTAAGCAAAGGTACCGAAAGGACAGGTGAATGTTGTCTTCTCTTGATCTTCTGGGGCAATGGCAATCTGATTATATCCTGAAAAACCATCCAGGAAACAGTAATAAGCATGTCCTGCCAAACGCTCAAGCATCTGATCGATGAACGGCAAAGGGAAGTGATCTTTCTTTGTTGCCGTGTTAAGCTTGCGGTAGTCTATGCACACCCTCCATCCTGTGGTCTTCCTTGTAGAGATCAACTCATTGTTCTCATTCGCCACCACTGTGATTCCAGATTTCTTTAGCACAACATGAACCGGACTCAACCAATTGCTGTCAGATATAGGTTATATAATACCCACTTTGAGTAGCTTAAGGACTTCTTCTTTGACCACCTCTTTCAGGTTCGGGTTAAGTCTTCGCTGAGCATCCCTAGATGGCTTCATACCTTCCTCTAACAGAATGTGATGCATGCAAATAGTAGGGCTTATTCCCTTAATATCTGTTATGGTCCATCCAATGGCGGATTTGTGCTCCTGAAGCACTGCCAAGAGTCTCTCCTCTTCTTGTGTCTCTAAATCTGAAGCTATAATCACTGGTAGAGTCTCATTCTCGCCTAAAAATGCATATTTGAGGTTAGAAGAAAGTTGTTTCAGCTCCAATGCTGGGGGAGAACTAATAGATGGGATTAACGAATTGTTGATCTCATCTTTCACTTTAGTACACACTTCCTCTATGTCAGAATCCTCATTTGAAACTCCTATCTGCTGAAGTTCTTCATCATCTTCAAACACATCACAGACCCAATCTAACAATTCCTCAGATATATCTTCTAACAACTCATCTTGTACTGCTGACTTTACCACTTCAATAGCATTACATTCAACAGAATAACAATCGTCGGCTGCTTCAGGGAACTTCAGGGACTCAAAGACTTTAAACTCTACAGTCTCATCTAACACAGTCATCGTTAGCTTCCCATTCTGGACATCAATAAAAGTCTTTGCCGTTGCCATAAAGGGTCTCCCTAAAAGAATAGGCTTGCAGTTCCTATCTTTGGCACCTTCATCCATATCTAGCTCCACAAAGTCAGCAGGAATAATGAGATTTTCTACCTGTACTAGCACATCTTCCACATAACCCTTAGGGTACCTTACAGACCCATCAGCCAACAGAAGCGACATGGTTGTCTTTTTCAGATCATTCAAACCCAATTGCTCATAAATAGTTGTCGGCATTAAGTTGATGCTGGCTCCTAAGTCTAGCATAGCCCTCTCCAGAGTTGTACCACCAATAGTAATGTTAATGCAGAAACTACCTGGATCTTGAAGCTTTGGTGGCAATGATTTTTGAAGGACTGCATTGGCACTTCCGGTCATAAACTCTTGATGATTCTCCACAAATCTTGTTTTGTAAGTGTGAAGGCTCTTGAAAAACTTAGCATATGCAGGCATCTTCTGAATCATCTCCAATAGGGGCAAGTTGACATTGACCTTTGAAAGGATGTCATATATGTCTTTGTAAGACTTTTCCAACTTGCTCTTTTGCAGTCTCCCTGGGAATGGAATAGGTGGTACATAAGGATTTGCTGACTTGTGTAGGAGTGGTGAATCCTTGGATTTTTCCACCACTACCTCATCCTCCTGGTGCTTGAGCTTTTCTTTTGATGAACCTGAAACAGTAATAGGTTTATCAGAAAGTTCAGCAGGTAAATTATCAGTTAGCACCTTACCATTTCGGAGAATTGTCATAGCTTTAGCTTGCTCAGTGTAACTTGGAAATTTTCCTTGTTCCATTCTTTGTTGAGCTTCAGCTAGTTGTCCAACTTGGATCTCTGTCTTCTTTTTTGAAGCATTAATATTCTGAAATTGTACCTCATTCCTTTGGTCAGTTTGTGTCATACGCTGCCCTAGCTGCTGAATTTGTTGTGATTGCTGTTGCATGTGTTGCTGCATGTCTTGTGATTGCTGCTTGATTTGCTGCTGCAGTTGCTCCAGTAATTCTTCCATTGAAGGCTTCTTTGGTTGAGACTCGAAGTTTTGCTGAGCACCGGTGTTTCTGTTGTTGTTACCCCATTGGTTACCGGTGTTCTGATTGTTCGACCATGAAAAATTAGGATGATTCCTCCACCCTGGATTGTAGGTGTTGGAATATGGATCATTCCTAAGTCTGGGGTTGAAGTTGTTCATGGCATGAACTTCTTCTTCTTCAGGTCCAGGACCTGCTGCCTGGTGCTCTCCCATAAACACCTTTTGTTTTAGTTGACCAATTTCAGTAGCAAAAGAATCTATCTTCTTCATTATCTGAGTCATTTGAATGGAACTCTCTGTGCTAGCATCCACGGTGTAGATTCCCTTCTTTCTTCTGGAGTTCTTATGACGAGAATTCTGGGCTAACTTCTCAAAGATCTCGTACACCTCGTCAGGCTGCTTGTCATACATAGATCCACCACAGACATTGTTCACTAGAAGTCCTGAAACTTCAGTCAGACCATCATAGAACCATTGACACAACTGATTAGTCAGAAACCCATGCTGAGGACAGCCCCTAGTATATTTCTTGAAACGCTCTCATGCCTCATAAAAAGTCTCGTTGTCTTGCTGAATGAAACTCGAAATTTTGGCTCGGATTTCACTGGTTTTCTGAGGTGCATAATACTGATCAGTAAGCTTTTCTCGCACTTCATCCCATGTTCTCAAAGATGCAGGAGGCAAAGTTAACAGCCAAGCTTTTGCCTCTCCTTTCAATGCATGCGGAATGCATCTCATACGCAGCTGATTTTCAGTTATCCTGTAGTTAGGTAGGGACTGTATTGCTCCATAAAACTCTCTGAAGAACAAGAGTATATCTTCATCTGGTAATCCATGGAAACTGGGCAGCTGATTGTAATGGCTACTCTTCAGCTCATAATTCCTTGCTGCAGGTTCTAGCAAAATGCACAAAGGATCATTGCTCACAACTGGTCTACTGTAATCCTTCATAGTTCTGATGGGTTCTGGCTCAAATACTGGATTAGGAACAAGGTTAGGGGCCTGTTGCACCCTCTCTTGATTCTGTTCCTGATTTCGCTCGTCTTCCATTGCTAAATTTCTGATACGATCTATGTTATCGTTCAAAGGTAGTGATTCTCCCTGTTGAGATCTTCTACCTTGCATCTGCTGTCAAAACCTGCAATGAGACAAACAAATCACTAGTAAACTCTGAAAAGAAAAAGAAAAAGAATAAATAAAAAGAAAAATCTAAAAAGCTAAAAATTAATGACTCGACTACCTGAACTAATAAATCTATTAACTAAAACTAAAACTAGAAATAACCAATAAATTCACTAGTCCCCGGCAGCGGCGCCAAAAACTCACTACTACAAAAAACGCAAAAAAAATCGGTTATTTTACATGGAAGAAATCGGTTTTTAAAATTTTTAAAACCGATGTCTATTTGAGTGATTTAGAAAAAAAACGAGCTAAAGACATCGGTTTTTAACCGATGTAAAAGCATGAGAAAACACATCGGTTATATATAAAACCCTAACCGATTTAGTTACACATAGTTGAAATAAAAAAGAAGAGAGAAGTAGTTGATAGAACCCATGGAAATTGTAGGCAATCTTCCAATCTCTGATGCAGAAAATCTTCTCCTTCGTCTTCAAATCTTCTTTATGTAAGATGAAAGAAAGTTTGTTAAGTGATTTAGGCTATGACTTATGGCTGACGAACTGTCTCTCGACCAACCCCTTTGAAGAGGAAAACCCCTCTATTTATATCTGCTCGGGCTTCGGTGGAGAAACCTGATTAAAAACAACTTCTTTAGCCAGACCGCTGCCTGACCGCTGCCACTTTGGCAGCGGTGTGGCAGCGGTTTTGCACAATTTGAAAACGCTGCCACTTTGGCAGCGGTGAGGGGGCGGTTTGCACAGCGATCTCCTCTGTCCGATAAACGCTGCGACGCCTCTCTCAGAAAATAGCAGCGGTGTGAGAGCGATTTTTGCTCAACTTTAGAAAAGACCCTTGACTACTTCAAAATAGCCTTTTTTATCTGAATTTCTTCAAATATATCAATCTGGTCCAATAACCTGAAAACACTCAAACACACCCATTAAAGTGCTAAAAGGCTCAAGTAGCAAGCAAATGATTGGAGGAATGGGGATCAAATATAAATACAATAAATGACCGATCACTAAGCTTCAAAGTGGTACTCATGGGTGTATCACAATGTTTGGCCTTTTCAAGACCAAACTTCTTCACTAGGTTTTTAGCATATTTAGCTTGGGTAATAAAAATCCCATCATTTAATTGCTTAATTTACAAACCTAGGAAGTAACTTAGCTCATCAACAAGACTCATCTCAAATTCATGAGACATAACATCAACAAATTATTGGATATTGGTGTTGTTGGTGGAGCCAAACAGTATATCATCAATATATATTTGAGCTATGAAAAGCTCATCATTGTTTTTCTTGATGAATAAAGTCTTGTCAGCACTACTTCTTGTGTAGTCATTGCTAACAAGAAATTGAGTGAGGCGTTCATACCAAGCCCTCGATGCTTGCTTCAACCCATATAAAGTATTCTTGAGGCGATAGACATGGTTGGGGTAGTGTGCATCCACAAACCCCTTGGGTTGTTTAAAAAGCACTTCCTCTTGCAATAAGCCATTGAGGAATGCACTATTCACATCCATTTGGTATAATTTGAACTTGTGCACATAAGAAATGGACAAGAGAAGCCTAATAGACTTTAAACAGGCAACGGGAGCAAATGTCTCGTCAAAGTCAATACCCTCAATTTAAGAGTACCCTTATGCAACAAGCCTTGCCTTGTTACTCACAATGTTGCCATCCTCATTGGATTTGTCCCTATATATCCATTTTGTGCCTATGACATTTGTGGTCTTAGGTGGAGGAAATAGAGTCCAAACCTCATTCTTTTTGAAATAGTTTAGCTCTTTTTGCATGGCAAGAACCTAAAATTCATCTTTTAAGGCCTCATCAACCTTTGTGGGTTCAATTTGAGAGGTGTAGCAAGTGTAGCTAATAAGATTAGCTATTTGCCACTTAGTTCTAACACCCTCATTCACATCTCCAATAACATCATCTTTGTTATGGAGTTTTCTAATCCATGGAGCGGGTTCATTAGAGTTCAAAAGAGGAACTCTATCAAGAGGTTGTAGGTCCTCTTCATCAAGGTTAGACGTCCCAACAATAGGAGTCTCCACAACCTTCTTCAAAGAAGAGTTATCTACTATAACAACCTCCTCTTTATGGTCACTTGAGTTGAGCTTATCATCATCAAAGATAATATTTGATGATTCCATGATGCTCCGAGTCTTCAAATTGAAAACTCTAAAGGCTCTACTATTCAAGGCATAACCAATAAAGATACCCTCTTCACTCTTAGCATCAAACTTGCCAAAAGTGTAGCACTTGCTTCCAAAAGTGTGGAAGTAGCTAACATTTGGCTTTCTACCTCTCCATAACTCATAGGAGGTTTGCCAAGTGTCAAGCCTTAGAAAGACTCTATTTCCTATATAGCAACTTGTATTGATGGCTTCGACCCATACGTTCTTAGGGACATTGTTGCTAAGCAACATTACACGGGCCATCTCTTGAAGGACCCTATTCTTTCTCTCAACAACTCTATTTTGTTGAGGTGTCCTAGGAGCTGAAAACTCTTGGGAGATGCCTAAGCTATTTCAATAGCTTTCAAAATAGGCATTCTCAAACTCTCTCTCATGGTCACTTCTAATCCGTTTAATGCTTTTAATGTTTGAGTCTTTTTCATTTTCAAGTTTATTGCAAAGCATTTTAAACTTATCAAAAGTTTCAGATTTTTCTCTAAGAAAATATGTCCACGTGAACCTAGAGAAATCGTCAACACAAACAAAAATGTATCTCTTTCCACCTAAACTCTCGATTTGCATGGGACCCATAAGATCCATGTGGATAAGCTCTAGGGGCTCCTTGGTGGAGAGATACTTGCCATTTTTGTGCATGCTTTTGGTTTGTTTTCCTTATTGGGAAGGTCCACAAACACCATTAACTTTCTTCCCAAGCTTGGGAAGGCCACACACAACATTGAACTTATCTAAGATTCGTAAATCCCGATAGTTCATGTGGCCAAGTCTTTCTTGCCACAACTCAATTTGCTCATCCTTGGACATATTACAAGAGACAACTCTAGCCTCAAGACAATAGCAATTGTTGTTAGATCTTATACCTTTCAATAAGGTTTGTCCATCGGGCTTTAGGATTGAGCAATCATCTTTACTAAACAAGATGGAAAATCCTTTATCACTAAGATGAGAAATGCTTATTAAATTGGCTTTCAAGCCATCAAGATATAAAGCATTGAACAAGAAGGGTAATCCGGGAATGGAAATGGTTCATTTCCCTACAACTCTCTTTTTGGATCCATCACCAAAGGTGACACATCCCCTTTCCTCCATGATAAGAGTCTTGAAAAAACTCTTGTTTCCTATCAAGTGCCTAGAGCACCCACTATCTAAGTACCAAAAATTAGAAGAATCTACCTTCAAGGCAATTAGAGCAACATGGCAAAAATAAGCATCTCTTCTAATCCATCTAGGTTAAATACTTTCTTTCCTAATGGTCATAGGTACTTGGGCTCTAGATGTTCTAGGATCATGCAAACTAGTTCTATCATTCCTAGGAACATGCATCTTGGCTTTTTTCAATCATGATTTTAACTTTATGCATTTTGATATAACTAAAGCAATTTGGTCTAATATGACCATTAATACCACAATAATGACATGTAGGGATGAAGTTAGGAATCATACCATGTCCTTGAGCATGCATAGAAGCCTTCCCATGTCGTTATGGTTAAATTGGTTCATTTCTTCTTCATTGTTGAACTGGTCTAGCTTGCTTCCTAGATTGAGTTTGCAAGATTGGTCTATTTCCTTGATGAGCCAATTATTGAGGAAAGTTGGCTTGGGGAGCTCTTGTAGGTTGAGCTTGAAGTTACCTTCTTGGTGCCACCTTCACCTGTGCACTATTTGATATGACCATCAATACCACAATAATGACATGTAAAGATGAAGTTAGGAATCATACCATGTCATTGAGCATGCATAGGAGCCTTCCTATGTCATTTGTGTTCGAATCGGTTCATTTCTTCTTCGTTGTTAAACCGGTCTAGCTTGCTTCCTAGCTTGAGTTTGCATGATTGGTCTATTTCCTTGATGAGCCAATTGTTGAGGAAAGTTGGCTTATGGAGCTCTTATAAGTTGAGCTTGAGGTTGCCTTCTTGGTGCCACCTTCACTTGTGCACTATTTGATATGACCATCAATACCATAATAATAACATGTAAGGATGAAGTTAGGAATCATACCATGTCCTTGAGCATGCATAGGAGCCTTCCCATGTCGTTATGGTTGAATCAATTCATTTCTCCTTCATTGTTGAACCAGTCTAGCTTGCTTCCTAGCTTGAGTTTGCATGATTGGTCTCTTTCCTTGATGAGCCAATTATTGAAGAAAGTTGGCTTGGGGAGCTCTTGTAGGTTGAGCTTGAGGTTGCCTTCTTAGTGCCACCTTCACTTGTGCACTATTTAAGCATTGTCCTAGATCAATCTTCTTTCTAGGAGTTTGCATCAGTGAAGCTTCTTTGTTGCTCAAGCTCTTTACAAACACGATCTTGTTAGGAGTGGAAGTCTCCTTACCATCTTCAAACCAAAAACCTCTCTTGTCACAAGGACTTTTTTCCAACACCTAGCATATGGTCAAGCTTCTTGGTGCTAGAAGCCATCCTAGTCAATAACCTTTTAGCTTCCTCAAGCTCCCTTTTCAAACCTTCTTCATTCCTCTTAGATAAGGCTAACTCTTTTTTTAGCTTATCTTCATTCTATGGTTCTCACCACTTCTTCACTTAAGTGGTCAACTTATGTTGAGAGCTCTTTCTTCCTTCAATCTTTTAATTTCTCTCTTGTTCTTTAACCTTGAACTCTCAAACTTGACTATGTAGTCATGAATATCCATTTTCTCCACATTTCCATTTGTGGAGTTAGATGAGGAGTCATCTTCACTTGAGTTATTATCTCCTTGACTCTCTTCCTCATTTTCATTAGTACATTTGCTCTTTTGCTTGATCCTCCTGTCTGAGTAAGGGTCACCAAGTTGATGACTTTGGTTGACTATATCCATCAACTTGATCTCAAAGTCATTGAAGTACTCATTCTTCTCCATCTTAAGCAACTCAAATTGAGTTTGGAGGACTTGAAGCTTGGAGTCATTCACTACTTTGGTTCCCTCTTATGCAACTTCTAAGATGTCCTATGCCTCCTTAGCGATCCTAGTGTTTTGAATCAATTTATATTGATTCTCATCCATTGCACATAGGATGGCGTGCATTGCCTTCCTATTCCATTTTGATGCCTCAAACTCTTGCGTGTTCCATTGCGCCTTAGGCTTGAGTACATCCTCTCCTCTACCCATAGAAGTCATCATCAGTGGAGCGTAGCCGTCTTCAACTGCCATCCATGCCCTATCATGGAGTTGGCATATGTACAACTCCATCTTGCCTTTCCAAGAGGCATAATTCAACCCGATGAGTAAGGGAGGTCTCGTGCTAGAAGCACTCTCGTTGACAACACTGTTTCCACTCATAATGTTTATGAATGAATGAATTAATGCAAATGTATGAATGAACAAAAATCACACAAAATGCAATACACACCAAAATGAGCAAGGATCACCTAAGTATATCTAGGAACCCGCTCTAATACCAATTGAAACTAATAATGCACGGTGTGTATAAAACTATCTAGAGAGGGGGTGAATAGATTTTAAATTATTATTACCAATTTTCGGGATTAGTCAATGATGAGCCGTTGTGTGCTCACATAAAGGATGTAATTAATTTGATCTTTTGAAAACCCTTTTTAAGCCACTTAAAATCCTTTAAGGTATGATTTTATAGCAAGTGGTAAGCAAGTTCGTTCCACAGGGATATGGAGTGCTATATTATATAGATTGACTAATCTTTAAATAAGTAAAATAAATCATAATATGTGATAGATGTGTGGTTTCATAAACTACCAAAGTTAACTACTAAAAATGAAAATGCAAAAGTGATATGAAAAATAGAAGACTTAACAACCTTGATAAGATAAATGATGTAAACAATTAATATGGATGCTAGGGAATAGATTGATTAGCAAATAGGTGTGGGCAATGCCTTTTAGCCACTTTAATGGACCAATCTCTCTATGTTAACCAATTGAGGCTTAGATTAGTGGGGTTGATGTACCCACCACTAATCTATCATAGTCATTGGGTTCTTAATCACACAAGGGTGTCAATCCAAATATGATTACATAACATATTACTCTAAACAAGATTGCAATTAACAAGTGGATATACAAGTCAATCACATAGTGAGTAGAATCTAATGAATAAATGAATAGAACATATAAAGAGATTCATTACAAAACTAAAGCAAATACTCACAACCAAATATTCCTCAAATCTATCCCCTAGATTAGGGGTTTAGTTACACATATTAGCAATAAAATGGAAAGCAAGTAATAAATGAGGAAATCACCCTTGGGTCTTCTTATTTAATGCTTGATCATTCCTTTCCTTTTATGCTCCTAATGCAAAGAGTGGGAGAAAAGGATGTGTCTTGAAGTATGGGTGTCTAATGCAGAGTGACAAAGGTATTTGGGTGTAGAGAATGGTAAGAGAGGAATGATTTAGGGAAGTAGTCAAGGTTTGGTGTTGAGGTTTGGATGGAAAAAGGTGAGTTCAAGTATAGAAATGGAGGATAAGGAAAGATGAACAATGGAGGAGAAAATCTAGATCTGAGTTGAGTGGATTCGTGCTCTAAATTATGTTGGATGCTTGCTGAAGACGAAAGGGCTCTATATTGGCACTTGGACATGTACTGATAACTGCTTGATTCGCTGATGTAGCACAAATGTCACCATTTTGTCGCTATGGCGACCTTGGGGCGCAAAACGATTACGATACAGATGTCGCCATGAAAGTCATCTTTTTTGCCCTAGAGCAAGTGGCGACCCTGTGCATTTTCTAATGAGGTTGCTATTTGCCACTCAAGGTCACTCCCAAGAACAAGTGGCGGCCATGAGTTAAAATTGTGAGGTCGCCATTTGCAAGTGTGGGTTGCTATGGCGACCTCAAATGGCAACACACCTGATTGTTTTGCAATTTCCTCTTCGTCATGACGACCATGTGGCAACCCTCTGATGCTCTGAATAATTCCTCTGTTGCCATGGCGACCATGTGGCGACCTCTTCTTGCTTAAGTAGCAAGAATGCCCTGTTTCACCTATTTGGAGGTCTTTTTGCACCTAAGTCCTCATCTTCTTCCCAAATGCACTTGAAACCTAAGAAAACCTGAAACACTTGATTTTGAAATATTAAACACGGGGAAATGCCCGAGATTCAAGCATAAAAAGTCTGAAAATGAGGGTCAAAATCATACCAAATTTGGCTTGATCAGTCAATATTCTGAAAATACCCCAATCTAGTCAAAGCAATAAATCAAGTGTAAAGTGTGGAATTTAAATAACGCTTGATTTTGTATGTGGAAACCTTTAACAAGGAAAAACCACGAGTTGTTATGTGTGCCACACACAAACCTCGAATCAACTAATTGCAATGGTGTTTACAACCTAGGTTGACCTCAACCTCTCATGGTCTATAACCCACCACTACTACCCGCAAACCTATAAAAGTGAACCTAATCCAATTTGCTTGCACTACTCACTGGTAGACACAATACTTACTTCTCAATGAAGAGATTAAACAACCTAATGTGAATAATATGATATTCAAAGAGCAAGTAATGCTAGGTTACACTAAATGTTTATCTACGATGAAAGATGACAATAATCACAATCCTAGATATCAATCTTTGTTATATGACATGGCATAAAGCACAGCTATATAAGATAGGACAATCCTAATAATAGCTATCAAAATACAACACTCAACCATTCAACACATATCTCAATCTTGCAAATAGAAATTAATCTAAGAACATACAAGTAATCAATGAAATAAATAGCAAAGTAAAAACACTACGATTAGATGAAATTAGTGTTCAACATACCATAGCATGTGCGTTGATGAAGACCGATGCACTAGCACATCCTAGATATCATAGATGATGCTTAGATGATGATTTATGCATGTGAAATTTGGTTTGAGTAATCAAAGATGATCAAAGATGAGTTCTTGATGAAAAAGCTCTCTTTGAAAATGCTCTTAATTAAAAATATGATTTTTTTGAGTTAATTGGACGACCTAAAGACATAACAATATATATATAGGGGTCCAAGATAATGCAACGCCGTTATGAAAAAATAGGGCAAACCGCTACGGGTACCACTGCCAAAGCCGCATCGATATCCACAGCGATACACTAAAATACGCATCAGGTATATAAACTGATGCGCCTACCGCTATGGCTTCCACAACAATTACAGCAGCGGTATGCATTGGGCATAAAAACGTTGTGCCTACCACTGCGGAAACCCACAGCGGTCAGAAGAGCTGTAAAATAAAGCAACTCACAACTGTGGCTACTATTGTGGATTCTGGCAATGGTATCGACATCGGTCTTCTGAACCATGTAAGACTTAAGTGATAAAAATGCAATCTTAAGCTACTTAAAGGCATGTCAATGAACAAATGCATGAAGAGATAAACACATGAGAGCACAAACAAGAAACACACAACAAACAAAGAGTAGAGATATGTATGAGTTGTGTGTTTGTGCAACTAGATCTCTTCAAAGCAAGTAAGCACAAGTATTTTATCTTTGTTGTGCTTCTTCTCTTGAGGTCTTGAGAGGGCATTTGTTATGCATGAGCACCAACAATCAAATGCCTAAGCTACCCTTACATCAAATCTCATATGTGGTTTGTCACCTAAATAAGCCAATCAAACTTTAAGGAACTAACAAGAAAAAAGTAAGTCGAAGAAGAACTATAGATCGAAATCTAGAAAGAAAAATGTTAAGTGTTATGGTTGCAGTAAGAAAGGGCATTACAAGCGAGATTGTAGGAAGCTTAAGGCGGATATCAAGGGAGGAAAGAAAGCCGAGACAAGTTCTATGGCTAATGTGGTATCCAAAGATAATGGTGAGCTATTGTCGATTGCTTCAACTAGTTATGCTTTCGATGCATGGATTCTTAATTCTAGGTGCTCTTTTTACATGTGTGCAAATTGGGATTGGCTTGACACGTATAAGTCTCAAAGTGGAGGTGAGGTCCTAATGGGTAATAATGCAACTTGCAAGGTCATTAGGATAGGTACAATCAAGATCAAGATGTTTGATGGATTTCTGATCTTCCGATGCATGGATTCTTAATTCTAGGTAGTGTGAGACATGTTCCGGCACTTAAGAAGAATTTGATATCTCTAGGCACACTTGATACAAATGGCTGTTCTTTCAAGCAAATGATGATGTGATCAAGGTGTGTAAGGGATCCATGGTGATGATGCAAGATACAAAATTGGGCAACAATCTTTATAAGCTTTCGGGGAACACAATTTTAGGTGGAGCGGCTATCTTCACGGAAGAAGAAAATTGTAAAGATGACATTTGAAACTATTAAGGTGTGTCTAAATATACCTAGGGGTGAATAAGTTTTAATCAAGTTAATTACCAATTTTTCTTGATTAGTTAATATTCAATAAACACCCAATCTAAGCAAAATACAATCATCTAAATCTAAGTGCAGAAAACAATATATTGCACGTTGATCGATTTATTTGAGAAACCTACAACTGGGAAAAAGTCACGGGCTATTATGCTAGCCACACACAGTCCTCAAATCCACTACTTGAATGAAAGTTTACAACCTAGGTTGACCTCAACCATTCTTGGTCACTAACCCTTCCACTCTATCCAATAGGCCTTTAATAGTGATTTTATACCTACTTGATTGTGCATTAAGTTATGAGCCGTCCTTGTGTACTCAACAAAATAGTGTTTTAAATGTGATCGTTTTGAAAACCAATTTCACCACTTAAAAAAATCCACTTAGATAGAAAATTAGTAAAGTGGTAAGTAGGATTCGTTCCACAGGGAATTAGAGTAATTAGTTGAATTATTTAACTAATCTAAAAATGTAAATAAAGTAAATCATGGTAGTTTGAATGGTGTATGGTTTAAAAAACCATT
This sequence comes from Acer campestre, assembly GCA_954870605.1. Taxonomy (NCBI): domain Eukaryota; kingdom Viridiplantae; phylum Streptophyta; class Magnoliopsida; order Sapindales; family Sapindaceae; genus Acer; species Acer campestre. The sequence continues at coordinate 1,386,489 of OX940806.1, read as the reverse complement.
AAACATACATGGAAAATAAAAGCAATAAAATGGAAAGAGAATATGAATAGATAGGAATCCAATAACAACCTAGATAAGAAAATGGATTAAACAGTTAATTGGGAGTCTAGGGACATGATAGAGTAGCTAATGGACTTTGAGTAATTCATCAATGGCTTCATTAATGCACTATTAACACAATCAAAGACCGATCTCATTCAAAAGTGTTGTTTAGACCGTCACTATGAACCCTAAACAACTGCTCACCGCAATGCCTAACCGATTAAGGAGAGGGGGTCACGTCGGGATCGGTTAGTGACGATCGAGTGGCCTAGGCAATCGTGGTAGGCCTACCCTCCAAAAGCCTATCCTATTCACTATGTGCTACAATCAATCAAGTGTGTCAATAACTCAACCAATTTTATCACAAATTATCCTACAACATATTGTAATCAATAAGTGTGTCAATACTCATTTAATCACATAAGTGCAAGATCTAATTAAAAAGTAAATAAAACTCTAATTATGCAAACATAATATTAAAAGCCTTAATAAATACTCATTGTCCAAAAGTGTCTCAAATCATCCCACTAGAAGGGGGGTTTAATTACACATAATCACAAATAAAGAAAGGAAGTAAAATGGAGAGAAATCACCCTTGGGTCTCTCTTGTAAGCTTGATCCTTCCTTGAGCTTCCTTGCTTGAGTCTTGTGCAAAGATTGGGTGTTAAGTAGGTGTCTAGATAGGTGGAGTCAAATGGAAAGTGACAAAGGAAATGGGTGGAGAAGATGGAAAGAGAGGAATGATTTATGTGGAGTAATCTAGGTGTTTATTGGAGAGGAGAATGGTGGGATTAGGAGTGGTGGAGAAAGGAGGTTTCTTGGTTGTCAAGAGATGTCTAAAAGAGGAAAAATGTGATGAATTTATAGGATTTTCAAATTAGGTCTCATGTGGAAAATTACCAAAACAACCCCTAAACTTGTCTAATAGCCATTTTGGCCCCCTTAGGGGGCCTTCTTGTAATTTTCCCACCCAAAATCAGCCAATCGGACTTGAGCACAGTGAAGTTCATGGTTTGGCTTCAGGTGACCTTCATGGTGAGATCTCGGGGCGAAGCAATCAGGTGTCAAAAATACTCCCTGTCGCCATGGCGACATCGAAAGACAAATGGCGACAATGAAATCGCTATGAGGTCACGATTTGGACGGGGGGCAAAGTGGGGTGCTTGGGCATGAGGAGCTTGGTGGTGATTGGAGGTTTTGGTGAATTAAAGGGGCTTGAAACGCTGCCGAATTGGTCATAGCGAGATTGCCTTCTTTTATACCGGGAATCGGTCGGAAAAAACGTGCAAGTTGGCCTTTAAAAACAACTTGTTGCAGTTAGGGTTTTGAAGCCATCAATGGCTGCTCGTGAGGTGAAGGAAGGAGATGAAGTTAGAGAAGATAGGGTACACTCAGTAGGCCTAAGGGGTGCGCATAGCAGCTATCATTTTGCCTTTAAAGGGAGCTCATTTAGCAAAAGACTGGGGTGCACACAGGCACGAGAATATGTCTCTTTTTTGGGGTGCAACAAAAGATAGGTTGGGGTGCGTTCAAAAGCTACACCCACATCTAAAGTGCACCGTTTAACTAATGCTGACATGGCGTGTCTTGCCTAATTTGCGTTGCAAATTACAGAATGATCCCCTGATCTTTTCCATATTTGTGAAATCATTAATCTTTCTTCAATAATTGCACTTTTGCCCTTAATTGACCAAAATTACTTCAGTGCCCCTGAACTCTGTAAATTCCTGAATTCACTTAATTTACACCATTAAATCACGGGATAATGCCCAAGAATCGAAAAAAATGAGAAGGACATGAGGGCCAAAATCATACCAATTTTGGTTCAATCACTAAGCTACTTAGTCACAAGGCTTTAATCACAATGAAGAGAACACAACCTAGGTGAATATCAAATGCATAAATGCTAGGTTAACACATTTAATGCTTATCTAATCATGCATGAGCATGTCAAACAATCTTAGATATCATGTGTCTATATGTCATATAAAACTTAGCTATATAAGATAGAAGCAATCCTAGATGTAATAGCTATCACAATACAACAACTCAATCAATCAACACAAAAATCTCAATCTTGTAGATAAAGTTTAATCTAGATGCATACAAGTTATAAATGAGATTTCTTGCTATTAAGAACACTAAAATGGATGAAGATAGTGTTCAACTTACCAAGTTATACGTGTTGAAGAAGACCCAGGCAAGAACTGATCCTAGATAAAGCTATGTGATGATTAGATGATGTTTGATGCACATGGAAATAAGTTTGGAGAATTAAAGAAGCAAACTTGGTGCTTTTTCTCTCAAGTATCTCTCTTTCAATTTTTAGGGTTCTTGGTGTTCAAGAGCTTAATAAGAGAAAATGATATAATGGTGTATTTATAAAGAGCAAAAACAAGCTGGGTGAAAAGATAAATTTGCCCCTAAAAACACGCCATCGGCAATTTCATTTAGCGATCAGGCCACCTATCTCAAACCACAGATTTGAACTCGAGAGCATCAGGTATCAAACTGCAGTTTCATTCAGTGATCATGGCTGCTGATCATAACTATAGAATTGAACATAAGAGCATCAGGTATCAAATGGCGGTTTCATTCGATGGTCATGACTACCGGTCATAACCACAGAATTGAACCCGAGGATCAGGTATCAAATGGTTGTTTATTTCGATGGTTGGGGCCACTGGTCATAATCGTCGTTTCACCAAATTGGTGAAACTAAAGGAGAAGACAAGAGCTTTTTTCAATGGTGATCCTCACGCTAAAACAAGCACACAAATGTGTACTTCAGGAAATGAATTTCAAGACACACTAACATACAACAAAAATCAAACACAAAGGTGCAAGTGTGAAGAGAGTGCACACAATAAGCAATGAACACAAATGCAAGCATGAGAAGTGTGTTTGCACAACTAGTCTCTTTAATGTAATTAAGCACAAGTGATTTACCTTTGAAGTGGTTATTAACTTGAGGTCTTGAAAGGGCCTTTGAGCTTGATCATCAACAATTAAGTGCCTAAACAACCTTTACATCATAACCTCAAATGTGGTTTGTCAACGAAATAAGCCAATAAAAAATAAGGAACTTACAACACTCAACTTTGGCATTTAAGGCTAAGGCTTATGAGTGAGAGAGCATTGCAAGAACTACATAGGCGACAATTGTTGAAAGGTGTGAGGTCATGCAAGCAAGAATTTTGCAAGTATTGTGTTATGGGAAAGCAATGCAAAGTTAGCTTCAAAGTTCCAAGCAAGGAAAATGGAAGTAAGAGGTTGCTCGATTATATACACTCTGATGTGTGAAGGCCTGCACCAATGATGTATAAACTCGTGTTATAAAAACCTAACTCGCAAGTGCACGAATCGTGAGATAAGTACAGCGACAAGTAGGGATCGTTCCCACGAGGAAAAGTGATCTATCAACTAAATTCAATTCTAATTAAAGCGAAGCAATTAACAGTAACCAAGAGATTTCAGATTGATTTGATTGATTTGAGATTAAAACTAGATTAAACTAAGAAAACAATTAACAAGAATATGAGAATGTGATCAAGAGGTGAGAAGACTAGGTCATCAATGATCACCAACTACGTTTACTCAATGCTTCAAATTGACTTTCACAAAGAATATTAATCAAGTTAAGGGTTCGTTCTTAAATCATGTATAATCAGTGCTATGTGGTCCTGGGATAAACTAAGTACTTCTACTACAATCAATAGCAAACCCTGCATATAAACTATAACAGAAAATAATCAACCATACACCAAGCGTTTCTCAGTTGAGTAAATAGCAAACCCTGCATATCAACTATAACCTACAACCCACACAGCACATAATCAAGTATTCTCAATCACAGTCATTAGCAAACCCTGCGTGTAGACTATGATTGAGAATCCATTAAGCACAAGAACAAGAGAACCAAAGATAACGTGCAATAACCTGCTACGATAAATTCATTCATTCAATTGATTATTGGTTAAGACTGGTGAAACCCACATATCTCTCAACCTTAACATATAAACCCTAGATTCAAGACTAGTACAAACCATGCATAGACAAGAAGAAATCCCAAATTGAATGAAACGAAACTTGAATTACTAAAACATAGTCAATTCTAACAAAGAGTATTCATAGAGGTTCACATTGAATCCCTAGTATGGATTTAGTTACACATAGTTGAAATAAAAAGAAGAGAGAAGTAGTTGATAGAACCCATGGAAATTGTAGGCAATCTTCCAATCTCTGATGCAGAAAATCTTCTCCTTCGTCTTCAAATCTTCTTTATGTAAGATGAAAGAAAGTTTGTTGAGTGATTTAGGCTATGACTTATGGCTGACGAACTGTCTCCAGACGAACCCCCTTGAAGAGGAAAACCCCTCTATTTATATCTGCTCGGGCTTCGGTGGAGAAACCTGATTAAAAACAACTTCTTTAGCCAGACCGCTGCCACTTTGGCAGCGGTGTGGCAGCGGTTTTGCACAACTTTGAAAACGCTGCCACTTTGGCAGCGGTGAGGGGGCGGTTTGCACAGTGATCTCCTCTGTCCAATAAACGCTGCGATGCCTCTCTCAGAAAATAGCAGCGGTGTGAGAGCGATTTTTGCTCAACTTTAGAAAAGACCCTTGACTTCTTCAAAATAGCACTTTTTGTCTGAATTTCTTCAAATATATCAATCTGGTCCAATAACCTGAAAACACTCAAACACACCCATTAAAGCGCTAAAAGGCTCAAGTAGCAAGCAATTGATTGGAGGAATGGGGATCAAATATATATACAATAAATGACCGATCAAATACCCCCAAACCTATCTTTTGCTAGCCCTCGAGCAAAACATAAAACAAAAACCTAAAAACTAAACCTAAGAAAAACAAAATCAAACTAAGCCACTTTCGTAGGGAACACGATAGCATTGAGTGCATGCTACAAGCCTTTAAACCTCTAGGTGTCCCTAGAGGAGGAGTTTTGTCTCCTGAGGGTTTACAGCTATGACACCCACAAACATATCCAGCGACATCCTATCATCCAAAATACCACAAAATGCACCCAAGCTGAGACAACATGCAAATACCAATAAGTAAAGACTAATAACTAGCCATAAATCTGAAAACATTGCATACTTTAAATAGAAAAGCCCAGACTCAAACATTTTAGCTTATAGGACACATCATCAAATGCCATAGATATAATTCGCCTCAACTCTACTTCTCACGTGATGTCGCTCATAATTCACACAGATCCTAGGTACAATCTCTCATCAAGCATATGCGACTGGAATTATGCACAATAAATGTCAAGAATTATCGCATATGAATATATCAATAAAAGAACGCTTGATTTGTATGCAAAAGATCTCATGAAATGAATCAAACATTATGAACAAGATAAACACATGCTCTATCTCTACTTTCATAACAAGGATAACCAGCAGATCAAAAAGACTTTCATTTAGGTTGTAATGGGGCCATTGGGTGAGGGCTCAAGAAAGAACGGGAAATTAGAATTCAACAACCTAGGATCATATCATGAGAGTCTTCCATTACCTTTCCGGCTTTACACAGATGTCTTGGTCTCCTTTACAAGTGGAATGACACCACTTGATGTTGTTTCATTCTTCAGAACTCACCTTCCTCTCTTTGTCACACTCCTTTTGAGTAAATACAAACTTTGCAATACAAATTGACTTCATTGCACCCATTAACATTCTTTTTTTTTTTTTTTTTTTTGAATGCTTGCAATCTTTTTGACTGGATTGCGCATTTTTTTTTTTTAATACACTGACTTTGGCTTTGAACCTTTTGGATTGAATGCAGCTCTTCTTCTTCTCGGTCTTTAGCATTGAAATCTGCACACAGTTACGTGCAGAAATAGCACATTTTCTTCACTTTCTCAAAATATGATCCCAAGCTATAAGGTCAGGCTTAAGATATCGGCTCATAAGGTTACGGTTGATGTGGTGAAGAAAGAAAAACAAGGCTATAGTGTTTGGCTTCAAACAGGGCTATGGAGCACACACATAAGGTAGGAAATATTTCAGGCCTTTTAAGTAGCTAAAGCACACATAGTCTATTATCACTTCCACTGGTTCGTCTTACTCGAGATCAAAATATAACATGTGAAATCTTTTATGATGATTGTTCTATAATGCTCAATGTACTACCTATAGAGATCGAATCTAATGCTACGAACCTAGTAAGTGTTTAACGAGTAGAATCAACAGAACTCTCATATTGTGTCATATATGTACGCTTTTTGGTTTAGTGAACTCACAAGGGTAGTCTCCACTATTAATCATGGCAATTCAATTCAGCATCCTATCCACTATCATATCAGAGTATGTCATATGTTTTGAAAACTGCAATATAGTACTCTAAATGGCCAAATGTTAGTGTAAACTTATTGAGAAAAGCATATTATCTCAAGGGCACACTTCAAAGCACTTTGTCTTGAAAGACACTGGAACGACAGACTCTAAAACAAAAGAGTCACACCCCCAAACCTAAATCCAACATTGTCCTCAATGTATGAAAATGAAAACATGACAACATGAATAAAGACAAGGCAGCGCGAATTTAACACAACAAAAGCAGAAAATAAACAAAGTCAAACTCAATAAACATAATCCTCAAAAGTTAAAACTAAGAAACACAATATTTGAAAAGTGATATGAAAGAGAAAAAGAAAAGAAAAAGAAAAAGAAAAAGAAAAAGTGAAAAGAAACATATCAGTCTGTAGACTCAGGTCCGTCTACAGTATCTCTAGGAGTCGTCCTCATGCTGCCGGCTCGAGCCAGTGTCCATTCCACCCAGCTGCTCCCTCTCTGCGAAGCGCACATCCAAGGTCATACTTGTTCGGCCACGCGGTATCAGCATCCTCTATAGGGGGTAGTCCATAATACTCGTTGATCACCTCTGCTGTGATCACCATCGGCACCCTCCGAACAATCACCACCCCACGTGTGGAGAACTGAGTGTCCACCATGTTGGCATAGAACTCACGGGCTAAGGTGATGTTGGCATTACAGGGCCGCTGAACATATCCTGTCCATCCTCTGGCCTCTACGGTGGCAGGGATAGGAGTCTCGCCTAACTCCTCCAGTGCAATCCCCCTCTTCAGAATGAACTTGCTCTCATTCTTCAATCTGTCTCTGTAATCAGGATGGCCTACATATGACGGCTCAACTGGCCGTTTGTCTCTCCTCCTACTGGGGTCTGCAGGAGCATGGCCTCCTCTGAAGATAGTCCTCACCATACCTGGATAAAAATGAAGCACACACAGCAAATAAATTTCCAGATTGAGGCAAACAGTATAACATAAATTCAACAGCACTCCAATAAGCAATTACTATATCACAACTACCAAAAAGGCCCGTACATTCTCCACTTCTTGTTCATAAACACAGCCAACACACAGAGAAGTTTAACAAAAGCTAACAGTGAAGCATATAAATATTCCTATCAATTGCTAAACCGACGTGTTGACATCCAGAGGTCACCCAAATTCTTTCCAACTAGTTCCTACTCCTAAATAACTGACAATTATAGTTCTCAATTAAGCACATTAATCAGAAAAGAATATTAGACAGGCATAAATCATCCTCTAGGGCTCTAGGGACCGAAATCCATTAGTGAACAAGAACTGGCAGAGATTAACATAATATAGCAAAAGAATGAAGTAAAAATTAAACTAATTAAGCAGAGCTATTGAACATACCTTGGCCTGGAGCGTGAATGGAGGTAGAAGAGAAGGGAAGAAGAGAGAAAAGAGAGAAAATCAAAAGAGAGAAAACTGTTGTTCTATCGCACGAAGCGACCTTATAAAAGGGCCCAAAACCGCTGCCACACCGCTGCCAAAGTGGCAGCGGTCAGGCAGCGGTCACTCCTCATTGGTCAGGGGAACGGTGGCCTTAAACGCCCCGTTTGACTAAGGACCGCTGCCATTGACACAGCGGTCAGGCAGCGGTTCACGTCAGGTGTGACCCCTGCCATACCGCTTTGATGCCCAATCCAAAAATAGGAGCGGTCAGGCAGCGTTTTTGGGGCAGAGAGGACCGCTTCCCAAAACGCTGCCACACCGCTTTGACTTAAACAGCGGAGTGCATCAGGTGCACAATTCCCCTTTTTTAAAATTTTTTTTATTTTTTTTTATTTTTAAGAAAATATAAAAGTTACCTGGGTGGGTTGCCTCCCACCGAGCGCTTTATTTAACGTCTGGGCAAGACGCATAAGAGCCTTTACGGCTCATTGAGGCGAGAAAACTCATTAATCCTTAGCTCGGATGCACACAGGTATGGCTTGAGTCGGTGCCCATTTACCTTAAATCTCTACTGACCGAGAAGACCTTCAACTTCCACAGCTCCGTGCGGGAAAACCTGAGTAACCCTATATGGACCTCACCAACGTGACTTCAGCTTCCCTGGAAACAACCGTAACCTTGACTGATACAAAAGGACAAGCATCCCCGGTTGGAATTCCTTCCGTAAGATTTTGTTATCATGCAGTTTCTTCGTCCGGTCTTTGTATATCTTGGCATTCTCATAAGCATTGTCCCGAAGCTCCTCAAGCTCACTCATCTGCAATTTTCGTTCCTCTCCTGCCTTATCTAAGTCGAAGTTCAACTTCTTCAGTGCCCAATAGGCGTTGTGTTCCAACTCCACTGGTAGATGACAAGCTTTTCCAAATACCAACCTATAAGGACTCATACCAATCGGGGTTTTGTAGGCAGTTCTGTCGCCCACAATGCATCATTGAGCTTAGTTGACCAATCCTTTCGATTTGGTTGCACTATCTTTTCCAATATCTGCTTGATCTGCCTATTGCTCACCTCCACTTGTCCTGAAGTCTGAGGATGATATGGGGTTGCCACTTTGTGTTTGACACCATATTTCTTCATCAAAGAGGCAAAAACCTTGTTACAAAAATGGCTCCCACCATCACTTATAATCCCACGTGGTGTCCCAAATCTGGCAAATATGTGCTCTTTCACGAATTTTACCACCACGTTGCTATCATTCGTCTTGGTTGCAACTGCTTCAATCCACTTCAAGACATAATCCACAGCTACCAGGATGAAGGTGAACCCATGTGAAGATGGGAAGGGACCCATAAAGTCAATTCCCCATAAGTCAAATATTTCTATCACCAACTGACTTGAAAGGGGCATCTCGTCCCTCTTACCAACGTTCCCCGTTCTCTGGCACCTATCACAAGAAATACAAAAAGTATAAGCATCTTTGAATAAAGAGGTCCAGAAGAAACCTGATTGGAGAACTTTCAGAGCAGTCTTCTTGGCACTAAAGTGCCCTCCACAGCTAAGGTCGTGGCAGAATTTCAGCACATCTTGCTGCTCCTCTTCAGGGATACATCGCCGAATGATCTGATCAGCGCCATATTTGAACAGGTATGGCTCATCCCAAAAGTATTGCCTAGAAAGGGAGATGAATCTTCTTTTTGCTTGAGAATTCAGGTCGGCTGGTACGATGCCATTAGCAAGATAGTTCACTATGTCTGCATACCATGGATCTTTAGCTCTCACATTCATCAGCTGTTCATCTGGGAAGTTCTCGTTTATTGGTACGAGCTTGGCACTTTCTTCTCCCGTTTCTTCTTCCACTAATCGAGAAAGGTGGTCAGCCACCACATTCTCGCTGCCTTTCTTATCCCTGATTTCCAAATCAAATTCTTGCAATAAAAGGATCCACCGGAGTAATCTCGGTTTCGCTTCCTTTTTTGTTAGTAAATATTTCAAGGCAGCATGATCAGAATAAACAATTACTTTAGACCCAATCAAATATTGACGAAATTTTTCTAGGGCACTAACAACAGCAAGTAATTCTTTTTCTGTAGTGGAGTAGTTCAATTGTGCATCATTCAGAGTGCGACTAGTGTAGTAAATAACATGTGGCAATTTATCTACTCGCTGTCCTAAAACAGCACCTACAGCATAGTCGGACGCATCACACATTAGTTCAAATGGAAGGGACCAATCAGGAGGCAATATAACAGGAGTAGTTGTCAGTTTATCTTTCAGAGCTGTAAAAGCAAGCATACATTCATCATTGAAATCAATTGTAGATTCCTTGGTCAACAGATTACACAGGGGACGACTAATTTTTGAAAAATCTTTTATAAAACGCATGTAAAAACCTGCATGACCAAGAAAACTCCTCACACCCTTTACCGAAGTAGGAGGTGGAAGTTTAGCAATTGCTTCAATCTTAGCTCTATCTACCTCTATGCCTTTATCAGATATCACATGCCCTAGCACTATTCCAGATTTCACCATAAAGTGACTTTTCTCCCAACTGAGAGTTAAATTAGTCTCAGTGCATCTTTTCAAAACATTAGTTAAATTATCAAGGCAGTGGTCAAAAGAATTACCAAAAACAGAAAAATCATCCATAAATACCTCGATATACTTCTCTAACATGTCGGAAAAGATCGACATCATGCATCGTTGGAAAGTGGCAGGGGCATTGCACAACCCAAACGGCATTCTTCTGTAGGCAAAGGTACCGAAAGGACAAGTGAATGTCGTCTTCTCTTGATCCTCTGGAGTGATGGCAATCTGATTATACACTGAAAAACCATCCAGGAAACAGTAATAAGCATGTCCTACTAAACGCTCAAGCATCTGATCGATGAACGGGAAAGGAAAGTGATCTTTCTTTGTTGCCGTGTTAAGCTTGCGGTAGTCTATGCACACCCTCCATCCTGTGGTCTTCCTTGTAGGGATCAACTCATTGTTCTCATTCGCCACCACTGTGATTCCAGACTTCTTTGGCACAACATGAACCGGACTTACCCAATTACTGTCAGATATAGGGTATATGATACCCACTTTGAGTAGCTTTAGGACCTCTTCCTTGACCACCTCCTTCAAGTTCGGGTTAAGTCTTCTCTAAGCTTCTCTAGATGGCTTCAAACCCTCTTCTAAAAGAATGTGATGCATACAAATGGTAGGGCTTATTCCCTTGATATCTGCAATGGTCCATCCAATGGCGGTTTTGTGCTCCTGCAGTACTGCCAAGAGTTTCTCTTCTTTTTCTGACTCTAAATCTGAAGCTATAATTACTGGAAGAGTCTTATTCTCGCCTAGAAATGCATATTTGAGGTTAGAAGGAAGTTGTTTCAGCTCCAATGTAGGGGGAGAACTAATAGATGGGATTAACGACTTGTTGATCTCATCTTTCACTTCAGTACACACTTCCTCTATGTCAGAATCCTCATTTGAAACTCCTATCTGCTGAAGTTCTTCATCATCTTCAAACACATCACAAACCCAATCTAACAATTCCTCAGAAATATCTTCTAACAACTCATCCTGCACTGCTGACTTTACCACTTCAATTGCATTACATTCAACAGAATAACAATCGTCGGCTGCTTCAGGGAACTTCAGGGACTCAAAGACTTTAAACTCTACAGTCTCATCTAACACTGTCATCGTTAGCTTCCCATTCTGGACATCAATAAAAGTCTTTGCAGTTGCCATAAAGGGTCTCCCTAAAAGAATAGGCTTACAGTTCCTATCTTTGGCACCTTCATCCATATCTAGCACCACAAAGTCAGCAGGAATAATGAGATTTTCTACCTGCACTAGCACATCTTCCACATATCCCTTAGGGTATCTTACAGACCCATCAGCCAACAGAAGCGACATGGTTGTCTTTTTCAGATCATTCAAACCCAATTGCTCATAGATAGTTGTCAGCATTAAGTTGATGCTGGCTCCTAAGTCTAGCATAGCCCTCTCCAGAGTTGTACCACCAATAGTAATGTTAATGCAGAAACTACCTGGATCTTGAAGCTTTGGTGGCAATGACTTTTGAAGGACTGCATTGGCACTTCCGGTCATAAACTCTTGATGATTCTCCACAAATCTCATTTTGTAAGTGTGAAGGCTCTTGAAAAACTTAGCATATGCAGGCATCTTCTGAATCATCTCCAACAGGGGCAAGTTGACATTGACCTTTGAAAGGATGTCATATATGTCTTTGTAAGACTTTTCCAACTTGCTCTTTTACAGTCTCCCTGGGAATGGAATAGGTGGCACATAAGGATTTGCTGACTTGTGTAGGAGTGGTGAATCCTTGGATTTTTCCACCACAACCTCATCCTCCTAGTGCTTGAGCTTTTCTTTTGAAGAACCTGAAACAGTAATAGGTTTATCAGAAAGTTCAGCAGGTTGATTATCAGTTAGCACCTTACCATTTCGAAGAATTGTCATAGCTTTAGCTTGCTCAGTGTAACTTGGAAATTTTCCTTGTTCCATTCTTTGTTGAGCTTCAGCTAGTTGCCCAACTTGAATCTTTGTCTTCTTTATTGATGCATTAATAATCTGAAATTGTACGTCATACCTGTGGGTTAATTGCTGGATTTGCTGATGCGTATGTTGCTGCAATTGCTGTGATTGCTGCTGCATTTGCTGCTGCATGTCTAGTGATTGCTGCTTGATTTGCTGCTGCAGTTGCTCCAGTAATTCTTCCATTGAAGGCTTCTTTGGTTGAGATTCGAAGTTTTGCTGAGCACCGGTGTTAATCTGCCTCTGATTGCTGTTGTTGTTACCCCATTGGTTACCGGTGTTCTGATTGTTCGACCACGAAAAATTAGGATGATTCCTCCACCCTGGATTGTAGGTGTTGGAATATGGATCATTCCTAGGTCTAGGGTTGAAGTTGTTCATGGCATGAACATTTTCTTCTGCATGTCCAGGACCTGCTGCCTGGTGCTCTCCCATAAACACCTTTTGTTTCAGTTGACCAATTTCAGTAGCAAAAGAATCTATCTTCTTCATTATCTGTGTCATTTGAATGGAACTTTCTGTGCTAGCATCCACTGTGTAGATTCCCTTCTTTCTTCTGGAGTTCTTATGACGAGAATTCTGAGCTAACTTCTCAAAGATCTCGTACACCTCATCAGGCTGCTTGTCATACATAGATCCACCACAGGCATTGTTCACTAGAAGTCCCGAAACTTCAGTCAGACCATCATAGAACCATTGACACAACTGATTAGTCAGAAACCCATGCTGAGGACAGTCCCTGGTATATTTCTTGAAACGCTCCCATGCCTCATAAAAAGTCTCGTTGTCTTGCTGAATGAAACTCGAAATTTTGGCTCGGATTTCACTAGTTTTCTGAGGTGCATAATACTGATCAGTCAGCTTTTCTCGCACTTCATCCCATGTTCTCAAAGATGCAGGAGGCAAAGTTAACGGCCAAGCTTTCGCCTCTCCTTTCAATGCATGTGGAATGCATCTCATACGCAGCTGATTTTCAGTTATCCTGTAGTTAGGGAAGGACTGAATTGCTCCATAAAACTCTCTGAAGAACAAGAGTATATCTTCATCTGGTAATCCATGGAAACTGGGCAGCTGATTGTAATGGCTACTCTTCAGCTCATAATTCCTTACTGTAGGGTCTAGCACAATGTACAAAGGGTCATTGCTCACAACTGGTCTACTGTAATCCTTCATAGTTCTGATAGGTTCTGGCTCATACACTGGATTAGGAACAAGGTTAGGGGCCTGTTGCACCCTCTCTTGATTCTGTTCCTGATTTCGCTCGTCTTCCATTGCTAAATTTCTGATACGATCTATGTTATCGTTCAAAGGTAGTAATTCTCCCTGTTGAGATCTTCTACCTTGCATCTGCTGTCAAAATCTGCAATGAGACAAACAAATCACTAGTAAACTCTGAAAAAAAAAAGAAAAAGAACGAATAAAAAGAAAAATCTAAAAAGCTAAAAATTAATGACTCGACTACCTGAACTAATAAATCTATTAACTAAAACTAAAACTAGAAATAACCAATAAATTCACTAATCCCCGGCAGCGGCGCCAAAAACTTGATGTATAAAATCGTGTTATAAATACCTAACTCGCAAGTGCACGAATCGTGAGATAAGTACAGCGACAAGTAGGGATCGTTCCCACGAGGAAAAGTGATCTATCGACTAAAACCAATTCTAATCAAAGCTAAGCAATTAACAGTAACCAAGAGATTTCAGATTGATTTGATTGATTTGAGATTAAAACTAGATTAAACTAAGAAAACAATTAACAAGAATATGAGAATGTGATCAAGAGGTGAGAAGACTAGGTCATCAATGATCACCAACTACGTTTACTCAATGCTTCGAATTGACTTTCACAAAGAATATTAATCAAGTTAAGGGTTCGTTCTTAAATCATGTATAATCAGTGCTATGTGGTCCTGGGATAAACTAAGTACTTCTACTACAATCAATAGCAAACCCTGCATATAAACTATAACAGAAAATAATCAACCATACACCAAGCGTTTCTCAGTTGAGTAAATAGCAAACCCTGCATATCAACTATAACCTACAACCCACACAGCACATAATCAAGTATTCTCAATCACAGTCATTAGCAAACCCTGCGTGTAGACTATGATTGAGAATCCATTAAGCACAAGAACAAGAGAACCAAAGATAACGTGCAATAACCTGCTACGATAAATTCATTCATTCAATTGATTATTGGTTAAGACTGGTGAAACCCACATATCTCTCAACCTTAACATATAAACCCTAGATTCAAGACTAGTACAAACCATGCATAGACAAGAAGAAATCCCAAATTGAATGAAACGAAACTTGAATTACTAAAACATAGTCAATTCTAACAAAGAGTATTCATAGAGGTTCACATTGAATCCCTAGTATGGATTTAGTTACACATAGTTGAAATAAAAAGAAGAGAGAAGTAGTTGATAGAACCCATGGAAATTGTAGGCAATCTTCCAATCTCTGATGCAAAAAATCTTCTCCTTCGTCTTCAAATCTTCTTTATGTAAGATGAAAGAAAGTTTGTTGAGTGATTTAGGCTATGACTTATGGCTGACGAACTGTCTCCAGACGAACCCCCTTGAAGAGGAAAACCCCTCTATTTATATCTGCTCGGGCTTCGGTGGAGAAACCTGATTAAAAACAACTTCTTTAGCAAGACCGCTGCCTGACCGCTGCCACTTTGGCAGTGGTGTGACAGCGGTTTTGTACAACTTTGAAAACGCTGCCACTTTGGCAGTGGTGAGGGGGCGGTTTGCACAGCGATCTCCTCTGTCCAATAAACGCTGCGACGCCTCTCTCAGAAAATAGCAGCGGTGTGAGAGCGATTTTTGCTCAACTTTAGAAAAGACCCTTGACTTCTTCAAAATAGCACTTTTTATCTGAATTTCTTCAAATATATCAATCTGGTCCAATAACCTGAAAACACTCAAACACACCCATTAAAGCGCTAAAAGGCTCAAGTAGCAAGCAATTGATTGGAGGAATGGGGATCAAATATATATACAATAAATGACCAATCAACCAACTAGATCAAATGGTGGAGTTCGCTACTTTATTACTTTCATGGATGATTTTTCTAGGAAAGTTTGGGTTTACTTCATAAAGGAGAAAGCTAAGGTCTTTGATAAGTTCAAAGAATGGAAAGTGAAAGTAGAGAACCAAATGGGGAGAAAGATCAAGAAATTGAGAAGTGACAATGGAGGTGAGTACAAAAAATGCAAATTTATTAAATTTTGCAAAGTTGAAGGCATTACAAGACATTTCACCGTGAAGAAAAATCCTCAACAAAATGCTGTCGCGGAAAGGATGAATAGAACGCTCATAAAGAGAGCTAGATGCGTAAGACTTCATACGGGGATGCCCGAATCTTTTGGGTGGAAGCGGTTAATCATGCTTGTTATTTGGTTAACCGATCACCATCGAAGGTACTTGAGTTTAAATCGGCGGAAGAAGTATGGATGGGCAAGGAAGTTGACTACTCTAATTTGACGGTTTTCGGGTGCAAGACATATGCTCTTTCTTATTCCTAGTGATAAGAGGAATAAGCCACAATTAAAATCACTTGAATGCATATTTCTCGGGTTTGAGAAAGGAGTGAAGGGATTCAAGTTTTATGATATGGCCAACAAGAAGAAAATTCTTAGTAGAGATGTAGTCTTTGATGAAGCCTCCATGTCGAAAGAAGAAGCCAAGAATGATGGTGAGAGAGGAGTTGTGACCGAAATTCCTATTACTACAAAGATTAGTGATAGTGAAATTGATGAGGTATAACAACAACAGTTTTTGAGAAACCTAGATCCATAGCTCAAGAAAGGCCAAGGAGAGTCTCAAAGCTACCATAAAGGTACGGTTGGGATGATGAGAATGATGAAGTGTGTAAGATCCTTTATTTGTATTGGCTTGATTCCATTGCAAAACTCTCTATATTTGTATTAGTTGTTGCTTAGGTGATTCTTGGAAGAAAGGAGCCTCAAAGGTGAAGAAGCAACATCTTGTGCAAATTTCGTCTTCAAGGGGAACATCGCATACTTGGATGCTAAGGTATCAAGATTCTTCTTCCTCTTGCAAGGCGTTAGGCACACACACATAAATCATTCATAAGTGTCCCTGTATCATTATTCACATTTATATAACATATTCACATGTTTTTGTATGCTCATGCATTGAACTCAAATACTCATACATTGTAGAGTTGCATATTCTTAGACTATGTTTGTGTTTCTTGTGTTTTGGACTTTTACATAATCTTATTTGATTCCTTATTGAGTCCCGGTCATTTTGGTTACTCATTCATTAAGTTTCAAGTCCAAACAATGTAGCTACGCTACTTTTCGTTCTCATTCGTTGAGTTGTGTTCGTCATCATTTTCCAAGATGAATTCTCAACCTTTTGTCAAAGTTTCATAGTCATCATTGTGCATGAGGGAGTCATAATTCATAATCTAAAAACGGATTCGAAATCGGAGTTCGAAGGCCCGAATACGGTCGAAGAACATGGGAGGTGCGCGAGAGAAGCAAGCATGGCCAAAAGCCATGCCTTGGCCACCCCGTGTGGAGGCCATGTGACCCACGGCTAGACCATCCCTCTGGTCCCGTGGGCCATATGCGCCGCACCTGGGCCATGGCTAATGTGGTCTCTTTTTATTGACCAATATTTTCCCTCTCTTTCTCTCTTCCTTTTAAATATTTTCATTCCCTCCCATTTCCATTTCAAGAAGAAAAATAAGAAATCTCATCAGAATTTTCTCTCCAATTTTTCTCAACTTCCAAACACCATAACTTTCTCATATGAAGTAGGATTTGAGTGATTCAATTTGGAGATTGTTCGTAATCGAGTCCTCTACCTTTTCCAAGTGTTCTTGCAGCTGTTTGATTGACTTTTGTGGTGGTTTCATTGTCAAAACCAAACTAGCTCGTGATTGCAAGGTAATGTTCATATCTTTGAGATTTCTTCTTTTATAACCTTCAATTTGCTTGGGGTTTCTTCTTCTATATGTATGTATATGTTTGGTGAATGCTATTGAGAAAGATAACTTCATAATTAATCTTAATCAAAAGTCTAATTAGAGACATATGTGAACTAGAATTTTTGATTCTATGATTTTGACATGATTGAGAGTTGTATTGTGATTAGATTGATATCTAGGATGATTTGAGACTTGATTGAATCATTTTATGATTAATAATCCTTATTGTATGGATTCCCATTTGTTGATTGGCTTGTTTCGTGGACAAACCACATGTTGGGGTTGATGTAATGGTAGCTTAGGAATTGGTGATCATCCAATGACCCTTTCAAGACCTCAAGAGAAGAAGCATCAAAGGTAAATTCTAGTGCTTACTTGCTTTGAAGAGATCTAGTTGCACACACACACAACTCTTGCATAAATCTTATTCTTGTATGTTATGTGTTTTATATGAGTGATTGCATGTTCTTGAACATCTCTTCATGCATGTTTATTTGATTGCATCTAGTCTATTGAAATACCATAACATGTTTAGGCATTAAGATGCAAAGTCATGAATTTTATTCATGCTTGTTTGAATTGATGGCATCTTGTTCTATGATAATGCCATAACATGATAGGCATTAGGATGCATTCAATTCCCACACTTGCACTTCATGTTTGATTAGCTTTAAGTGTGGTGTAATTCATTTCCGAAGGATGTTCGGAAATGTCCGCACGTGCACGTTAGTGTGCATGGCTTAGCGCGATGATCGCAGGTGGAGATGCCCTTGGCTTCTCCTTTGGATTTACCATATTTGGTGAACGGCGGTTGAGATCGGCGGCCTGGCCGCCGAATCGAAACCACCGATCAAGACCTGATTGTAATAAATGTCTAGGATCCAAAACGGCGGTTATGATCGGCGGTTATGTACCCGCCGAATGAAAGCACCAAATGAAACCAAGGTTCTCGGGTTTCAATTCGACGGTTAAGATCTGTAGCCCCGACTGCAGATTGAAACCGTCGATCGTGCATTTTCAGGGGCAAAATTGTATTTTCACATGCCCTGTTTTTGGTCTCTATAAATACATCCTTATCTCTGGTTCCCAAACCAAGTTTCTAATCCCAAGAACCCTAGAGAGATATTTTATAGAGACTTGAGAGAAAAACCTTGAAGATGTGTACTTGAGAGAAAAACCTTGAAGATCACATCTTTATTTCTCTCAACCCATTTCCACATACATAAATCATCATTTAAGCATCAACTAGGATCATCTAGTGTTTTCTAATGCATGGGTCTTCTTTAACACACATGGTATGATTTGTTGAACACTAATCTCATCTAATTTTAGTGTTTCTACTTATCAATTTATCTCTTTTATCACTTGTATGTTCTTGAGTAATTTCTACATACATGATTGAGATTATGTGTTAATTGGGTTAATTTTTAAATAGCTATTTGATTAGGTCATTATTGCCTAAAAGCTATGTCATAAACATTCTTGTGTGATTTATTGATAACTAGGTTGATAGATTGTGTTTTAATCAACTAGTTAATCCTTTGAATGTTTGTGGGTTATTTTTGATAGCTATTGTATCTAGGATTGGTTATCCTTTATATAGCTAAGCTATTATGCCATGTCATATAGCTATTTTGATATCTAGGATTGATTTTATTGTCATCATATAATCCTAGGTAAGCATCTAGAGTACCCTAGCTCTTATTGCATATTTGGATATCATTGCATATTCACATAGGGTGTTGATCTCTTCGGAGAAGTAAGTCTTGTGTGATAGACCGGGATTAGGTCGTACACTGAGATTAGGTGGTCACTCAAGCAAATTGGACTAGGTCCACTTTTACAAGCCTACAGGTAGTGGTAGCGGGATATAGGCCGAGATTAGGCCGTCAAACCGGGATTAGGTTGTATACGCTATCACAATTAGTGGATTCGAGGTTCGAGTGTGGCACACTTACCAGCCCATGGTTTTTCCCTGTTGAGGGTTTCCACGTAAATATCAAGTGTTGTTTATATTTCCGCACCTTATTACACTTGTTATTATTATTGACTAGATTGGGGTATTTTCGTAATATTGACTAAATGCGAAAATTGGGTAAATTTTGTTAAAATCTATTCACCCCCCCCCCCCCCCCCCCTCTAGATTAGTATTAGAGCACACCGAGTTATTTGTTTCACTTGAAATGTGCTTTGATTCTTTAATTGAATAATTCTAGGATTATCACATTTGATTTTGTATTTAGAGCTAATTAGGATTTAATTGGTTATTGTGAATATATTTGCTCTAAGTACTTGCTAGAATAGTCATTGATCATATCTTGTCATTCTAGCATTTTTGTTGTTTGTGTTCTAAAGTCTTGAATATATGCTTAATGATCATGCTTTGTTTTCAAGCTTTAGTAACATGAAAAGAATCTCGGATTTGGCATGTTTTAGGTGTTTTGCATGCTCTAGATTATTGTTCATGTTTAAGGTCTAGACAACCTTTATTTTGTGTGCTTTGTTGCCTATGTCTAGATCTTCATGGAATGCACTTTATCCATACATTTCATATGCTCATGCATCATTTTGTGTGGTGGCATGTTTTGGATCATGAACTAGAAAAATATACATTGTGTGATCATTGTTTATTTCTAGTTTCAATAGGATGTATTGATCATATATTTTATGTTGCATGTGTTTGCATCATTTGCATCACTTAGATCATTTGCCTTGCATAAGCTGGAAGTCTCATCTTGGAGAGTGAAGCTTCAATTTGAGCAAGAAGACTTGGCTAGGAAAGTGTTCCGGATAGCCAAGCAAAAGTCTTACCTAGGAGTGTGGTACTCCGGATGGTTGAGCTAGGGAAGCTTGACTAGGATCCTTGTGATTTAGATAGCTAAGCAAGGAAATCTTCCTAGAGGCTTGAGAGCCTTGGATAGGAATTTGTTTCCTAGAGGTGTAGGACACACCATGGATAGGGAGTAGGCTTAGTGATTCACTAGCCTGAGGGTAGATTAGAATTTGATAGCTTGAGGTGGATATCATAGTGTTTATAGCCTTGAGTGTGTATGTCCTTTTCATATAGTGGATTTGCTTTGCCGGTGGTTTTGGATTCAACCCGTGGATGTTTTCTCTTCGGAGGTTTACCATGTAAAATTCAATGTGTCAAATGTCTCTATCTCTATCTCTTTATATTTGTATGTTTGTTCTATATAACTTGTTTATGATCTTTAATTTCTCACATCCTTGTAAACATGTTATTGATAAAGAAAGAGATGCACACATTGTTTGTTGAATCAACATTTGTTTCTTGTATCTTGTAAGTGTGTAAACTTTGTATCTTGCAACGTTCTATATCAAGTTGTAATATTTTACTTAATGATCTTTCATTGTAATATTCATAATACAACTTGTAGAATGTGCTCTTTATTGAATATTCTTGTATATGATATACATTTTTTCTTGGTATATGTTTTATAGACTAAGGGTGGTGAATTGAGCATACTTGTGCACATTGTTTTTCTCATAACAATCTTGTTCAAGGTTTATTATATGCTCACCAAGGTTTTGACATAAGTCACGAAAGAGTTTTTAAAACTAGTGTGTTAACATATTCACCTTCCTCTAAGTTGTTTACTATAACATTGTAGGCATTTTCAAAGTGCATTTTGCACACATGGCTAGTGAGAGAGGTCCAACTATATTTAATGAAGCAATTGGTTTTCATAATAAAGAAATTTAGGTCAAGGCTATGATGGAAGAGATGGAATCTCTTGAAAAGAACTCCGATTGGGAGTTGGTTCCTAAACCTAAAGACCGAAAAATTGTTGGTTGTAAATGTTTTAGGTTTTTGGTTTGTCTTAACATATATTCCATATCAAAACGATATTTTTATTGTATTTGATTAGTGGTCTTAGCTTGATGATTCGAAGCTTCAAAGAAAGATGTGGCCACAATATCATGCAAGAAGGTGTCTTCGAAGAGGAATGTGCTACATTGCATATCAAAGGTAAAATAGACCTCATTCTTCTTCAAGGCATAGGCACACACACACAAATCTTTCATATGTGTCCCTATATCGTTGTGCACCATTTATATAACACATTCACATATATGCTCATGCTTTGAACTCAAATTCTCATATATTGTAGAATTGCATGTTCTAAGACTATGTCTAGGAAACAACATAAATGTGTGACATTGTGTTCTAAGACTATTTACATTTTATTGTTTTTGGACTTGAACAGATCTCTTATGATTCCTTATTGAGCCTCGGTCATTTATCTTACTCATTCATTTGGTTTCGAGTCCAAACGATGTAGCTACGCTACTTTTCGTTCTCATTCGTTGAGTTGTTTTTGTAGTCGTATTCCGAAATGAATTCTCAACCTTTTGTCTAAGTTTTGTAGTCGTTGTTGTGCGTGAGGGAGTCACGATTCATAATCCAAGATGGATTCAAAATTGGAGTTCGAAGGCCTGAATACGGCCGAAGAACGCGAGCAGAACATGGGAGAACCAAGCGAGGCCAAAGGCTAAGCTTGGCTGTCCACGTGTGGAGGCCGTGTGCCACACGGCCTGGACAGCCCTCTGCCCACATGTGGCACATGTACCCCACACGGGCTGCTGACGTGGCAGCCTATGATTGGTGGCGTTCTTCTCTGTTTTTCCTCCTTTTGAATATTTCCATTCCCTCCCATTTCATTCAAAGAAGAAAACGTTTGAAACTCACACCAAAAATTTTCACTCAACTTTTCTCACCTTCCAAACACCATAACTTTCTCATATGAAGTGGGAATTGGTTTATTCAAGTTATAGATTGTTCATAATCGATTTCTCTACCTTTTCCAAGTGGTCTTGTAGTTGATTGATCAATGTTTCTAGTGGTTCTACATAGAAAAATGAACTAGCTTGTGATTGCAAGGTAGTGTTCATATCTTTGTGATTTCTTCTTTTATAACCTTCAATTTGCTTGGGGTTTCTTCTTCTATATGTATGTATATGTAAGGTGAATGCTATTGAGAAAGATAGCTTCATAATCAAACCTAATCAATAGTCTAATTAGAGACATATGTGAACTAGTTTCTTTGATTCTGTATGTTCGTTAATTTTGATTGGCTTATTTCATGACAAACCACATTTTGGGGGTTTAAAATGTAAGGGTAGTTTAGGGCTTCCTTGTTCATGATCAAGCTTATTTGGATTTCAAGCCCTCAAGCATAAGAGCTCATCGAAGGTATAATCACTTGTGCTTAACCCTTGTTGAAGAGATTAGTTGCACACACACACTTCTCTTGCATGCATGCATATTCATTGCTTTTTGTGTGTACTTATTTCACTTTTCGCACTTGCTCTTTTTTTATTGTTCTATGTGCATTGTTGTGGTGTGCACTGGTCCTCTTACCCATGCAGCACCCGCACATTGCACTGGTCATCATACGCCACACCAACATAACTTTGGCAAAGGATCACCGCTGGTCATGCGCCCCTCATCAGCGCAGCTAGTCTAATGCACCTTGCGCATAAAGGTTGTGCACAGGTTGTGCGCTACTCGACCAGCGCACACACCAGCGCACTGGGCGAGAAGCTGGAAATTTTTTTTTT
Source organism: Acer campestre (assembly GCA_954870605.1). Lineage (NCBI taxonomy): Eukaryota > Viridiplantae > Streptophyta > Magnoliopsida > Sapindales > Sapindaceae > Acer > Acer campestre. The sequence goes on along the minus strand of OX940806.1, from coordinate 1,363,587 downwards.
TTCAAAATGACACCACTTCATATAGGGCTCCTATTTAACTAACATCTTCTTCCTAGCTCATTTGTGAGAGCTCAAAATCAGAATATAGTGAGAGAAACTCAAACCCTAGAGAGAGAAGCTCCTTAGAACTCACATTTACTCACCCAAACACATTCTCATAAGCATCTAGCATCTTCCTAGCATCATCCAATCATGGGATTTCTTGTTTTCTTCGACTAGGTAACTTCTACATGTCCTCGAACTTCTTATTTTACTCTTATGACATGTTTGCCTAGGTTTAGCATTTATTTATTTATTTATTAAATACATGTCTCATTTGCTTATTGTTATTGCTAGCATGTTTGAGACTTTGATTGTTGGTTGAGATGAGTTGTTTGTTGTTAGCTGATGAGGTCGTTTGTGTACTCAACAAAATAGTAATATGGTTTTTTGGTTGATTCTTGAAAACTCCTTTAAGCCACTTAATCCTTCTAAAATGTGATTTGATAGCAAAATAGTGAGCAAGTTCGTTCCACAGGGAATGGAGTGTTAATTAGATAAATTGACTAATCTTTGGACAATAAAATAAATCATAGTGTTTGATAGAAGTGTGGTTTCTAAAACCACCAATGCTAACTACTAAAATGAAAATACACAAAAATGTTATGAAAAATAGAATACTCAACACCTTGATAAGAATAGTGATAAAATCAATTAATAAGATAGGTAAGGAATAAATCGATTAACAATTGAATGTGGGTAAGCTAACTAGCTACTTTAATGTGCCAATCTCATTATGTTAACCACTTAGAGGCTTAGATTAGTGGGGTTGATATACCCACCACTAATCTATCCTATCCAATGGGTTCTCAATCACACAAGGAGTGTCAATCCACATATGAATATATAACAAATTACTCCACTCAAGATTGCAATTAACAAGTGATATACAAGTCAATTATAATGAATGGAATCTAATTAATTTGAATGAATAGAACACATAAGAGATTCATTACAAGCTAAGCTAAACCCACAACCAATTGATCCTCAAATCTATCCCCTAGATTAGGGGTTTAGTTACACATATTTGCAATAAATGAAAAGAAGAAAATAGTAAGGAAATAACCCTTGGGTCACCTCCTTTAAGCTTGATTCTTCTTCTCCTCTATGCTCCTAGATGCAAGGAATGAAAGTAGAGGATATGTCTTGGAATGTGGGTGTTTTGGTGGAAAGTGACTAAGGATTTTGGTGGAGAAATGGTGGGATGAGGAATGATGTAGGGAAGGAATCAAGGCTTTGTGTTGAGGTTTGGATGGATTAGATGAGTTCAAGGAGAGAAATGGAGGATGATGATTGGTGTGCCATAGATGAAGAGCTAGATCTCAAAGATGTATTCTCTGCTTTCTTTTTCAGAATTCGGATCCCTTTGAAAATGAATGGTTGTTCTATTTATACACACTCTTGGACTTGTACTGATAACTGTTTGATTCACTGATGTGGCGCCTAGTTCGCAATTTCGTCGCTATGGCGACCCTGGGTGCGTAAAATGGTTATATGCTAAGGTCGCTATGAGAACCATCTTTTTCGCCATCTAGCAAGTGGCGACCAAGTGCAATTTGTGTAGAGGTCGCCACTTGCATCTCGAGGTCACCATGGCAACCATAAGTGGCGACCTTGCCTTGTTTGAAAGAGGTCGCCACTTATAAGGGTGGTCGCCATGGCAACCCCAAGTGGCGACCCACCTGATTCTTTTGGAGTCCTTCTATCGCCATGGTGACCAAGTGGCGCCCAAATGGCGATCTTCTGATGGCTTGGAGAATCCTCTGTCGCCATGGCGCCCATGTAGCGACCTCCTCATGTCTAAGTGGCGAAAATGCCCTGTTTCTTCCCATTTGTGAGGCATTTTTCACACAAGTCCTCCACTTCATCTCAATTGCTCTTGAAACCTGATAAAACTTGAAACACTCATTTTAACAACATTAAACACAGGGAAATGCCCGAGAATCAAGCGAAAAGAATCGGAAATGAGGGCCAAAATCATTCCAATTTTGGTTTGATCAGATACCCCCAAACCAATCTTTTGCTAGTCCTCGAGCAAAACAATCACAAGCAACCCCCAAAGACATGCATCGAGATATTTCAAAAGTTATTACTTCTCATGGTCAATATGCGAAGCCAATAATGAAGAGATTAAAACAGTTATGCAATAGTGAGGACTTCAACATGTAAGAGTATGTCAAGTAAAGATTAAAAACGTGCCACCCTTAGACATGATTGTACGTAATGCGATCTCACATTCAAAATGCCAAAGCTTCAAAGCAAAGGTGCTATTTAGTTTAGAATGTAATTCGCTTTGATACTAAACCTCACCGGATTCTCTCTTCTTTTCTCCAAGACTCCTAGGTTCACTCAATATCATACATGTGCAATATGAATTTATGTTATGGCATCTAATTGATTACACATGATAATCATTAAAAACGCAATTTCCTGAAAAGTGGTCTTATGAATGGAATTGCAAACCATGAATTAGAAAGAACATGCATCAACCAAATTGTACAAAATGGACAATCCTAAAGATCATGAAGGTATTTTCTTTGGTTGTAATGGGGCCTAAGGTTATGGTGAAACAAAGAATGGGAAAAATGGATATCAAGGAACCAAATGATTACATTAAGGCATACATTCTAATTTTTAGTTCCACAAGTTTCACACATAATGTTCACACTTCAAAGTGTCCAGGCTCACAATTATACATGTGTATGCTACTCTTATTTTCAACTTGAGTAGTTCATTTACTTCTTTTCTTTTCTAGGCCATTTGTGCCTAATTTCTTAGTTCTCTTTTTCTTTTGCTTGCCAATTCTTTTCTTTGCATGCTTTTCGTTTTCTTTTCTTTTCTTTTCACACTCTTTTCAAGCTTTTGTTTTTTCTTTCAAATTTTCTTTTCAAACATTCTTGCTTTGCAAGACTCTTGCGCACATTTACATGCCTAGGTACACACCTTACATTTACAAGTTCAAAATTTTACATTGATTTCCTAAGCCTTAGTAAATCATTTGGTCAAGGTAGGTCAATTATTATAAGGCTATAAGGTTCATGTAGATGTGGTTTATAAAAGAAAAGCTTCAAATGTGTTTGACTTCAAAGGGGCTTGGGAGCACACATATTCACATTGGTTGGAAGTGTTTAGGCCAGTAGCGGTTTTCACATGCATCGCCTAAAATCATTTCTAAAGGCTTGTCCACTAAGCAAAATAAGACATCCACAAGCAGTCCATAATATTCTATGGCAAACAACATTTAGTGCAAATGAGACCAATACATGCTTGTATGAGTGTTTAAAGAGTGAATGTTTACAACTTAACTTACGCTTTTTAAAGGCTATGTTTGTGATCCTCACTGGAATCTCCACTATTAATTCTTAGCCTTCAAGCAAATTTGATAATTCACTCAACATTAAGAGAAAAATATTAACGCACTTTGTTCAATGACACCCTAAGTGGCATGGTGTTAATCTAAACCAAACACTAGCAAAGATGCACAATTCCTCGCTACATCATGTAAAGAACAATCTCCACAAGCAAAGCATGCTCAAATATGGCAATATCACAAAAAAAATTTTGAAAAATTTGGCACACAATTTGAAAACCAAGCATCATGGCGTTGCGCAAATGTACCCCCAAACCTAAATTGGACATTGTCCTCAATGTTCATGGGTGGTATAAATAACGACAACAAGTGCAACCCAACAAGTTTCAAGCAATAATCCAACAAGCAAAGGCAAAAACAAAATATATCAATAATCCGGCATATTGCCCTCACATCCATCCATTCACAAAATCCAAACAACAACATATATCAATAAGGCACAAATGTCCTAAATCCACTACCAAAATCCAATCCACACCCTTATTCTATGCGGAAGCAAAATAAAGGTAAAAACGAAAAATATAGAGCAAAAGGAAAAGAAATGCAAATAAGCATAAATCAAACTAAAATATCCAACAATATAATCCAAAAGTAAAAACATAATACTAGCAATGTCCAAATGAAGTGATAGAAAATGCAAATGATGGGAGACCAAAATAAGTCCTAGAAATGCTAGGATGCCTACTAATCTGAATCCTCCTCCTCATCATGCTCAACTCTACCCTTCCCCTTCAGGTCCTTCCGTCTCTGCTCCTTTGCGATCGCTGCTCTCCTAGATTGCTCCTTTCTCCTTCTCCTACGCCAACCTCCTCATCAATGGGAGGTCCTCCCGTATAATGGGGCCCCTGATCTGTCAAGGAACGGTTCATGGCCTCCTCTAACTGCACTGCCTCCTCAGCAGTAGACTGTGCAGTCTGAAAAACGAAGTCAGGCTCCTCTGTACTAGGTCCTGAAGGTGCGACGGGGGTAGGTGGAGTCCCTGTGGTAGGCTTCTTCGGCCTCCTGACATATGGGGTGAGCCTCAGATCATGGCGGAGGTTTGTAAATCCTGTGATCACTGTCTCACTCAAATCCTGAATCAGACTCTCCAACTTCAGCTGCCTGTCCTCCAGGGCCTTCTGCCTTTCTTCTATCACAAGCTTGTCAGCATGAAGAATATTGAAATCACCAGTCTGAGTCTTCATAATGCGCTCTACTCCATCCAGAATCTGAAGACCTAAAGGCTGCCTAAGGTCATCACAAATAGGAACCTCCTTCTCATCATCATCATCATCACCACCGTCCTCATCAGGAATAACTCTCTCAAATTCTTCCCTAAAACTAGTGAACTTTGTGTTATGCGACGTTATGTTTTGAGTTGCTCACTTATAGCTTGAACGCCCTATGTCGCCATTTGTGTCTCTCAGTCGCCATGGCGACCAAGAAGGAAATTTGCATTTGCATGTGGTCACCATTTGCATAAGTATGGTCGCCATGGCGACCAAGTGGCGACCACACCAGGTCTAACTTGGTCGCCATTTGCAACACTCGGTCGCCATAGCGACCTTGTAAATGGCGACTTTGAATTCTTCAGGAAAGTGAGGTCGCCACTTGTGAGGTCGCTATTTGCAAATGGCGACCAAACTGCGACCTCCACTTAAAGTCCTTTTCCAAGTGAAATTTCATCAGAATCTGCAGTGAAACACAATACCCATATAAGCACACAATACACACAACTAGCAAAACTTGAAGGACACTTATTAGAAAAACAAAGCAAAACAACAAGCAAAACTAAAACACTCAATTATTTATTCAAGGCATGAAATGTAAAAACGTAATGCAAATCATACTACCGCATCCTAGCATGCGAAATGGAACCATGATGCTCATCACCCAAGTCAACTATGCAATCATTCATTTTCCTTTTGACTACCCAAATCGGACCCAAAGACTCATCCCGGACTTGATTTACCAAGTCCTTCCTAACCCAAATCTTCTTAACATGGTTAGATCTCATTCTAGGTCTAATTTTATCATGATTAGCACGTTTCAAGAATTCAAAACACCTAGACTTAATATGACCTTTCTTATGACAAAAATAACAAGTTAGATGGTATGAAGGAAATCTCCCTTTTTGCATTGGAGGTTGAGGCCTTGATGGACCGTCATTGGTGAGTTCCTTGATGGCTTGATCCATCCGATCGATCTCCACCAAATAGTCGCACTCCTTCACCATAGCAACCTTCAATGACATCTCCCTCTTACTCAACTCCTCCTTCAACTCCTCAAGTGCCTTGTTCTTGGCATCTACACTCATGAGGGCCTTTCTCATCTTTCTTGAGGACTCTTCCTCAAATTCTTCGGTGAGCTTAGCCAAATCCTCAAGCTCTTTCACCGTCACCTCATTCTCCATGGTGAGAGCCACATTAATCTTCTTAAGTTTATGGTTCCGCCTTGCTAAATCATCAAGCTTCTTCTCTAGAGCATACTTCTCCGCCTTGAGCACTTCCACCTCAAGCATGAGCTCTTCGTTGACATTCTTGAGTTCTTCAATCTCGGAGTCACCTATGCTCTCAACTTCATCTTTTTGGCTACTCTTCTCATACATTTGTACCAAGTCACATATTTTTCCACCTTTTGTTCTTGGTGGCTGCACCTCTACCACTTAGCAACTCCCAATGCTTTTTAGGTCATCATTGCACATGGTGATGTCAATCTCAAGTTCTTTCTCAAATGCATGCATACAAACTCTCATTTTGCAAACATCGATCTTCATTTGAGCGGTAGCCATAAATGGTCTACCGAGAAGAACTTGCCACTCTCTAACATCATTTGATTTTACACCAATGTCTAGTACCACAAAATCCGTTAACACCACTATTCCGTCAATGACAATTGGAACATCCCTTATCTCACCACATGACGTTAGTGAAGTTTGATCCGCTAACATGAGTTTCTTCTCGGTTGGTTTCAATCCTACCAAACCCAACTTCTCATAAGTTGATAAGGGCATCATACTCACACTGGCTCCCAAGTCAAGTACTCCTTTGAGTGCCCCATTACCACCAATTGATATGGGAATTACAAAACTTTCGGGATCTTCCACTTTCTGAACATATGCTTCTTCAAACAACATAGCTTCATCCCTAGCTCCGTCCTTCTTGACGAAATTTCCCTCCTTAGCTTGCTTGGTGTGGCTTGGAAACTTCCTCTTTTCTTGCTTTTGAAGGGCCTCGGCAATTTTGCCCCATTTGGGTCTCCAATTTCCCGAAAGATGCTTCTAGGTTGCCAAACCTTTGGCCACTAGCTTGCATGAAACTTGTCAAGGTATTCTCGGCTCTTTGGAAACCTTGCATCATACCTCTTATCTCTTCATCAATATTTCGGCGAGGTTGATACAAGCTAGGTTAAGCATTGTTGTTGTTGTTCCATTGGTTTCCTCCTTATGGGTATCCTCCTTGTGGTTGATTTTAACGGTAACCTCCATGTGAGCTACTTCCTTGATTGCTCATCCCTTGTTGTTGATTTTGACGGTAACCTCCTTGTGAGCTACCTCCTTGATTCTACATCCCTTGTTGTTGATTTCCTTTTGATTTCTTGGTGGTGGGTTCAAAATGTTATTGTTGTTTGACCAAGAAAGGTTTGGATGGTTCCTCCATGGTTAAGTATAGTTGTTGGAATAGGAGTTGCTTCATTGTCCTTAAAATCCCATAGCTTGAACCTCCTCTTGCTCTTGACCTTGAAAGGTGTCCTCAAACCCTTCGTTCTTATTGAATTGCCCGCTAGAGCCTCCTTCTTGCCTTCCTAGCAACTTCACTCCCGCCTTCGGAAACCCCATACTCTCAATATGAGAAGTCAAGGTCTCCACCTTCTTGTTTATCCTTGAGATTTCGACGGCGGCTTCTGTACTAGCATTTACATCAAACTTACCACCTCGAATACTGTTGGCATTCCTTTGTTGAGAGTTTTGTGCCAACATCTCATAAATGTCATAGATCTCCGAGGCGGTCTTGGTGTCATATGAACCTCCACAAGTGTTATCCACCAACACTTGAGAGAACCGAGTTAAACCTCCTTGGAAACAAGACACCTTATATTCCTCAGTGAACATGTGAGGGGGGCATTGGGCCACAAGGCATTGATACCTCTCCCAAGACTCATGAAATAACTCCCCTTCACTCTCATAAAAGTCCGCAATCTTGACCTTCAACTCCTTCGCCTTCCTAGCCGGAAAGAATCTATTGAAGAACACCTTGCAAATTTGACTCCAACTTGTCAATGACCCCAGCCTAAGTCTCATAAGCCATGTCATAGCCGCATCCTTCATACAATACTGGAAGCAACGCATTTGTAACTGTTGGCACAAGAGACGCATGATGGGGAAAGTCTCAATAATAGCACTGTACTCCTTCATGAACTGTAGGGAGTCTTCATTCAACTTCCCCTAAAATGACGGCAAGAGGTTGACGTGCATCGTCCTCAACTCATAACCCCTAGCAATCGGGTCTAACACGATAGGCGATGGTTGGTTCCTGATATCCGGCAGGGCATACTCTCCCATGGTCATCCTTTGACCACGGTTGGTTTGAGTCTCTTCCGTCATCTCCTCCCTCAAAGGGCCTTTGTCCTCCCTCCTAGGTTGTTGTCCTTCAGTACTCATAGTTTGTCTTGGAATTGCTTCGAACTCTCTCACACGGCTAGTGCCTTCTAGTGGGGGATGAATTCCACTACCTAGAGATCTCCTACCGTGCATAAAACTGAGCACCTGAAAAAGGAATAGATAAAGAGATACAAGGAAAGAAAAAGTAAAAACAGCACTATGAACAAGTCAATATCCACAAAACAAAATACTAAACTAACAATCTAAAATATACTAATAACATGTGAAGAAAAGTCAATCTATGTAATCAATGCTACCAATCCCCGGCAGCGGCGCCATTTTTGATGAGGTCGTTTGTGTACTCAACAAAATAGTAATATGGTTTTTTGGTTGATTCTTGAAAACTCTTTTAAGCCACTTAATCCTTCTAAAATGTGATTTGATAGCAAAATAGTGAGCAAGTTCGTTCCACAAGGAATGGAGTGCTAATTAGATAAATTGACTAATCTTTGGACAATAAAATAAATCATAGTGTTTGATAAAAGTGTGGTTTCTAAAACCACCAATGCTAACTACTAAAATGAAAATACACAAAAATGTTATGAAAAATAGAATACTCAACACCTTGATAAGAATAGTGATAAAATCAATTAATAAGATAGCTAAGGAATAGATTGATTAACAATTGAATGTGGGTAAGCTAACTAGCTACTTTAATGTGCCAATCTCATTATGTTAACCACTTAGAGGCTTAGATTAGTGGGGTTGATATACCCACCACTAATCTATCATATCCAATGGGTTCTCAATCACACAAGGAGTTTCAATCCACATATGAATATATAACAAATTACTCTACTCAAGATTGCAATTAACAAGTGATATACAAGTCAATTATAATGAATGGAATCTAATTAATTTGAATGAATAGAACACATAAGAGATTCATTACAAGCTAAGCTAAACCCAAAACCAATTGATCCTCAAATCTATCCCCTAGATTAGGGGTTTAGTTACACATATTTGCAATAAATGAAAAGAAGTAAATAGTAAGGAAATAACCCTTGGGTCACCTTCTTTAAGCTTGATTCTTCTTCTCCTCTATGCTCCTAGATGCAAGGAATGGAAGTAGAGGATATGTCTTGGAATGTGGGTGTTTTGGTGGAAAGTGACTAAGGATTTTGGTGGAGAAATGGTGGGATAAGGAATGATGTAGGGAAGGAATCAAGGCTTTGTGTTGAGGTTTGGATGGATTAGATGAGTTCAAGGAGAGAAATGGAGGATGATGAATGGTGTGCCATTGATGAAGAGCTAGATCTCAAAGATCTGCTTTCTTTTTCAGAATTTGGATCCCTTTGAAAATGAATGGTTGTTCTATTTATACACACTCTTGGACTTGTACTGATAACTGCTTGATTCGCTGATGTGGTGCCTAGTTCACAGTTTCGTCGCTATGGCGACCTTGGGTGCGTAAAACGGTTAAATGCTAAGGTCGCTATGAGAACCATCTTTTTCTCCATCTAGCAAGTGGCGACCAAGTGCAATTTGTGTAGAGGTCGCCACTTGCATCTCGAGGTCGCCATGGCGACCATAAGTGGCGACCTTGCCTTGTTTGGAAGAGGTCACCACTTGCAAAGGTGGTCGCCATGGCGACCCCAAGTGGCGCCCAAATGGCGATCTTCTGATGGCTTGGAGAATCCTCTATCGCCATGGCACCCATGTAGTGACCTCCTCATGTCTAAGTGGCGAAAATGCTCTGTTTCTTCCCATTTGTGAGGTATTTTTCACGCAAGTCCTCCACTTCATCTCAATTGCTCTCGAAACCTGATAAAACCTGAAACACTCATTTTAACAACATTAAACACAGGGAAATGCCCAAGAATCAAGCGAAAAGAATCAGAAATGAGGGCCAAAATCATACCAATTTTGGCTTGATCATTAGCTAGGATTGTTGTTTGACTGATAACGTCTAACTAAGTCTATATGATTTTCGTTTATACATTGATATGTAGGACTCATTGATTGCATTAGTTAATTGCATTTATTGTCCTTGTCATGTTCAATGACAGCTTGTGTTGATTGGTTTTTGATTGACAATTACACTTGTTAATTGCATATTTATTGTCATTGCCATGTTTATTGACAACTTGTGTTGACTTAGCATTGTTTGTTGACAGTTAGGTTGCTAGAATCTCTTTACATCTAATTGAGTCTTCATGTATGAGCATGTAGGCATTGTTGATAACTAGAGTGTTGATTTGCATTATAACATCTAGTTAAGCATTTAGTGTAGCCTAGCATTATTTGCATTTAGAATATTATCATATTCACATAGGTTATTGATCTCTTCATTGAGAGTTAAGTCTTATGACTACTGGTGTGTACTGCTCAAGCACCTTTGGTCTAGGTTCGTTATAAAAGGCATGCGGGTAATAGCGGTGGATTAGTAACCGAGAATGGTGTGACTAGATATCAACCTAGGGTTGTAATCATTATTACATAGAGTGGATTCGAGGACCGTGTGTGGCGCACATTGAAGCTTTCCACGTAAAAATCAAGTGTTCTTTAATTTCCACAACTCATACTTGATTTTATTGTTCATTAAATTGAATTTATTTTTTAATATTGACTAATCCAAAAAATTGGTAACTAATCAGATTAACAACCCATTCACCCCCCCTCTAGGTTGTTTAGACACACGCGAGCAATATATTTATATTTTCAGATTCTATGATTTTCACATGAATGAGAGTTGTATTGTGATTAGTTTGATATCTAGGATTATTTGAGATTTGATTGAATCATTTTATGATTAATAATCCTTGAAATATGCTTTGATCCTTTGATTGATAATATCTAGGATTAATGCTTGTGTATGTGTTTTAAGAGACATCTAGGATTTAATTGATTTATCTTTACATCCTTGCTATAAATATTTGGTTAGAATATTCATTGAACACATTTTATGTTTCTAGCATTTTTGTATATGTTTATAGCATCTTGAATATGTGCTTCATGTTTATGATTTATTCAAGTGTTATTTGTGTGAATGAAACTATGAGCTTTTGTGTTAGGTGTTTTGACATACTCTAGGTTTAATTCATGTTTTTGCATCTAGACTTTTATCACTTGTGTTCTAACATGTTTAGGTCTAGTTGTTCCATGGAATGTCTTGATCACATGTTCTTTGTTGTATTGATTGTGATTTCCATCATTTGCATCACCTAGATCATTGCTATGTGGAAAGGTTGAAGTCTTTTGTAAAAGTGAGTGAAGCTTTAACTTGACCAAGAAGACTTGGCTAGGAATGAGTTTCGGATAGCCAAGCAAAAGTCTTAGCAAGGAGTTTGGTACTTTAGATAGTTGAGCTAGGGAAGCTTGACTAGGATCCTTGTGATATAGATTGCTAAGCAAGGAAATATTCCTAGAGGCTTAAGAGCCTTGGATAGGAAGTTGCTTCCTAGAGGTGTAGGACACATCTTGGATAGGGAGTAGGCTTAGTGGTTCACTAGCCCGAGGGTAGATTAGGAGATGATAGCTTGAGGTGGATATCATTGTGTTGATAGCCTTGAGTGTGTAAGTCCTTTTTCATATTGTGGATTGCTTTTTCTAACCCATGGATGTTTCCGCTTCAGAGGTTTACCACGTAAAGATCTTTGTGTCTATTGTCTCTTTCTCTATCTCTTTATTTTTGTATATGTGTATGTTGTTAACTTGTTGAATATCATTCACTTGTGATGTATATTTGAACAAGTATTTGTAAAGTGTGATTTGTAGGACAATCCACTTTATTCATATTTGTAATTGAAATTCTTCCTTATATAGTTATCTTTTTGTATAGCTATATTTGTTCATTCTTGTAATACATTGAACAATATTGATATACAAAGTATTCTTTGATATTGTGTTTTTTGTGCTATTATACCTCATACAACTAATTGATATATGTAGACAATGCCTAAATGATAAAATGCTTATCTTGTCTATGAATGAATGTTTCGTTTATATGTTGTATGTAAAGCTACCTTGAGGGACAAACGTGAGTTTGTTCAAGGGATTGGAAAAAGGCGTAAAAACCTATTCACCCCCTAGGTATGATTTAAGCAATTTAACTTTGTTTGTATACTTTCAATTGGTATCAGAGCCGGTTGTCGGACAGCACTCGACGAGATTCGGGTTATACTTACAGGTGAATTGCTTAGGTTTTTGAAGTATGGTTTTGCTAGATTATATGACGACCGAAGAGGCTTCGAATTTTAGGCCTCCTCTTCTCAAGAACCACAACTATAGGTTTTGGAAATTGAGGATGAAGGATTACATTCGCTCCATTGGCGAGAGAGCTTGGATGATCATGGAAGAAGGTTACCTTGCTTCCAATAAGATTGAGAATGGAGTGAGTGTTTCCAAGCCTATGATTTCGTGGTCTACTAATGAGTTCGAGTTAGCAAAATGGCATCATCGGGCGCTGAATGCTATTTTCGGAGGTGTAGGTAGTAGACAATTTAGCTACATCCAAAACCTAGAGACCGCAAAGGAGGTGTGGGATGCTCTCTGGGTCACCAATAAGAGGACTAAAGTGGTGAAGAAGTCTCATCTTCAATTGCTCACTTCCCAATTTGAAGCTTTGCATATGGGTGAGGAAGACAAGTTTGTTGACTTCCAAGATAATCAACTAGACATCGCCAACAAGTGCCAACCTCTTAGTACTCCTATCTCCGGTGAGAGGTTACATTAGAGGATTCTAAGATCTTTACCAAAGAGGTTCAAAGCCAAGGTTACCGCCATTGAAGAGAGCAAAGACGTTGACGTCATGAGCTTAGATAAATTATTAGGATATCTTCAAACCTTTGAGGCGTGCATGAAACCAAAGGCTAAGAACAAGGGTTTAGCTCTCAGGTTGTCAAAGAAGCTAGTAGTAGTGATGATGACGAGGAGGTGGCATTATTGGTTAGAAAGTTTAGGAAGTTTTTGAGGAAACGAGCCAAGCCAAGCCAAGCCAAGTGGCAAGTACTCAAGAGACAAGGAAGTTAAGAAATCATTTACTCCACCTTATGAGAGGAGTGGTCAAGTTAAAAGCAATAGAAAAGTCCAATGCTTTAAGTGCAAGAAGTTAGGACATTATGCTTCGGATTGTCCAAATGGTGATTTTAAGAAGGACAAGAAGGGAAAAGCTATGGCACCACATGGAATGAAGATTATGACTCTAGTGATGAGGAGAGCTCAAGTGATGAGTATTCTAGTGAAGAAGAGCTAGTGAGCAACTTTGTTGGCTTCATGGCCTCTCACTCTATCCTAGAGGATGTTTGTCAAGATTCGTTGGACAAGGAGGTTGATACAAATCATCAAATGTGCTTAAGTGAGAATTCTACCTATATTGATATTTTGGCTAAGGTGAAGTGTCTTAAAGATAGTTTGAAGATAGCCTTAAATGAGGTGGATAAGAAGAATGATTTGATCAAGATACAAGTGGATGAGTTTGTTTCAACAACTCAAAGGCTCTTGGGTGAAAAGAATGCTCTTGCCAAGAAGCTTAGAGAAGTTGAAAGGTTTGTTCTTGAAAGGGATAGGACCATCTCTAGTTTGCTCTAGGAGGCTCAAGCAACGCAGTAGTTGAAGAGAAGCTCATAGAAGCATCACTTTCTACAAGCGAGGTCATTGTTGACAAGAAGGCTCATAAGTAGAGATGTTCCAAGACCAAGAACAAATTGAAGAACAAGGTACCCTTGAAACTCCCATTTGTGCTTCTCCCATTCTGGAAGGTAAAATCTCTTCTTTTGTTCTCATATGTCATTTTTGCAATATCGTAGGTCATATCAAGCCCAAGTGCTATAAATTCATTGAATATTACAACATAGAAAATGCATCTAGGGATAGAGAGATTGAACTTCATTTTAAGCATGCTAAAGCTTTTGAATATGGAAAGTATGTTAATGTCATAAAGCATGTTAAAAATGTCCAGAATGTGAAGAATAGAAACCTTGCAAAATTTGACAAAGCATGTGTTGCTAGCAATGTTGAAAAGAATAGTATCAATGATATTCTTGTGAATCAAGTGGTTGAAGAACTTTATTCTAGATTCAACATTGCTGTCAATAATAATCTTGATGATGTTTGTGTAGGTTCACCCAAGACAAAGTTTGTCAAGGGTGAGTGCTATTACCAATAATGTAAGTTGCACATGTGAATTAGCTTTAAGATTAGTGTTATGTTATTAAGAAACTTAGCTTGTTCGATTTGTATCTCTATGACTCAAAATGAACTTAGTTGTCTCACATTCATTATTATGATAGTCGAAATCTATTGATTAACGTTTTGAGAAGTTGTCTTTATGATATCTATATGGCGACAATTTTGTTAAGACTTTTAGAGAAAGTCATTTTTGTTTGTTTGAGTTGAAATGCTTAGCCTTTAGTCTATTGGGATCGACACACCTATAACTTGTAGTCATGAGGACATACAAGCCAAGAGGATTCATAAAAAGGGTGAAGGCATTGCATTTGATGAAAATAGCTTGTGAAGGTATCTCTAGTATCATATTGCTTGCTTATCTATTTTTCATCTCTCAACTCATTGTTTTTATCACTTCATGAAGCATGTCATACTTGAGAACTAATGTAGTGTTTATATGGTCCTCGTTGACATTTGCTAGTCTAAGGTCTTTTGGTGATAATTGTTCACATTGATCTTAATAATGATGTGTGTTATTGTTTGTATGATTGTTGAGTGGCAAGTTTTGAAAAATATGTTTCATATTCTTTGAAAGCTACTCTCTTGAGAAGTAGAGATCTTAAGTAAGTCTTTTTACTTGCTTTTCGATCATGTGCTTTTAAACCTTAAAATTTGGTTTCAAAAATGCACTTTGCTTCTCTTATATGTTTTGTTATGTCATTGAGTTTGATAGATGTGAGTTTTGGATACTCTTGATGTTCTAAAATTAGTACATTTAAAAATGACCTTTGGTTTATACCCATTTGCTTCAGCAATATAGTACTCAATGAGCACCCTCTTGGAAAGGACTACACACATTGGTTGTGAAGCCACCCAATGTTGAAAAGGGCTACGGCTTTGTGATGAGTGAAAGTTGCCAAGAGGTTTATATGTTTATGTTAGAAAAGTCAAAGTAGTGTTGAACAGAATCAATAAAAAAAATGCTTTGATTCAAGCCTAAAACAAAACAAAAAGGTTATATGGAGTATAGTTGAATAATCAAATGAGCTCGGGTTGACAAATAGAAATGGGTAAACAAGCCACATGCACACACAACGCTCACATGTTGAAAACTATTCTCTTTAAAAGCAAAATTCTGATGAAAATCGGGTTGACCTTTTTATGAAAAGTTTAAGGATGGATAGTTGTTGAAAATGTTTGCATGTTTGATTACTAAACTACTTCATTTCATATTATAGAAACAAAATCTTCACACACTCACATTTACTTATTTGGTATTTTGATACTCTAGCATTTTTTGAAGATATATGAGAGTGATTGAAAATCTAGATGTAACTCTCTTTGCTAAATAGAGCTTATTTGAAAAACTATGAAAATTGCTTGAGATATGAATGTGTGGCAATTCTTGTAAACAATTGTCTATCTAGATTTTAGATAGGGCATTTATCAAGGGGGATCATAATATGCTATGTTTTTGTTCTCTTTTGTGATTTGTACACATGATTCTTTAAGATTGTTGTTTGTTTGCATTATTCTTATTTTTGATAAATCTTAAGATGCTATGCTTATTATTGATGTGCATATTGATTTGTTCAAAAATAATGTTTTTGCCTTTGTATTTGTTTATTGGTCACTAACTTGCTTTGATGTTTCCACTCATATTTGTTTTTAGTGTTTGTGTGATACAAGGCCATGGGAAAAGCTAAGAAAGTTGTTGGTAGCAATTCTTCTAATCCCATTGACAAGTCTAAACTACATCTTCTTCCAAAGTTACCAAAGCTAACAAGTTGAAGAGTTTAGGAATCTTTGGGTGCAAAAAGATTATTCAAGAGAAAGGTATAGATTCGAATTCTTGTACTGATTCTTATGCTCATAAGGCCATTTGTGAAAGAAGGTGGAATTCTTGGATTGACTCAATAGGAGTTGTGAATGAGACAATGGTTAGAGAATTCTATTATGAGTACGAGAGTACCACTTTTGAAGATGTCGTTATAGATATGAGAGGAGTTGTCTTTAGAGTAAATTCTTGGAAATTGAATGAGTTTCTAGAATTGCCCGATGATATTGAGTCGGATTTCCTAGATGTTGATGTCGTGGAAAACCTTGATTTGATGGGTAAGACTCTTTGTGACGATGCTGACTTTGAGTGGGGAAAATGTACCTTTATTAGGCAAAGTAAGATGACCAAGATTAGTGCCTTTTGGCATTTGTTTGTTTGTGCAAATCTTGTTGTCTCTACTAATGCTGCCGAACTTAATAGAGAAAAGATCAAGATCGTGTATGCTTTAGTGACTCACCAACCAATTAACCTTGGAAAAGTGCTTATTGAACATATAGAGATTGCGGCTTGTTCAACTCGTTTGGACAAGAAATTGACATTTCCGGGTTTTATTTCTCATTATTGTTTAATCAAAGGGTTGAAGAATCAAGACAACGATATGCTTCTACCTCCCTTATAGAAGTTAAGTGATAAACGTGTGGCAAGCATGTCATACAAGGGAAAGGGAGAATCTAATGATACATTTAGGCTTTTTGGTGAATCATATGATTCAAGCCATGTATCTAGTGCACCTATTCTTCCTACTTGGGCTTTGCATTTGAAGAAAGAGGTTGAAGAGTCAAGGAGGCAAATTGAGGAGTCACATAGGAAGATTGAAGAGCTCAATGCTAGAGTAGAGCTTCAAGATGAGAAGATCAAGGAATTGGAAAGGAATGCATCTACTTCAAAGCATTATGTGATATCAACCAATTGCACAATTTTCCTAGGTGGCATAAGTGGCTAGAATGGTCTCGAGGTATATTTTCTTATTCTTTCTTTTTGGCTTCATATCATGTCAAAAAGGGGGAGAATTATGGGGAGATATATAGGGAGATATATGGGGAGATACATGTTATACATGTTAGTTCTAGCTTTCTTAGTTCTCAATTTTTTATGTTTTGTGTATTTTGGTATCAAGTTTGAACTCTATGGCATGTAATATTTTTTGATTGATATTGGCTAGAATATTTTGTTGGATAGCATGTATTAAGGGGGAGCATACATGATCCATTTGAACTTTAAATGTTTTATTTTCTTGCCAATAAATGTATATTGCCATATGTGTTGTCTCTTGGATATTTTTGTGCCTTCAAGTTATTTTTAGATGATATCAAGAGAAGACCAAGATGAAGTTCAAGACTTGTTGTTGGAAATTTTGTCTAAAATGTGTAAATCATTGTACTCATTGTGACCAAATTTTCTTTGTGATTGTTTTAGTATATGTATAGGGGTTTTGACATGGAATTTGCCAGAGGGGGAGATTGTTAGGTTTTTGGTTTGTCTTGGCATGTATTTCATATCAAAATGATGTTTTTCTTGTATTTGATTAGTGGTCTTAGGTTGATGATTTGAAGCTTTAAAGAAAGACGTGGCCACAATATCATGCAAGAAGGTGTCTTCAAAGAGGAATGTGCTGCATTGCATATCAATAGTAAAATAGACTTCATTCTTCTTCAAGGCATAGGCATACACACACAAATCATTCATATGTGTCTTTGTGTAGTTGTGCACCATTTATATAACACATTCACATGTTTTTATATGCTCATGCATTGAACTCAAATTCTCATACATTGTAGAATTGCATGTTCTAAGACTATGTCTAGGAAACGGCATACATGTGTAACATTATGTTTATTTGTTTATGTTTTATTATTTTTGGACTTTAACATGATCTCTTATGATTCCTTATTGAGTCCTGGTCATTTCGGTAACTCATTCATTTGGTTTCGAGTCCAAACGATGTAGCTACGCTACTTTTCATTCTCATTCGTTGAGTAATTTTCATAGTTATATTCCACGATAAATTCTCAACCTTTTGTCTAAGTTTCATAGTCATCGTTGTGCGTGAAGGAGTCATAATTCATAATCCGAAGACAGATTCAAAATCGGAGTTCGAAGGCCCGGATACGGCCAAAGAACGCAAGTGGAGCACAGGAGAAGCAAGCGAGGCCAAATGCCAAGCTTGGCTTTCCACATGTGGAGGCTGTGTGCCACACGGCCTAGACAGCCCTCTGTCCACGTGTGGCACACACACCCCATATGGGCTGCTGATGTGGCAGCCCGTGATTGGTGGCCTTCTTCTTTCTCTTTCTTCCTTTTAAATATTTTTATTCCCTCTCATTTCATTCAAAGAAGAAAAAGTTTGAAACTCACACCAGAAATTTTCTCTCAACTTTTCTCACTTTCCAAACACCATAACATTCTCATATGAAGTCGGAATTGGTTGATTCAAGTTGGAGATTGTTCATAACCGAGTTCTCTACCTTTTCCACGTGGTCTTGCAGCTGATTAATTGATTTTTCTAGTGGTTCTACGCAAAAAAACGAACCAGCTCGTGATTGCAAGGTAGTGTTCATATCTTTAGGATTTCTTCTTTTATAACCTTCAATTTGCTTGGGGTTTCTTCTTTTATATGTATGTTTATGTATGGTGAATGCTATTGAGAAAGATAGCTTCATAATCAAACCTAATCAATAGTCTAATTAGAGACATATGTGAACTAGTTTATTTGATTCTATGATTTTCACATGATTGAGAGTTGTATTGTGATTAGTTTGATATCTAGGATTATTTGAGACTTGATTGAATCTTTTTATGATTAATAATCCTTGAAATGTGTTTTGATTCTTTGATTGATAATATATAGGATTAATGCTTGTGTATGTGTTTTTAGAGACATCTAGGATTTAATTGATTTATCATTACATCCTTGCTCTAAATCTTTGGCTAGAATATTCATTGAATACATTTTATGTTTCTAGCATTTTTGTGTATGTTTATAGCATCTTGAATATGTGTTTCATGTTTATGATTTATTCAAGTGTTATTTATATGAACAAAACTACTGTGAGTTTTTGTGTTAGGTGTTTTCACATGCTCTAAGTTTAATTCATATTTTTGCATCTAGACTTTTATTACTTGTGTTCTCACATGTTTAGG
The DNA here is from genome assembly GCA_954870605.1 of Acer campestre. Lineage (NCBI taxonomy): Eukaryota > Viridiplantae > Streptophyta > Magnoliopsida > Sapindales > Sapindaceae > Acer > Acer campestre. The sequence continues at coordinate 1,344,450 of OX940806.1, read as the reverse complement.
TTTAATTGTTCCATGGAATGTCTTGATCACATGTTTAGGTTTAGTTGTTCCATGGAATGTCTTGATCACATGTTCTATGTTGTATTGATTGTGATTTGCATCATTTGCATCACCTACATCACTGTCTTGTGGAAAGGTTGAAGTCTTTCATTAAAGTGAGTGAAGCTTTAACTTGAGCAAGAAGACTTGGCTAGGAATGAGTTCTAGATAGCCAAGCAAAAGTCTTAGCAAGGAGTTTGGTACTCCGGATAGTTGAGCTAGGGGAGCTTGACTAGGATCCTTGTGATCTAGATTGCTAAGCATGGAAATCTTCCTAGAGGCTTGAGAGCCTTTGATAGGATGTTGCTTCCTAAAGGTATAGGACACATCTTGGATAAGGAGTAGGCTTAGTGGTTCACTAGCCCGAGGGTAGATTAGGAGATGATAACTTGAGGTGGATATCATTGTGTTGATAGTCTTTAGTGTGTAAGTCCTTTTTCATATAGTGGATTGCTTTGCCATTGATTGTGGATTCAACCCATGGATGCTTCCTCTTCGAAGGTTTACCAAGTAAAAATCTTTGTGTCCATTGTCTCTTTCTCTATCTCTTTATTTTTGTATATGTGTATGTTGTTATCTTGTTGAATATCATTCACTTGTGATGTATATTTGAACAAGTATTTGTAAAGTGTGATTTGTAGGACAATCCACTTTATTCATATTTGTCATTATAATTCTTCCTTATATAGTTATCTTTTTGTATAGCTATATTTGTTCATTCTTGTAATACATTGAACAATATTGATATACAAAGTATTCTTTGATATTGTGTTTTTGTGCTATTATACCTCATACAACTAATTGATTTATATAGACAATGCCTAAATGATAAAATGTTTATCTTCTCTATGTATGAATGTTTCGTTTATATGTTTATGTAAAGCTACCTTGAGTTACAAACGTGAGTTTGTTCAAGGGATTGAAAAAAAGCATAAAAACCTATTCACCCCCCCCCCCCCCCCTCCCTCTGGGTACGCTTTAAGCAATTTAACCTTATTTGTATACTTTCAAAATGGGTATTTAGGAAGAAAGAAGGCATACATGAGAATGAAGTACCAAAGTTCAAAGCACGGTTGGTTGCTAAAGGGTACTTACAAAAGGAAGGTGTTGATTACAATGAGATGTTTTCACTAGTAGTGAAGCACACATCTATTCGGGTATTGTTAGCATTGGTAGCTCAATATGACATGGAGTTGGAACAACTTGATGTGAAGAAGACATTTCTTCATGGGGATTTGGAAGATATCATTTATATGGCTCAATTGGAAGGGTTCAAGGAAGCGAGAAATGAAAACCTTGTTTGTAGATTAAAGAAGTCACTTTATGGACTCAAGCAATCTCCAAGACATTGGTACAAACGCTTCGATTCCTATATGTTGAAGATTGGCTAGAAGAGAAATGGGTATGATTGTTGTGTTTATTCTCATCTGTTTAATGAGGGTACAATTATCTTGTTGATGTTGTATATGGATAATATACTTATAGCATGTCAGGATATGTCAAAAATTGATGAACTCAAAGGGCTTTTGGGTGGAGAATTTGACATGAAGGATCTTGGTGTTGCTAAAAAGATCCTAGGGATAGAGATAAAAAGAGATCGGAAAGTGGGAAAGTTGTGGTTATCTCAAAAGAGGTATATTCACAAGGTGCTTGAGAAGTTTAGCATGTTTGATGCTAAAGCAATATCTACTTCACTTGCTTCACACTTTGTCTTGAGTGCAAAGCAATGTCCTTCCATGGATGCTGAGATGGAAGAGACGGTGAAGGTTTCGTATGCAAACGTGGTTGGTTGTTTGATGTATGCCATGGTATGTACTGTACCCGATATCTCCCAAGCGATTAGTGTGGTTGCCAAATACATGGCAAATCCAGGCAAGGAGAATTGGAATGCCATTAAATGGATTTTACGGTATTTTAATGGTACTAAAGAGTTGGGTATTATGTTTGAAAGACAACATGGTTAAAATAATATTGTTGGGTTTGTTGATTTCGACTATGCGGGTAACTTAGACAAGAAGAGGTCTACAACGGGGTATGTATTTACATGTGTGGATGGACCGATTAGTTGGAGGTCTATGCTCCAACCTTCCAGTGCCTTGTCTACTACCTAAGCGAAATACAAGGCAATCAAGAAAGCGTCAAAGGAAGCAATTTGGTTGAGGGGTTTGGTGAATGATATGGGATTAATGCAAAATTCAGTGTGATAGTCAAAGTTCAATTGCTCTAACGAAGAATCAAGTCTTCCATGCGAGAATAAAGCACATTGACATCCGATCCCATAGAATACGAGATTGGATTGTCTCGGGTGAAGTCTCCATTGAGAAGGTTCACACAGATGAGAATGCATCCGATATGCTTACCAAGCCGATTACAAAAGACAAGTTTGAGCATTGCTTGAGCTTGCTAAACCTTTTCTCTTGTTGAGTTTAGGTAGGCAACTCACCACTTGAGGTGTGTGGAGACAAGGGATTTTCTTGTCAAGGTAGTGGTGTTATAAACACGGCGTTATCCAATGATTTCCAAGGGTTGAAGTTTCTTTTCGACAAGGTGGAGACTGTTGATGTTTGTCTCAAAGTAACATGAATTGTATTTGGGCCTTTGGGGCATATTTATAATTTGGGGTTTTATTGGGCTATGTTGTAATTAGCTAAAAGTCTCACTATATAAATAAGTTGTTAGTTGAGCTTTTAGACTAAGTGTGTGCAAATGTGTAGAAACAACAAAGCTAGATAGAAATACCTAAAACAAAGAGTGATTGTGTGGTTGAAGGATTGAGACCTAGAGGAAAAGAGAGGGCTTGTGGGTTAGAGGTAATCTCTTGTACTTGTCATTCTCATTATCTAGTGAAATTGGTGCCTCCATGGATGACTCACAGTAATTGAATCTAATGACTTACATGCAATACATTCATGTATTTACATAAGTATGCACTTATGTGAACACCGCCGTGTGTATATCTATATATATATATAAGAAAAAACTTATTTTTCTTAAAATAATACAAACATACTTGATTAGTTAAAAGAAATAATTTGGCTAAAAGTTTAAGTGGATAACCAATGAAATCCACGAATGCTTATAAGTGATCATAATAATTAATCCTAAATCTAATCCATGTGAGACTTCTTAATCAAATAATTAATACACAAGTTTAAACACCAACCACCACACTAATTCTTGATAAAGTCCAATGGTTGATACACTTGAGATCAAGGGTTTCATACATTCCCGTGAAAGAGACTTGTAAATTAAAATGCCAAATGGGATTTGAGTTGAAAATATATAAATATTTTTTAAATATTATTTTACAAAACTAAACTTATTGCTTAGATAACACTCCACTTTGGGTTTAATTAATTATAGTACTTAGAGCATCTATAATGCTGTGCTAAATTATTATGTTAATGCTAAAATTTAGCATAAGGTGTAAAAACCATCTTCCAATGCAGTGCCAAATCTTGTACAATAATAAGTGCTTATTTTTTAATTACAAAACTACCATTATATATATATTAAATGAAATAATGAATGAATTAATGATAAGTGTTTACTTTTGTAATGTTAATTAATAAAATAATAAAAATAACATTTTAAATAGAATTGTGCATTGGAGCACAATGCTAAATTGATGTGTCAAATATAGCATTTTATTCATTTTTGTGCCTTTTTGTGTTAAATTTAGTATTGGCATTGACAGATGCATGAATGTGTCTTATAATTTTGTCTTGCAAGGAAACTCCACAACTTAAATTATTATACAAAACTAGTGTATGAACATAATATGTACAAAATAACAAGTATTTATTTAAAGAGTTGGAAGGATAGGGTAGCTACCTAGGTCTAAAAATACTTAATTAATATGGGTTTTGAGTAGTAGTTTATTAGGTAGTTAATTAATTGTAAGTAAAGACTAGATGACGTGAAAGATGATAATGATATTAGTTAATCAATTTACATTTAGTTGGTTATTAATTAAAATAAGGCTTACAACAATGTGATGTTAATAAATTAATATATGGGTACAGATATTGTCACCTATAAAACCGATTAGTACATCCATTTTTATAAGTACACATATATCTAAAAAAAAAAAATTTAAAAAATACAACTATAAGCATTCATCCAAATGCCAATAGTACCTTTATTGAAATTAATATATTCATTTTAATACATTTTATTTATAAACTCTCTTAGATTATTAATACACCAAATTTATAAATAAATAAAATAATCATACTATTTTTGGAATCAAATCCTCTTTAATGACTGTCCAATTTACTTTTGGAAATATTTCGAATGTAGGAGTCTTATGAAAAGGAAGATAAAGAACAGGATTGTATATAGAGTCAAGAGAATTTCAATATAAAATTCTCTTATATATATATAGCTATCTTAAAACAAAAACAAAAATAAAATTCATTGATACCTACGGCTATCTTTAAAAATATATATTATTTGTTTATTGATAAAGTTCATAACTAGACATAAAAGAAAGATAAAAATTTAAAATTTAAAATTTAAAAAAAAATTTAAAAAAAAAAAAAGGTAAAATAATACTTATCTTTCTATGATCATAATCCTCTAAAAAAATAAATTTCCATTACTTTGCATGAATTAAGAGTTTGACAGAATTCGTCAATATCAAACATTATTAAACCAATTTAAATAGTTATTCTTTTCTTTCAATAGACGAGAGAGGTAATTTTTTTAATACTAATTAATTATAGTTTTGGTTGCAATTAATTTATTTGAGGGTGTTTGTGTATTATAATAAGAGTAATGCTAGGCTTTCAAAAATAAAATTACTAAAATGATGTAGCGTATAAGTTGTCAAGATCTCATCACTAATCTTTTAATCTCTTGATTTACAATATTTTGATGACTCACATGACAACATTTGGACAAGTTTTATAAGCAGCCTAACATTACTCTCATAATAAATGTTGTAAGATTCTTGTAGATGCGCTTAAGAATTTTTTTATTTTTTTATTTTTTTATTTTTTTTTTTTGGCTTAGACAGATTTTTTTTTTTTAAAATAATAATAGCATATTTGAATATTTCATTTTATTAATTTTCTAGAAATATATAAGTAACACTTTATAATAATAATAATAAGAGTGGCTCTATTGCCACCCATAAAATATCTTTTTGCACCCATATTAAAAAATTACAATTATTAATTTTACTCCCGACACCCTTTTAAAATACTAAAACTATCTTTTATGTATATTTAAAAAAAAAAATTAATTAAACATATATTTTTTCTCATTACACCTATTTCTCTTCATTTGCTTCCAACACCGCAAATAATAATAATAATAATAATAATAATAATAATAATAATAATAATAAAGTAAAAAAATATATATATATCTTGTACGTTTCTTCTTTCAAAAAAAAAAAAAAAAAAAAACTACATTTATTCATTCCCATTAACAAATATTATATAGATTGTAGTCGGATAAAAAATATCATATTCAAAAAAAACTCTACAACTAAGATTTTATTTGGCCAAAAATGAAATACAAATTCAACTCTAAAACTGATTATATATTTTATATTTTATATTTCATTGTTACTTGCGGAATCAATGTATTGAATTATCTAAAAAACCATGAAATCATATAATGGTTTATACATTTAATCATCGTCATAGAAAACAACAACAATAATAATTAAACAAAAACAATATACTGCTTCTTTTGTCTTTAAAAAAATAAAAATAAAAATAAAAATAAATAAATAAATAAAACTATTTTTTCAATCACCAAACAAATCAATTTTTTTCATTTAAAAATATCCATCTACCAAGTTTTTGGTATACAAATAACAATGAGAACCGTATAGAATTGATTGATTTTTATAATATTCTATAATGCTTATAAAAATAAATAAATAAATGTTCTACAAGACTATAACTACAACAATTTTTTATTCAACCACAAAACAATAATAAAAATGAAAGAAAACATATCTAAATGCATTCAAAATTTATAAAATCAATTCTTTGTTCATTCATTCATTGACTATACGTGAAAAAAATAAATTATATTTCCTTATTGATGTTCGGTTTGATTAAGCATATATTATATATTAGAGTTTATGATTTATTGAATGTTCAAATTTATGGGTGTAAGAAGTAAATTTAATTTCTAATTATAAAGCTATGTATTTTAAGTAATTAAATGTACGGGTATTTTAGAAATAAAAAAGTTTCATTAAAACATGAGTATAAGTAGATATTTTGTGGGTGATAATAGAGCTACCATAATAATAATAATTTTTCCTTTGAAGATTTGAGTGATAGTTAGCTTCTTAACCCTCCTTCGGGCCTTAATTGTTGGGTTTATTAGGGGCCTAAAATCAAGTATATTGGGTTGACCCAAAATTTAGTAAAATAAAAGTTGGGCTTGATTTATTATTTGAAAATTCATTCAATTTAGATGATTATATATGTAACACAAAAAGCCCATTCAATAGAAGGCATGCATGTAAAATTACATGTCTTGTTTGCCTTTGTTAAAATTACCTCTATTTTGCATAATCTTTGTTAATGAATGACGTACAAGTGATAGTGAATATTACTGACTACATTTATTTAGATTATGTTGATTTGTAATTTTTCTAAAATTCCTGTGTTCTCTCCTTTTCATTAATTTTAATAATATATTGGGATGGGGTATATGATGATGGTGCTAAGGAGGTGCAAGCTTAGATGGGATGTCCTGGTACATCTCCAGATTCCGATCACCAACAACTTTTACAGGTTGCTTTATAGGCATCTTCTTTATAAACTCTATAAAATCCATAGAACCTGTAAGGATTCCTGGTTTTTAATTGGTTTATTTCGTGGGCAAACCACAAATTGGGGTTGTATGTAAAGGGTAGCCTAGATGATAGATGATCATGCTCATTGGCTCTACTCAAAACCTCAAGGTTGACAAGCACTCCAAAGGTATATCTCTAGTGCTTATTTTCTTATTGAAGAGATTTAGTTGCACACACTCACCAGTAATGTTTGCATATGTATGCTTCACTTTTTTGTGCATTTTCTTCAAATGTCACATTTACACACTTGCACTTTTTGTTGTATCTTGTTGTGTGCTTTTTGTGTCTTGTAATTTGTTTCCAAACATTGTTCAGAAGCGTCCGCGCATGCACGAAAGTGTGCTTGGGTTAGCGCGAAGATCGCCTTCGGAGAATGCCCTTGGCTTCTCCTTTGGTTTCACCATCAGTGGTGTAACGGCGGTTTGATCGGTAGCCATGACAAACGGCCAGCCATGACCACCGAATTGAAACCGCCGTTTGATTTCAGAGAGCTCTGGATTGGATCTGCGGTTACTATTGGCGGCCAGGCCGTTGAATCGAAACCGCTGAATAGACCTGATGCATTTATTATCTCGGTCTCAATTCGACGGTTTGATCGGCGGTTTCAAAACTGCCGTTTTAGATATTTTTAGGTCGGTTTCTTTTTGGGTTCTGATCGGCGGTTTCCTAAACCATCGACTGTGGTCGCCGATTGATCCCCTGCTTCTCGGGTTCAATTCAGCGGTTCAATTCTGCGGCCACGACCGCAGAATGAAACCGCCGAATGGTGACTTCAAGGGCAGTTTCGTCTTTTCACATGCCCTGTTCTCTTTGTCTATAAATATCACACTTTCTCATCTCTTTGACCAAGTTCTTGACTCCTAAAGAACCATAAACTCATTTGAGAGATTTTGGAGAGATATTTCATAGAGAACTCATTTCCTAAACACTCAAAACCATATACATGTGCATCAAAGATCATCTAAGCATTTTCTAGCATAGTTAGTTTGCTTATTTGAACGGGTATTGGTCATCACACTTCCCTTGGTATGTTCTTCACTTTTATCCATTGATATTTAATGTTTTATTTATCAAGGAATCTCTTTTATTATTTGAATGTTCTTAGATTAATATCTTATATTCAAAATATAGATTGTTTGTGATGACATGATTGAGTGTTGTATTGTGATAGCTATCTAGGTTTTTATTATCTATTTTTAGCTAAGCTATTTGACATGTCATTTAACTATTGATATCTAGGATTGTTTTTATTGACATATTATCATCCTAGATAAGCATATAGGGTTGCCTAGCTCTTATTGCATGTATTGAGTATTTTTATATATTCACACATAGGTTGTATTATCTCTTCATTGAGAATTTAAGTCTTGTTGGCTAAGGTTGCTTAGGCCACAAGCAAAATGGACTAGAGCCACTTTTAAAGGCCCGCGTGGTAGAAGTGGGTGATTATAGACCGGAGTGTTAGACGAGGTCTACATAGGTTGTAAACTCTATTTCAATTAGTGGATTTTGAGGTTTGAGTGTGGTGCACTATACAGCCCGTGGTTTTTTTCCCAGTGGTTGGGTTTTCCATGTATACATCAAGTGTTATTTAATTTCCGCACCATATTACACTTGTTGTATTTATATTGACTATTAGGGGTATTTTCGTAATATTGACCTTAAACGAAAATTGGGTAAAAATTAGTTAAAATCTATTCACCCCCCCCCCCCCCCCCCTCCTCTAGATTAATATATTAAACACACCTGAGTTTATTGTATTTGTACTTTCAATGAGTATCAGAGCGGGTTCCTAGATATACTTAGATGATCCTTGCTCACTTTTGGTGTGTTTTGCATTGTGTGTGATTTCTTGATTTATTCATACATTTTGCATTCATCTCATTTGCATTCATCCAAACACTATGAGTGATTCTTGTCGGCTGATGGTTCCGTCAGATACCTGAGGGGTTATGTTGAAGATGTGTTAGTCTAAGTAGATAATCTGATCATTCTTGCTGATTTTGTGGTACTAGACATGGATGAAGGAGCTAAAGATAGAAACTGCAAGCCTATTCTTTTAGGGAGACCTTTTATGGCAACTGCAAAGACTTTTATAGATGTCTAGAATAGAAAGCTAACGATGACTGTGTTAGATGAAACTGTAGAGTTTAAAGTCTTTGAGTCTCTTAAGTTCCCTGAGGCAGCCGATGATTGTTACTCCATTGAGTGTAGTTTAATTGAAGTGGTGAATTCGGCAGTGCAAGATGAATTATTAGAGGAAATGTCCGAAGAATTGCTAGATTGGGTTTGTGATGCTTTTGAGTTGATGAAGAAATTCAACATGTTAGAGTTTCAGAAGAAGACTCTGATATTGTGGAAGTAAGTGCTGAAATAGAAGATGAGATCAACAAGTCATTAATCTCATCTATGAGCTCTCCCCTTGCATTAAAGCTAAAACAACTTTTTTCTAACCTCCAGTATGCCTTTCTAGGGGTGAATGAGACTCTCTCATTTATTATAGCTTCTGACCTAAAGGTAGAAAAAGAAGAGAGACTATTGAAGATACTCCAAGAATATAAAGCCGTCATTAGATGGACCATAGAGGATATTAAGGAAATAAGCTCTACCATTTGTATGCACCGCATTCTTTTAAAAGAAGGTGCAAAACCTTCTAGAAAGGCTCAATGAAGACTTAACCCAAACTTGAAAGAGGTCCTAAAGCTACTTAGGGTGGGTATCATATACCCTATAGCTGATAGTAAGTGGGTGAGTCCAGTCTATGCTGTACCAAAGAAATCTGGGATCACGGTGGTAGCTAATGAGAACAACGAGTTGATTCCTACAAGAAAGACAACAGGATGAAGAGTGTGCATAGATTACCGCAAGCTCAACACGACAACTAAAAATGATCACTTTCCTTTGCCGTTTATTGATCAGATGCTTGAGCGTTTGGCAAGACATGCTTATTATTGCTTCGTGGATGGATTTTCAGGATACAATCAAATTGCCATAGCTCCAGATAAGCAAGAGAAGATGACGTTCACATGCCCTTTCAGAACTTTTGCCTACCGAAGAATGCCTTTTGGGCTGTGCAACACTCCTGCCACTTTCCAACGATGCATGATTCTATCTTCTTTGACATGCTAAAGCGGTTTATTAAGGTATTTATGGATGATTTTTCTGTTTTTGGTAATTCTTTTAACCACTGCCTTGATAACTTAACTTGTGTTTTGAAAAGATTTACAGAGACCAATTTGACTCTTAGTTGTGAGAAAAGCCATTTAATGGTGAAATCTGGAATAGTGTTAGGACATGTGATATCTGATAAAGGCATAGAAGTAGATAGGCCTAAAATTGAAGTAACTGATAAACTTCCACCTCCCACTTCGGTGAAGGGTGTGAGGAGTTTTCTTAGTCATGTAGGTTTCTATAGGCACTTTAAAAAAGATTTTTCAAAAATTAGTCGTCCCCTATGTAACCTCTTGACCAAAGAGTCTACATTTGTTTTCAATGAAGAATGTTTGCATGCTTTTAAATCTTTGAATAATAAACTAACATCTACACCTATAATCATGCCTCGTGATTTGTCTCTTCCATTTGAATTAATGTGTGATGCATCTAACTATGCTATAGGTGCTATTTTAGGACAAAGAATAGATAAAGTACCACATGTTTTTTTACTACATTAGTCACACTTTGAATGATGCACAATTGAATTACTCCACTACAGAAGAAAAAAAATTACTTGCTGTTATTAGTGCTTTGGAAAAAATTTGTCAATATTTAATCCAATCCAAGGTCATCGTTTATTCTGATGATGCTGCTTTGAAATATTTACTAACAAAGAAGGAAGCGAAACCTAGATTACTCAGGTGGATCCTTTTATTGCAAGAGTTTGATTTGGAAATCAGGGATAAGAAAGGCAGCGAGAATGTGGTAACTGATCGCCTTTCTCGATTAGTGGAGGATGAGAACGTGGAAGGGAGCACTAAGCTTGTGCTAATCAATGAGAATTTTCCAGATAAATAGCTAATGGTTGTGGGAGTCAATGATCCATGGTATGCAAACATCATGAATTACCTTACAAATGGTATCATACCATCTGATCTGAACTCGCAAGCAAAAAGAAGATTCATCTCCATTACCAGACAATACTTTTGGGACGAGCCAGATCTTTTCAAATATGGCATTAATCAAATCATCCAAAAATGCATCCCTGAAGAAGAGTAGCAAGACATGCTAAAATTATGCCACAATCTTAGTTGTAGAGGACACTTTAGTACCAAGAAAACTACTCTAAAAGTTCTCCAATTAGGTTTTTTCTAGACCTCTTTATTTAAGGATGCTTATACTTTCTATATTTCTTGTGACATGTGCTAGAGAACAGATAACATTGGCAAGAGAGATGAGATGCCTCTTACAAGCCAGCTGGTTGTGGAGATATTTGATGTGTGGGGAATAGATTTCATGGGACCCTTCCCATCCTCACACGGGTTCAACTACATCGTGGTTACCATGGACCATGTCTCAAAATAGATCGAAGCAATCACAACCAAGACGAATGATAGCAAAGTGGTGGTAAAGTTTGTCAAAGAGAACATATTCAATAGATTTGGGACGCCTCGTGCAATCATAAGTGACGATGGAAGCCATTTTTGTAACAAAGTCTTTGCCTCATTGATGAAGAAGTATAATGTCAAATACAAAATGGCAACCCCATACCATCCTCAGACTTCAGGACAGATTGAAGTGAACAACAGGCAAATTAAGCAGATACTAGAGAAGACCATATAACCAAATCGAAAGGATTGGTCAACCAAGCTTAAGGATGCTTTGTGGGCGTACAAAACTGCCTACAAAACCCCAATAGGAATGAGCCTTTATAGGATAGTCTTTGGCAAAGCATGTCATCTACCAATGGAGTTGGAACACAACGCCTATTAGGCTCTAAAGAAGCTGAACTTCGACTTAGAAAAGGCAAGAATGGAAAGAAGTTTGCAAATAAGTGAGCTTGAGGAGCTCTAGAATAATGCATATAAGAATGCAAAGATATACAAGGAAAGGACGAAGTAATTGCATGATATAAATATTCGTCATAAAGAGTTTCATCCGGGAATGCTTGTCCTGCTTTACCAATCACTTGTGTAATTATTTCCTAGAAAGTTGTGGTCAAAATGGATTGGGCCATATGTAGTAAAACAAGTGTTTCCACATGGTGTAATAGAGATTACAAACCTAGCCAATGGGGACGTATTCAAAGTGAATGGACATAGATTGAAGCCTTATCTTGGAAGAAGTCCTACTGAATCTACTATAAAGTGGGTCGTTAAATAAAGCGCTTGGTGGGAGGCAACCCACCCAGGTATTTTCTTTTCCCTTTATTTCTGTTGAGTCATAATTTAGTGTTCCCCTAACTTAAATTCAGGTTTAGGAGTGTCAAAAAAAAAAAAAAAAGGTGTCAAGTCCCTAAGTGCTCTTATGACTGCTGTCAAAGCCAAAGCGCTTGTGACAGCGGTTGGCTCTAATATAAGACAGCTATAATTACCACTCCGGAAATTCATAGCAGTCATAAAGGCAGAAAGACTTGGTCAATCCACTCTTTAGAGAGCTCCCATGACCATTGTGGAAGACACAGCAGTCTGTAAGTGAAACGGTGTGCTTTGCACTCAATAGACAACCAACCAATGAGGGTTGACCACTATGGCGACTGCTCTGCCTTTTAGAGCAATAGTGACAGCAGTCGTGCCTTATTTATAGGACTCGTCTGTTCACGACCTGTCTCTTTCTTCTCTCTTTCAATCTTCGTCCATCTTCACTCAGTCACACCCAAACAATCAAGGTATATTCTTCACTCTTCTTCTATTTAGATTATGTTATGCTTATTACCAATAATTGTCCCCCATATAATTCTTCAAGTTTCTTTCTAGGGTTTTATAGGCCAATTTGGGGATTTCAGATTTGGATGTTATTTTTACAATGCATGCTTTTCTTTAACGATTGTGTATGGTTTAGGCATTGTTTGGAGTAATTTTGCGCTAGTAATTTTTGGATGCCTGTTCTAGCAATTATTTTAGGGATTTTTGGTGAATTTGAGTGGAAATTGCTTTTACCTTTTGTTATGATTGTGTTGAATGCATGGAGAGTGAAATTTGTGCAAGTAAGGCACATGGTTTGATGTTAGTGATGCCGAGTTGCTACCAAAATTTTGTTTAAATTACCTTATGTTTGTGGGTTTATTTTTCAGATATGGCAAGGACAACTATCCGTGGAGGTCATGCTCCTTCGGATACAAACAGAAGAAGAGACAAACGGCTGGTTGAGCAGACTTTCGTAGGACATTTGAACTTTAAGAAATGGCTGAATGAGAGGCGAAATTACATTGTAAAGCGACGAATTGCATTGGAGGAATTAGGTCAGACCATTATCCCTGTGGTAGTTGAGGCTAGAAGATGGACTAGATACGTGAAACCACCCTCGTTTGCCAACATCACCCTGACCCGTGAATTCCACGCAAACATGGTGCAAGAACAATTCAGTGCGCACAAGGTGGTTATTGTTAGGGGTGCCTATGGTAATTTTAGCTGAGAGGATACATGAATATTATGAGCTACCTCCGGCTCAGCAGGAGGATTCAAAGTTCCCAAACAAATACAACTTAGGTTGCGAGCTTTGCTTGGTGGATGTCGCGAGATGGAATGGGAACAACTTGATGAGAAAGGATGTGCATATGGATGTAGCATTCTGGTACCTATTTATTGCAGCCTCACTGAAACCAACAAGACATAGTTCAGAGATTTTTAAGGAAGCTTCCCAGCTACTATATTCTATCAGGAGAGGATGGTACATTGATGTCGCCAAGTTCATTTGGAAGGAGATCCGTAGGTGTGGGAAATAGGATGACAATACCAATATGATCTATCCCTATTTGATTACGGCAATGTGCGTTGCTGCGGGTTTGGCAAAAGATAGTCATGATGATTTCAAGTTCGAGTTGGAAACTCCGTTGTATCTGGTCACATGGAACCAGCTAGCAAATCACCATGACCAGCCCACGATTGGTGAGTACCCTAAGCGTAAAAGGCGTTGGGCTGGTCAGGGGGACGATAAGGAGGAAAACATAGAGGATCCGAACCAGTAAATCCTGAAGCAACAGTTTCAAGGCGATGGTGATTATGTAACTGGAGCTCCCTCAGATGTAGGAGCCGGGTTATCACAGCAGTGGCCTGAGTGGGTAGAGTACATGCTATCCACAATGAAGGGCTACGTAGATACAGGGGTAGCAAGCTTGAGGAATGAGATTATCACACGCTTGGACACCATGCAGATTTCGATTGATGAGATCCATCGGGGCACGGCTCACTCCACTCAGCCTTTTGACCCCTTTCATTCCCATGTTGTTTCAGGTTATGACGTTGCTGATCCAGAGATCGCCGCCCAGTAACAACACGGAGTTTTCTTCACTACGCCTCCTAGAGGTGACATATTTGGGACTAGCTCGAGCCAGCAGCATGATGATGACCATTAAAAACACTGTAGACGGACCTGAGGCTGCAGCATGATATGTTTCTTTTTATTTTTATTTTCTCTTGTATTTTTATTTTCCTTTTTAGTTTTTAAAATTGTGATATTCGAGATTTACTTTGTGGATTCGGTTTATTATGATTAGTTTTCACTGCTTTAGTTTATGTCATTATTGCACTGTATTGTCTTTATCCGTTTTGATGTGTGCTTCAACTTCATAAATTGAGGACAATGTTGGACTTAGGTATGGGGGTGTGATAGTTTGTTTTTGAGTCAAATTTTTATTTTATTTTTAGAGTCTGTCATTCCTGCGTCTTCCAAGACGAGGTACTTTGATGTGTGCCTTAGAGGTGATATGCATTAATCAATGGGTTTACACTAACATCTTCCCATTTAGGATACTGCATTGCATTTTTCAAAACGTATGACCTGCTCTTGATATGATAGTGGATAGGATGTTGAGTTGGATTGCCATGATTAATAATGGATACTACCCTTGTGACTTCACTAAACGAAAAGGCGTACATAAATGACATACTATGAAGGTCATGTTGTTTCTACTTTTTAAACACTCAGTAGGTTCTTAGCATTAGATTCGATCTCTATAGGTTGTACATTGAGCATTATAGAACTTTCATCATAAAAGATTTCACATGTTAAATTTTGATCTTGAGTAAGACAAACCAGTGGAAGTGATACTAGACTATGTGTGCTTGAGCTACTTAAAAGGCCTTAAATATTTCCTACCTGTATGTGTGTGCTCCATAACCCTGTTTGAAGTCAAACACTGATAGCCTTTTTCTTTCGTCACCACATTAACTGTAACCCAAATAAGCCAATGTTATAACCATACCTTATAGCTTAGGATCATGCTTGAGAATGTGAAGATGTACTAGTTTTGCACGTAATGTTGTGCATAATTTGATGTTGAGGCCAAGGAAAGGAAGAGTTGCATTCAATCCAAAAGTTTTGAAGCTGAAAGTAATACACTATATGTAATCTCTGATTCAAAAAAAAAAAAAAATGACCCCCACAATGAATGGTGCGTTGAGAGAATCAGATAATAGAATGTTAAAGAGTGCAATAAAGTCAATTAAGATTGCAAAGTTTGTATCTACTCAAAAAGAAGTTTGACAAGGGGAGAAAGGTGAATTCTGAGGAATTAAACAATAAGTGGTATCATCCCACTTGTAAAGGAGACCACGAGACTTGTGCGAAGCTGAAAAGGTAATAGAAGACTCTTATGGTATGATCCTAGGTTTTTGAATTCCAATTTTCCGTTCTTTCTTAACCTTGTCTCAATGGCCCCATTACAACCTGAATGAAAGTCTATTTGATCTACTGGTTATCCTTGCTATGAAAGTAGAAATATGACATGTGATTATCTTGTTCATAATGTTTGATTCTTTTCATGAGATCTTTTGCTTTCAAATCAAGCGTTCTTTCAATGAACACTTCAATCTCGTTTCGGGCTTGTTTTGATGACAAACAATTAAGAACGAATCCCCTTCCCACCATTCGCACAAAGGCCATGTGTCAAGTGACAGTAAGGAATCCTAGAATAAAACTCTAAGCCAAATCAATGCAACAAGGCCATGCAAATCAATGCAACAAGGCCATGCAAACATTAATTTTCAAGTCTATTAAGCTTATGATTATGGTTTAGATGGAAAAGACCATTCACATCTAAACCATAATCTCATGAATAAACTAAATCACAAACCCATATCAATTGAGGCCACAAAATAATATGAATAAGTAATGTAGAGCAATTAATTCAATAGACAAGACTAAATCCCAATTGATTAACAAAAAGATAGACTAATTGATTACATAGAGTTGTCCAAAATCGGTTACATCAATCCTCTAGTTAAAGGTTTAGTTACACATCAATGGAGAAGATAAAAACATAGAAGAGATGTAGAGAAAACCCATATTTATCTTGATAGCTTCTTGGCTGGAAATCTCCTTCTTCTTGCCTCTAAAAATCCTCCAAGGATGGATGGAATTGATGAAAGAATCAATGGAATGAATGAATGTGAAAGAATGGTGTTTTGAGGTCTAATCTCCTTGTGTGACTCTTCCCCAAAAATAAGACATTAGTTCTATATATATTCCCCTCAAAAATAGGTCACTTGTTGTCCCAAACGAACCAGGTTTACTAGTTACCGCTGCCTAGGTCGCTCCCTAGATAATTGCCTCCGTAGCTGCACAAGATGCGGAGTTTTTCTGCTCTTTTCCGCTACTTAGGCCGCTCCCTAGGCACTCGTGCACGAACTGTGGTCTAGGCAGCGGTCTAAGCCGCGGTGGACTTTTCAGCACTAACCTTCAGTTACTAAATCGACTATAACTTCTTCTAGAAATATTGGAATTGCGATCCAAAAAGTGTGCCGGAAACTAGACTTCCAGGGCTTTCAATCCATGGGTGGTAGGACACACAATTCTGTCGGAGCCGAGAGATATTGGCCCCGAAACATTGAAGTTCTGCACTGGCCAAAACTCAACTTTCCATGGTTTCTTCCAATTTGCTCTTTTTCTCCATCTTTTGATTCCTTTTCTTCCAAAATAAGATTCAACACCACTTTTATGGAAGGAGACCTACACATGCTTAACAAACACATTAAACAATCTAATTCACTCGAGAACAAAGCATAAATAATAGGAAATAGGGGTTTAAAACATATATAGAAATGGACCGATCAGTCTCAATTTCTATCTCTTGTCTTTTTATTTCCATGATGTGCAACTAACTCCATATTAGGGGATCGATGTGAACCTATGTAATGCTCATGTTATGATTCAAACTCCATATCTTTATTAATCAATTCGGATTTAGATTTGTTCAATTCATTATACGTCTAGTGTCTTGACTCATATTGATCTACATAAATTAATTGATACTTGTCTAGGGTTTTGATCATTTATAAATTGAGATTGCACTACCGAAATAGGTAATCTTAATTACTTTTCAATTGAATGGGTATGATTGTTCTCGACATAGGAATTAATGCGAGACAATTTTGGTTCAATAATTCTCTCACATAATGGGTTCTTGATTATAGCTCACACCTTCGATGAGGGTGAGTTCTAATTGAGAACACATGGTTAAATCCTAAGAATTAAGGTAATACCATATTTAAGATAAGAATGAACTCTGAATTTGGATTGAATCTATTTAATGGAATTAATCGATCACCTCTTGATCACACACCAATTCTTTGTTAAATTGCTTTTTTAGTTTAATCTAGTTTTAATCAAATCAATCATCAAACAAAATCTCTTGGTTACTTTTAATTGCTTAGCTTTAGTTAGGATCAGTTATAATTGATAAATCACTTTTTTTTCGTGGGAACGATCCCTACGATCCCTACTTGTCGCTGTACTTATCTCACGATTCGTGCACTTGCGAGTTAGGTATTTATAACACGATTTTACACATCAATGTGAGAAAAAGAGTGCTAGAGAGATAGAGAGAAAATTGTAGAGAGACTTGAGAGAGAGACAGAGAGGTTGTAATCAACTTTGAAAGTAGTGGATTAAGTGCGGTGCGCTCCATGGAAAATAGGCAAATTGATGAACCACGTAAAATATTTGGTGTCGTCTTTTCTTTCTTATTACTTTCATATTATCTATTATGTGTTTGAGATTTGTGTGTGTGTGATCCCCTTTATTCTCAACAACACTCATACCCTTTAAACATGGCATTCCACAACGAGGTGTTCGAGTTAGGAATTTTATCGAACACCTTACTTGCATACGCCACTTTCTTCGGCAAAGCACACATTGTAATGATCCATGGAGCAACATAGTCATTGTGTTCAAACCCGTGAATGATTATCTGGTTTTGGGTTTCTTCGAGATGCCTTTTTGTCTTTCCTGACTGCAACAGAGAAATCAATTTCTTTTCAACAAGTCTCCGAGGAGGCTTTTTGAGCAAAATTTGAATAATTTTCACTATTTTTAGAATAGATTGAAGGACTCAAAATAGTTGTCCAAAAATGGTGTCTCAATTTCTGTCTAACCAACCAAATTGGGACGTGTATCTATATTTATGGAAGATGTTGAAAAAAAAAATTGTAAACACGTGTCTCAATTTGGTTGGTTATACACAAATTGGACACCATTTTTGGACAACATATTTGAGCATATATCTTTTTCAGATCATGTATAAAGTTGCTTTATTATTTACAATGAAAATATCAGAATGAGCCTTAAGGTTTGAAGAATTGTCAATATAGTTTAAGGGTACATACTGGTTTAACAACAATACAGTTCCTGTATTGTTAATAGACAACTATATGAGAGAGAATTTTTTTTTTTCTTTTTTAATCCTTAATTTATGTACACCATTGGATTGATATCTAAATAATAAAAATTGACCTAGCAACCTTACAATCTTATATATTTATATTTATATATATAATTATTCGCACAAGATTATTACAATAAATTATTTATTGATAACTAAAAACAAAAGACCTTAAATAATACTATAAATTATCTTTATAAAATAGCACACTTCCTAAAATAAATAAATAAATAACTGCTCTTATAAAAGTATAGATTTTTTTTTAAGAATTATATAAATCTATAAAGTATTGAAATACTATTACTCATTAATACAAAACTTAACAAAAATAAACTAGATGCACGTTCATTCTTAATAAAGTAGTTGTACACTGTACTTTCACTTTAGTAGTGAGATTTGATTCTCATATATACTCATTAAATCGTAAAATGTGATAAGATACCTCTCTAATAGTGGTAATTGCATTTTGAGTATTTGAAGCGATTAGAGGTTGGAGAGGTAAAATGTTGTCAATTGGGGGTCGGGTAGGAGGTTCTTCTCAAAGTAGTGATTCAAGCGATTCCGACCTATACGATGAACTTGTTCAGGCTTCTGAAAGGGCTCATCACTAATCTTCATAAGCTGTGTAATCGGTTTTTATGGGGTAGTTTGGGGGAGTCCTTGAAAATTCACTGGTGTTCATGGTCAAAGATATGTATAGGTGAGAATGAATGGGGGGTTGGGTTTCTGGGATTTTGAATCATTCAACCGTGCCTTTCTTGCTAAGTATGTTGGAGACTTGTTAAAAATTCAAATTCTTTGGCAGGTAAAGTGCTTAAAAACTGCTATTTCCCGGATTCTCCCTTCTTACATACGGATTCGAATCAAAAAGGTTCTTTGATTTGTAAAGGTCTAGTTTGGGAGCAAGGCATTGTTTTGGTTGGTTCCTGATAGAGGATTGGTAATGGTAAGTCTGTTCGTATCTTTGAGGATCGCTAGATCCCTCGTCCTTCGACCTTTAAAATTATTTCCCCTATGATGCTTGCAGCAAATGTGATAGTGGATGTGCTTAAAATGGAGTCTGGTAGTTGGAATGTTCCCAAGTTGCAGGAGTGCTTCCTAAAGGATGATGTGGATTTGATCTTGAGTATTTCTTCTAGTTCCTCAAGCCATGAGGATGCTCTAATGTGGCACTTTGATAAATAAAAAAAAAGGCGATTATTTGGTTAAAAGCGGCTATAAGTTAGGAAGAGATGTAAGATCCAACCCAAGCTCTTCTAACCTTAGTATTTATAATGCCTGGTGGAAGACTCTCTAGCATTTACAGATTCCTATAAAGGTGAAGATTTTTTTGTGGGGGGCCAGCCATAATTAGCTCCCTACGATGATGTGTTTGGCTAAGAGAGGTGTCCCTTCTTCTAGTAACTGTCCTTGCTGTAATCTGTTCCCAGAAACAATCTCTTATGCTCTTTGGGGATGCCCAAAGTTGAAACAGGTTAGACTTAGGCTTATTCTAAGTCAAAATAGTTGAATCCAACGACTCACATTCAATACATTCATGTATTTACATAAGTATACACTTATGTTAACACCACCGTATACATACGATGTTGTTCATATAAGTGCGCACTTATGGATTTTATATGAGTGCATTGATAGTGAGTCAATGGATTCAACTACTTTAACTTAGACTAAGTCAAAGTAGTTGAATCCAACGACTCACATTCAATGCATTCATGTATTTACATAAGTATGCACTTATGTGAACACATCTGAATGCATACGGTGTTGTTCATATAAGTGCACACTTATGGATTTTATCTAAGTGCATTGAATGTGAGTCGTTGGATTCAACTACTTTGACTTAGCCTAAATCAAAGTAGTTGAATCCAACGACTCACATTCAATGTATTCATGTATTTACATAAGTATGCACTTATGTGAACACCACCGTGTGTGTGTATACATATATACAGTTTTTCTATTGTCGGTTCGTCATGATATAAAATATATCAGGACAAAGAATGTGGACCATTAGATTTACATACTTTGACTCAAAGTGTATACACTTGTCAAAACTTCTCTATAATCTATAGTCAACATTCTTCGTCCTGATATATTTTATATCAATATATATATATATATATATAAAAGAATAAACTTATTTTTCTTAAAATAATACAAACGTACTTGATTAGTTAAAAGAAATAATTTGGCTAAAAGTTTAATTGGATAACCAATGAAATCCACGAATGCTTATAAGTGATCATAATAATTAATCCAAAATCTAATCCATGTGAGACTTCTTAATCAAATAATTAATACACAAGTTTAAACACCAACCACCACACTAATTCATGATAAAGTCCAATGGTTGATACACTTGAGATCAAGGGTTTCATACATTCCTATGAAAGAGACTTGTAAATTAAAATGCCAAATGGGATTTGAGTTGAAAATATATAAATATTTTTTAAATATTATTTTAAACAACTAAACTTATTGCTTAGATAACACTCCACTTTGGGTTTAATTAATTATAGTACTTACATTGTAATGAAGAATGTGTCTTATAATTTTGTCTTGTAAGGAAACTCCACAACTTAAATTATTATACAAAACTAGTGTATGAACATAATATGTACAAAATAACAAGTATTTCTTTAAAGAGTTGGAAGGATAGGGTAGCTCGCTAGGTCTAAAAATACGTAATTAATATGGGTTTTGAGTATTAGTTTATTAGGTAATTAATTAATTATAAGTAAAGACTAGATGACGTGAAAGATAATAATGATATTAGTTAATCAATTTACAATTAGTTAGTTATTAATTAGAATAAGGCCTGCAACAATGTGATGTTATTACTGTAAAAATAAATTAATATATGGGTGCGGATATTATCACCTATAAAACTAATTAATAAATTCATTTTTATAAGTACATACATATCTAAAATTTAAAAATATATATATATAACTATAAGCACCCGTCGTAATGCCAATAGTACCCTTATTGAAATTAATATATTCATTTTAATACATTTTATTTATAAACCCTCTTAAATTATTAAAACACCCAATTTATAAAAAATAAAAAATAAATCATATTAATTTTGGAATCAAATCCTCTTATAATGACGGTCCAATTTACTTTTGGAAATGTCTCGAATGTAGGAGTCTTATGAAAAGGAAGTTGTAGAACTGGATTATATACGGAGTCAAGAGAATTTCAATATGGAATTCTCTTATATATATACAACTATCTTAAAACAAAAACAAAAACAAAATTCATCGATATATACGGCTATCTTTAAAAAAATATATTATTTTGTTTATTGATAGAGTTCATAACTAGACATAAGAGAAAGATAAAAATAAATAAAATAATACCTACCTCTCTATGATCAGAATCCTCCGAAAATTCTTTTTCCATTACTTTGCATGAATTAAGAGTTTGACGGAATTAGTCAATATCAAACATTATTAGACCAGTTTAAATAGTTATTCTTTTCTCTCAATACACGAGAGAGCTAATTTTTTTTATACTGATTAATTATAGTTTTGGTTGCAATTAATTTATTTGAAGGTGTTTCTAGAAATATATAAGTAACACTATATAATAATAATAATAATAATAATAATAATAAGTATGACTCTATTGCCACCCACAAAATATCTTCCTACACCCATATTAAAAAATTAAAATTATTAATTTTACTCCCGACACCCTTTAAAATACCAAAACTATCTTTTAAGTATTTTTATTAAAAAAAATTAATTAAACATATATTTTTTCTCATTACACCCATTTCTCTTCATTTGCTTACAACATCGTAAAAAAATAAAAAATAAAAAAATCTTGTACGTACAATTTCTTCTTTCAAAATTCATTCCCATTAACAAATATTATAGATTGTAGTCAGATAAAAAAATATCATATTCAAATAAAAATCTACAACTAAGATTTTAGTTGGGCAAAAATGAAATATAAATTCAACTCTAAAACTAATTATATATATTTTTTTATTTCGTTGTTACTTGCGGAATCAATGTATTGAATTATCTAAAAAACCATGAAATCATATAATGGTTTATACATTTAATCATCGTCATAGAAAACAACAACAATAATAATTAAACAGCAACAATATACAGCTTCTTTTGTTTTAAAATTTAAATTTAAAAATTAAAAAAAATAAAAATTAAAAAAATTAAAAACTAGTTTTTCAATCACCAAACAAATCAATTTTTTTTCATTTAAAAATATCCATCTACCAAGTTTTTGGTATACAAATAAATTAAATTAATAAGAATTTGTAGGTTTTTTATTTTTTTTTTTTTAAAAAAAACAATAAGAATTTGTAGTTGACTTAAAGTAAAATAAACATTAGTTGTGTTTGAGAACCGTATAGAATTGATTAAATTGTATAACTGCTTAAGGAAAAAAAAAGGTTGTACAAGACTACAACTGCAACAATTTTTTATTCAACTACAAAACAATAATAAAAATGAAAGTAAACATATCTGAATGCATTCGAAATCTATAAAATTAATTCTTTGTTCATCCATTCCTTGATTATATGTGAAAATATATATATATATATATATTTCCTGATTGATGTTAGGTTTGATTGAGCATATATTATTAGGGTTTATGATAGATTGAATGTTCAAACTTATGGGTGTAAGAATAAATTTAATTTAAAATTATAAAGCTATGTATTTTAAGTAATTAAATGTAAGGGTATTTTAGAAAGAAAAAAAAAAGTTTTATTAAAACATGGGTATAGGGAGATATTTTGTGGATGGTAATAGAACCACCATAATAATAATAATAATAATTTTTCCTTTGAAGATTTGAGTGATAGTTAGCTTCTTAACCCTCCTTCGGCCCTTAATTGTTAGGCTTATTAGGGGCCTTATATCAAGTATATTGGGTTGACCCAAAATGTAGTAAAATAAAAGTTGGGCTTGATTTATTATTTGAAAATTCATTCAATTTAGATGATTATATATGTAACACAAAAAGCCCATTTAAGAGAAGGCATGCTTGTAAAATTACATGATCTGTTTGCCTTTAGTTAAAATTACCTCCATTTGCATAATCTTTGTTAATGAATGACGAATAAGTGATGATGAAAATTACTGACTACAGTTATTTACATTATGTTGATTTGTAATTTTTCTAAAATTCTTATGTTCTCTCTCTCTCTCTCTTTTTAATAATATATTGGGATGGGGTATATGATAAAGCTTTAGATGGGATGTCGTGGTCCATCTCCTGATTCCTATCAGCCATACATTGGAAATATGACAAGTCATCTTCAACTCATAAAACACCTATGAAAGTGATTACAATTGTACAGACTTTCAAACACATCAAGTGCAGTTTCTATGAAAGTGATTCCATCTAGTGCTAGTAAAACGGGTCGGGCCTTGGCTGACCGTCTGGCCTGGCTGGCCCGTTGGCTTAACAGGCCAGGCCCAAGCTTGTTAAGCCAGCATGCCGTGCTGGGCCCAGGTTGCACGGCCTGCGGGCCGGCCCAGTACGGCATGCCAGGCCTGTGGACCTAAAAAATTTTTTTTAATGAATTTTGGTGGCTGGCCCACCAGAAATCATTTTTTCAAATTTCAAAAAATAAAAATTTGAATTGAGGGATGGTTTTTGTAAAAAAATTTGAAAAAATGAATTCTGGCCGGCCTGTTTGGGCCTGCCATAATTCATTTTTTCAAATTTCAATTTTTTTTTTTTTTTGTTTTTTTAAATTTGAATTGAGGGGTGACTTTTGTAATTAATCAGGTGACTGTTGGGGAAGGAAAAAAAATATCCAAAACTTTTAAAAATTACATTTTTTTTTAAATCTTTTACAATTATTTCCAATTATACCCTAATCTAACATTTTCCTATAAATACCCCCATCACCCTCACCTCATTCTCTACATTTTCTCTACTTCCCTACTCTCTCATTCTCTCTATTCTCTACAATCTCCAACATCTCTCACTCACTCTTTCAACTATTTTATAATTTATTTTATTTAATATATTATATACTATATACTAAATACTATTATATTAATATACTATACATTATATATTATATACCTCCCACTCTCTAGTCTCTACATATTCTAAGGCTCTTTTTTCTTTTTCTTTTTGACAATATCTATTAATTCGAGACTATATTCTAAGGCTCTTACTCTAAGGTATTGTCTTGTTTTTTTTTTTAAAAAAAAATTACTTTCATTTGTTATTTAATTATTAACTATTATTAATATGTTTATAACTAATGTTATTATTTGGTATGTTGTTAGGTATCCAAGTGATTAATTAATTAAACACTCTCAACTCTCAAGCCTCCAATTTAAGGTTACTATATCTACTTCTCTACTTTTGTTATTAATAATTTTTTTATATAGTAATTATTATTATTATTTAGCATTTAGTGATTAGTATGTGTGTAGTTAATATTGTTGTTAGTAATATGTTAATTTAAAGTTTTTTTTTTTTATGAGTTTAACAACAATATAATAATTATAAAAAATTAATTCCTAATTTCTTCATAATTTTCGAAATTACTATTATATTAGAAAGATTATGTTTTATTTTTGTAGAGTTTAAGAAGAAAATAATAATTTAGAAAAATTAATTCTGAATTTAAAAAAAAAATGAAATTAATAATATATTAGAATGATTATGTTTATGTTTTTTTGTAGAGCTGAAGAAATAAGAAGAAAATAATAATTTTGAAAAAATTAATTCTGAATTTTTAAATATTTTTGAAATTAATAATATATTAGAATGATTATGTTTATGTTTTTTTGTAGAGCTGAAGAAATAAGAAGGAAATAATAATTTTGAAAAAATTAATTCTGAATTTTTAAATATTTTTGAAATTAATAATATATTAGAATGATTAGGTTTTTTTTTTTTTTTTTTTTTTTTTTTTTTTTTTTTTTTTTTTTTTGTAGAGTAACTAGAGTTTAAGAAGAAACTAATAATTTATCAAAATTAATTCTGATTTTTTTAAAAAAAAAATTTGAAATTAATAATATAATGATTGTGTGTTTTTTGTAGAGTTTAAGAAATAAGAAGAAAATAATAATTTTGAAAAATTAATTCCGAATTTTGTCAAAATTTTTGAAATTAATAATATATTAATGATTATGTTTTTTTTGTAGAGTTTAAGAAATAAGAAGAAAATAATAATTTTGAAAAATTAATTCCGAATTTTGTCAAAATTTTTTGAAATTAATAATATATTAATGATTATGTTTTTTTTTGTAGAAGCTCATTGGTTTTCATGTCATGGATTATTCACACAATGCACAAAATATTTTTGAGGTTATTATGTCCATTATACAAGATTATGGCATTCATAACCGCATCATGTCAATTAGTTTGGATAATGCATCTGCTAACTCTAAAGCTGTAAAATATTTCATTAATTCTAACATCGTTAATACTGTGGGAAAAATTTTCCACACCCGTTGTGCATGTCACATTATAAACTTGATTGTAAAATCATATTTAAAGGAGGTGAAAAGTCAAATCGACAATATTAGGGGGGCTTTGGGTTGGAATATGGCATCTAACAAATGAATTGTTGAGTTTGCCATATTTTGTAAATCAAAGAACCTAAAACCCGGTAAGTTCCAAACAGATATGCGGGTAAGGTGGAACTCAACATATTTAATGTTGACATTTGTTTTACCATATGCTTTGGAAATTACTTGTTTTTATAACCTGAACACCGCCAATGACACCGAAAGTGAAAAACTCACTGAAGGTGATTGGTATGTGGCCACTATTTTTGTTGAATTTTTAAATGTTTTTTATGATGCTACTGACAACTTTCCAGGGTTTATTACCCCACATCTACTCTTGCACTTCATAAACTTTATGACATGGCTGATTTACTTAGGCAATATAGTGAAAATGTGTTGGTAGCTCCCGCTGTTGCTGCTATGCAAGAAAAATATGTAAAATATTAGGGGGAAATTCCTCTTTTGTATGCCTTTGGTATTGTTGTAGATCCTAGGTTCAGATTTAATACTTTAGAAGTTTTTTCCACTACTTTGGGTGAGGCTCTGGGATTAAGTGAAATGGATGTTGCTGAACATCTTAGTACATTAAAATCCCAAATGTTCGAGGTTTTTCTATTTATGAGAACAGGTACAGTGACGGAACAGCGGAACCGGCGCCTCCTCAGCAACAATCCCAACAATAATCGAAGCTTATGAGGATTTTTTTGAACAAGGCCAGAACTTCTCGCACTTCAGGAAGTTCGAGTTCAAGTCAAAATCAAAGTCAAGGTCAATGACAACATGTGGAGCTGAACAGATATCTGAGTACGAAGTATTCTATCACAGAGAATGATGATTTCACAAACAACGAACTTTTGAAATGGTAGCGGAGCAAGAGAAACATCTTCCTGATCATTCTATTGAGATTAACATGTGACGTCGTTGCTATCCCGGTTTCAACAGTTTCATCGAAGCAGGTGTTCAGCACAACCAAACGAAAACTAGAAAAAAGAAGATGTTCATTGACCCCTGATAAGGTGGAAGCTTTGACATGCCTTAAGGATTGGCAAAATGCAAGTTTGAGACGACAACATCAACTGGACAATGAAGAACTCATGGATGACTTCTCTAGCATGACCATTGATGAAAGTTCTAGTAGCAACCAGTCGGCGAGCTGATGTAATTGTAAATACTTAATTTTTTTTTTTTCTGATTGCACTCTTTTCCCTTACCAAGTTTTTATCCCATTGGGTTTTTCTTGGTAAGGTTTTTAACGAGGCAATTATGATTTGTAATTTATACTTTTCACCACAAATTAATATGAAATTACAAAAATATTATTCATCGAAAACTAATTAAGTGTTGTATGAAATGAAAAATGTTATATTGCATATTAAAATTATTACATTAATAATTACACAAAATGATTACAATGTATAAAAATTAATATTGTATAAATAAAATGTTTTTTTTTTAAAAAAAAAAAGGAAGCCCATTGGGCTCCGCCCGTTAAGGACTTAACGAGCCGACCTGTTATAGGCCCAGCCTGGCACACCCCGGCAGAGGCCACGTGCCCAAGCCAGGCCCACCCCTCCCCCCTAATAAGCCAGCCTCGCCCGCCTTGTTACCCTAACAGGCCGTGCCTGACCCGGCCTATTACTCCAACGGACCTAATGGGTCGGGCGGGCCTTTTTTGACACTACTAATTCCATCTGGAATTTCTTTTGCATTCTTCATTTAAGAAAACAAACTTATTTGTCCATGCATTGCTAAACCCCCAATTATGGTATTCCATGCTTTCAAACACATCAAATGCATTTTCTACAATCCCACATTTTGCATACATGTCGATCAACACATTCCCGACATAAACATTTCCCTTATAACCATTACTCTCTACATACACTTGCACCCACTAACCCAAATCAAGGGCTCTCAATCTTGGACACACAGATAACACAACGTGTAGCATCATTTGGAAATGCATTGCCCTCAATTAACAATCTCTTAAAAGCGTCCAACAATTCAAATAAACAACCATTCTTCGCGTACCCTCTTATCAATCCATTCAAAGAAAAAACATTCCTTTCAAGCATCTCTTCAAACGACCTCTCACAACAACCCATCATCGTGTTCCAAGACATGACATATTGCCCAACACAATATACCCAACAACCATAGTGTTCCATAAAACCACATCCCTTTCAGGCGCCAACCTCATGGAAGCAATATCACCACACAAAATGTACTAGTTAATCGTTGCATTTGTGGTCCATGCAACCACATTCCTCTCAGCTATCTCTCCAAACACCTTATAAGCCGCTTCTATTACTCTCCCACTTGAATACAATTCAATCAAAGCGGTGCCCACAAACGCATTCACTCCAAAACCACTCTTGATCACAAAACAATGCACTTCGTCACCTTCTCTAAATGTACAAATCTTCCAACAAGACTTCAACAATATTGGAAACGTGAAGCAATTAGGCGAAACATCAAGTTTCTTCATCCAATGAAACAAAACAACTTTTTCCTTATAAAACTCACTTTGCGCATACCCTTTAAACTTGGCATTCCTCGATGAGGTGTTTGGGTCAAGAATTCTATTGAACACCTTGTGTGCATACGCCATTTTCTTCAGCAGAGCACATTGTAATGATCCTCGGAGCGACATAGTCATTGTGTTCAAACCTATGAATGATTATCTGGTTTTGGGTTTCTTGGAGATGCCTTTTTGTCTTTCATGACAGCAATAGAGAAATCAATTTCATTTCAACAAGTCTCTGTGGAGGCTTTTTGAGCAAAATTTGAATAAGTTTCGCTATTTTTAAAATAAATTGAAGGACTCAAATCAGCTGTTTAAAAATAGTGTCATAGTTTGTGTCTAACCAACAAAATTGAGACATATATCTATATTTATGAAAGAAGTTGAAAAAAAAATAATTAAATGTAGTTACATCTTCCAATTTGGTTGATTAGTCACAAATTAGGACACCATTTTTGAACAATTGATTGGAGCACATATCCTTTTCAGATTGTGTACAAAGTTGCTTTATTTTTTACAGGGAAAATATCAGAATGAGCCTTAAGGTTTGAAGAATTGTCAATATCTTTTAAGGGTACATATTGGTTTAACAACAATATAAGAACTATATTGTTAATAGGCAGCTATGTGAGAAAGAATTGGTTATTATTATTTATTTTTTTAATCCTTAATTAATATACACCATTGGATTGATATCTAAATAATAAAAATTGACCTAGCAACCTTACAATCATGTATATTTATATTTATATATAAAATTGTTCACACAAGATTATTACAATTAATTATTTATTGAAAATTAAAAACAAAAGAAATTAAATATTACTATAAATTATCTTTATAAAATAGCACACACTTCCTAAAAAAAAATACGCTCTTATAAAATTATAGATTTTTTTTAAGAATTATATAAATCTATAAAGTATTAAAATACTGTTACTCATTAATACAAAACTTAACAAAAATAAACTAGATGCACATTCATTCTTAATAAAGTAGTTGTACACTGTACTTTCACTTCAGTAATGAGATTCGATTCTCATGTATACTCATTAAATTGTAAATTATGATGAGATCTCTCTCTAATAATGGTAATTGCATTTTCTGTACTTGAAGCAATTGATCTTATTAAGTGTCGATAAACCTTTCGGCCTTGACTAATGCCTATTGGTGTCAAATTTCAATAATAATAATAATAATAATAATCTGGAGTCCGGAGAGATTATTTTGATGAAACAATAGTATTTTTTTAATAGATAAATCAAACAATAAAAGACCTTTTCATTATATAATAAATAGTAGGGGACTAATTTGATAATTATTTAAAATATAGGATGATTGTGTAAATATCCCTTGTTTGAAAACTAGAAAAATACTGTTGCCAGCAAGAAAATACTATAAAAATACACGTGTCACACGTGCACGTTGTCCTGTAATTAAATAATAGTGCATGGTAACATCAAAGTCCAATGATCGCAATTGGTCCTGAATCGTGATTCGTGAGTTGTTTTTTTGTTTCTATCTATCGAGAATGGACTTAACTTCAACTCTCAGATTCCGGTCACCGGAGCTCCGTTTATTCACCGGAAAATCCAACTCTCCGTTCAACAACCCGTTGAAGCATCAAGCAACCATTTTGATCCGGCCCAATAAGAAGACAGTTTCGGTCCCTACTACAAGAACAGCAACTCACTTGACTGTCAAAGACGAGAGTGAAGAAGACATGAGTGACAAGTTCAAGTGGGTCAAGCTCCAAAATCTTGATTTCGCACCTGCTCGAAGACTGGTCCGTACCGCTTTCACGGAGGAGCAGAGCAAGCTTGATCATTGCTTGTTCAAGGTGGGTTCCAATTGATTTCTTCAATCATTATTATGATACGTTTTGATTTGGTAAAGGTTTTTTTATTTTTATTTATTTTATTTATTATTATTATTTTTAAGCGACTGATTTTTTCTATATGTGTTTGATTGTTTTTGATTTTTGCTAGTTTGCTCCTTCTGAGATCAAAACAGAGGAGGTAAGCATTTACTGCTTTTATGAAAAAGTACTTAGATTATTATAGATATGACTGTTTGGTTCCTGAGAAAATAAAAGAAATAATTTTTAGTTTTTTTTAGTTATCTGGGTTAGCAAATTGAGGTTCACTTTAGATTGGAAAGCTAAGATAAATGTTAAAGTCTAGAAATTTTTCTTTTTGATAGAATTTAATTTTAGAATATTATGGATTTTGATGTGTATTGTAGTGGTACGAGAGGAATTCAAATGGATTGAAAATTTTCTGTAAAAGCTGGATGCCGAAACAAATTAAAGGTGTTTTATGTTTCTGCCATGGCTATGGTGATACATGCACTTTCTTCTTTGAAGGTTTGTTGACTTAGTTATCCGTATTATATGTTGTAAATTTAATAGTATATGCTTGGTATAAGGACAGTTCGTAAATTCAGGTATTGCTAGGTACATTGCTGCATCCGGTTATGGTGTTTACGCTTTGGACCATCCTGGTTTCGGTCTATCTGATGGATTGCACGGTTACATCTCAGACTTTGATGAATTAGTCGACAATGTTATTGAAACTTATACAAAAATCAAAGGTATGATGTTACATAAACTGGCCTCAGTTCATTGTTGCAATATCATAATTGCCTGTATCGTTCCTTGCTTGGTAGATGGTGCGTTTAGTTTCTTAAAATGGTACCTTTTGCTGATATAACTTTAAATAACTATCGGCAGGAAGTCCTGAATTAAGAAGTGTGCCACGCTTCATACTGGGGCAGTCCATGGGTGGAGCTGTTACTCTCAAAGTTCATCTAAAGGAACCACGAGCGTGGGACGGAGTAATCCTTGTAGCCCCAATGTGTAAAGTAAGCCCATTCTTGTCCTAATTTTTACGCACAATTTCGGAAACATAGTTATTACTGAAATTCTGACAGTGTTTTAATGTTAATAGCTTAAAAATGTGCATTATTCCCATGTTTCACGACTGTTTATTTGTTCAAAGAAAGAATTTATTCCCTTGTAAAATTGATACGGTTTTACTCCACATTGATCATCTGAAATACTAATTGAAGACCTATGTTTAAAGGCCATTAACCTTTATCATTGTTTACGCATTTTCAATAAGAGTTTAGATTAAGTTTTCCGATCAGTAGCTTATTAAGTTTTCAAACCATGAGATATTACATATATATGATTCAGGCCTTGTTCTTTAAGCCTGTATCTTATAGACTTAGCAGAAGATAGTTCACTCAAATAATTTCGATATAATTCTTCCATGTCATTGTTTCTAGGTTTCATTTCTAATACTAACAGCTTCATCAAAACTGAAAATCACAATGCTTTTCAAACCATTTACTGTATTTAACAACAGCAATCAAAAGTTTGGATGCTCATTGTGAAGATTCAACATTTTTCTGCTCAAATATATATAACGATGAAAAATCAGTTATAGAACTCAATTTTTTATTAGCTTGATGGATATTCTCAAACTTGTCTCATCAGCGCTTTATTCCTTCCATCTAGTCAGGACTCTTGAATCAGCCTATAGAGCAGTCGTATAGATTACTGTGACATTTTGTCAAGGAACATGAGTTCATATAGGTCCCTGTTATTCTGCATGTTGAGTAGTAATATGGCTTGAGCTTACCATTTCTACTAGCAGTACACTTGTTTTCAATTTCTCAAAGACATGCAATTCCTACGCAAACCACCTTAAGCAGATTCAAGTCCATCTGATTTCTCTGTTGCATTGAACATTGCCTAGGAGATGCAGTGTTTGACTAAGCTGTCTGAAAAATTCACTCTGATTCTGGGAAGTCGACATTGCATAGATTCATATCATCTTTTTTAGAATGGAAGGAGCTTTCTTTCTACAAGGCCTGGCATTATGTTTGCAAATTAGTTTGGAAGCTCTTAACGGTGGAGCAAACAAATGATCTTGCATACTTGAATTCTTATTCTTTTTTGTTTCACCTAACATCAAGGGTTTATATTTGCCTGCCGTTGGATTTTCATTCACCACATTATACAACACTAAATAACAAGATTGGATGACAATCTGCATAAACTGACACTATAAAAATATTGACTTTTTCGTGTTTGCTTGGCTTGATATATAATATCAGAAAGTTGAAGATTCAAATTTTCTTTTGAGAACAATTTACTATGTTATTTAACTGAAAATAACTTGCTAACCTTGAGTTTTTGACAAGATTGCAGAAGAGATGAAACCACCACCAGTAGTTTTGAAGGCACTGACCTGTTTGGCTAAAGTTATGCCGAAAGCAAAGCTCTTCCCTCAAAAGGATCTCGCCCCGCTAGCCTTCAGAGACCTCAGAAAAAGGGAAATGGTTTGTTCTTCATTCATGCACTCACACGAATATCCTTCTGTAGTTATAAAACGGAGTAGACTTTGCAGTTTGGTGAACATTAAAAGGGGATCGAAAACACCTCTATCTCTTTCACACACATGCACTCGGACATTCAAGTTCAGAAGTTGCTTTTCATCACCATATAAGCGCTTCACTTCTTTATTGCTTAAGTGAAGCATTCACATATACTCATTATTCCCAGATAAAAATTTGTCTTGTACATCATTATAGAAAAATTTGTCTTTCTATCTTAGGCTGTCTACAATGTGATTTGTTATGACGACTTAACGCGACTAAAAACTGGTGTTGAACTATTAAAGGCCACAGATGACATAGAGAAGAACGTGGACAAGGTTAGTTTTCTTTCATCTTACTCTGCCACTTTACTCCTTGTTGATCAAAGTTGAATAATGTTTCACGACGAACATCATCCAAACCAGAAGTACACACAATGTTAGATCGACAAAGTTGAAACAATTCGGCGGTATTGCAGGTTTCAGCTCCCTTGCTGATTCTTCATGGAGCTGCAGACAAGGTAACCGATCCTAAAGTGAGCCAGTTTCTACATGAGAGAGCTTCAAGCACGGACAAAACTCTAAAGCTCTACGAAGAAGGTTTTCACTGCATTCTAGAAGGTGAACCAGACGACAGAATTTTTACAGTCCTCAACGATATTATTTCATGGCTTGATGAGCGGTGCTTGTCTAAATGATGTTTGTACCATGTTCTTCTTCTGTTGAAATTTGTTGGTCAATTAGATACTGTTGAAATAAAAACCAGTAAATGTAGTTGTGGAAGAATTGTGGTTTTTGTATTGAAGCAACTCAACTACTGGTTATATCTTTTAGAATATACTCTCAAATAATATTGAATTCTATAAAAATATTCAAAAGCACTTTTAGATGAATCCCGGATATATGCATATGTAGAAAGTATTTTTGAAATAACTTGTGTTAATTATTTGAAAGCTTTTTTTTTTTTTTTCAAAATATTATGCTATTACATAAATTCGGGTTTTTTTTTTCTTTAGAACGGAACTTGAACTCATAACCTTGTGGTGCAGGTGTGAGGGGTTTACACTGGACCAACATCATCTTATCTGTTTGAAAGCTCTTTTAACCACATCAAAAGGACTTCCATGTACTTGACAAAAAAAAAATTAGTTAACAAGTGATCTCAATTCTCAATACAAAAGGTGTTTCTCATGTTAATTAAGGCTATGTTTAGTTGTCCCTATAAAATCTTCATTAAATTTACATTTATTGAAAATTTTGAAAACAAAAATCGTAAGAAGTTTTATAATATTATTAAAAACAATTGGGTGCTTCCATCTAAAATATAATGATTTTGTTTATTTAATTTTGATCCAATATAGAAAAATAAATAAATATATAAATGAATTTTTTTTTTTTTTGACAAATATAAAAAAAAAAAAAAATCATGTTATTAATATAGCAATGAAGATATATTGTTAAAAAAAAATAAATTAAAATAATCACATTATAAATAAGTAAATATCAAACCCCTCACCACCGATAGGTAGTGCACCTCCCTTTTACATTGGTGGTGAGGATTTGAAATCCCACCACTAAGAAAGTAGATATCCGGACCAAAACATGAAAGTAAATACCGAAAATATTATCAAATTTTGGTGATATTTTGATAATATTTACACCGGTATTTTTATCAATTTAGATCCAATATATTTATCAAAATAGATATTTACTTGTTTGACAACAAATGAATTATCACACCATTAAAAAAAAAAAAAAAAGAATTATCACATTATTATTTTTAGGGCAATAATTATTTTGTCCCCTGACGTTTGCAGTATCGTTGTTTCCCCCCTCACATTTCAAGAAACATCATTTTACCCCTACCATTAGGGATGGCAATGGGGCGGGTTCGGGCCGGGGTGACCCTCCCCACACCCCGCTCTATTTATTTTTTAAAACCACATCCCCACATAAAACTCCACAATATATGGAGCGGGGTAGGGAGGGGCGGGGTATGCTTTTCCCGTCCCCACATGTTTACACCATTTATCTCATTTATCAAAATTATTTATTAAAATAATAAATATACAACACAATGAATATGATATAATATGTAAAGTAATTCCAAAACATTATTGAAAATCATCTCATAAATAATAAAAATAAACATAAATCTCACAACTAAACAAATAAATTCAATAATTTTTAAACAAAACATCAAAAGAAAAAAACTAAATAATAAAATAATAAATATTATATTTTAAGCGGCATGGGGCGAGGCGGGACGGGGATTGTAAAACCCATCCCTACCTCATACCTATTGCAGGTTTTACTATCTATCTACATCCTCGCCCCATTCTTATCAAATTGAAACCCATCCCCATCCTAAAAGTGCAGGTCCACGCGGGACCCCGTACCTGTGGGTTATTTTGCCATCTCCACCTACTGTTACACAAAAGTTAAAAAATGATGTGGCAATTAACTTATTAGCAGTTCCTAAAATTGGGGAGGAAGATCTGGCTATTCGTGGCATCAAATGAAGATTCAATTGATGGAGAAGAATCATGAGAAGATGACAAAAAATCAGACCATTGACTTGGTGTATATTTGGAGATATCATGTGTATTGAATGATTGATTTTTAAGAGGAAAGGTATGCTCTATGAAAATGACATGGCGAGAAATAAACATACAGTTGGTTTGAGGTCAAGACAACAATAGGCTTGATGGGCTATGGAGTAGCCAACAAAAACACACGGTCGATTTAGATCGTGGTTCAAGTTTGCGCGATGTATACAAACGAAGCCAAGGATAGCATAAACAACCGAAGCAATGTATTGTAATTAGAAATTTTTGAGATTTGAAATTTAATGATGAAGAGGGCATACGATTATTAAGGAATATGGCAGTTTGAAGGGCAAAAGACTAGTATTTGAGAGGCATGGATGCATGGTGAAGCAGACTGAGAGCAGTTTCGACAATGTGTCAATGCTTGCATTCTGTTGTACCAACGTGTTTAGGTGTATTGGGAGGAGATATTAAATTTTGTATTCCATATTGAGTGAGATGATGACCTAAGCTTTGAGCTGCACCACTACCATCGGTGTAAACTATTTTAATGAAGGTGTGGAAGAAATTTTTAACAAGCTTGTTGAAATGTTCAAAGACAATAGAAACTTCATATTTGTGTTTGAGAGTATATATATCCATGTGTATTTTGTAAAATAATCAACAAATATAACATAGAATTTGAAATGACCAAGGAGATAACTAGGGTTGCACTTGCACCCCAAACTTCAATGAATAAAATCTCAAGAGTTTTGGTACATGAAATAGATGACATTCCAAATGGAAGTTTGTGACTTTTATCACAAAGACAGGCATCACAATGAGCAAATTGATAACAAAATTAGAAACAGGAATCGAATGAGCAGAAATTGGATGCTTAAGAACTTTGGTGGATGGGTGACCGAGTCAACAGTGCAAGAAATTAATGGAAGGAGCTGCAATGAAGGTGGATGTTGACTTGATTGAAGACTGTAGCAATGTCAGCCACTCATGCAGATTTCCTCTATTTCGGCCTCGGACCAAGGATGCTCTTGTACTTAGATCCTTCATAAGGAGAAAAAAAAAATTCAATGGATGTTTTATTTTGAGAACAATAATGAGATACACTAAAAAGATTCTTTTTAAGGTGAGGTGCATACAATACATTTTGTAACTAAAAATTAGAGGTAGGATTAGTAAGACTAGTAGATCCTAAGTGAGTGATAGGAATACTTTTATCGTCACCAACCATGATATCTTCCTTACCACCATAAGTGGGACGCGCCTGAGTTAACAACCCAGTTGTTGTTGTGATTGCTTGCTTGATCATTTGTCATGAAATGGGCTTGATATGGAGAGAATGACCAAGACCGACATACTTTTGTAGTATGTCCCACTTTATCAAAAAGTTGACAAATGGATCTCGATTGCCCACTGTTGGTTAGAGGACGCCAAAACTAATGTGAAAGATTGAAGTTGTTGGGATTGTCAAAGTTTGGAGGGTTCCCATAAGGAGGTCAATAACCATAGCCTTGCTGAGTGGAATTGCTTGCATTATGTTAGGATTATGCTCAATAGCAAGAGTGTAATATTGTAATTAACAATCTTTTTCATATTAATAAAGTGATTTCTGGTTTAAACAAATCTTATAGCATTTATAGTTTAATAATTGTCAAAGTAAATAATCATAAGGTCTAAAGACTATGAGAAAAGAAGAATTGTTCGTACATCTGGAAATGTATGTGGTAGACACAATTCTTTAGTTAGTCTTGAATATTGTTCACAACTTAAGTTAAAGGTTGGCCACCTTTATCTTGTTAAAGTTGTAGAATTCTTTTGCTAGCATTTGAGTGGGATCAAATGAGATATGATGAGTGTAAAATCATCGGAGTGTCTTCGAGCAAAAGAATCTAGTGCACTGGGTGCATTGAATAGGATCACAATGAAATACTTTATCTATAACCGTCAGTAGATAAAAGTAATTTCATTATCAAGACAATCGGAGAGTCTATCTTAATCCTGAGATAAATGATGGACTTATGGTTGCAAGTGATATCATTTGAGCTATCAATGAGTACGATTATATCGCATAGTCTATCCTCGATAGTTTGGTGATATTCATTTGTTAATCGATAGAGGACTTCATTTATAGATATGGACATCGTGGCTCCATTTATCGAATGATAGTATAATATCATCATATGGATGTTTTGAGGTAATTGGATATTAAATCTCAACGTTGAGTTTTCGATAGTGTCTATTGAAAACATGGCTTCTGGACAAGTCAAAATATCCAAGTTCAAAACGTGGTCATATGAGTAAATATGGTAACTTGGAGAGTTATAGGCGGTCTATGAACTCTTGGCGATTACTGATATTAATCACGAAGATATACTATCTCCAATATGATTGTCTAGGGTATGAATGAGGAAACATCTTCCTTTTCTGTCTTTATTTAAGAGTTCAATTTTAGCTCTTTAGTGGAATGAGTTAAAATTAATGGATCGGATCTAAGTGAATCATTTGTTGATTGTGATTAGGTTATGTCTATTGAAGCTTAAATTTAGATAGCCCGCCAAGATCCCCAATCCACACGGACTTGCATGGATCACTTGATATATTCTACCGGACCAATTTAGGGTCCATCTAGAATTGCATTTAATATATTAAGAATATAATTTGCACATTATTTATGTAATGGGCTGCTCAATTATATTTATATATTAATGGATTACATGTGGGCTTGTTTCTTTTAGTAAGAATGGGTCTAGTTCACATGTGGGCTTTTTATTTAAAGTCCTATGGATTAAATGAAATAAGAAAATAATATTTGGCCCAATATTTTTATATGGGGCGGCAAGGTGATTAATTAACCTTAAATATTATTTTGTTTTCATTGTTTAATTAAATAAGAATTAATTAATTTATTAATTAATTGTTTAATTAAGAAACAAATCTTTTCTGATTAGGAAATATGATTCCTATTGGTGTACTATTTGTAGTAGTATACTTAAATTGAAAGACTTGTTTGATAAGGAAATAAATAATTAATTTTATTTATTTAATCAAATAAGAAGTCTTTTTATTTTAGTCAAATAAAGGAATAAAAGATTTATGAGTTTGATTAGGGTTTGGAAGTCTTAAACTAAATAGGAATTAGGGTGCAATTCAAACTTCTTTTTTGTTTGAGAATTGCGGCAACCCTAGTCTATTTTTGGCTAGAGATTTCGGCCACCCTAGGAAAAAGGAAGAAAGAAATTTTGCCACATATATAAGGGCATTTATAATTTTCGGCCACATTAGGTTTTTGGGGTGCAGAATTTTATTTTCTTCTTCTTCTCAACTCATAGAAAGAGAGCTTTTATTCTACTAAAACAAAAAGAAACATAGATTATTCTTTGATGGTATTCTAGTTGCTGATTCATCAATAAGCTTGTGAATACTACATCGATCAAGGTTCACGCGAGTTTCGATCATAAGATTGAGAACTCAAAAGTGACCGGAATAATCCTAGGTTTCTTTTGATTGTTTTTGTGACTAACGAATAAGAGAAAAGTTTGTTTTATCCAATCACAGGCTTGCAATTCAAAGAAAAGGGAGACCACGCTCCTAGGTGATCCACGTTCGTGCTAGGATTGAAGATCTTGCGGATTACCATCGACGTAAGTCAATCGGATCACGCGACAAAAGGTATTCTTCTTTTGTTATATATTATATATCTTTAATTGATTAAAAGGGTTTAAGGTTCATAAAAGGAAAAATTTTTAAAAGCTACTAAACTATTTTTTTAGTCTCGCTTCCGCTGCGTGTACTTTTACGGTATATTTTTCCCTACACATTATTAGAGTCACATCTGTGTCCTTGATTGTTGCTTTTGGTATTATTGGCAAAGTGGCCACCTTTGTTTTTCTTGGAAGCAGAACATTGCTTGAAATGTTCCATGATTTGAGGGATGCCTTTTTCTTGATCTTTTCTTGCTTTAGAAAGGATTTATGATCAAGAAGTTTGTCATACAGTTCTTCAAACGACATCAGAGAGTCACGAGCACGAATGGCAGCTTGTAATTCTTTATAATCATCACCAAGTCCATTGAAAGAGTGAA
This sequence comes from Acer campestre, assembly GCA_954870605.1. Classification (NCBI taxonomy): domain Eukaryota; kingdom Viridiplantae; phylum Streptophyta; class Magnoliopsida; order Sapindales; family Sapindaceae; genus Acer; species Acer campestre. Next base: position 1,304,711 of record OX940806.1, on the reverse strand, counting down.
TGATAATTTCTATATTACTCATGGGGTGATTGATTAGAGCAAGGTCATAAACAAGACTTTTTATGGTTTGCATATATTCTGCTATGGATTTACCCTCTTTGGTGATTTTAGTAAGAAAGTCAAGAAGACCAAGCATTCTTGTGGTGGACTTGTTGGCAAACATAGTTTCAAGTTTTGCCCAAGCTTCAGCTGCTGATTTGCATTTCGATACAAGAGGTGAGACTGAGGCTGTCACAAATGTTTGGATGGCATGCAAGATTAATTGATCATGTCTCATCCAAAGCTTTGCATTAGGATTTGGAGCACGTGCTATGATTTCATGAGGGAATGGATATGTTCCATCTAAGTAGCCCATGAGATCATAGCCAAACAATAGGTTTGTGAATTGAGATGACCATGAGGCATAGTTGCCTACTTTGGACAGTTGTTGTGGGATTTGAGTAGTGGTGTTGATGGAGAAGAGTGTTGGTTTTTTAGAAAGATGGTTGATAATTAAGGTAATAACTGTTCGTATGTTAGAAGGAATGTTTATGGAGCTTTCTAAAATTTAGACATGATTCTTGAATGTAGCAAAGAAAGATAAGCAGAAGCAAGGAAGCAAAGAGAGAGAATCCGAGTTAAGGTTATCTTAGGGCTCTGATACTATAAATAGGTTTGGAATAGAACCGTATTATTGTATCCATGTATTCAGTAGACATATATACATGACATTATAATATAAAGTATGGAAACAATATAAATGTGATCCTATAATTAAGCTAAATACAATGACTTAATTACTGGAAATATAAATGGTAACTAATCACTATAATCATGAACTAATCACTAGAATCATGCATAACATTATTCCTATCAAATACTTGGCAACTATAAATCTTCTAACATGCATATCTTCTAGCATTTAAACATTATCTAAAAAAACAAAAAATAATTAATAAAAACATTAAAGCTTCAAATGACTTTTAAAGTCATGTACGGTAGTCTATCCCTTTAAATCCCTCTCACATGATGCTTATTGTACAAAACAAGTTGTATTAAGTCTTTTTTTTTTTTTTTTTAAGTATTACATAAATTCGGGATTTTTTGACAAAGGGAAAGACTCGAACCCGTAACCTCGTGGTGAAGGTGTAAGGAGTATACCACCAGACTAACCTAATCTCGCCTATTAAGCCTAATATTGGAAAATGATTTTTTACAACTGAGTAGAATACATCATCAGCTATTCAGCTTCCACTTAAATCCACAGACAAAGTCGCAATATTATCAATTCTACCTTAAAGCCCCTGTGAAGTGAAGTGAAGTGAAGGGAAGGGAAAGGAAAGAAAGGGAAGAAAGAGAAGAGATCTTGGTTTGTGTTGTGCCTAGACATGTAAACTAGGTCAGGCTAACCTAGGTACGAAGGCATGGCACATCATAGCACAACCCAATTTCGGACAAGCCCAGCAAGGCATGACCCGATAGTTGTTGGGTCGTTCTTTGGCATGACCTAACAATTAATGTAGCGTGTGAGGTTAAGTTGTGCGGCTCATTGAGTCGGCACATCACACAAAAAACAAGACCCAAATGTGGCCCAAATGGGTACGACACAACCAAACTAGGTACTAGAGTAATGAATATTAATGTAACGGTAATATTAAAATATCTAAACATAACAATGGTATATGTTAATCAATTAATGCAAGAAGAATATCATAGACCAAAACTCAAGAAAAAACACGGTGAGTTTAATTAAAAAAGTCTCTCTCAGGTTCTTCAAACCTAAGGTGAAAGTTTTCTAAAGGTGGTATCTGATTTAAATCTTGGTGTCCAACCTGTGATCTAGTACACTATGAATGTTAATGAAATAGCATCGTTATGTAATGCTCTCTCAATCGGAGAAAAGGAAAGGCCTGCTACAATTCTTGATGTAAATCTAAAAGATAGGGGAGAACAAAGGTTAGCTCTATGTTTAGTGGGGAAAGTTTTGGCTTCGAAGGTAGTTAATAGGGAAGCCTTTAGAGATGTTCTGAAAAGAATTTGGTGAGTAATTGGGGAGTGGAGATTGAGGCCATTGAAGACAACATATTTGAGTTTCAATTTAAAAACTTAGAGGCCAGAAAGAGAATTTTGTCGGGTGGTCCATGGAGGTTAGATAGAGTAATCATCATATTTAAGGAACCTATAGGATCTGGAGAGATTGCTAATATGGAGTTCAATAAGACAGAGTTTTGGGTCCAAATTCACAATTTACCTATGCTGTGTATGACGGAGAAAATAGGCTTATTCTTGGGGAATATGATAGGAGAAGTAAGGAATGTTGATCTAGAAGCTGGGAAGAGTGGGTCGTGTAGGTTTATTCGGGTTCGGGTGGTGATTAAAGTGGATAAACCCCTACGGAGGAGTCTTCATGTGGATCTACTAGGGAATGGAAAGATTACTACCATGCTTTTAAGGTATGAGAGAGTCCCAGATTTTTGCTATAAGTGCAACAGATAGGGTCATAATCTAGAGGAATGCTTTGTTCCGGGAGACAATCGGGAAGCTACAACTGAAGCGAATATCATATTGTGCTCATGGATGTGAACTACAAGTCCCCCAAAAAAGCAATTCTATGGAAATGGGAATGGAAGATTGGATCAGGGAAGAAGAGATTGGCGTGAAGGTGGCTATGGTTTTGTTGGTCAGAGAGAGGTCATACGGTCCCAAGAAAATTGGAGGACTATGAAGAAGCAACCAGAGACCAATGGTGGCCGGAAAGGAATAATCCACATGGTAGGTGAAAAGGAGAATCTTGGTTCTCCAACTTCCAAGGCTGCGTGTTCAAGAATAAATGGAAGCATTAATGATTCTACTATGAGCTATGTGCATGGGAAAAGCCATTTTGGGGACTGTCAGAAGAATGGTCCCGAGGTTGAGAAAGAAATGGATATCTTGGAAAGTATTGAAGAGACAGGTGATCTAAGTGGTGTAAAGTCTGATATTTTGATCAAAGATCAGAGTATGGGTAATGAGGAGGAGTTGGGCTAGGATCCGAGCAGAGGCCTGTCAGTCGCTACTAATACTAATAACCTGTGTAGCCCAATTTTTATTAGTGATGTTGGAGAGTGTAATGATTATGGCCGTCCTAAGTTAGACCAAAAGGGTAGTAGTGAGCCACATATGATAACCAAATCTCTTACTACGTGGAAGCGGGTCGAGCGGGGTGATAGAGGAGATCAAAATCAATTGAGTTTTGGGGTGAAATTAAGTAAGAGGGAAGTTCTAATTTCTGGTGAGGAGAGAAAGTCATAAATCAAAAGGTATAAGGAATCAATTCTGGAAATTATGGTGTCGCCGTTGCAGTAGAAGAGGGGAGATGCACCAATTTTGGTTGGTTTGGAAAGAGGAATGAATGTTCAAGTGGGAATGGAAGCAAGAACAAGAATCAACAACGATGGTTCTATGGTGGAGTCAGAAGCTCTGATATCAGCAGGTCGGTCTCTACCGACCAGCCGGACACAATAAAACTCATTAGTTGGAATGTTCAGGGTTTGGGTAATGACCGAATGTTCCGAGTCCTGAAGGAATTGAAGCAAGACAATTGCCTAGATATAATGTTTCTTCTAGAAACTAAATCGAATCAGGCTCATTTAGAGAAATTAAGGGTTCAGTTGGGGTTCTATGGGAAGATAGTGGTGGATTCAGTGGGTCGATAAGGTGGGTTGTGTTTATTGTGGTCCAATTCAGTGACAGTATATTTGAGGTCTTTCTCAAAATTTCATATCGATGTTCAGATGTCTTCTCATAATCAGAAGTTATTGAGGCTTACGAGTTTCATGGGGACTCGGATCCTAGCCAACGGGTGCACTCTTGGACATTTCTTCATCGACAGTGCTTAATGATGTTGAGAAGATTGAGGGTATGCGTAGGGATTGGAAGTATATTACTGCTTTCAGGGAAGCTTTGGAAGATTGTGGTTTAGATGATTTAGGTTTCCTAGGGTCGAAGCACACATGGTGTAATAAAAGAGAAGGAGAGGATAGGATTAATGAAAGGATCGATCATTGCACTAGGTCTGGTGATTGGAAAGGTTTGTTTCTGAGGTCTGTAGTCCATCACTTAGAGTATTGGCAGTTAGATCATAGATCTCTTTTGATTGAGGTTAGAGAGGCTGATAGCAGTGCGGTTGGCTCTATTAGAAATGCTGGTAAATGATTCTTTTTTAGGATTGCTGGGCAAACGAGGTGGGATGTAAAGAGCTGGTTTCGTCTGTGTGGAATGGGACGGAGAATCAGAATTCAATTCCAAATGTGCTGAAGCTAATTAAGGACAGCTCACTTAAATTGGGGAAATGGAATTCCGAGCGTAAGAGACAACTGAGAGAGGATATATATTGTAAGAAGGCATAGCTAAAAAGGGCTAATAATTGTTACAGGTCTGAGGCGTGGAGATGGGTTCAGAAGGTTGAGAATCAACTCGATGAGTTACTGGGGAAGGATGAGAGGTTTTGGAGACAGTGGGCAAAGGTTCAATGGCTTAGGGAAGGGGACACGAATACGAGGTTTTTCCACAAGAAAGCCTCGACAAGAAGAGCCAGAAATAAGATTAGTGGGCTTGTTGGAGAGGATGGAACCTGGAAGACTAACAAGACAGAATTAGAGAATATTATTATTACATACTTCTTTAACCTATCCTTATCTAGTAACCCACCTCAAGAGGACTTGAATGCTGTCTTGAATTGTGTTGAACCAAAACTCACGGATCATTCGAGGAGGATGTTGGAGATGGATTTCTCTAGTTCTGATATTCACTGAGCTGTGTTTGATATAGGACCGTTGAAGGCTCCTAGAAAGGATAGACTTTCGGCAGCTTTTTACCATCGGTTTTGAGATTCTGTGGGACTTAGTGTGACGACAGTTTGTTTAAAGTATTTGAATGAGGGAGACTCCTTAGAATCGATGAATAGCACTCTCATTACCCTTATCCCAAATATTAATAATGTTGGTCGGATTACAGATTTTAGGCCAATTAACTTATGCAACGTCCTATACAAGATCATCGCTAAATCGTTGGCTAACAGACTTTGGTTAATGGTAGTGGAAGTAATTTCGGAAACACAAAGTGCGTTTGTTCCTGGTCGGTTAATTATAGATAACGTCATGGTTGGTTTCGAATGTCTTTACGGGTTGAAGCTAGGAAAAGAAAAGAGGGCTCTAAGACAATCAAGCTCGATATGTCAAAGGCATACAACCGGGTGGAATGGTGCTTCATTGAGCAAATGATGGCTAAACTTGGTTTTAGTGATAGTTGGATTGGCAAGATAATGGGTTGTGTAAAATCAGTTTCATATTCCTTTATCATTAATGGTGAGGTGGTTGGGGATATGAAGCCTTCCAGAGGTTTGAGGCAGGGTGACCCTATCTCGCCATACCTGTTTCTCATGTGTGCGGAAGGACTATCCTGTCTTATTCAGAAAGCTAACGCTAAAGGTTCAATCTTTGGGTACCAAAGCAACAAATTCGGGCTAGTTGTCACGCACCTAATCTTCGCAGACGATAGTCTGCTGTTCTTAAGGGCGAATATATCTAACTGTGTAGGGATTCGGAGGTTGCTGAAAGATTACGCTTTAGCGTCTGGGGAGGTAATTAACTATGAAAAATCAGCTATGGTTGTGAGCCCTATATTTGGGCTTGAGGAAGGTATTCGTATGGCTGCTGTTATAGGTGTTCGATTGGTGGATGGCCTTAAGAAATACCTTGGTGTACTGACGTATATTGGAAAAAATAAAAAAAGCCTGTTTGCGGATATTATTGATAAAGTTTGGAACCGTATGAAGGGTTGGCATGATAAGCTTCTGTCTACGAGTGGTAAGGAAGTTTTGATCAAAGCGGTAATCCAGTCAATTCCCACGTATTCGATGAGTTTGTTTCAGTTGCCTAAAGGTCTTATCAAGGAGATTTATCGCTTGTGTGCTAGGTTCTAGTGGGGTGGAGACCTTGACACACATAAAATTCATTGGTCCATATGGTCGCATTTATGTAAACCGAAAATGCTTGGTGGCTTAGGTTTTAGAGACTTAGGTATCTTCAACAAAGCTCTATTAGCTAAGCAAGGTTGGAGGCTAGTCAAGTTCCAGGAATCATTGGCAGCAAAGGTTATTAAGGGTTGTTACTACCATGGCTCGACATTTTTGGAGCATTTTTTGGAGGCAGAAGAAAAATCTTCCAGTTCTGCTTTATGGAAAGGATTACTGTGGGGTAAAGAGATACTGACTTCTGAGTTGAGATGAAGAGTTAGGGATTGGGATTCAATTTCAATCTATATGGATAAATGTATTCCAAGGGCTATTACTTTTAAGACTTTCTCTCCGCCCCTACTTGGGATCAATTCGAAGGTTAATCTATTGATCAGCCCTTCCGAATATTGGAACTCTGATTTGATTTGTGGTTGCTTCTGTAAGGAAGATTATGAGGCTATTTTGAGTCTCCCAATCGGGTTCTCACAAGTTAAGGATTCTTTTATGTGGCATTATAAGCAAAGTGGAATTTATTCAATGAAGATTGGTTACCATGTGGGATGTGAGCAGATGGAGCAGCCTTGTGTGTCTAATGGGTCAAGATTGGAGGAGTGGTGGAAGTTTCTGTGGCAAGCTAAGATTCCTCCTAAAATTAAAATATTCATTTGGAAAGCCTGCTCTAATTGGATCCCTGCTAAGAAGAATCTGCATCACAGAGGTATGAAGATTTCTGATGTTTGCCCTGTCTGTAATTGGGAAGTGGAGTCCTCTCTACATGCGGCTTGGAGTTGTAAGTCCCTTAGGGGGGTTAGGCAGTCTTGGCTTTTCAGTGATATGATTGGTAGCGGGAAAGGTAAGAGCTTTATGGATTTTATTTTAGATTGTTTTGGTTTATTGAAAAGTGAAGAATTGTCTCTTTTATGTGTGGTCCTTTGGAAAGTATGGAACCATCGGAACTTAATTGTCCATAATCTGCCTTTTTCGAGTCTGGAGGGTGTTTTTGAATGGGCGAGTTGCTTTATTGAAGAATACCAAACCTCTGTTGCTTTCCCTGTCATCTCGTCCATTAGGGGAAACCTACTGAGTCCTCCTCACTGGTCTCCTCCGAATCCGGAAAAATTCTTGCTCAACTCTGATGCTGCGATTCATAGCAGTAGGGGAATGGTGAGGGTTGGTCTGGTGATCAGAAATTCTGATAGGTGTGTTATGGCGTCCAGTTCGAAGCGGATTTTCGCTTCTTATAGTCTAATGGTGGCTGAGGCAGTGGCTATCCTTAAAGGGCTACAGCTTGCTTTTGATACTGGTTTGGTGCCTTTGGACTTGGTTTCGAATGCTACTATGGTGGTGGGGATGGTGAATGATATGAAGGATCATGATTCTAAAATTGGTCTTGTGATTGATGCTATTAGAAAACTTATGCTGTATTTGCTGAGCTGTGTAATTAGGTTTGCTGCTAGAGCTACTAATTTGGTTGCTCATACTTTAGCTAATAATGCTCTTTGTTCTTCTGTGTATTGTGTTTGGCTAGAAGATTTTCCTCCCTATATTCGTAAGTTCTTACTAATGGATACCCCTAGATGTCTCTAGTTTTCCTCGTAAGGTTTGGTTATTTCAAAAATAAATAAATAAATAAATTGATATATGTTTTTAGTCCGATATTTATATTTAATAAAAAAAAAAAATGTACCATACTACCATTAAATTGGAATTGGGTAGTTGTCGACTTGACGTTGATAGAGTAATTGGTAGAAGGCATAGTAAAGTGGTCAGTAGAATACTTATTATAAATTTATATTTAATAAAAAAATGTTAACATTAAATTGGAATTGGTAGAATACCAGACAATAAAGACTTAAAGAAGTGGAATCTCATATTTAATAATTTAAATTCTTAAAAATAAAAATAAAAATTGTACACATGTCGGCATTTGGGCTTGCCCACCAGCTAAATATGTATTAGGCTGTGTTGGTACCCATGTCGTGCTTTGCTACATCCATAATTGTCGGCATGACACGACACTATTTTGTACTGCACGTCCCATTTTATCTCTAGTCCTCTGTCCTTGTAAAACAAATGGCGATTTCTAACCAGAGATCAAATGCAGTAGATTCCCATGTAAAAATCTATGTAAAGAGTCAGGTCTCTCTCTCTTATAGATGTTCTCTTAGATGTTCTTGTTGTTTATGGCTAAACTTTATGTCAATTAGTGGATAATGTATTTTTTTGACATATAGTGGAAAATGTAAAGCGTGAAATATTTTGCACTTAAAAGGTTTTGATATGTCGCATTCATATTATGTTGTTTTGTAATCACTTCAAAATTGCTATAATGTTGTGTTTTCGCCATCTCTTTATTTCATCCTCAATTGGACTTCATCATTTTCTTTTATTCATAGATTGGAACGAAGTTGTTTACGTGATCAGGCATCACATCCGCTCAAAAGTTATTGACTACTTACCACCGGAAAACAGGTTTGGAATACATGACTATACGATTCTTGTTCGAGGGGAGACTATTTTATCATAAAGTAACCCTTGCTCATGTTCTTAAATTTATATCTTTCAATAATTTTGATACAATAATAACATAAGAGGTCATTTACTTTGAAATAATATAACTATTATAATCATGTGTGTGTGCGCTTTTATATATATATATATATTTTAGGGAAATTTCATTAAAGCCTCTTTTTTTTTTTGTGAAATGTTACATCTTTAAAATTTAACGAAAATATATTATGATATGGTAAAATTAATTATTATTATTATTATTCTGGATATTTAGTTTTTTTTGCTTGTATTATTTATTAATCAGGGTAAAATTGTACTTTTATACATATATTACAGTTGACAAAGTAAGGACTAATGTTGTTAATATGAGAAAGACGTTTAAATATATGAAATTTTATAAAAACATAGGGATTTTAGTGAAATTTCTCCCATATAAATATATATATATATAGTCTTTCTATTGTCAGGACGTCTTGACAATAAATATATTAGTACGAAGAATGTGGACCATAGATTATGGAGAAGTTTTGACAATTGTATACACTTTGAGTCAAAGTATATAAATCTAGTGATCCACATTCTTCGTCATAATATATTTATTGTCAGGACGAACTGATAATAGAAAATCTGTATATATATATATATATATTTATCAGTCATATTATTTTCATTTTTTTAAAGTTCATCAATCATATTATTAAGACCAACAACTGCATATGTTGTTTAAAAGTTAGTCTTTTGGTCCTATTAGGAAACCAGTTATTGTTTTGTAAGTCTATAATTTAGTGAAATGTGAGGATGACAAATAGTTTGACATCTCAAAGTTCCGAGAGGAAATCAAGCATGGTAGACAATGGTATATGCAGCCGTAATATGATATTCTAGAGGTTCCTATGCATATATATATATATATAGGGGTGAATTTAAAAAGAACCAAAAAATTTATGGATTTATTGTTTTTAGTCACACATTTATTTTTTATTGTTTTCGTCACCTTTAGCCATTTTTGGACAGAAATACCCTTAACATTTGAAATTTGAAAAAAAAAAAAAAAATTACTGACAGTCCAGTAAAAAGATCTGATGGGTGGAACCCACCCATCAGTAAAACAAACGAGCAAAAGTAAGAAAAAAAGAAGAGAGAGAAGGGAAGAGAGAGAGAAAGAGATCGCCGGTGACTGTCGCCGAGAGAGAGAGATCGCCGTCCCTGCCGGTCGCCGTTGCTACCCTCGCCGTCGAGCCTCCATTCGCCGTTGCTGCCAGTGATCCCCTGTCAATTATCGGGTATTTCTCGCCGTCTCTCTTTCATTTCTCTATCAATTTCTTCGATTCGATTTCTTTATTCTTCGATTCTTCGATTTCTTTCTTTTAGGTTTCTGATATCTTTTCTATTATTTTCTTTTGAGGTTCTCTTGGTTCAGTGGTTCAGGTTCTATTATTTTTGAAATACAGATCTGCAATATAGCTAGAAAATACACTAATAATATTACATAAATGATTACATAAATGTTTCCCGAGGCTGGGGGTTTTCTGTTGTTTGGTTTTGTTTGCTGCTGCTGTCTGGTTGCTTCTAGCTGGGTGCAGCTGTTGTTTTTCTTGGTTTTTGTCTATTTTGGGGCTTTGTGGTCTGTTGTGCGTTGCTTTGTTCTGTTTTTGCTTTGGGTTTCTTCTTTTCTGGCTGTTTGTCTGGCTTTGTGCTTCGTGTTTCTTTGCTTGGTTTTGTTGTTTTGGTGCTTCTCTCTGGGTTTAATAAGATTGCTATTTCAAAAAAAAAAAAGAAAAAAAAAAAAGAAGTTGGATAATAAACACCTGAACATGCATTTGTAGCATCATAAAATACACATAGAAATTGATATGAAAATTCATGAGCAATTTCTGTTCAATCCAATCAATGTTTCTGTTCTTTCAATGCACATTACCCCATTAAAATGATGCATAATAGAGGAATTCATTGAGGAATGCCTAACTCCTTTTGGTTTGCCTAACTATCAGACTAGAATAATAGTATTCACAATTGAATCCATCATTTGTACATAAATCATAACATTATTGCTGAATTATTGTTGCATAACAATATGTGCATCTCCTAGTTGGGGTGGGGGAGTGATGATGAATTTGTCTAGCAATTAGAGAAAAATAAAAATATTAACAGTCTGATTTATCTTTTGTATATAAAGATAAATTTGTATAAGGATGTGATTGCTGAATTATAATTATTATAACTTATTTGTTAATATGAAGTAACATTTGCAGCTGCTAATTATTTAGACAATGTATTTTTGCAGCCCTATTGGCTAGGTGTTGCTTTTTTCTGGTGTGGTTTTTGCCTTGCTGGCTGTCTTTGTGCCTTTGCTTGGTGTTGTGTTTGTTGTGTGTTTTTTGCCCTTGGCATAAAGTGTGCAGTTTAAAAAAAAATAAAATGTTTTAGTGATGCTTGGTAGAAAGATATGCACTTAAATTTAACCTCGTCTTTGTTAATCTTATTAGTAGTAGTTTATTTTTTTTTTTTTATTATAAATGAAGGGGCACAGGCCACAGTGGTCTTTATTTTTATTTTAATATACTTGACCACAGTGGTCTTTGTTCCACAAATTTCCAACTTGCTTTTACATGTTGAATTGGGTCCTGTTAATGTACAGGGCACATGCTATGTGTAGTGCAAAAAAATAAAATAAAATAACAAATTTACACAAAACTTTGTGATTTATTCTAGGATTACACAAAGAAATACGTTTTTTGGATGGATGACAAGAATGATGAAATATATTTGATAACAAATTTGAAAATACTTTGGGTACAAGAACTATATTTTTTCAAACTTTATAAATATAAACAATTACAACAACTATATTTTTTCACTTCCTTAGTTCTTAGCTGCCATTTTGTCTGTGTAAGTCGGTCTAAGTTCATGATTCTTTCAAGTACTATAATCTCATTATATTGTAAGTCGGTCTAAATTTATAAAAAGAGCAAACCCTTTTTTTTTGCTCTTTTTGTTCTCATTATATTGCAGTGTTATTGTAATTCTTATGTTTCAAGTACTATAATCTCCTACTAGGTGTTTGGTGTTTAGCAATCAATTCCAAAAAAGCTACCAGCGCAATCAGACGATCATAATTGTGGGGTCTTCATTTGTCGATACGCAGATATGTTGATGCGTCATGTTCCTTTTTGGGGATGGGGATGGGGATGGGGATCCAAAAACGTCCCCAAGCTTAGGGAGGAGATGGCACTAGGCATTTTTGCAAATAGCGTACCGGCAGAATGATAGGCTACCATTGGTGCTTCCTCTTTGTTTTTGATGTTTATAAACTGTGATGTACATGGGATGATTATAACATTTGCCTTAGAATTTATGATGTCCTGTACTTTTTGAAGCATAGTCTACTGGCATGTACTTTCAGAATATCTTGGCATGTAACTTGTTAACAGGTGTTGGCATGTAACAATACTGGAATATCCGAACCGTTCGTATTTCTAGTATTTGATCTCAATAAGTTTCGATAGACAATTATTCAAAATAAAAAGAGAAAAAAAAGCACTTGTTTCGAAAACTATGTAATTTTGATGTGTATCAACAGGTGCAGTGTTGATGATCATATTTATATAAATTGTCCATGTCAGGTCCTGGCATGTAACTTCAACATACACTGGCATGTAACTTGGAAATACACTGGCATGTAAATTTTGAAGGTCCTGGCATTTAATAATACTGGAATGGTTCGTTTTCAACTCAGTCATTCAAATGGATAAATCATTAAAAATACACTAACATGTGCTGCCATGTAACAATACTGAAATTTAATCATTTAAGTGGGTGTTTGTCAAGTGGGGAAATAAGAATATCCGGGCATGTAACTTCAACATACACTGGCATGTAACTTGGAAATACATTGGCATGTAAATTTGAAGGTCCTGGCATGTAACAATATTGGAATGGTTCGTTTTCAACTCAGTCATTCAAATGGATAAATCATTAAAAATACACTAACATGTGCTGCCATGTAACAATACTGAAATTTAATCATTTAAGTGGGTGTTTGTCAAGTGGGGAAATAAGAATATCCGGGCATGTAACTTCAACATACACTGGCATGTAACTTGGAAATACATTGGCATGTAAATTTGAAGGTCCTGGCATGTAACAATATTGGAATGGTTCGTTTTCAACTCAGTCATTCAAATGGATAAATCATTAAAAATACACTAACATGTGCTGCCATGTAACAATACTGAAATTTAATCATTTAAGTGGGTGTTTGTCAAGTGGGGAAACAAGAATATCCGGGCATGTAACTTCAACATATACTGGCATGTAAATTGGAAATACACTGGCATGTAAATTTTGAAGGTCCTGGCATGTAACAATACTGGAATGGTTCGTTTTCAACTCAGTCATTCAAATGGATAAATCATTAAAAATACACTAACATGTGCTGCCATGTAACAATACTGAAATTTAATCATTTAAGTGGGTGTTTGTCAAGTGGGGAAACAAGAATATCCGGACATGTAACTTCAACATACACTGGCATGTAACTTAGAAATACACTGGCATGTACATTTTGAAGGTCCTGGCATGACCAATCTCTTTGTATCCATATTCCTGCATGTCAAGTATTTCACTATAAATCATAATTACCAAATCACATGTAAGTTAGAAATAAACTAGCATGTAACGTTAAAACAAACTGGCATGTTAATTTAAAACTAACTGGCATGTAAATTTAAAACAAACTGGCATGTAAATTTAACACAAACTAAAAAAATTTGGGTTTCACTAAAAATAGAATCCACTCTCTTAATCTTCATATCAAACAACATATAATTATAAAAAAAACAACAGGAGATTGATTTCACTATAAAACAAAATTACCAAATCACATGTAAAATAAAAACAAACGGGCATGTAAAATAAAAACAACGGGCATGTAAGTTCGTAACAGAAAATAGAAAAATTATGGGTTTCACTAAAAATCGAATCCACTCTCTTAATTTTCATATCAAACAACATATAATTGTAAAAAAACAACAGGCGATTGATTTCACTATAAAACAAAATTACCAAATCACATGTAAAATTCAAATAAACGGGCATCTAATTTCGTAACAGAAAATAAGAAAATCGGGGTTTCACTAAAAATCGAATCCACTCTCTTAATCTTCATATCAACAAGCTATAATTGTAAAAAAACAACAGGAGCTTGATTTCATTATAAAACAAAATTACCAAATCACATGTAAAATTAAAACAAACGGGCATGTAAAATAAAAACAACGAGCATGTAATATTAAAACAACCAGGCATGTAAGTTCATACCAGAAAATAAAAAAATCGGGATTTCACTAAAAATCGAATCCACTCTCTTAATCTTCATATCAAACACCATATAATTGTAAAAAAAATAACTGGGAAGGGGATACATACATTCTAGGTCACGAAATTAACTTCAAGAGAGAGAAAAGACCACGAAATGGAGGTCGGAGTCCGTCGGTGCTACCGCTGCCGTCGCCGTGGCCGTCGCCGGGTCCACCGTCGCCGTCACCGGATTCAAGTCGGAATCTGTTTGGTTGTGTGTGAGAGAGAGAGAGAGAGAGAGAGAGAGAGAGAGAGAGAGAAGAGAGAGAGAGAGTATCTTAAATGAAAAAAAAAAAAAAAAAAAGCTGATGGGATTTCAGATATAAGAGAGGGAAGTTTTGGGGGGAAATTTTGGTTGAAGAAAAGACAAAAACAAGGGTATACTTGTCAGTTCAAGGCTAAAAGTGACAAATATAATCAAAAATAAAATTGTGGCTAAAAACAATAAATCCATAAATTTTTTGGTCACTTGGTGCAATTTCCTCATATATATATATATATTGGTTTTCATTTGATGTGATCTTTCACCAAAGCCACTCCTGACAATTTAGAGGCCGAGATGAAAAAAAATTATTAATATCATTGGGCCTAGGGATGGCAAAAACCCGGGTCCGGGCCGGGTATACCCGGACCCGGCCGGGTACCCGGGTTTTAACAGTCCGGGTACCCGGCCGGGAAATACCCGGATTTTCGAATCCGGGTACCCGGTTCGGAAAAACCCGGCTGGGTTTCCGGGTATCCATACCCGGATTTTACCCGGTTTTACCCGGGTTTTACCTTTCTTTTTTTTTTTTTTTTTTTTAAAAAAATTTTAACTGTAACTTAGTACAGATAAACCAGATGGTCCAGATCAAATCACACTAAATTAAGCATAGATAGAAGCAACATTATCCTTAAATTCATTATATAATTTGAGTGCAGACAGCTTCTGACCATTTTGGCAAAAGTCCATCCAATAGTTCCAGTACTATAAGGAAGATAGTAAAGATTAGACTAAGGTGACTGCACAAGCTCTATTCACCATACTTATTCCAACTATAAATTTTGATTAAATGGGAGAACTGACAAAGCTCAGTAAACCATAACTTTCAAAAGCATATCCCAAAAGTTTTAAGAGCTCTAAACAACCAAATAGCTAGTCCACAACGAACTATTCGGTAATTGCTTTGCCAATAGACTCATGATGCTATCTGAACAGATATTCAATTCAAAATTTCCAGCAAGCACATATACTAATCTGGCTAAGAACTGCACAACGAAAGACAAGAACAGCAGCATCCAGATGCTAAAAACCAAGTTCGTTTCAGTGTTAACAGCCAGCATCTGACCACAAAGCATCTTACACAATTTGCTTATCCACTATTCAGACATAAATTGTGATACGGATAAACAAGTCAAAAGTTTGCAGTATAACATTTGCTATATACACTGGTCAGTGGTCACTGGTGCAAAAATCAGAATGTTCAGCTGGAAGGGAAGACAAGAGAAAAGAGTAACAAGACAACAACCCGAATGGGAAAATCTATCAATTAGCTGCATATCTCAGTCATGCCAGGCATACATGCATAAAAGAAAACATAAAACGAGGCGTGGAGATTCGGCGGTCGACGGTCGGCGGCCGTGGAGATTTGGCAGAGCGTAGGGAATTGGTGGTGGAGAGAAAATTAGGGTTAAATTTGTTTGTGTTAAAAAAAAAATAAAAATTAAAACCGGGTTCAAAACCGGGTACCCGGCCGGGTATCCGGGTATACCCGGACCCGGGCCGGAACACAACCGGCCCGGGTACCCGGAAAACCCTTACCCGGTGCCGGGTAAGGCATGTCCGGGTTTTACCCGGGATTTCCGGCCCAGGTAAAACCGAGTACCTGGCCCGGCCGGGTAATTTGCCATCCCTAATTGGGCCTATTTTTTATATAATATATATATATATATAGAGTAGCGATATTTACACCCCTATAAAACTGTATGTACACCCCCGAATTTGTATTTTTTCAAAGTTACAACTTTGCCCTTAAATAAACTATTAAAAATATAAAATATATTAATTTCACAAACCGCAATTACAAAACACAAAAATTAAAGTTAATAAAATACCCAAAGAAAGAATTAAAAAAAAAAAATGGTTTGTTGTTTTTGAAGCGATTACAGAGGTAGGTGAGTAATGAGTAGGAAGCAAACTTAGCATCTTCTTTGTATTTTACATGGATCACAGCCTTTACAGGACAAGCAAAGATTCTTAACAATAACGACGTTAGGTCCTTGTTCAACTTTCAAGCAAATCGAACCGGTGCTCAAATACGTGTCTGATTCTTTTGGGCAATTCACATAGTTCTTCAATATCACTTGTTTGTTTGCTTGTTGCTCACTGCTTCACCCATTTTGCTCGCCATTACTAATTGCTTCTTCTCCAGTACTAGATATATGCCTCTATTTTTATGATTTATTTATTGACCCATCATTGTTTAAGTGAATTGATTTCTAGGTGTGCATGAAAGGAATTGCCATTCACTAAACGAAAATAATTAAAACAGCAATGACAATCCCAATCCCAATCCCAATCCATGGTTCTGTCACCGATTCACTTCTTATAATAATCTATTAGGATTTTTTTTTTTTTAAAAGATTAATATTCTATTAGTTTAGTATTTAACAAAAATTTAAAATAAAAGGATATTTCTGGTAATATGTGGGGTGTGCTCACAAATTATAGTATTTTAAAAAACTTAATGAGGTGAGCATACAAAAGGGGGTGCACATACGATTTTCCAGGGGTGTAAATACTGTCACTCATATATATATATACATTTTGAACCCCTTGATATAAGTCACAAACTTACGGGCTTAAAAGCTAAAAGCTAAATTCTAATCTAATAACTAAAACTGAACCAGCTTAATAAATAAATATAAATAAATAATACCTTGCCTATTTTTTTTTATTTTTTTTAAAGGGAAATATATTAAAAGAAAAGATTACAAGCTAGAGGGGCAATCGCCCAAAACAACAGGAACCACACAGGGAGGAACTTCCTCCATCCAGAAACAATCAGAACTGGAATGCAAACCCAATTTGGCAAGGGAATAGGCAGCCATATTAGCTTGTCTAGAAGCATACACAACAGAACCACTTGGGTTAACAAGAAGAAAATTACAAATATCTCTAATAACCAACCCAATTTCAAAAAGCGGAAAAGGATGTGAAGTTAATAAGGTTCACCACCACTTGAGCATCAGACTCAACAGAACAAGGGAAAAGACCCACCTCACGAGCAAAAGAAAGACCCCGAAGGATAGCTAAAGCCTTTGCCACAGCCGGAGAGAAACCACCCAGAATTGACAGAGCACAAGAAGCCATAACATCTCCTGAACAATTACGCACAATAATACCAAGACCAACCTTTCCCTTAGCTACATCAATAGCAGCATCTGTATTCATTTTATAATGACCAGCATCAGGAGGCCACCAAGAGATACCTGTCAAAATGTCAACACCACAAGAATTCACCAGAGGAGAATTAACTCTCCGAAAATCATCCAGATAGGATTCAACCCAAGGGACAATCTCAACATCAGACAACGAATTTGAGGCATGAATCAAACCATTTCTTCTAAACCAAATGCGCCAAAGAACCACACAGAGAAGCTCCATCTCAGAAAATGATAACTAGTTCATACAAGATATCATAAAATCCATAAAGTGCATTCCCTCATTTACTCTAAATTTCACCATAAAGGGACATAAAGACTAGACCATCTTCAATTTTGAGTAGTGACAAAGAGCATGAAGTGTTGTTTCTGGGCACTTTGTGTAGGTACCTAGGTTTACAGATCGCACAGCGAAAAGGTTTTTAAATTTTTTTATGCAATCATAAACTAAACCTATTTGTACAGTAATAATCGAAAACAATTAAAGAAGGTGAAACGATTTCATACCTACGTAGGAGGCTCCTTCACTTTAATACGATCTGCTCCTGATTTTAACCACTTGATCTTCCTCGCTATCTCCCGGAACTAGCAACGGCGTGTGGGCTCGTCACGGTATTCAGGAACCTGTATGGAGGTTGAAGAGACACACGAAGCAACTCTTTTGCCTTTGTGTATAGAATGTAGCAAGCCTAAAATAAAATAAAAAACAAAACATTTTTTTTTCTTGTTGGCCGCACCCTTTATCTATTTCTCTTCTTTTCATTTCTTGTGTGAAATGTGTGTTGATCAATCTCATTGTACTGATACCATATCAGTTAATTTTTTTTTTAAACAAACATATATCATATATATATATATATATTCTAAACTTAAACTAATTAATAAAATCTTTTTTAGATATTGAATATCTTTTAAAGATATTAATTAATTAATTTGATTTAATTTGAATTCAAAACCCTTTTAAATTCAAATTTAAATATTTAATTAAATGAAAATAAAATAATCAAATTATCTTTTCTTCATTCAAAATTAAATATCAATCAACACCCTCCGTCTAATGATTAATTACACAATTAAATAATCTAATTATTTAATTAACATAATCATTAATATTCATTAATTGGATAATCACATTATTCAATTAATTCCCGAATAGACACGTGTCACTTTTGTAACACAATTAATTGGACAATCCAATTAATTAACCGTGACCCTTGTTACCTAAATCGATCGGGCTAGCAAGGGGACCTAATGGACCCACAGTATTTTGAGCTCCAATAATCCTTAGAAATAATTAATTAAACTCTTTAATTAATATTTCATGATTATTAACTTCGGTGTTATTCCACTAAAAACCAGAAGTTGCACTCTCTCAACTGTAGATGTTTTTACACAAACCAATAACTCTTGGTGTCCATCGATATAGCTATTACATATGGTATGATCCTCCACGAGTAGTTCATAATTAGAGCTAGGTCATAATGTCCGTTATACCCCTCTAATTATATTTTTCCATTAAGTACCATTGATTCTCTAATGAACAATGAATCCTACATTCCTTACGAAATTAGGAGAGCGTTCATATTGTTCAAGCCCCGAATCAACCCTTAAGGGAACTACTATCTACTTCTCACAAGAAGGAGTGGATTCCACTATTGTGTGCAAACCTTCCCAGCCACAAGCCAAACCGCGATTCCAACATACAAAGTTATTGACCGGGAATGCAACTCCAATCTCACCCATGGTATATTAAAAACCACGATCTAACCTAAAAGAGTTGATAAGACACTCAGGATTAAGATCACCCATATATAGCCATCTTTTGTTGATATATATGAATCTCATCTTTTAACGGATCTTGGTGAGAGATTCATATAGATCATGGCCCAGTCCTATATGATCAAATCATATAAGGTGCCTCCATTCTCATATCTCCATATGAATGATCTAGGATAAGATCACCGTACATTACAGAATGGACCGCAGCTGTAGATTGACCACAAATAAAGTACCCAACTTTATTTGCTATCTACGGACTCTTTAGATTGCTCGTTTCAAACTGAATCCATCTGTATATGACATTCATATACTCAGTTTGAAATTACATCCGACAATCTTGGATGTTAAGTACACATGTTATTATAAATGTATGAGATAATTTGAATGAATAAACTACTTCTTTTATTTATGTTTAATTCATATTTACAAATTACAAGCTTTAGGGCAAAAACCCCAACAATTTGAACAGATGGGGCACATGAAATCAACATTCAACCCACGTTTAGCAAGGTTAGCAAATGTAGGTATCCAATTATGACTAGCACGCCACACTAACATTTTAGCTTTAACCAGGACTTTCAACCTCCATAAGAACTTCCACCATGAATCCCTATGTTTGAGCCATTTTAAATAACAATATTTGAGCCATTTTGTTTAAAACATAAACTTCTAGCTCCAAAACCATTCTAAATAAGTAATTTTATTTGTAAAAAAAAAAAATAGAAAAAAATTTGACCCTTTTTTATAGGCCCTGGGTGTGTGTACCTCTTGCACAGGCCAAGGCCGGCCCTATCTTTCACTAATTTTAATAATTCATCTTTTCTTCTAACTGCTAGTATATATGAATTGAGTGGTAAATATATTAATGCATAATCCATGATGAATATCAAAAGACAATGATACTCATTGTGTTAGTTGTAATAAGAACATAAATTCAGTTGGAGTTGTAAGTTCCTCACTTCTTGATTGACTTATTTCGTTGACAAACCACATTGGGGTTTAATGTATAAGGGTAGATTAAGCTTTTTATTGTTCGTGATCAAGCTTCAATGGCTTTCCCAAATCCTCATGATCAAGAGCTCTTCAAGGTATATCACTTGTATTTGATTCATTTGAAGAGAATTAGTTGCACACACATACAATTCATACATTGTCATATCACTTGCATTTGTGTTCTATTTTTTGTGTTGCATCAGGTCTACTGATGTGTGCACCACTGTGTGTTCACACAGCATTAGGCACAGCGATTTGCGCTCCAAAGAATTTCACTGTCTGTGCCGATATGTATCACACAACGGTAGACACAACAGTTTTTCACCAGAGAGCTTAAATGTATCAGGTCTACTCGCTATCCCTTTACGTTGTGGCACCACGTACTGTGCCCACCGCTGTGTAACCCACAGCGGTACACACAGCAGTTTGTGCCTGTTTTATCAAAACGATGTCGTTTCATTTTTGACCTCATATATATATGTACTTTTTCTTCTGTTGTATTTCATCTCTAAGACTCACAAAATAAATTTCAAGAGAGAGAGACTCCTAAGAATCCATTGTTACTCAACCATTCTCAATCCCATGTGCATCTAACATCATTCAAGCATCAAATCTTCATAGGTCTTCTTTGGTTTCACAACTAGGTAATTTAAACATGCCCTAGAACTCTTTGCTTTCATTATTGTTCATCTATGCCTAAGATTAGCATTTATTATGTTGATTAAATGCATGACTCTTTCCTTTAGCTTATCTTGAATATGTTTGAGTCTTTGATTGTTGGTTGAGATTAGTTGTTCATTAATAGCTTGCATTTAGGACATTAATGCCCTCTAGCTAAGTCTTTATGTTTGCATCTAGATATTGATAATTAAGAATTGTTGATTGAATATTTTACTTCCTGATTAAACATTTGGTGTTTGTCTAGCATTAATTGCATCTAGAATATTTTCATATATTCACTTAGGTTGTTTATCTCTTCATTGAATCAAGTCATGTGACTAAAAGTGTTTAGTACACAAACAATTTGTCTAAGATCACTATTAAAGGCCTGCGGGTAGAATGAAGTAGGTTAGTGACTAAGGATGGTTGATTAGAGGTCAACATAGGTTGTAAACATTCATTCAAATAGTGGATTTGAGGATCGTGTGTGGCTAGATGGATAGCCCATGAGTTTTACCCAGTTGGAGGGTTTCTCACGTAAATCAATCGACGTGTTTTTATTGTTTTCCACACTTCTAAATAGTCGATTGCTTGCTTAGTATGTTTGGGTGATTTGATAACATTGACTGAAAATATATATTATGTGTCTAATACAACCTAGAGAGGGGTGAATAGGTTGTTAATCGATTATTACCAACTTTTCAGTTAGTCAATATTAATAATAAAACTCAATTCAACAAACAATAAAAATCAAATAAAAGTGCAGAAATATAAAGAATACTTGATTTTTACGTGGAAACCTTCAACAAGGAAAAACCACGAGACTAACCGCTAGCCAGTTAAGCCACATCAATCCACTATATGAAAAGACGGTTACATCCTCAATGGATACACGGACTCTCACTCATGATAACCTTAAGCTATGGACACTACTACTCGCCACTCTTGGTTAAATCCTAGTGATATCCCCTGATTCACTACTCTTGGCGTGAGCATCCCCTACTACCTACAGGCCTTTTATAGCGGTACTTAGCAATGCTTACCAGCCAACCATTGGTTGCAAGACTTCATTTGCTTGTGCAACTTCACCTAAAAGCCACAAGACTTTGACTCATTGAAGAGAATTAAAAAACCTAAGTGAATATGACAATAATGCTCAAATGCAATAATGCATAAGACCATACACACAATGCTTAACTAGATGTTATAATGTGAAATTCCCTTAAAACAATAGTGCATAATATACCTAGAAGGGGGGGGGGGGGGGGGGGGGGGGGGGGTGAATAGGTATAGGCCCAAAATTTTCCAATATTCAAAAATTGCGGAATATAACAATGAAATGAACACTTGGTATGATTTAACAATTGTATAGTATGAATCAATACATGTGAACACATGTGAACATATGGAAGATAAAGAAACTTAGAGCGAAAATGAGACACAATATTTTTACGTGGTAAAACCTTAAAGAGGAAACATCCACGGGTTGATACCACAACCACCGGCAAAGCAAATCCACTATAAGAAAAGGACTTACATACTCAAAGCTATCAACATTATGATATCCACTTCAAGCTATCATCTCCTACTCAACCCTCGGGCTAGTGATTCACAAAGCCTACTATCTATCTAAGATGTGTCCCACACCTCTAGAGAGCAACTTCCTATCCAAGGCTCTCAAGCCTCTAGGAAGATTTCTTTGCTTAGTAATCTAGATCACTAGGATCCTAGTCAAGCTACCCAAGCTCAACTATCTGGAGTACGCAACTCCTTGCTAAGACTTTCGCTTGGCTATCCGGAATTCATTCCTAGCCAAGACTTCTTGCTCAATACAAAGCTTCACTCACTTTGAAAGAGACTTCAACCTATCATAAGGCAATGATCTAAGTGATGCAAATGATGCAAATCACAATCAAATAAAGCTAGATGATCAATCAAGCTCTATGTACATGCTTAAAGACATTCTAGGATATTCTATCAACAAATAATCACAAATGTACCTAGAAATTAAAGCATGTGAAACAATAAGGACAAGATATGAGTATTCAATATATCACACAAGAATCTTAGTTCTTAGATCATGAAATTAAACCTAGACAATATCATGAGGCACATCATATATGTCATATCTAGAATCAATTTCAATTTCAATCAAGTTTAGCTAAATATGTTCAAATGAAATCACAAAGCTAAAACTCAATCAATCAATCAATCAATCAATCATATAACCCTAGCATATGTACTAACATTTTTCTCAACACATTTCATCAATCAAATAGAAAGAATAAAAGAGACGATCAAAAGAAATGAAAGAAGAGAAAGTATCACATACAAAGTTGAACCTCGGACTGAAATCAGATCACTGTGAGAAATGGAAAGCCAACTGAGTCTAAAAATGCTTGAGGTTTAAAGCTCTTGTCGAGACCAACATTTTTGGCTTTTGGATCACTCAACTTTGAGTTCATATGAAAAAGTTATGATTGAAATAAGAAAACAAAAATTAAGAGAAAATTTCTAGTGTTCTTCTTTTTCAAATTTTTCTCCTTAGAATGAATGAGAAGGAATTGAGGAGTTTTAAAAGATTTCAAGAGAGAGAAGAAGTGACCAATCAGCTGCAGCCATATCAGCTCCACGTGCAGGGTGCATGTTTCACATGTGGGCAGAGAGTTGCCCTGGCCATGTGACACACGTGGCTCACACGTGGCCTCCATTGCTTGGCCTTTGGCCGAGCAAACTCCTTCGCGCTCCTCTAGAGTTCTTCAGCCGTATTCGGGCATCTGAACTTCGAATTTAAATCCATTTTCAGATTATGAACCATGACTCCCTCACGTATAACGATGACTATGAAACTTTGACAAAAGGCTGAGAATTCATCTCGAAAAATGAAGACAAACACAACTCAAAGAATGAGAACGAAAAGTAGCGTAGCTACATCATTTTGACTCTAAATCAAATGCATGAGTAACCAAAATGACCGAGACTCAATAAGGAATCATAAGAGATCATGTTCAAGTCCAAAAATAATAAAACGTAAACATATAAGCACAATGTCAAACACATATGCCGTTTCCTAGACATAGTCTTACAACATGCAATTCTACAATGTATGAGAATTTGAGTTAAATGCATGAGCATGTAAAAACATGTGAATGTGCTATATAAATGTTGCACAACGATGTAGGGAGACATATAAATGATTTGTGTGTGTGTGCCTACTCCTTGCAAGAGAAAGAAAAATCTTGATACCTTAGCATCCAAGTATGTGATGTTCCCCTTGAAGACGAAATTTGCACAAGATGTTGCTTCTCCACCTTTGAAGCTTATTTCTTCCAAGAATCATCTAAGTAACAACTAATACAAATATAAAGAGTTTTTCAATGGAATCAAGCCAATACAAATCAAGGATCTTACATAATGCAATTCAACACTCTAGTTATCAACAATGACTACATGCTCATACAAGAGAACTCAATTAGAAACAAAGAGATTCTAGCAACCTAATTGTCAAATACATTCACATAAATATTCATAAGCTTGACTAGTTACACAAGGCCAACCTAATCATCAATTAACATACAATAACATTTATGGATTAACTATTTAGGCAAAATCAACCTAATCAAGTTATCAACAATGACTACATGCTCATACAAGAGAACTCAATTAGAAACAAAGAGATTCTAGCAACCTAATTGTCAAATACATTCACATAAATATTCATAAGCTTGACTAGTTACACAAGGCCAACCTAATCATCAATTAACATACAATAACATTTATGGATTAACTATTTAGGCAAAATCAACCTAATCAATTAAGCTATCACAAACAAACCTAATCATGTTATCAAGACTCATAAATATATACAATAAATACCTAATCTAGAGTAAGAAGAACAATGAATGATATTCAATGAAGTTCTAACTTACCTAGTCATGAAACAAAGAAAACCCATGGAAGATTGATACATGAAAGATGTTAGATACATATGGGTTTTGGGTTTGGAGAGTTAAAGAACAACTCTTGAAGCTTCTCTCTAGGGGAACTCTTCCTATCTCTAAAATATGAATTTTGGAGTTCTTTTTTGGCCAAAGGAAGAAGAGATCAATATATATGTTGCCCTAGACGAAATGACATCGTTTTGAACTTGAGCAACAAAAACCCGTCAAAACCGTTGTGTATACCACGGTACGAACAAGTGCACAGACCGTGGTACACACCGCGTCACACACTTTAGAAGCCTTCGCGATAGGGACAGCTATAGAGGCAAAATGCACCAACAGCCATAGAGACTGCAGTACAACACAGAGATGCCTCTGGACAAAACCATGGTGCAGGCACGATGCACAGCCGATGGTACACCCAGTGGCACAAGCCGCGGTCAAGGGAAAAATCCCTTTTTCAGTACACTAAACACACCTAACCTATATGAAACAAGTGTGAAGTGTGATAAATGACATAGATGCACATATCAATGATACACAAAAGCAAGATAACAAATGCAAGATAAGTAAATATGCATGCAAGTGTGTGTGTGTGCACCTAATCTCTTCAAGAATCAAAGTCAAGTGATATACCTTTCGAAGCTCTTGATCTTGAAGTCATGGAGATGCTTGGAAGCTTACCTTGATAATCATCAAGATGACCTAAGCTACCCATTACACAATCATCCTTAATGTGATATGTCATGAAATAAGTCAATCATAAAATAGAGGTCCTTACATTGATTAATGGCTAATCTCTTTAGTGACCCTCGCAATAGGACGAGGTCGGAGAGTAGCACAATAGTAAGTAAAGTTCGTTCCCAAAGGATCGAGTGATCGATTACCGAAATTGACTAGCCTATTTGCTATTCAAACAATCAATAATGAAGGTTTTCAAAATAACCAAATTAAACTAAATTGATTAAAAGACTAATGCTAATGCAATGAAGGAATAATACGAAAGTAAACTTGAATGTGATAATGGAGAGAAATATGCTAGGACTTGACTACACCCCACCCTATATTGACTTCCGTTCTAGACTCGATTATTCACCCCCAAACATGCTCATGCAATTTATATACTCATACACCATAATATTAACCCACAATCTTGGTCGAGTAGAATAGGTCACACTCAAAACATACCCAAGCTTATCTTTCGATTACCCGGAATGTACGAATGAGTTCATTAAGGACATTGGTGTATGATGTGTAAAATCGTGTTATAAAAACCTAACTCGCAAGTGCACGAATCGTGAGATAATTACAGCGACAAGTAGGGATCGTTCCCACGAGGAAAAGTGATTTATCGACTAAAACTAATTCTAATTAAAGCTAAGCAAGTAACAGTAACCAAGAGATTTTAGATTGATTTGATTGATTTGAGATTAAAACTAGATTAAACTAAGAAAGCTGTTAACAAGAATATGTGAATGTGATCAAGAGGTGAGAGGACTAGGTCACCAATGATCCCCAACTACGTTTACTCAATGCTTCGAATTGACTTTCATAAAGAATGTTAATCAAGTTAAGGGTTCGTTCTTAAATTATATATAATTAGTGCTATGTGGTCCTGGAATAAATCAAGTACTCTCTACTGCAGTCATTAGCAAACCCCGCGTGTAAACTATAGCATAAAATACATCAACCATACACCAAGCGTTCTCAGTTAAGTCATTAGCAAACCCTGCGTGTAAACTATAACCTAAAACCCACAAAGCACACAATCAAGTATTCTCAATCACAGTCATTAGCAAACCCTGCGTGTAGACTATGATTGAGAATCCATTAAGCACAAGAACAAGAGAACCGAAAATAACGTGCGATATCCTGCTGCGATAAATTCATTCATTCAATTGCATATTAGTTGAGAATGGTGAAAACACACGCGCATCTCAACCTTTAACATATCAAACCCTAACTTCTAGTCTAGCACTAACCATGCCTCAACAAGAAGAAATAATCACAAATTGAATGAATCAAAACTTGAATTACGAAAATATAGTCAATTCTAAAAAAAAGTATTCATAGAGGTTCACATTGAATCCCTAGTATGGATTTAGTTACACATCAATGGAGGAAACAAAAACATAGAAGAGGAGAAGATAGAACCCATTGTTGTCTTCTAATCTTGTCTTGAATCCTTCGTCTTCTTCTTGCTTTCCGGTGTCCTCCAAGGATGGAAGAAATACGGCTCTCAATCTCACAGTCTCCAACCTCCCTTTGAAAGACTTCTGATGTCTTATTTATAATCGCTCAAAACTCCGTCTCTCGCTGACCTAAATGAATCAGACTTTTAAAAAGATCGCTGCGCGTGCCGCTAGGTAGACAACTTGCCTATCCCGCGGTCATGTTTTTGCAACATCACTGGAGTTGAACGCTAGATAGGACCGCTAGATAGGACAGTGCCTGGGGGGCGGTCACTTGATCGACACAATACTGGAGTTTGATGCAAGGTGGGACCGCCAGATAGGTAAGTACCTAGGCCGCGGTAATTCATGCATAACACCTCTGGAGTTTGACGCCACATGGGACCGCCAGGTAGGCATACCTGGGCCGCGGTCCTTCATGATTTTCTCTTGAAGGCTGCAACTTAAATTGATCACAGCATAAGACCGCTAGGTAGGCATTGCCTAGCCCGCGGTACACTGCAGAAATGCACTCTCATCAATTTTGACATCTTTTCTTCCATAATCTGATATTTGCACTACTTCTATTAAAGAGACCTGCACAGCTCAACAAGCACATCAAACAACCTAAATCACTCGAGAACAAAGCACAAAGAATAGGAAATAGGGGTCTAAAACATATATAGAAATAGACCGATCAGTGTACTAAACGAATCATATATGTTAGCCTAAGTAGGTCTACTTTTCTAGACATGCATAGGGAGCATTTTATCGAACACGTGGTGTGCGTCTCCGGTTAGTACATAACACACCACTACAATTCATTCAAAAGGAGATCAATCAATTGAAAGCTTTAAGTGCATTAAAATACCCTTACAAACTACAATTTGCACATAAGAGATAAACAAGAGTCAATTCATATAAATATATAGTCAAGGGTGGGGTTTCATCAAATCCTAGCAATATAGATTTAGCTCATCATATTACAAAGAATAGCCATACAATAGATTGAATCAATTAAATACATGACTATGCAAAAGAAAAGAAAGAGAATAGCGATTAGAGAAAACTAATGAGATCTTCTCTTCTTTCTTTACTCCTCTCTTCAACTCTCTTTTCGCCTAAAGGATGAAAATGATGATGGTTGTGGAAAAGAGATGTGATTAGTGTGTTTGGATGTTAGGGAGATATGGGATCTATGTAGGATTTCAAGGATGAGGATGATGTTTTGAGAGGAAAGGTAAAGGTGGAAGTTTTGTGTAATTTTCGAGCTAGAGAGAGTGTATGGTTGAAAAACCTAAAAGGGGTATTTATATGGGACCCAAAATAGGACCAAACTACCCTTTGGACGACGAAGAGGCGGACTGCCACGGTTGGCATTTCCGTGGTTGGTCAACCGCGGCAGTTCAACCGCTACAGCCATGAGGGATTTCTATCGCCTCCTTGCCCCAGTTGGTCAACCGTGGCACTTCGACCGCGGCAACTTTGAGAGGTTTCTGTAGCTTGCTTGTAGCTTGTGCACAAACACGGCGCTTCAACCGCGATGCTCTGATCATAGCCCCCCAAACTTTCCAAAATTAGGAAAAGAGCCCTTAGAACTTCCTTTATGACCGAAACACCCCTGCTAACAATATAATCTGCAAAAACCTCAAATAAACCATTAAACACCCAGTTTTACCCGAGAATCGTACTCAAAACGATACGGAAATGGGGCTACACTTTGTGTAGAAGTGAAGCAATCAATTAATCAAAAATTGGTAATTACTTTTGATTAAAACCTATTCACATCCCCCTCTAGGTTAGTTTAGTCCCACTTTGTTTATTTTCAAGAGTCTTTGACTGATTGATTTTAATTGCATATGATGTCTAAAAACAATATTAAAAAAATTCAATGTTTATTAATTTTAATAATATATGTTTAAATACTATTATTTAAGGGCTTGATTTGCATGATTTTATGGGTTTTGATGGGTATAATTTATATACTTGATTATGTATTTATGTGCAGCTTTGGATTGGAAGATGGAGAACAAATTTATTATATAATTATAATCTAAGGTTCATTTCAAACCAAAATTTGATGTTTTAAGTTACAAGCACTTGATGTGAATTAATTGTTAATTGTGTTTATTTGAAGACATGAGTTTGGATCTTGTTCTATCATATTATAATGTTCTATATATACAACATAAATATCTTGTATGTTTGATGGGGTGTTTGATTCATGATTCAACTACAATCTCAATCTTAAGAAATGTGCAACCATCGAATCGAAATCATTTACCGATGATTTTTTGGAAAGTAGTGTTACAATGTTCAACAAATGGTTGTCAAATTAACGGTTATATCAAAATTCAAGCATTAAATAATCGAGATGAGTAAAACAGATTGATACATCATAAGGTTGTTTGTTTGAGTCGTATCATATCCCCTCAGTCAAACGTTGGATTATTTATAATTATTTTAAAAAGAAAAGAAGTTAATGTATTCCTTTTTATTCTTGAATTTTGATAATTGAAGCAATCTTTTAAAATAAACAAAAAAAATATTATTGAGTAATTTGTGAACTTTAATCTATTTTAATTATTCATTGTGGATTATGCAGTATTATAATACGGTTACATCAATGAATTTATGGTCGATTAATATTATATTATAGTTACATGTTAGTAAGAACTAAGAAGCATATGACTCTCGCACTTACATCATAGAAGTTGTGAGATCTAGCCATATTCTTCTCCATATATCTTGAATTAGTTGTAATAGTCCGTCCAATAGAAAATATCTTTAATTGGGCTCGATGAGGCATGCAAGTCCAACCCATTGTCTATAGCTGCTCTAGAGATCACATTGGTTCAACCCGTGATCTTGAATTTGGGGTTTATAGGTTCCACGTCGAGGGCTAATTTGGTACACAGTATTGGATTGGATAATATTGGACTAAATTTATATTGTGATGTGTTTGGTGCAATATGAATTAGACTAAAATAATACGGTCTCTTATTTGGTATAACATGAGATTGGATAAAAAAATAATAATGAACAAATTGTAACAAAATCCCTTAAGGTTTGCTCATTTACATACAAAACCAACTTTATCATTAATTGACACTCACCTTTCATGTCGTCAATCAACGGCCATCAGATTTAACCTTTGACCGTATTAAGAAGGGTAATCATGTCTTTCAAGTTGTTTTGTACTGTAAACGTCATATTAATCAAATACATTTTGTATGTAAGATTTTTTTTTTAATTTTAAAAGAAAAAAAATACTAAAGCAAACGAAGAGGCACCAAAGCTTGTTCAATCCTGGAAAAGAACTTGGTCTCTCTTTGTAGAAAACCCGATATTTTATCTCACTAAAACCTTCTTGTTGATGAACTTGAATGGCGAAGCTACTCGTTACCGTCATCGTTATCGCGTTGTCTCTCCATCGATGTTCATTGAAGAAGTTGAAGCGTGAAGGGCTTGTGGGTTCATCTTCACGATGGATGAAAGGTACAAATATAAAACTTGGTCCATTGGACCTCTCTTTTCAGTTTTATTTTTATTTTTTGGAGTTAATTTGTGGAAAAATTGAAGCATAACTGAATTAAGTAATCGTTTAAGGTAAGGGTTTGGAAATGTATTTTTATTTTTTGGGATAAAAATTTGTTGTTGTGCATGTTTTGTTTTGACAGAAATTTGTGTTTAGGTTTTTTTTTTTTTTTTTTAAATGATATCTTGTCATCATGATGGGTTTTGATTTTTGTTCGTGTTTGTTCAATGGTGTTTTTTAGACACGTATGTTATGTGTTTGTGTAGTTTGTTTGATGATTAATAAAGTATTTTTTATTATTATTAATATGTTATGGTCAATTTTTTAAATATTTATTTTCTATTTGTTTATGTTTTTTATGGATGTTATACTGGTTGGAGGTGTATATATTTTAGGTTGATGCTCTGTTTTTCGTTTTGTATTTTTTTCATGGGGTTTTCTAGTTTCATTCAATGGCTTCTCGTTTGGTTATCTATTGGAAATGGTTGTTGCTATGTTTCTAATTTGATGGGTGTCATCGTGTTTATGGCTTGATGGGGTTTCAAAGGTGTCACTTTGTTTCAAGTTTGATGGGCACATTTCATTCTTGATTTTGTTTAATGTATTAATTAGTGAACTCGTAATAGGTAGTTTATTAATTAAATAACATGTTTTCTTAAACTATTGGATTGTAATAGAATTGAACTAGAAGTAACAAGAAAATCACATATTAAAGTGGTTATTTATTTTGCCTAACATTGTTGTTATTTTTTGGTTGTAGGACTTTCATGTTCAATGACACAGCAAGTTTGATGGGAAAACATTTTGAATTAGGAAGATTTGAGAGAATTATATGAGTTTGAAGGATTTGTGGGATTATGTTATGCATGAAGTACTTGGGTTTGAGGCTTTAGTTTGTGAGAAGTTTAGACAAGAAGTTCAAATTCCATAGAGTGATGAAGTGAGGGAAATTTAAAATGATGCTGGGCTGATGGATGTGTTGAGTGAATTCTAACAAAGGAAGGTGAACCAAATTCATTTTAATGTGGATTACATTCAACTAGCAACTATCATTCCTGACCAACCAAATCAGCAACCTAACAACAACTTAAACCAATAGCCCAACAACTCACCCTAAACTGCAGGCCTCAACCCAACCTAAACCCAAGACAGTAGCCCAACATTGACCCAAGGCAGCAACCCAACCTAGAACAAGAGCCAATTGTACTTACTGATTCTTTCTCGACCCCCTTTAAAGATGATGCTAACTATAATTCAGATGGAAGTTTATATCAGTTAACAATCAATGGCAGTGAAGATGAGGTTCTAAAGGAAACAATGGAATTGGAGATGAAGTTCCAAATGAAAACAACCCCATAGGTGTGAAGATGAAAATGATAATAGATATGAAAATGATGGGTTGTCTGATGTCAATGAGGATGACATTGTAGAAAAGAAGGTTGTTGATAACCCTATTATGGGTACTGCATTTAGAATAAAGCATGATGGTTGAATTACATTTGAGGTGGGCTAGTGAAAGTATACAAACAATGTTAAATTGCTTAAAGCGTACCTAGAAGGGGGTGAATAGGTTTTTCACCTAATTTCAATCCCTTGAACAACTTACGTTTGTCCCTCAAGGTAGCTTTACATATAACATATAAACGGAACATTCATACATAGATAAGATAAGCATTTTATCATTTAGGCATTATCTACATAAATCAAGTTGTTGTATGAGGTATAATAGTACTAAAACACAATATCAAAGAATTACTTTGTATATCAATATTGTTCAAATTATTACAAGAGAGAACAAATATATCTATACACAAAGATAACAATGTATGAAGAATTATAAATACAAAAATGTAAGTGGATTGTTCTACAAATCACACTTTACAAATACTTATTCAAATATACAACTCAAGTGAATGATATTCAACAAAATAAAACATACACATATACAAAATAAAAGAGATAGAGATAGAGACAATGGACACAAAGATTTTTACATGGTAAACCTTCGAAGAGGAAACATCCACGGGTTGAATCCACAACTATTGGCAAAGCAATCCACTATATGAAAAAGGACATACACACTCAAGGATATCAACACGATGATATCCACCTCAAGCTATCAGATCATAATCTACCCTCGGGCTAGAGAACCACTAAGCCTACTCCCTATCTAAGGTGTGTCCTACACCTCTAGGAAGCAACTCCCTATCCAAGACTCTCAAGCCTCTAGGAAGATTTCCTTACTTAGCAATCTAGATCAAGAGATCATAGTCAAGCTTTCCTAGCTCAACTATCCAAAGTACCAAACTCCTTGCTAAGACTTTTGCTTAGCTATCAGGAACTCATTCCTAGTCAAGTCTTCATGCTCAAGTTAAAGCTTCACTCACTTTAACAAAAGACTTCAACCTTTCCTCAAGGCAAATGATCTAGGTGATGCAAATGATAAAAATCACAATCAACACAACATAGAACATGTGATCAAGACATTCTATGTAACAACTAGACCTAAACATGTGAGAACACAAGTAATAAAAGTCTAAATGCAAAAACACGAATTAAACCTAGAGTATATGAAAACACCTAACACAAAAGCTCATAGTTCCATTCACACAAATAACACTTGAATAAATCAGAATCATGAAACACATATTCAAGATGCTATGAACATACATATAAATGCTAGAAACATATAATGTATTCAATGAGTATTCTAGCCAAAGATTTAGAGCATGGATATAATGATAAATTAATTAAATCCTAGATGTCTCTAACAACACATACAAGAACATTAATCCTAGATTTCATCAATCAAACGATCAAAGCACATATCAGGGATTATTAATCATAAAATGATTCAATCAAGTCTCAAATAATCCTAGATGTCAATCTAATCACAATACAACTCTCAATCCTGTGAAAATCATAGAATCAAATAATCTAATTCACATATGTCTCTAACTAGACTTTCGATTAGGATTGATTATGAAGCTATCTTTCTTAATAGTATTCACCATACATATACATACATATAGAAGAAGAAATCACAAAGATATGAATACTACCTTGTAATCATGATCTGGTTTAGTTTTCTGTGTAGAACCATTAGAAAAATTGATCAAACAGCTGCAAAACCACTTGAAAAAGGTAAAAAACTCGATTACAAACTATCTCTAACTTGAATCAACCAATTCCGACTTCATATGAGAAAGTTATGGTGTTTGGAAGGTGAGAAACATTGAGAGAAAATTTCTGGTGAGTGATTTCAAACTTTTTCTTCTTGAAATGAATAGGAGGGAATAGAGAAAATTTAAAAGGAAGAGAGAGAGGGAAAAACAAGCCAATGAGCAAGTGCCATATCAGCACCCCGTGTGGGGTGCGTATGGCACCCGTGGATAGAGGGTTGTCCAGCCCATGTGTCACACGTGGACAACAAGCTTGGCCATTTGGCCGAGCAACCTTCTCCCGTTCTTCGGTAGTATCTGGGCCTCCGAACTCCAATTTTGAATCCATCTTCGGATTACAAATCGTGACTCCCTCATGCATAATGATGACTATGAAACTTTGATAATATGAAACTTTGATAAAAGGTTGAGAATTCATCTCAGAAAATGACAACGAACACAACTCAACGAATGAGAACGAAAAGTAGCATAGCTACATCGTTTGGACTCGAAACCTAATGAATGAGAAACCTAAATGACCGGGACTCAATAAGGAATAATAAAAGATCATGTTCAAGTCCAAAAACAATAAAATATAAACAAATAAGCACAACGTCACACATGTATGCCATATCCTAGACATAGTCTTAGAACATGCAATTCTACAATGTATGAGAATTTTTTGAGTTCAATGCAAAAGCATATAAAAACATTTGAATATGCTATATAAATGTTGTACTATGATGCAAGGACACATATGAATAATTTGTGTATGTGTGCATGTGCCTTGAAGAAGAATGAGGTCTATTTCCTTAGTTGTGCAATGTAGTCCATTCCTCTTCGAAGACACCTTCTTGCATGATCTTGTGGCCATGTCTTTCTTTGAAGCTTCGAATCATCAACCTAAGACCACTAATCAAATATAAGAAAAAACAATGCTTTGATATGGAATATATGCCAAGACAAACCAAAAACCTAACAACTAGTTATTTAGAAATAGTACTCATTTTAGGGAAATACTACTGGAATACTCTATTCAAGAGAGATTCAAACTAAAGGATTAAAATGAGAAAATGAGGATGACATGTGGGTGTGAAGCACGAGGCTACTCTTAACAAGTGCTTGGTAGTCAAACTTTTAACAAGGTCACTTACATGTTGAAGACTCTTATGAATGACCATAATTGATTACCAGTTCCTACAAATGAGGATGTCACCTCGTTTGATTAGGAAAAAGTTTGAGCTTCTTATTAAAGAAAACCCTAATGTTAACATTAGGGTGTTATGTTCAATTATATTGAGGCAATGTGGGGTTAACGTGCCCGACCATACTATTTATAGGCCTAAGAGGTATGCACTTAATATAAGGGATGAGTACCGCAAGCAGGGTTACAACAAGTTGTATAGGTATGACAAATCATTATGGAAATGAACAATGAGTCTAATGTAAAATTGAAGATAATTAGAAACTCTAATCCTCAAGTCCCTAGAAACCTCGAAAGATTTTATCATAGGTTCCAAGCCTAAAAGGTTGGGTATTTACAAGGGTGTAGACCCTTTATAGGCTTAGATGACTGTCATTTGAAAAGTCCATATGAAGGGATTCTTATTTGAGCAATTGCAATTGATGGAAATTATGTTGCCTTAGGTGTTGTTCAGATAGAATGTCTTGACAATTGAAAATGGTTTCTCGAGTTGTTGCATCAACATGTAATGTGCATGAGACTAAGCATGTTTGTTTTATGACCGACCAACAGAAGGGAATTATGCCAGCATTTGATAAAGTCTGGCCTAACCACAAATCCAAATTATGTTGTAAGCATATATTGCAGAACATGTTAGGTAGGTACGTTGTTTTTCAGCGTTATTTTATTATATAATATCTAACAAATTGGAAAGCATGCTACTAATGTATAGGTTTAGAGTGGATTACTTAAAATACCTATTTTGGCTTGCTATCACAAGCTCTAACAAGGTAGCATTTTTTAAAGCCATGGATGAAATCAAGTAGACCTCTCTTGAAGCACATGCTTACCTTACTGGAATTTCATTGGAGACACGGGCAGTCCATGCATTTGGCACTATATGCAAAACTGATCACAACACAAACAATGTTGTTAAAGCATTTAATGCTTGGATAAACAAACACCGCACACTGCTAATGTTGACTATGATAGTGAGGGTTAGGAAGAAGTTCATGAAACGGATTTGGGATATATCTAAAGCTACCATGCAATCAATCGAATGCTATAAAAAGCCTAACAAAAAGGGAGATATTTGGACCCATTTTGCTGTGTAGAATACGAATTTGAGATAATTGATGGAAATAGACAGTTTGTAATAGAACTTGACAAACACTTACTAGTGTGATATATTGGTTATCTCAGGGGTTCAATGTAAGCATGCAATGACGTGCATCACAAAAAAAAAAGAGACAATGTTGAAGATTACGTGGATGATTACTTGAAGAAAGTTGCGTATTTAAGAGCATACTCTTACAACATCCATGCAATTCCAAACGAGAAGTTATGGCTGAATGGGAACTTCGAAACTATTCTGCCACCAATAAGGAGGAGAAGAGCTAAAAGACCAAAGTTATCTAGAAGAAGAGGATCAAATGAACCAAAAAAGGTGAAAATGTCAGTTGGGTTTAGATGTGGGAAATGTAGGGATGTTGGTCACAACTCGAGAACGTGCAAAAACACATCAACTGAAATTCCCTTAACCAATTATAGTGTAAATATACCTAAGGGGTGTATAGGTATAGGCTCCAAATTTTTCTCTACTTCTTTTTAATACAATAAAGTTGTATGCACACAGAAACTTAACAAATGAATTGCTTTAACAAGACAATATAAGTTCAATTACACAAGTGTTAAAAGCAATACAAGATATAGAAGTAAAGAAACTTAAAGCGAAATGACACAACTATTTTTATGTGGTAAACCTCCAAAGAGAAAACATACACGGGTTGAATCCACAACCACCGGCAACACCCAATTCACTAGTTGGAAAGAAGTACACTCTCAAAAGCAATCAAATCACATGAAACGCTCTTTCTTGAATATCCCTTCTATCCTACCCTTAAGGCCTTTTACTAGTGAAAAGATTGCCTCAACTTTCTAACTGAGGCAAATCGCTTGCCTCTAGAAAGCCACTCCATATCCAAGACTATCCACAAGTCTCTAGGAAGATTTACTTGCTTGAACATACTTAAAGCCCCACACCCTTAGCCAAGACTTCCTTGCACTATGTTGAAGAATCACTTAACAACAAAAGACTTCCCACCTTTTGCAAGGCAAATAATCTAGGAGATGCAAATGATGCAAACACAATCAAATAGAGAAATTAGATCACACAAACTCTATGAACATGCAATTTGATAACTAGAATATGCTTTCAACAATCAATCACAAAGTTATCTAGAAATCAAAGCATGTGAATCAATAAGAACTATATTAGAATATTCAATATCACAATCAAAAATCCTAGTTCTTTGATCATGAAACTAAATCTAGAAATCAACAATCAAGATCATTACACAAAACATTTCTAGAGACAATTTCATGTGAATCAAGTTTAGTTTTCAAATATGTTCAATCAAAATCACAAAAAGCTATAACTCAAAAATTAATTAAACAAGTCTAAAATTAGAATCAAAATCATTCTAAACATTTTTCATCAATCAAGTAATAAGATCCATCAAGTTGATCATAAGAAAAATGTAGAGAAAATGATTCACATACAAAAGATGAACCAAGAACTGAAGATCAGATTTCTGCAAATAATAATATGGATATATTTTGACTCTAAAAATGCTTGAGACTTGTTCCTTTCTTCAATACCAATGATTTTGGTTTTTGAATCACTTAATTCAGAGTTGAAATGAGAGAGATGTGACAAAAACAAATAATGAGAAGTGGTAGAAAATTCTGCACGAGATTTCGAATTATATAGGGAGGGAAACCAAATGGAGAAGAAGAAGGGCAAAAAGGGAAATGTGCCATATTCAGCCTTGGTCCCAGTGGAGGCGCGTGACCACCACAGGGGGGCTGAGAGGCCTCCTTCCCATGGTGGCCACATGCCTCCACGGGAATGAGGGAAGGTGGCACTTTGCCTCCTCTCTTCTCCTTCGCTCCCACTCAAGCACCTCTCACATTCTTCAACCGTTCTCCAACCTCCAAACTCTGAATTTAAATTCACTTTTGGATTACGAACTGTAACTCAACAACATATGAGGAAGACTATGAAAATTTGACAATTGGATTTGAAATAAACTCGATACACGATGACGAAGACAATGCATAGTAAGAGAACGTAAAGTAGCGTAACTTCGTCGTTTGAACTTGAAATCAAATGAGTGAGTAACCGAAATAATCATAACTCAAAAAGGAATAATATGAGATCATATTCAAGTTTAAGACAACAAAACCCAAACAAATAAACACAAGATCACACAAGTACGTAATTTTCTAGACATAGTCCTAGTACATTCATTTCTACAATGTATGTCAATATGAGATCAATGCATGGACATAATAAATCATGTGTGAATGTGTTATTACCAAATGAGTGCAATGATGCAGGGTGACATATAAATGCAATGTATGTGTGTGCGGTTTGCTCAACGATGCAGAGATTCACATGTATGAATTGAGTGTGTGTGCACTTACGCATTGCAAGAGAAAGAAGTATCTTGATACCTTAGTATCCAAGTAAGCGATTTTCCTCTTGAAGACGATCTTTGCATGTGATGTTGATTTTCTCCTTTGAAGCTCCTTTCAACCAAGAAACACCTAAGCAACTAATCATTACAAATAAAGAGAGTTTTGCAATGGAATCAAGCCAATACAAATCTAAAACCTTACATCAACAAATGAGGTAAATATACAACTTACATTCTAATTCAATTATTGATTAATATGTTTAGAGTTCTAATAATAGTAATTGTAGGCAGCCAGTTCATCCGTCGCAACTTCACGACCACGAAAAGCTAGAAAAAGAAAGAGAAATGAGGTAATTGCATGAACAAATCACATCCACTATGCCTTCAACACATGCTAAACTTGATTCATTATGTTTCTTTTGTTAACTTTCAGACTAGTAGAAGCTCAACACATGTTGGACCCAATGCAACACATCCTGGGCTTACTTCAACACACGTTGGAAATGCTACAGCAACTGGTCTTAGTGGATCATCAACAATTGCAGCGTCCCTATGTAATTTAGGAACAATAACAAGGGTAATTTAAACCAATTCCTATATAATTAAATTATTATTTCAAACAATAAATGTTGATATTTGTTTATTTTCCAAGTTCTTTGGTTTCTATCAACTCGAGAGGAAACTTCAACTCCAAAAGATGAAACCAATTACGTAACAACTCAAGCTCTCACATAAGGTGCACATCAACCTTCTCAACCATCTCAACAATCTCTACCATAGGCAGCAAGTATGTTGTGGTATCTACTGGATAATATAATGTATTTTTTTTTCAATGACAATAAGAAGTTTGGTGGATATTGTTTTTGTACCCCTACTGCTATTTGGTAATTGATTTTTGTGGCGATGATGGGCATAGTTGAAGTACTGGTTGGGTATTTTTTTTTTTTTTGTGGATATGGTTTTTGTTGCTGAATGATAAATTAGTGATTTGACAATGATGGATATGGTTTGATGATTGTTCTACTTGATCAATGAATTAATTATAAACAGTTTGATTATTGTTCTACTTGATTAAGGTTATTGCAGTGAATGGTATTTATGTTTTGGCAAATGTGAAGGTGAATGCTTTAATTTTATTTTATTTTTGCAAATGTAAGGATGATTTATGAATTAGTGTTGCTATATTTTGAACATTTGCTCTTGTTTATATCACTGAATTGAACAAACTATAATAGTGAATACAATAGAATAGTTGAATTACTTTTCATGATCATAACAAACATTGTTATACCATTGAAAACGATATTAATAATGTTTGTAGTATAAGGGTTTTTATAGTTGCTTCCACATTGTTTAATTTCCTTAAACTCGTTACTAATAGCTCTCTAATCATCTTCAAAATGCACATAATTTCTCACCTTGTTCACGTCTCGCATATCGCGTATTGCATCTACGTTGTGTGAATGGCTTTGCTGATATTCATCTTGATCAGGAGACCAAAACATATAAAAATTACATTTTCGACTCTCGCACGAGAAAAACAATTTGTTTGGATTTTTTTTTTTTTATATTTAGAAATCTTGATTGCCACCTTCTTCATACAAAAGCATAATCTATTCTTAAACTTGATCATACCTCCGTTAATTTCATTGATTGAAGTGCACGAACCTTCTATGTTTGAATAAAAATTTGTGTAACAATTGGAGAGTACGTAGAATGTTTCTCAACAGAAAAACTGAGTAGTGAATTGAAAGAAAAAAAATCAAATGGAGAATAATCGATTGGAAAAAAATAAATTAAATCGAGAATATTTCTTAGTGGAGAAATATCGTAATGAATGGGAAAAACAAATCTGGCTTTGACATTTTATAGGTACATTTGATAGAAGTTATTGTTGTTATCAACGTCCATAAAGCAACGGTAACTTCTACAAGAGTGGTGATATTGGCACCTCTCTATTGACCTATTTATGTCCTCACTTATTAAAATTTTGATTCAATTATATAAAATTAAATGGTTTTATTAATTTTTATTTATTTATTTCCAAAACTACCGTTTTACTTATTTTTCACACCTCATACCTGTTTCAAAAAAATCAAAATACACATCATCTCTAATCTTTCTATACATTTCTCATATCCATCACATGACTTGTTTTTTCTTCTTATTTCATGGTGAAAACATTCTTCTAGATGCGATTTTTTTTTTCTGTAGTCGATTGGATTGTTGGTGGAAGATTGTAAGTGTGGTATTGATCGTCTCTGATGTTTTTTTGAGCGATTGAGTTAGGGTTTTGGTGTGGTTTCGTTTCATCAGAGACTAGGTTTTCTTGGTTGCAATTCTTGTTGCGATTCTTGGTGCAATTTTGTTATTTTGGTTGTTGTTGTGTGTGTGGTGCCATTTTCATCTGGTTGTAAAGGTCGATTTGGGTTTCTTAGGGGAAAGATCGGTGTTCAATTTGTTTTTTGTTCTTTGTTTTTTATTTTTTGGAAGGGGATTCTCATAAAATTCTTCCGGATGATTGATTTCATTCTCTGACAATTCTTCCAGATGCTTGATATCATTCTCAGAAATTCTTTTGGTTGTTTGATATCATTCTCAGACTTTTCCTTAATATTTTGAATGTATGTAAGAAGCACATTTTAGGGTTTAAAAGTTAAGACAAAAAAAAAATTTCAAGAAAACAAATTACTGGTGAATGTGAGTTTTTATTTTTATTTTTATTTTGAAAAGGAAAGTGGGGTTTTGTTACATTTACTCTGTAGAAGATTTTTTTAATATATAAATATATATGTATTTTAAAGTAATTTTGATAAAGTAAAAAAAATACTATATAATTTTTAAAAAAAATCACCACTGATTCTACAATATGTTATTTATTTATTTTATTTTATTATAAAGTTGGAATTCTTCATTTCCTTAAGGGCATTTACGTCCAAAGAAAAAGTTATACAACCTAAAACTACAATTAATGTTCTCGCCGTTCACATAAAAAATAATTATTTGTTTTTGTCTTTTACCGGAGTTTTAAAAGTAAATAGATAATCTGATGTCATGTTATGGGTATTTCAGATGTTTGCACGGTCTGACAAGGTCTAAGGTTAAATCTGACGGGTGTTGATTGACGATAGGGAAAATGCATGTCAATTAATGATAAATTTGTTTCCGCATGTAAAAGAGCAAACCTTAAGGAAGTTTGGTGCAATTTATTAAAAAATAGTCGAAAATAATTGTTTTGTCTTGGCCAGAGAGACTAATAGGGGTAGGCGTTTAATGGATTAATTCATTTTTCAATAGAACCGATAAAGTTTGGTTTTTGAAAATATTAACCGATCCAATAAAATTTACTAATGTCAACTAATCAAAAACTAACCAAATTGGACCGGTTCAGTTCAGTTTGGTTTTTTTCGGTTTTAGTCATACTGGGCTAAATTCATGGGCTAATTGGTACACATATTTTCATATTTTAATCCTTTTGAGCCTTTGATCAAATTAAATTATGGGTTTAAACAAATTGAAAATACTAGATTAAAATAATATTCAGTAAATATATATATATGTTGTGACACATTTTCATAGTTTTATAACTGTGGAAATGGAAGGAAATGTCCACTTTCAAGTTTAAAAGAGCAAAAATGTCTCCTCATTGTTTTTCTTGCATTTGTGTCCCCTTGGCAACATGAAATTCTAGGAATACCCTTAAATCGGATTTTAAATAGTTAAACCTTTTAAAAACGAAATTCCCAAATTGCCCTAAAACCCCAACCATTAAGCGTCATTACCAATTTGCCCTAACATATTTAAATTCAAAACCAGAGAGGAGTGGTCGTGCCTAATATTGAGAAATTGAAATCCCTATCCCCCAAATCAAGAACTCCAAGAAGCGAATGAGAGAGAAGAAGAATTGAAGAAGAAGCCAGCAAATAGAAGAAGAAGCGAACGAGAGAGAAGAAGAATTGAAGAAGAAGCTAGCGAATAGAAGAAGAAGCGAACGAGACAAAAAAAGAAGAAGAAGCCAACGAATAGAAGAAGAAGGGAATGAGACAGAAAAAGAAGAAGAAGAACAACAACAACAACAAACCAGGTTTGAGAAGAAAATATCTTGAAGAAGAAGAAGAAAAAGAACAGTTGAATATCGAGACCCAGCCCCGAAGAAGACGCCTTTGTCGCAACTCGCAAGTAAAGGTATTCATTCGTTTTCTCATTGTCTTCTTCATTCCTTTAATGTTTTAGCCTTCAATATGTTTGTTTGCATCTGTGTTTGACTGTGCATGGATGATGTTGTTTATTAAGTTATAAGTATTTTGTTTTAGAAATAAGTAGTTATCTTGCCAGTTCATGCAATGGCGGGGAACATGTGGTTTTGTTTTGTTTTTTAATTCAAGTTTTGAAATATGGCCCCATTTGTCTGAATATTAAGCCTTGACAAAGAGATTTCAAGCCCTGTAAATGATTGTGAAGTGTAGTATTGTTGTTGTTAATGGTTTTTGTGATGTTATGTTATGAAGTGTTGGATTTTGGAATTGGTGGATTTTTTCGTGCCTTGTTATGTATTTTTTTGTGTTCATATACATATATCATATCATGTATAGTGGTGGGAAGGATGTCCATTTCATTTCATTGTTTATCAAATCAGGGCTTGAAATCCCTTTACAGGTCTTGAAATCCCTTTACAGGTCTTGAAATCCCATTTTGGTTATACTCAGCATTAATTAATTTTTGTTTTGTTTTAAACCAGATGCCGGCTGATCGTTTCAAAAAAAAAATGGAGGTATCCAGACCACAAAAGCTGGGTACATGCGAGAATAAACTTGCACAACAAAAAAAAAAAAAAATTCTTCAAGATTTGAAGTTAGTCTTGACACGTTGCGGCGTGGTAGATAGGTTTAAACAAGGCCCTTTTGGGCAATATTTGGATATGGTACAACCCATTAAGGTTCATGGGATGCTAATCTACAATCTTTTGAAAAGACAGCTCATTCTTTCCAATTCAAAGGAGGATGAAATTTGGTTCGGTTTGGGGCAGAAGGAGGCTTATTTTGGGAGAGAAGAATTTTGCTTGTGTAGTGGCCTTAACATGGGCACATTGCCCAAAGGCTTTCAAGAAAAGAAAGAAGTCGGTGAGGAATCTATTTTCACACGATATTTCAATGATGAAAGGCCGTCGATTGAACTTTTGGAGGCAACCTTTAACCGGCACACGGAGCCTACAGTGGGTGATGATGCATTAAAGATAGGATACCTATTAATGGTGTCCCAGTTCTTCAGGATTGATGAAGCACGGACAACCATACCCAGTTGGCTGTTTTCTTTAGTAGAGGACATCATTGCATTTGAGAGTTTTTCTTGGGGGTCGTGTAGGGAAAAATATACCGTAAAAGTACACGCAGCGGAAGCGAGACTAAAAAAAATAGTTTAGTAGCTTTTAAAAATTTTTCCTTTTATGAACCTTAAACCCTTTTAATCAATTAAAGATATATAATATATAACAAAAGAAGAATACCTTTTGTCGCGTGATCCGATTGACTTACGTCGATGGTAATCCGCAAGATCTTCCAATCCAATCACGAACGTGAATCACCTAGGAGCGTGGTCTCCCTTCTCTTTGAATTGTATACCTGAGAATGGACAACAAAACTTTTCTGATTCTGTTAGTCACTATAATCTCCAAAATGTTGCTAAGAATGTTCTGGTCACTTTTGAATTCACAATCGTAAGATTGAAATTCGCGTGAACCTAATTCGAAAGTGTGTACAAAATCTCTTGATGTTAAGATCACTAGTACACTATCGAAACAAGAACAATTCTTCTCTCACAAACCTCTAGGCCGAATCACTCACTAGTCTTAGAGTTGGATCTAATTTTTCTCTAGCAAAAGAAAAAGCTCTCAAATTGCAAAAACTAGGGTTTTTAAGATATACAAAGAATATTTTTATATATTTCTTTTTTTTCCGCAAAAACATTTATGCCCAAATATATAGCACTGCTATATACCGCATGCATGCCTATGTAAAACACCTAATATAAATATATGTAGTGCAAT
This sequence comes from Acer campestre, assembly GCA_954870605.1. Classification (NCBI taxonomy): domain Eukaryota; kingdom Viridiplantae; phylum Streptophyta; class Magnoliopsida; order Sapindales; family Sapindaceae; genus Acer; species Acer campestre. The sequence goes on along the minus strand of OX940806.1, from coordinate 1,260,494 downwards.
AAATGCACGCCTCTTATATATATATGTTTCAGTAAAACACGTTTCTTATATATATATAGTTTTGTACAAAAACTGCTTTTCATTATATATATAATATATTTGTATATATATATTACGCACTACCTTGCAAAATAATATATATATATATATTTTCTTTTGACTTAAATTCTGCTTATATATATATATTATATATCTCGGCAATAATTAAGTTGCCATATATATTATATATATTTTATAGCAATCTGAATTCAACTTGTCATGTATATAATATTCAAACCCTAATCCAACTCTTTAGTGTGTTTGTGACTATATAAAAGACTTCCTTATTTGACTAAACAAATAAAGTCTTTTATATTCAGTATAATACTAATAGTAGTATACTACTAGGAAACATATTTCCTAATCAGAAAAGGATTTGATTTTTAATTAAATAATTAATTAACATATTAATTAATTTCCATTTAATTAAATAATAAAATAAAACAATATTATGGGCTAAAAATTAGCCATTGCTGCCCATGACTAGAACTTGGGCCTACATATTGTTTTCTTATTTTATTTAATCCACTGGACTTTAAATAAAAAGCCCACATGTGAACCAGACCCATTCTTACTAAAAGAAACAAGCCCACATGCCTTTCATTAATATATTAATATAATTGAGCAACCCATTAAATAAATAATGTGCAAATTATATTCTTAATATATTAAATGCAATTCTAAATGGACCCATAAATTGGTCCGGTAGAATATATCAAGTGATCCATACAAGTCCGTGTGGATTGGGGATCTTGGCGGGCTATCTAAATTTAAGCTTCAATAGACATAACCTAATCACAATCAACAAATGATTCACTTAGGTCCGATCCATTAATTTTAACTCATTCCACTAAAGAGCTAAAATTGAACTCTTAAATAAATACAGAAAAGGAAGATGTTCCTCATTCATACCCTAGACAATCATGTTGGAGATAGTGTATCCTCGTGATTAATATCAGTAATCGCCAAGAGTTCATAGACCGCCTATAACTCTCCAAGTTACCATATTTACTCATATGACCACGTTTTGAACTTGGATATTTTGACTTGTCCAGAAGCCATGTTTTCAATAGACACTATCGAAAACTCAACGTTGAGATTTAATATCCAATTACCTCAAAACATCCATATGATGATATTATACTCTCATTTGATAAATGGAGCCACGATGTCCATATCTATAAATGAAGTCCTCTATCGATTAACAAATGAATATCACCAAACTATCGAGGATAGACTATGCGATATAATCGTACTCATTGATAACTCAAATGATATCACTTGCAACCATAAGTCCATCATTTATCTCAGGATTAAGATAGACTCTCCGATTGTCCTGATAATGAAATGACTTTTATCTACTGACGGTTATAGATAAAGTATTTCATTGTGATCCAGTTCAATGCACCAAGTGCACTAGATTCTTTTGCTCGAAGACACTCCGATGATTTTAGACTCATCATATCTCATTTGATCTCACTCAAATGCTAGCAAAAGAATTCTACAACTTTAACAAGATAAAGGTGCCCAACCTTTAACTTAAGTTGTGAACAATATTCAAGACTAACTAAAGAATTGTGTCTACCACATACATATCCAGATGTACGGACAATTCTTCTTTTCTCATAGTCTTTAGACCTTATGATTATTTACTTTGACAATTATAATATTAAACTATAAATGCTATAAGATTTGTTTAAACCAGAAATCACTTTATTAATATGAAAAAGATTGTTAATTGCAATATTACACTCTTGCTATTGAGCATAATCCTAACAATCTCCCACTTGCGTTATAGCAAATGTGTCATATCTCTCAAGCCCATATTCTCTAAATGCCCATCGAAACTCTTCTGAGGTAGAGCCTTTGTGAAGGGATCTGCTAGATTTTCTGCTGACGCGATTTTGGTAATCGTCACGTCACCTCTTTGAACAATCTCCCTTAAAAGATGATATTTTCTTTCAATGTGTTTACCTCTCTTGTGACTTCTTGGTTCTTTCGAATTAGCTACTGCTCCACTGTTGTCACAGTAGATAGTGATCTGCTTATTCGCACTAGGAACCACTTCCAAGTCAATCAAGAATTGGCGGAGCCAAACAGCCTCTTTGGCAGCCTCGCATGCAGCAACATACTCAGCTTCCATGGTGGAATCAGCAATACAAGATTGCTTGATACTCCTCCATATAACTGCTCCTCCTCCAATAGTAAACACAGCCCCTGATGTGGATTTTCTGGAGTCAGAATCTGATTGAAAATCAGAATCTGTATACCCAACGGGAATCAAATCCCCTCTAGAGTATACAAGCATATTATCTCTCGTTCTCTTAAGATACTTGAAAATATGCTTGACTGCCGTCCAGTGATCAGGACCAGGTTTCGATTGAAACCTGCTAACTATGCCAACAGCAAAACAAATATCTGGTCTAGTACAGAGCATTGCATACATGAGACTTCCAACTGCCGAGGCATATGGAACTCTACTCATGAATTGCTCTTCATGCTCATTCTTAGGAACTTGTTCCTTAGAAAGCTTGATTCCATGTCTGAAAGGTAACATACCTTTCTTGGAATCCTGCATGGAAAACCTAGACAAGATCTTGTCTATGTATGAAGCTTGCGATAATGCAATGGTTCTATTCTTTCTATCCCTTATTACTTGGATACCTAGAATAAAACTTGCTTCTCCTAAGTCCTTCATATCAAATTGTTTTGCTAACCATTCGTTTACTGATGTCAATACACCTACATCGTTTCCAATGAGTAGTATATCATCAACATAAAAAATCAGGAAAACCAACTTGTCGCCTTTAATCCTTTTGTATACACAAGGTTCGTCAGGATTCTGAATAAATCCAAAACCTTTGACAGCTTGATCGAACCTTATGTTCCAGGATCTGGATTCCTGCTTTAATCCATATATGAATTTCTGCAACTTGCATACCTTTTCCATTTGGCCCTTTTCAATGAATCCCTCTGGTTGCATCATGTAGATGCTTTCGTCAAGACTTCCATTAAGGAAAGCTGTCTTGACGTCCATTTGCCAAATCTCTAGATCTAAAGATGCTGCAATAGATAAGAGTATCCTAATGGATTTAAGCATGGCCACAGGAGAGAAGGTTTCCTCGTAATCGATACCTTTTTTCTGTGTATACCCTTTAGCTACCAATCTAGCTTTAAAGGTTTCCACCTTTCCATCCACTGAGAAGGGAATTGCGATCAAAAAGGGCGCGGCAGCAGAGGTCCGAAAGTACAGATGACCTAGAAGGTAACAGAAGCGCCGATAGCAGGGAAGATGATTATCGGAAGATGACAATCAAAAGCAGGCTCAACCAAGAAGGAGAACCAACTGGTCATCGAAGCGTTACCCTCCAACAGCTCTCACAGAAAGTTTCAGCAATGGCTAAGCGATACAGACACAATGTGTTTTCAGATGACGAGTCGGATAATCCGTTCATCGACCACATCACTCACACCCGGTTCCCTGACAGATTCAGAATGCCAACTATCGAGCAATACAAGAAAAATAGGGATCCAAAGGAACATGTTCGCAGATTTCGCAATGTCATGGCCCAGTACGCATCCAATGATGGCCTCTTGTGCTTAACATTCCCACAAACCTTCGGCAACCTCGCCTCTAGATGGTTTGGACGTCTGCCAGCCAGGAGTATTAGCAACTTTTCCAGTTTCAGCAAGGCATTCATAAGGCAGTTCATGGGGAGTGTACAAAGGAGGAAGTCGCTGGCTCACTTGTCGAACCTGAAACAAGAAAGTAACGAGTCACTAAAGAAATATTTAGCCAGGTTTGGGAAGGAAGTCACTCAAATAGAAGATGCGGGCGATGTAGCTGTCATAGCAGCCTTCACCAATGGGTTGCAAAGCGGACGTTTGTCTTTTGACCTACGGAGAGACCGACCCAAGACATATGAGAAGATGATGGATATAGCTGGAGATTATGCATTAGCAGAAGAAGAAGAAGTTGCCCAAGGGGGTAGTTACGTCCATGGTCACAAGCCAGACGCGAGGTCGGAATCCAAGGATGAGAGAACAAAGCGTCAGTCTCGCGACCACCAAAAAGAAGAAAAGAGCCGGAGAAGCAAGCCCCAAGAAAGCCGAGGTAGCAACAGAACCAGTAGGTTCCGAGGCAGATACAGTAGTTATACTCCCCTAAATGGCGAACAGGAGGACATACTGTCTGTAGTAGAAGACAAAGGGCTCGCCAAGTACCCCCGACAACAGTCAGCGAATGCCCGAAGAGATACAACGAAATATTGCCGATTTCATAAAGACCATGGGCACGACACTTCTAAGTGTTTTCAACTGCGGGATCACATCGAAAGTCTGATCAGAGAAGGGCATCTTAAAGATTTTGCACTGAAAAGAGACCAAGACACAGGTCGCCAAGGCAGCCATCGAGAAGCGGGGCAAGAGAGAAGAAGCCCAAGGAAGGGCAGCCCAAGGAAGGGCAGCCCAAGCATAGCCATAAACACAATCTTTGGAGGACCTCATACGGGTAGAAGCAATAGAGAAAGGATGTCGGAAGTCAGGGAAGTGATGTATGAAAACAGGGACTTTGAAGTAAACTCTGTACAGAGAAGCCACAAAAAACCAAGAGAAGGCCATGACCCGATAACTTTCACGGCCGAGGATTCAGAAGGAATTGATGCCAAACCCAATGATGCGATAGTTGTGGGGGTACAAATAGCACACCGGGATGTCCTCCGAGTGATGATAGACAACGGAAGTTCTGCTGACTTTTTGAGCGCTAGAGTGTATGACGAACTTCGGCTAGACAGGAAAGACTTGGAACCATTCCATGTGCCCCTAAAAGGATTCGGAGGAGCAAAAGTAAGATCTTTGGGAACGGTGAAACTGCCTGTGAGATTTGGGACAGCACCTTGTCGACGGACCATCCTCCTGGATTTCGTGGTAGTGGATATTTATAACTGGCCATACAATGCTTTACTCGGCCGACCCTTTCTGAACAAGGCACGAGCAGTCACGTCCACTCATGCATTAAAAGTAAAATTCCCGACAGAGTTTGGGGTTGGAGAACTTAAAGGGTCGCAAGAAATGGCTCGCCGGGCCAATCTGTCAATCTTTAAAGACAGGACTGGAGCAGAAACCTTAAGCGTATTTCAACTCGACCGAGAGACGAAAGAGGAGAACCCTGAAACGTTTGAGCTGGACCCGAGAGATGAGACCAACAGAGAAAAAGAAGAACTAACAGAAACTGTCATCCTGGATGAAAAAGAGCCTGATAAGACGGTCAAAGTTGGAGCGAGCATGACGAAGCTGGTCAAAACAGGTATAGTGAATCTATTGAGGGAGTATAAGGAGATCTTTGCTTGGAGCCACGAAGATATGCCAGGAATCAATGCAAACGTAACCACACACCATCTAGCAGTAAGCAAAGACTGCAAGCCGGTAATACAGAAAAGGAGAAGTTTCAACCCAGAGAGAAGTGCAGCAATAAGGGAAGAAATATCCAAGCTGCTCGCGGCAAGATCGATCAGAGAAGTCAAGTATCCTGAGTGGGTAGCAAACGTTGTGCTTGTAAAGAAGAAGAACAATCAGTGGAGGATGTGTGTAGACTTCACTGATCTCAACAAAGCCTGCCCAAAGGATAGTTTCCCCTTGCCAAGAATTGACCAGCTGGTCGACGCAACAGCCGGACATGAGCTGTTAAGCTTCATGGATGCGTACTCGGGATACAACCAAATCAAGATGCATGAACCGGATGAAGATAAGACAGCCTTCACCACGGACCAAGGGTTATACTGCTACACTATCATGCCGTTCGGCCTGAAGAACGCTGGAGCAACATATCAGCGACTTGTCAACAAGATGTTCGCTAACCAAATAGGCAGGAATATGGAAGTGTACGTCGATGACATGCTAACCAAGAGCGTCAAAGCCGAGGGACATGTAGACGATTTACGAGAAACCTTTGATGTGTTAACGAAGTTCGGGATGAAGCTAAACCCCTCAAAGTGTGTGTTCGGCGTGCCATCCGGTAAGTTTCTCGGGTACCAAGTACATCAAAGAGGGATAGAGGTGAACCCTGACAAGATCAAAGCACTAGCCAACATGGTCTCCCCAAAGAACTTGAAAGATGTCCAGAAACTTACAGGATGTCTGGCATCACTGAACAGGTTCATCGCAAAATCAACAGACTGATGCTTACCCTTCTTCAAAGCGCTTAAGAAGGGAAAATGGATAGAATGGACCAAGGATTGTGAACAGGCCTTTGTCGCTCTGAAAGAATACCTCGGCCGAGCACCATTGCTGTCAAAACCCATCACAGGAGAAGTGCTGTACATGTACCTGTCAATCACAGAAGCAGCCACCAGTTCCGTATTGATAAGACAGGAGAATGGGATACAGAAGCCAGTATACTACACAAGCAAAGCATTACTGCCAGCTGAGACGAGATATTCATCAGCTGAAAAAATGGCGCTCGCATTAGTAACGGCAGCAAGGAAGTTGAGGCCGTATTTCCAAGCACACAGGGTAGGAGTATACACCAACTGTCCATTGAGAATGATACTGCAAAAACCAGAGGTGTCGGGCAGACTTACAAAATGGGCCATTGAGCTAAGCGAATTCGACATAGAATTTATCCCAAGAACAGCAATCAAAGGCCAAGCAGTAGCAGACTTTGTAGCAGAATTTACTGAGCTAGACACTGAAGTGGCAAAGATGTTGATAGATCAAACAAGAAAGGACTTTCGTTGGAAACTTTGGGTCGACGGCTCATCAAACACGCATGGTAGCGGGGCAGGGATAGTGGTCACCACCCCAGAAGGAGATTCTGTAGAATGTGCCTTGCGGTTTGACTTCAAAGCCACCAACAACCAAGCCGAGTACGAAGCGCTGATAGCAGGACTGAAAGTATGTACGGCCCTAGGGGCTGACAAGATTGAGGTGTTTAGCGACTCTCAAGTCATCGTCAACCAAGTGCTCGATGAGTACCAAGCAAGGGATGACAACATGATTGCCTACCTAAGACTAGCAAAGGAACTGTTGAGGCGATTCAAAGAATACAGGATTGTACAGATCCCAAGAGAAAAAAACGAACAGGCGGACGTTTTGGCCAAGCTGGCATCTGCCACGATCAATATCTGGCCCCGAACAATCCCTATGGCACATCTGCTTCAACCTAGCACAGCCGAGCAGGTCGAAGTAGGGGTCATCATGAACGTATCAACCAACTGGATGACCCCAATCAGAGAGTACCTGATCAATGACACCCTCCCAAGTGACTTGCTAGAAGCCAAGCGGCTGAGATACAGAGCAACAAGATATTCGATCCTCAACGGTGAATTGTATAGGAGAGGGTTCTCGAGAACGTTGCAAAGATGTGTCGGGCCTGAAGAGGCAGAAGGAATCCTAAAGGGCATACACAGCGGAAGCTGTGGGAATCACGCTGGAAGCATCAGCCTGGCCCATAAAGCACTAAGGCAAGGATTCTATTGGCCGACCATGTTCGCCGATGCAAAAAGAATAGCGACCAGATGTGAAGCATGTCAAAAGATCGCGAACAACATTCGCCAGCCACCTGAGCGCTTACAGAGCCTCACCTCCCCATGGCCGTTCGCCATGTGGGGAATTGATTTGATCCGCCCAATGCCTACAGCGCCAGGTGGGGCGAAACATGCCATTGTAGCAGTGGATTACTTCACCAAGTGGGTAAAGGCCGAATCACTGGTACACATCACAGAAGCAAATACAACCAGCTTCGTGAAGAAAAACATTCTATACAGGTTCGGAATACCAAACACCATCATCACTGACAATGGGACACAGTTCGATAACAAGAAATTCAGGGACTTATGCAAGAAATATGGGATCAACAACTACTACGCTTCCCCAGCTCACCCACAGACAAACGGGCAAACTGAGGCTGTAAATAAAATCATCAAGCATAACCTGAAAGCCAAACTGGCCGTCAAAAAGGGAAACTGGGCAGAGAAGCTACCATAGGTGTTATGGGCATACCGGACAACGGAAAGAAACTCCATTGGGGAAACACCCTACTCCATGGCTTTCGGAACTGAGGCAGTCATTCCGGTTGAAACGGCGTTCTCTTCGCCAAGAACACAGTTCTTTCAACCAGAGCTGAATGTTGACATGCTGAAGTGTGGCTTAGATGAACTAGAGGAAAGAAGGGAGCACGCCCGAATAAGGAATGCCGCCTACCAGCAGAGAGCAGCGAGGTATTACAACTCACATGTGAAAGTCAGAAGATTTGCGCTCGAGGACCTGGTTCTAAAAAGAGTGACGCCCGAAACAAAGGATAGAACAACAGGATCACTCGCAGACAAGTGGGAGGGACCATATCACATCACAGGTATAGCAGGCCATGGAGCGTATCACATAGCAAAGAGAGGAATCGGCGAGCTACCTCGACCATGCAATGCTCAGTACCTGAAGATCTACTACCCTTGATGCTCCAGCTCAAAGGGGACCTTTTATTATGTTTCGTTTCTTTGAATTCATCTTTTTAGAAAGTTTCTTTTGTTTTTTGACATTAGAGTTTACAGGAAATAATCAATAAAGAGTAATTTATTACTAGGAAATCTACCATCGTTGAAATCACAGATCAGCCATGACGAACGGATCGCCCAAGGTAGTAAATTGAGCTATCTGAATCCGGCGAACAACTATGAAAACCGGGAAATACCCCGTATTACAGCAGGCTTAAGGCTAAAATGCCACAAAGTAGCCTGAGCTAGAGAAAAATGTCACGTAAAAAGGCAATCGCCATTAACAAAGGCATAAAACCCCCAAAAAGAAACTGTACAAGGCGTTCAGCCAAAAGTATTCGGGAAAATCCCTGAGAACTAAAGACACTGGGGGTAAAGCGAAACTAGCATTCAGAAAAAACTGTGAGCAAAAGCGGGAGACGTCCCAACAGTATGCACACATAAAACCTGGTGTATGGTCGGACACGTCTTGACAAACACTTGGTAAAAACAAAAACTAGCGATTATAAAGCTAAGTGATAAAAGGCTTTAGAGCTTGAGCCAAAAACTCAGCAATGGCAGCTGAACCAAAACACATAGATAGAAATATATGGCGAACAAGCAAGATATGGCGAACAAGCAAGATACACATTGCAAGAAAAATGTCATTTTATTTACTTGACAAAATAAAACCTAGCAAAATTATAAGGCTAAGTGATAAGAGGTTCTAACGCCTGTGCCAAAAATACAGCAATGGCAGCTGAACAAGAGCATGTAAAATTAAGCAATGCAACAGTAAATTGATGTTTCATTTATCAAGAAAAAGTATATTTACAAAGTTCAAAATAAAGATATACAACAAAATCAAACGCTCGCTGGAGGGATGTCCCCGCCGTCTTCCTCTGCGTCGCTCACCTCATCCTCTGATGGCCAAACAACCTCTTCATCCCCTTCAGGCATGAAAGACGTGTAATCCCGACCAGCAACAGGACCCAAATCGGGCTCGGCACCTGACCCCGTGAAACTCCCTTTTTGGCCAGAGTAATAAGTGTTAGAAGCGCGTTTGGTGGGAATTTCAAGGTGCATAGGAAGAGGATCCACTCGGGTATAACGGCAGTGGGCCTTCCACAATTTCAGTTGGCTTTTAACCGAACGCACCGCACCATCCATATGTCGCTGAATATTTCGGTCGTAACGCCTCAGGGCTTTCTCATTAGAATGGTCCTTCAGGGTGAAGAACTTCTTGGCCTGCCGCATGCCCCGTTCAAACTCACGGAGGAGGAGAGCGTCATACGCGGGAGATCTTTTAAAGCGATCTACGGCTTCAACTTCTAAAACAGCCTTCAAATCATTCATAAGAAGGTCTTGAGTAGCTTGCTGATGCCGCAGATCCTCGCATTCGCGTTCCGCCTTCTCCTTGGCCTCATTTTCCGAACTCTCTCCCTCTATATGAGCCACTAAAGCATCCTGACTATCGGCGAGCTGCCCTTTGAGTAGCTTGATTTGTTCCTCAGCGGCGAGAAGCTTTTCCTCGACAGCAAGCTGGGCGGCCAAAGAACCATCGGCGAACTCCTGCATTCGAGCGATTTGCTGTGCATGTGATTCTTCAGCCGATAGCTTCTTAGCCGCCGAGCGAGAAATTGTCTTCTATAAGCGCTTGTTATCACTCAAAGCCTTATTCGCTCGCCGATAGGTGTTCGCCATCTCCGACATCATCTGCGAATCAAACATGTTAGGGAACGGAGAAGTAAAGGAGGACAGAAGTAAGGAACAAGGTCAAAAGAAATTACCAAAGAATGGCAGTTGAAGAAAAACTCCATCTTGCTGTTGCACGTTTTTCCCTTCACCTGCTCCCAACCCTTTCCAAAATAAATATCATTGCTTATGAAGTGGTTAAGGAGCTCGGCTGGGGAAAAATCGGACAAGGAGACAACTCCCGATCCCTCGCCCTGATCTGTGGGATCCACGGATGGCCCTTCACGGGAATCCCCAAAATCTGTAGCGGGGGTCGACGATGGGCCAGGAACGTCAGCCGGAGTAGCAGCATCCTTACCCGTTGCCATAATAGGGGATGAAGGCCTGAGGGTATCTTCTCCCACAGCAGTACCCCGCGCTCTAATATTCGCTGGGGGTACTGAGGGCCCAAACTTATCGGGAACAGGGCCTTGAGCCGCCGGTGAAGGCACACTCCCCGCTTCACCACCTTCTTCTGACTGGGGGAGTGGACCCATAGGCTGAGGAGCATCAGTATTAGTCTCGCCAATGTTAGCACCCTCAGGGCGAGTAGGCTCGCCATCTCCCTCTTCATCCGAAGAAACTACGAATTGAACCACCCTCGACCCCCGTTTCAAAGGACGAGTGGTACCTTCGGGGGTAGTTTCTGCAGGGCGTTTACCCCGACCAGCCCTTGGGTGAAGGTCATTGGAAGGGTCTTCAGGGGGCTCAGGAACGTTCGCATCAAAAACCGAAACGTCCGTACTCCCTGCTGAAGCCACAACTTTTTCTTTCCCCTTGCGGCCTAGAGTGCGGGGCGAAGTGTCAATCCGACCTTCATGAGGCTGAGCAACCGCCCCAGAAACAGCAGCAACACCTGCACTCGCCACAGGAACCCCAACTTTCTCCTTGCCTTTACGGCTAGGAGCTTGAGGAGGCACATCCTTACCACCATCTCGGTGTTGCGCAACAACCTCTGCAACGTCAGGAACGCCACCTGCTCCCGCATCCGGAGAGTCATCACCCTCGGGTGGCGCAACCCCCTCCTTAGACAAGCCCGCAGCATGCCTTTGACTTACAGCTTCCGCGTTCTTCACTGCCCGGGCTTGCTCGTCGCAAATGATATCAAACTCGCTCACTAAAAAGTAAAAACATAGTGTTATCCAAGGCAAAAACCAATAAGAAGTTTTAGAAAAAAAAAAACAAGCTTTTAAAAGGAAACTTACAGCGACGTCGCCGACCGGACAGGCGAGAGAAAACACCAAGAGTGACCATCCTGACTTCATCGAGGAGTTGCTCCTGACCCCTCTTTATTAAACTGAGCACCGCAGCATCAGTTACGTTCTTCACCTCATCATGAGTCAAAGTAGGCGAGGCCTTCGTCCAGGCATCGGGAGACGTAAAGTGTCTCGAGACCCTGCTCGCCTGCAGGTTTTGGCGAGGATCAGCGGGATTATTCCTTCCCCACTCGCCACCCGTGAAGAACCAGCTGTTCTTCCATCTCTTGTTTGAAGTGGGGAAACCCCAAATAAAACCTATCTTCTTCTTGTCACTTGAGATTTCCACCTGTCTTGCATTGGACACTCCCTCAGGTATCCAATTCTCCATAGCAGTCGATTGGAGATAGTAAGTCCCGCCATGGCCAGACTGTCGCAGGACATAGAAATGACGGATTTCATGAGGAGTTGGCGACCGTCGGCCCATTGATTTCCACATCACAGCCAGGGCCATCAAAATCCTATAACTGTTTGGCGAGAGCTGGGCAGGGGCAAGTTTGGCGTCAGCCAAAAATCTGGCTATAAACGGCTGAAGGGGGAGGGTCACCCCACAGCCGAACATCGATCCGTAGATAGCCACGGCGCCGCTCGGCGGATTCCATGCAGCCCGATCCCCGGATGGGATAAGAACAACCGAGCTCGGAATATCATATCTCCGCTTATATTTGCCAAGTTCCTGCTCGCCGACCACGTTCACTTCAGTATCAAAAGAACTTGGGCGATCAGCAGCAAAACATAAAGCATCTCGCCGATGGTCCTCGACGTCTGAACCAACTACTGTCTGATAACTAACAAGAGAGTCCCTGGGGGTTCTTGGCCCTCGTCGACCACTGCCAGAAGTCTTTGAAACCTTTGCCATATCTGAGGAATCACTGTCAGAAGTTGAAAGAAAAACAAAATCAGGAGCATCGGATCTGGAATTAAAAGAAGTATAGAGGGGAATAGGTGCAGGAGAAGCTGGGTTATAATCGCGTAAATAAGACTCAATTTTATCTGCAACCTCCTTATCACCAAGCTCAAGGGCTTGCATCATTTGATTAAAAAGAAAATGGCGTTGAGAGAAATCCATGGAAACTCACCAGAAATCGATGTTCCCGAAAAATGAAGAAAAAAGATGAGTAATGGAAACACTCTTCAAAGAAAACCACCAGAAGCTCAAGCAACGTCGAATCGGAGATTTTTGAAGATCTTCTCTGAGAGAGCACTTTCTGTGAAAAATGAAAGCAAGCAGAAGTAAAAGGAAGACGAAGTGGAAACAGTTTCGTCCTTTTAAAGGGGGAAATTCGAAATTCAAGAAAAAGCAATAATTAAAAAAACGGCTGTGATAAAGTACCACCGCCTGTGAGTAAAGGCTGTGATGAAGGTATCCATCAAACGAAGGACACGTGGCGTCATGGGGGTTCACAACAGACGCGACATTACTGCAGGCGTGACAGCAGTTGCAGCGCGTCACATCAATACATCCCGTTTGAAATTCTGTGGCTGAAAATGAAAGCTTGCCGTGGAAGATTTAATATCAGAAGGAACACGTGGCAAAAATTAAAAAGAGAGGGAAAAGACATCTGCAAAAAATTTTTCAGAAAATGAAGAAAGTTAGGAAATACAAGTAAATCATATAAACACTGTTCGCCGAACCAAAGAGACCAGCCTACATTGGATCAGCTCGAAGTATTTATGGGGGTATTGTTGTATGTGTAAATTTGATGAAAGGACACGTCAGCAAAGAAACAATAAAGACATAGACACGTCAACCATTGACTCGTCAACAAGAGGAAATCAGTCAAAAGGAGTGCCAGTAGGCACGTTCGCCGATTCAAAGAAAAAGAGTGTTCGCCACAACTGTTTACCCAATGAAGAAGCGAAATGCGCTCGCCAGTTTAAAGGCGTTCGCCAAAGATACACAGCCAGAAAGGGTAATCCAATTCCAAGTATATTTCCACGTCAAAGCGGGGATCAAATCTAGTCAAGACTCAAGGATTAAATCCTATTCCAAACAAGATACGAATCTTCTTCAAACAAGGAAGAGTCCAAACAGGAAACAAACCCTAAAGAAGTTATTTGCAGACTCTAGACTCCTTATACAACACAAAATAAGGACTCCCCTATCAACACGGCATATAAGCCGGAAACCCTAGAGGGAACCCATATAAATAGAACCTAAAACCCCATGACGGTGATTTTTGGATTGCCACGCGTCCAACAATAATAATATGTTTATGAATGCAAAATAATAATAATGTACGCAAGACACAGATTTTTACGTGGAAAACCCTAGAAAGGGAAAAAACCACGGTGCCTATGAAGGCAGAGAAATATCACTATGAATTCTTTGAGAATACACACACAATGCTCACTTTCTTCTCTTGTAAGTATCAATTGTTCATGATGTCCCTCCCCATTATAATGAATACATGGCTGTATTTATATGGTTTTATCTAGGGTTCTCCTAGTTCTTGTCGTATAGGTGGTGGATTTATTAATTAGAATCCTGCTAAGATTTAGGTAGAGTAGATTGATTATGACTTGTTTCCTATTTGGTGTTTATCCTTCTAGAAGCTTAGATTTCTTTCCTGATTAGACTTCTCTGGTACTAGAGAGGAAATAAGGATATTTCTTTATTGGAATATTATCCTAAGATTCCGTATCTGTGCAGATCTCTTCCTGATATGGCATACCTTGGTAAGACTGTATTCTCGTTTCTGGCTGAGCAGAATCTTGGCCGAGCAGACTTGGCCGAGCAGAACATTGGCCGAACAGAACCTTGACCGAGCAGAACCTTGGCCGAGCAGAACCTTGGCCGAGCAGACTTGGCCGAATAGACTTGGCCGAGCAGAACCTTGGCCGAGCAGAACCTTGGCCGAGCAGACTTTGCCGAACAGACTTGGCCGAGCAGAACCTTGGCCGAGCAGAACCTTGGTCGAGCAGACTTGGCCGAACAGACTTGGCCGAGCAGAACATTAGCCGAACAGAACCTTGGCCGAGCAGAACCTTGGCTGAGCGGATTCCATCTGTAGATGGCCCCTCGTATGGTGCTGTCATGTATTCATGTTGACCATTTTGATAACGTGTCTCACATTTGACTTTTGATGATGTGGAATCACTATATTTCCGCATTACCCGCTATCCTTGCTGATGTGTCATGCTGACAAAAAACCCCTATAACAATACCCCCTCAAATCTGCGAGATAAGTTCCTGGCGACTCATCGAAGGGGATTTGAATAGTTCTCCTCTGATTTTTTGTTGCTCGTCTTCAGCCTAAGTCCAAGTTTACTGTTTACCTAGCTGATGTTGAATAATTGTCAGACATTTGTTGAGCCTCTACTCACTCTTTAACTTCTCTTTTCTTGTAATTTTTGCCTTGTATACTTCCGTAATGCCTTGGTGCGCACTCGTATTGCATTTGGTTCTAGTTGCGTTCGATAAACTTCCTTGTCTCGAAGCTTTGGTTGTTGAGATCTTTTTGCTCGTTTGGGTGAATGTGACACCCCTTTTTAGCTTTGTTCGGCTTTTCTTGGATCCTCTCTCAACCTGTTGGTCCAGCTTCGCTTGGATCCATCTTTAAGCGGATCTTACTAACGCTTGGATCTTCTTTGCACTGCTGCTGCATACCTGATCTTTCTACTGTAATTCCTCTTAAATAGGCATGTATTATGTCTCCTTTTAGTTCCATAATCAACCTCCAATAAGGCTAATTAAATGTGATTCCAAATAGGAAGTATAATCCTTCTAACTTTAGGAATTTTAATCCAATCTCGACTAGTCCTATCATGGAAAGTTTATGATCAACTAAAATCAAATTAAAGTGACTTTTATGCCTTCTTTAATCTTCCAAAACATGACAAATTCGTCTAAGACCTTCATTCCCAAATAAGCAGCCCGCATTGCTTTATTTCCGTGATCCCGCGTAGAAATTTTGGGCTGACCTTTAGGTAGTAAAATGGTCATAACTTCTTCAATAAAACTCGAAATCACAAACCGTAAAATTCTATGGAGAGCTAACTTCCATACCTTTCTAACCATATAAGGCTCGAAATCCAATTCCTTCTGAGATGATACAGTTTAATTTTTGAATTTGACCCATCAGCAGATGCTGTCCGCGTAGAAATTCTGGGCTGACCTTTGGGTAGTGAAATGGTCATAACTCTTTCAATAAAACTCGAAATCAGAAACCGTAAAATTCTATGGAAAGATAACTTCCGTACCTTTCTAACCATATAAGGCTCGAAATCCACTTCCTTTAAAGATGATACAGTTTAATTTTTGAATTTGACCCATCAGCAGATGCTATTTTCACGAGTTTGATCAAGAAATCTTCCAAATTGCTTCCAATTATCTCCTAGGACTTGAATAGCTGAGAATGCATCTATCTGAAACATCTTTTCTTCTCGTCATATCCTTTAAAGGCAAGTTTTGACGATCTTTCGAAGTTTTAGCGCTCAAGGCAGTTTGAAGATGTCGAGGTTGAAGATCATAAAAGGAACTGATTAAGGTTTCCCTGAGCCATGTCTTTCCTCACAAGCTGAGAAAAATACGGTAGATGTCGTCGCTCTTGGCATGGTAAGATGTTGCTCTGTAGAGATCGTGCTTCAAAGCATCCACCCCCTGAGACCACTGCCATATATATACATGCTCATGGCGAGTTTGGGGGCTTTTGTTCTCTAGGGGTTCATGTTGCTTGGAATCTACCCCCTAGCATCGTTGTTATTCTTGAGTTGATGCTGATGTGCAGGGTAGGAGCCATGCTTTTGGCACATCGTCTGGGTAACCATTCTTTTCTTCTTTGGACGGGTCATTCCAAGCATTCGGCTTGGATCTTTCTTGTCCATTTGAACTTTTTCTCGGCTGATCTTCTTTCGTAGGTTTGATTATTCTTTTTGGCCGATCTTTCTTATAGACCAGTCTTCTTTTTGGTTGCATTCGACTTTGACTGTTATTGGCTCTTTTGCAATTGCTCACTGACTTTTGTACTTCTTGTAAATTGTTCCAGGTGTTCGCTCGGCATATCTAATTTTCTACCCACTCTCGGGGTTTTTACTTGATTTTTAACGAGCCAAGCCAACCTCAAGGCGTTCAGCTCAGGTGGCCCATATCTTGCGCTTGAAAGCTTCCTGACTGTTTTTAAATGCCCTTGCCGATTGGAGCTTTGTACCTGCACATTTTAAACATAACAGATGCAATTTAAGCGGAAAAATCTTTACCCCCCTTTTCTTTCTAAAAGGTCGGATCGCTGAAAATGCTTTATTCGCACCTAGTCAGTTCTTGAGCTGACAGTGCTTTATTTACACCCAGTCAGTTATTATTATTATTATTATTATTATTATTATTTTGTTCAGCTACCATTGCTGAGTTTTTGGTTTAGGCGCAAGGCCTATTTTGTTGTTCAGCAGCCATTGCTAAGTTTTTGGCTTAGACGGAGGGCCTTTTTTGTTGTTCAGCTGCCATTGCTGAGTTTTCGGCTTAGGCGCATGTTGTTCAGCTGCCATTGCTGAGTTTTCGGCTTAGGCGTAGGGCATTTTTTGTTGTTCAGCTGCCATTGCTGAGTTTTCGGCCTACTTAGTGTTTGTCAGGACGTATCCGACCATACACCAAGTCTTTAAGCATACTATTGGGACGTCTCCCTCTTTTGCTTATAATTCCGCGGTTTAAGAGTACTAGTTTATTCGACCCCCAGCTTTTCTTTCGACCACTGTTTTTGAGTGCTTTATTTGCATTTCAGGGGGTCACGCTTGTCAACGGTGGCGAGCACCAATTGATTTGTTTGCGTTTTTCTAGCTCAGGCTGCTGTGACGTTTTCGTCTTAAGAACCTGCTATGGTTGTGGGTACCCATTCACCGATGTTTACATTATCATTGTTGAGAGTTGATTTTGCAAACACATCTTTATTGATAATTTCTTATCCTTTATAATGCTATTTCGAGCACATATGTTTGTTGAGAAGGTTCTGCCTTTGCTTGAATTTCTACATGCGCCGAGATAAAACTTGTTTTGCACGCAATGAGACGAGGCTTGATTCCTGTGCTAAGGTTCTCATCTTTTTTTTTTTTTCGAACCTGAAGTTTAGTCGTTTTAATATTGGATCCTTCACACAGGTAAATTGATGAAGAGCCGAGTGGTTTCAGTTGAGAATCGCCATTGGATGTTTTATACCAAGATGGGCTCAGCTTCTAACGCGTCAAGGTAAACTTTATGCTGAACCGCAATGTTCCGGAAGTTTTCAAATATTCCTCGGGATGAATTGTATTGAGACCCACATATCCTCGGAAAGATCTATACGTCTATTTTACAGCAAAATTCACGGTTCGTGATTCCATGCTCTCTGGAGAGAGTTATCTTTGTTTTAGCGTCTGGTGGTCAAGTTGGAAAATCCTCCGTGAATCACTTCCTTCACTGTTTCAGGGACAATAAAATATTCCACAGGTTGAACCAGATTGCGAACCTTATATTTTTAGAAAGATCCAGATGTGTAGTTTCTGATGGTTTTTACAGCTCACGATTTCGACTTCTGTAGAGGGAGATATGTCCATTTTAGTGCTCGATGGTCGGATCTGAAAATCTTCCGCGAATTATTTACTTCAGTGTTGCGGGGGCCACCAAAAATTGCACGAACCGAACTGGGTTTCGAACCATATATGCTTGGAAATTTTTGGAGGTCTAGTTTCCATTGGTTTTTACGGCTCGCGATTTCGACTTCTGTAGAGGGAGATATGTCCGTTTAAGTGTTCGATGGTCAGATCAGACATCTATAGGCGATATAATTTCTTCAATATTGCGGGAGCCACCAAATATTGCTCGGATTGAACTAGGATACGAACCATATATGTTTGGAAAGCCTCGCATGTCTAGTTTCTAGTGGTTTTTACAGTTTGCGAATCCGAGTTTCGTAGAGGAAGATATGCTCACTTTAGTGCGCATTGGTCAGAAATTCTGCGATTCTGGACAGCTCTCTTCTCTTTTCTTTTGTAAGCTGTCGGAATGGGAAAGCAATTCCTTAGACAGATTTTTGATACTTTGAAGCTCTGAGTATTGCTTTAGCAATATTCTTCCTCCGGATTTGGTCACGGCCGTGGCTCCTACTACGGCTTATGTTGATGATCCACCCCCTAGCACTTCCAATAGTCGTTCACTGGGGTGTTTCAGATGTTGCATCTGTTGGTGTCATAATTGCTGGGGTGAATGTCTCCCTAAAGAGTTGTGGGGAGTTGGTTGTCACCTTCGTTTAGATCCATGTCGGAATTCTTTTTGTAGTCCGTTCACGAGGGTTCCTCAAAGTTGAGTTCTCCCCCTTCTTCTAGCGCCAATTGTTGACGGTGATTTTTGGATTGCCACGCGTCCAACAATAATAATATGTTTATGAATGTAAAATAATAATAATGTACGCAAGACACAGATTTTTACGTGGAAAACCCTAGAAAGGGAAAAAACCACGGTGCCTATGAAGGCAGAGAAATATCACTATGAATTCTTTGAAAATACACACACAATGCTCACTTTCTTCTCTTATAAGTATCAATTGTTCATGATGTCCCTCCCCATTATAATGAATACATGGCTGTATTTATATGGTTTTATCTAGGGTTCTCCTAGTTCTTGTCGTATAGGTGGTGGATTTATTAATTAGAATCCTGCTAAGATTTAGGTAGAGTAGATTGATTATGACTTGTTTCCTATTTGGTGTTTATCCTTCTAGAAGCTTAGATTTCTTTCCTGATTAGACTTCTCTGGTACTAGAGAGGAAATAAGGATATTTCTTTATTGGAATATTATCCTAAGATTCCGTATCTGTGCAGATCTCTTCCTGATATGGCATATCTTGGTAAGACTGTATTTCCCGTTTCTGGCTGAGCAGAATCTTGGCCGAGCAGACTTGGCCGAGCAGAACATTGACCGAACAGAACCTTGGCCGAGTAGACTTGGCCGAGCAGAACCTTGGCCGAGCAGACTTGGCCGAACAGACTTGGCCAAGCAGAACCTTGGCCGAGCAGAACCTTGGCCGAGCAGACTTGGCCGAACAGACTTGGCCGAACAGACTTGGCCGAGCAGAACCTTGGCCGAGCAGACTTGGCCGAACAGACTTGGCCGAGCAGAACCTTGGCCGAGCAGAATCTTGGCCGAGCAGGCTTGGCCGAACAGACTTGGCCGAGCAGAACCTTGGCCAAGCAGAATCTTGGCCGAGCAGACTTGGCCGAGCAGAACATTGGCCGAACAGAACCTTGGCCGAGCAGAACCTTGGCTGAGCGGATTCCATCTGCAAATGGCCCCTCGTATGGTGCTGTCATGTATTCATGTTGACCATTTTGATAACGTGTCTCACATTTGACTTTTGATGATGTGGAATCACTATATTTCCGCATTACCCGCTATCCTTGCTGATGTGTCATGCTGACAAAAAACCCCTATAACATCTGTGTATACCCTTTAGCTACCAATCTAGCTTTAAAGGTTTCCACCTTTCCATCCATACCTCTTTTCCTCTTGTATACCCACTTGCACCCAATGGGTTTTATCCCTTTAGGCAAGTCTACAAGGGACAAGACTTTGTTATCAAACATAGATTCAATCTCGGATTGCATTGCCTTTTGCCAATGGCGACTATCAACATCCTCCATAGCTTCCTTGTACGTATAGGGATCATCGTCGTCCGGGAGATTCTCTACAGATTCTCCCAGACCGATGTATCTTTCGGGTTGTGTTCTAACCCTCCCACTACGACGAGGAATGGTAGGTTGTTGACCTTGTGTTGGATCGGAACTTACAATTGGGTTAGGTTGTGTAACCTCTCGTGGAATTGTATCTCCTGACATCTCATTCAGGACAATTCTACTTTTACGCACAAAATTATTCATATAGTCCTTTTCCAGAAATTTAGCATTTGTCGAAACAAATACTTTAAGATCTGAAGGACTATAAAAATAATATCCTTTAGTTTCTTTCGGATACCCTACAAATATACATGTTTCTGAACGGGACTCCATCTTTTCTGTCTTTCCTTTTAACACGTGCGCAGGACATCCAAATATCCTTAAGTGTCGTAAACTAGGCTTGCGCCCAGTCCACAACTCATGCGGTGTTTTAGGAACAGACTTAGATGGTACATGGTTTAGAATGTATATTGCAGTTTGCAAAGCATATCCCCAGAAAGAAATAGGAAGTGTTGAATAACTCAACATAGACCTAACCATATCCAAAAGAGTTCTATTTCTCCTTTCTGCTACCCTATTTTGTTGAGGTGTACCAGGTGCAGAAAACTGAGAAACTATTCCATTATCAATAAGATATTGCTGAAACTCACCAGATAGATATTCTCCACCACGATCAGATCTCAAGATTTTTATGTGTTTCTCAAGCTGATTTTCCACTTCAGCTTTAAATGCTTTGAACATGTCAAAAGCATCCGACTTATGTCGCATGAGATACACATAGCCAAATCTTGAGTAATCATCTATGAAAGTGATGAAGTACTCATATCCACCTCTAGCTTGAATGCTCATAGGTCCACATACATCAGTGTGTATCAATCATAAACATTCAATGGCTCTGGCACCTTTGGCAGAGAACGTCCTTTTGGTCATTTTACCTTCCAAACAAGATTCACAAGTTGGTAGATCATCAACCTTTAAGTCACTCAAAGGTCCGTCACTTACCAATCTTTTAATCCTATTAAGGTTAATATGACTTAGGCGTAAATGTCATAGGTAGGTTTCATCTTTTGATAAATTAACTCTTTTATGATTAGGTTCCGTTATTTCTGTGTCTAACGAGTGAGAGATATTTCTATGCAAGAAATATAGACCGTTTTCCAATGTACCCTTGCAAATAACTTTGTCATTCTTACTAATAATAAAAACTTTATTAAAAGTAACTGAATATCCAAATTTATTCAAACAAGAAACTGAAATTAAATTCCTCTTGAATTGAGGTACATAATAAACGTCTATTAAATCTAAATGCCTTCTAGAATCCATAAACTCTAATATCTCCCACTGCACTTGCAGACACTAACGTTCCGTTGCCCATGCACAAATTGATTTCATTCTTATTTAGCCTTCTCCTTTCTTGAAACCCCCGTAAGGAATAACAAACATGATTAGTGGCTCCAGAGTCTACGATCCAAGAATCTGTAGAATCTACAAGAAAAACATGTTTCAAGATAATTCATATTACCTTGTTCCTTCTTATTTTGAGACTTTGGAAAATTACTTTTCCAAGGTCTCTTTTCACCACAAAAGAAGCACTTCCTTTTGATCTTGGTTACTTTCTTGGTAAGCCCAAGTTGCTTTTTCTTCTATTATTCCTAGACCTTCTGACGGGTCTTAATAGTAGCAACTTTACCAACCATATGAATCTCTTCTAGAGACATCATCATATCAACAGCAGACCCTATTCCTTCATGCTGCTGTTGCAACACGTCGGAGATGGTAGCCATTTGGCCATCTCATTAGAGGTCTTCCACTGCTCATACTCGTCTCATTGCATTAGATTCATTAGTAAGAGCAGGTGGTTTAGGAGTAGTTAGAACAAAATTTATATTTTTCCAGCTTGCAGCAACAACCCAATTTTCCTTTTCCATGTGACATAATTATTACCGGTTAAAGTTTTATCTTTCAGGATGTTCATAAGTGATGGGGTCATGATTTCTTAATTAAACAAAAATTAATATAAGTAAATAATCATTATAAAGCACTTTAAATATTTATCTTGAATTAAATGAATAACTCAATCATAAAAATTCAACGGTGATCTAACACCCATAAATGTTACGCCTCCTTTGGGAGTTCGCACCATTTACTAGTTAGACTAGGTCCCACCTAATTGTTAACATAACAACCAGCGTTTTCAATTTTAGCCTTGCAATTTTACTGACAAGAACTCTTTGGAGGATATCAATAAAATTACATTGAGTGTGTTACCAAGATATCGACCCTCAATTTTCTCTCACGAAAATCCCTCCTTTGGGAGTAGATCTCGTTTGAGTCCATTGTCTAGTCTATCCTTGTAAGGAAGTATATTGCTTAATTCCATTCATGGACGCCCCTTTGGGGGATTACCAAAAAATAATTAAGCTCAACTAATCTTGGAAGCCATAGGTGTTACAAAAACACCTTCTCCCACTCAATTATTTAAGGCGTGTGATTAAATCTCATAGAATGATTTACCAAGTTATCTAGATGCCAATTTAGATACCTAAATCATTCAATGCATGTTCATACCAAAAGAGATATATGAGTGGCACTCCTATTCTATATGTCATGTTATCATACAATAACAAATATTGTAATATTTAAGCATAAATTAAATAGCAACAATTTTGGCCCATCCTAGAAAAACAAGTAAATTACAATGATATAGGAATACAAGATCTTCAAGTGGCCCATCAACCATACGCTCATCCTTCGGCCTTCTCCCATGGGCGTGCACAGCCCACAACCCCACAAAGGGGCTGCCATGCGCAGCCCATAAGGCCACACAAGGCTGCAATGCGCAGCCCACCAAGGTTTGGGCTTGCCATGCGCAGCCCAATCCACTCCTAGGGTGCACACGGTGCTCGTTCTCGGTTCCGGTTGCTTCGTTTTTCTTCGTGTCTTCGAATCTTCAACACCCAAATATATTACAGCAATATAAAATAATAAATACTGCAATATTAATTTTTTTTTTTTTTATTCACTGCAGTATTTTTATACATAAAAAACTGCACTAAAAAATAAAATAAAAAAACTGCAGTAGTTTTTAAAAAAAATACTGCACCTATATATATAAAAAAAAATAAAACCTAGCAACTACCAAGAAGGAATTATGGCGATGATAGACCACCCTTCTTGTTACAATTCCATAACAAAACTACATTGAAAATCTAGGACCAAAATCGAGCAATAACAATCCACATAAAAACATATATAAATCCATACATCACATGTAATTATATATGCGAATACTTAGAGTGTCATCTCTTTCTAAAACATGCATAATCACAATAAAAAGAAATCGATCCACGTATATATACGTTAATTAATTAAAAGGGTTCAACCAGGCTCTGATACCAATTGTAGGGAAAAATATACCGTAAAAGTACACGCAGCGGAAGCGAGACTAAAAAAAATAGTTTAGTAGCTTTTAAAAAATTTTCCTTTTATGAACCTTAAACCCTTTTAATCAATTAAAGATATATAATATATAACAAAAGAATAATACCTTTTGTCGCGTGATCCGATTGACTTACGTCGATGGTAATCCGCAAGATCTTCCAATCCGATCACGAACGTGAATCACCTAGGAGCGTGGTCTCCCTTCTCTTTGAATTGTATACCTGAGAATGGACAACAAAACTTTTCTGATTCTGTTAGTCACTATAATCCCCAAAAGGTTGCTAAGAATGTTCCGGTCACTTTTGAATTCACAATCGTAAGATTGAAATTCGCGTGAACCTAATTCGAAAGTGTGTACAAAATCTCTTGATGTTAAGATCACTAGTACACTATCGAAACAAGAACAATTCTTCTCTCACAAACCTCTAGGCCGAATCACTCACTAGTCTTAGAGTTGGATCTAATTTTTCTCTAGCAAAAGAAAAAGCTCTCAAATTGCAAAAACTAGGGTTTTTAAGATATACAAAGAATATTTTTATATATTTCTTTTTTTTCCGCAAAAACATTTATGCCCAAATATATAGCACTGCTATATACCGCATGCATGCCTATGTAAAACACCTAATATAAATATATGTAGTGCAATAAATGCACGCCTCTTATATATATATGTTTCAGTAAAACACGTTTCTTATATATATATAGTTTTGTACAAAAACTGCTTTTCATTATATATATAATATATTTGTATATATATATTACGCACTACCTTGCAAAATAATATATATATATATATATTTTTTCTTTTGACTTAAATTCTGCTTTTATATATATATATTATATATCTCGGCAATAATTAAGTTGCCATATATATTATATATATTTTATAGCAATCTGAATTCAACTTGTCATGTATATAATATTCAAACCCTAATCCAACTCTTTAGTGTGTTTGTGACTATATAAAAGACTTTCTTATTTGACTAAACAAATAAAGTCTTTTATATTCAGTATAATACTAATAGTAGTATACTACTAGGAAACATATTTCCTAATCAGAAAATGATTTGATTTTTAATTAAATAATTAATTAACATATTAATTAATTTCCATTTAATTAAATAATAAAATAAAACAATATTATGGGCTAAAAATTAGCCATTGCTGCCCATGACTAGAACTTGGGCCTACATATTGTTTTCTTATTTTATTTAATCCACTGGACTTTAAATAAAAAGCCCACATGTGTACCAGACCCATTCTTACTAAAAGAAACAAGCCCACATGCCTTTCATTAATATATTAATATAATTGAGCAGCCCATTAAATAAATAATGTGCAAATTATATTCTTAATATATTAAATGCAATTCTAAATGGACCCATAAATTGGTCCGGTAGAATATATCAAGTGATCCATACAAGTCCGTGTGGATTGGGGATCTTGGCGGGCTATCTAAATTTAAGCTTCAATAGACATAACCTAATCACAATCAACAAATGATTCACTTAGGTCCGATCCATTAATTTTAACTCATTCCACTAAAGAGCTAAAATTGAACTCTTAAATAAAGACAGAAAAGGAAGATGTTCCTCATTCATACCCTAGACAATCATGTTGGAGATAGTGTATCCTCGTGATTAATATCAGTAATCGCCAAGAGTTCATAGACCGCCTATAACTCTCCAAGTTACCATATTTACTCATATGACCACGTTTTGAACTTGGATATTTTGACTTGTCCAGAAGCCATGTTTTCAATAGACACTATCGAAAACTCAACGTTGAGATTTAATATCCAATTACCTCAAAACATCCATATGATGATATTATACTCTCATTTGATAAATGGAGCCACGATGTCCATATCTATAAATGAAGTCCTCTATCGATTAACAAATGAATATCACCAAACTATCGAGGATAGACTATGCGATATAATCGTACTCATTGATAACTCAAATGATATCACTTGCAACCATATGTCCATCATTTATCTCAGGATTAAGATAGACTCTCTGATTGTCCTGATAATGAAATGACTTTTATCTACTGACGGTTATAGATAAAGTATTTCATTGTGATCCAGTTCAATGCACCCAGTGCACTAGATTCTTTTGCTCGAAGACACTCCGATGATTTTAGACTCATCATATCTCATTTGATCCCACTCAAATGCTAGCAAAAGAATTCTACAACTTTAACAAGATAAAGGTGCCCAACCTTTAACTTAAGTTGTGAACAATATTCAAGACTAACTAAAGAATTGTGTCTACCACATACATATCCAGATGTACGAACAATTCTTCTTTTCCCATAGTCTTTAGACCTTATGATTATTTACTTTGACAATTATAATATTAAACTATAAATGCTATAGATTTGTTTAAACCAGAAATCACTTTATTAATATGAAAAAGATTGTTAATTGCAATATTACACTCTTGCTATTGAGCATAATCCTAACAGGTCGTACATATTTGATGTCACATTATGATGGCTGAAGAATTCAGTCGGTAAACATCTTGGTAGGTTAAGAGGCAATGGCTAGAAGAAAGAAGAGAATGAGGAAAAGAATAAGAAGAATGAAGAAGAATGAAGAGAATAATAAGAAGAAAAAGAAAAAGAAAAAGAAAAAGAAGGAGAAGGAGAAGGAGAAGGAAGAAGAGAAAAAGAAGAACAAGAGGAATAGGAAAACTGAAGTAGAAGATGGAGAAGAAGAAATAGACAATGACAGTGAGTAGGTGGAGTTGGACAATCAGCAAAACAATGAGGATTTGAAGTATTTCACATTCTACAGTTATGGATTTCTACTAGCATTTCAAGTAATAGTTGCAAATAAATTCATTAGTAAATCAACCTTATGAGATTTTTATTTGTTTATAAGATTTTTTTTTAATTGTTTAGGTTTGGGCCGTTGAACGGATTACCCGTCTTGAAGGTAAAATTGGGATACGGAAAGGAACAGGGTTCCTAAGATATAAGAATTGGAATTTCAATATAAGAGTTCTAAAAGTTGAATCCTACTTCAGTACAACGGTGTGTATTTTACTTCTATGTGTATTTTATTCGTGTCTATATTTAATAGCTAGTTAATATCAGTGGTTCTTTTGTCTTGATGGGCATTAATAGTAAGTAGATTGATCATTTATAGGAATAGGGGTTGGTTAATTTGAAATCCATATAAATGTTGAATACAATCAAACTGTAGAATGGATTTTTATATTTATATTCTCTACTAATTTCTTGATTTTGTTATGTGTTATATTACTTATTACTATATGAATTGTCTATGAATTGGTGTATGATTCTTGAAACCTAGCTGAAGGTCATTTTTAAATCTGTATGAATTGTCTATGAATTGGTGTATGATTATGAATGGGTTGTAGGCGGGGCTTGAAAACCCTTAGCAGGGCTTGAAAACCCTTGACAGGGCTTGAAATTCCTTACCAGGGCTTGAAAACCCTTTGCCCTGCTATTGAGTTGTTGGTTATCTTATGCATACTATTGTGTTTCTGTTTGAAACTATTCATTAATCTCAATGTTTTGTACACTTTACATGCAGATGGAATTGTTCCCATGGAAGGTTTATGATCCTGAAAAGTCAAGTGCTTACTACAAATCTTTGATGTTGGAAGATGTGGTAAGGGAGGACCATTATGATGATGATGCGGAGGATCATGAAGATGCAATGGAAGAGGGTGGTGCTTCCATTCACCAAAGCAAGACTCTCCGATCTAGAAACTCAGATGAACCGAAGTCTAAAAAGCGGCGCTTCCATGGAGGAGATGTAGAAACTCCCAAGGTAAAAATTTGTAATATACATAACAATTGGCAGTCCTAAGTTATTTTTCCAAGTTATTTTGCATGAAGTAATAATTCTTTTTTTAATTGGATTTGCAGTCAAAATTGAAGACATCGGTTCCGTATACAATTCCTGAATTGTATACATCTTTGACACAGTTGATTAAACAGCAAATAAAAGAAAGCGAGGAGAGGATGAAGTGTTGGATAACAGAAGAAATTGCAAAGATTGAAAAAGAGAACAAGGTTGGAAATACATCTTCACCGAAAAAATCAAGAGAAATCAAGGAGAAAGATTTTGATAGGGTAAGCTTCAATTATTTGTTGGTTTATACTAACATTTAGTACATAATAAGTGTAATTTAATTGGTAGTCCTTAAAATATACTATTCTCTCTTGTTCTCATTGTAGGATGACATAAATAGGTTGGATGAGATGGGACATTTTGTGAATGACATTCATGATGGTGGGTCTGATCATGAGGATGACAGAGTGGCAGGTGTTGAGAATGGTGTTGATAGTGTTGTTGAGAAGGTCGAGGGTGAGAGTATTGTTGAAGTTGAGGTAGTTGGTCAGAAGGCTGAAGAAGACAGTGCAAGTGATGATAAAAAGCCAATTTGTGTGGATGATTTCCCAGCCCTGGAGGTGAACATGGTTAGGGAACTTCCAACCAGTATGCCTAGTGTTATATGGGATGAATTTGCCAACCCTGGAGTTTTTTACAAGAATGAAGACAAGCAAAGGGCCCGAAGGTGGTCAAGGTTCCTCCTGACCCCGTATGTTGACCCCATGCCGAAAAGGAAGAAGAAAGGAGAAGAAAATCATAATGAAATGAATTTCACAGCATTTTTGAAGGGCAAATATGAAGTCAGGTAATGCTCTATTCCTATCCTCCATTAACCTAAGCTAGTTCAATATATTTAGTTGTGATTTGTTATGCCATAATATAAAATCTCGTTGGCAATGAACAGTGTATATACTGGGCAGCCCTTAAAAGATATGACGCGTAGCGAGTTTAAGGAATTCAAGGATGCTAACAAATGGATTTCAAACACGGTAACTTCTTTTTATAGTGTTCAATTTTGTCATTATTGTTAACATGCACATTTGTTTTCTAAACACCGTCGATGCATGTAATTGTAGCATATAGACAGCTACTTCGACGTGCTTTGGAGGAGGCGTGCGGGATTACAGTTCAACTACCAGCAGGATATAGAATTGGTCCCTACCGCGTTTTTCGTAAGTACACTTTTATTCTTGGATTATGGAATATGTATTTGCTTAAGATGGTTGGTAATTTTTATAAGATGGTTGGTATTTTTTACACAGCTCCATTTGAACATTAAGTGGAACAAAATAATGGAGGAGATAGAAAGTGTCAGACAGCTGCAAGCGTTTGAAAAGAAAGAAAGGATAAGAGTGGAGGCCGAAAAGGCTGGGGAAGATGGATCAAACAAAGAAGTAAGAAAGCCTGAGAAAAAGAAGAAGAAAGTTCCTTGTCCACCAGCAGTGTGCGAAAAAAAAGAAGTTTGGGAAGATTACCCCGAGTTCATTCCATTAGAATTCCACCCTGACAACGATTTTTTAAACTACGTCCTGAACCATGGTGGAAGATGAATTCGGTAAGTTTGTATGTTTTGCATGGATATGGATTTGGTGGATTTGATATGTTATGTTTGTTGATGTTTGACTGCCTTGTTGCCTTGTTGTTATGTTTGTTTATATGTTTGACTCCCTCTGCCAAGGCTTGAATTCCCTTTACCAGGGCTTGAAATCCCTTTACAAGGCTTGAAATTCCTTTTGATTCCCTTTCTGGGACTTGAAATCCCTTTGCCAGGGCTTGAATTCCCTCTACAGGGCTTAACATCCCTTTAGGGTGCGTTTGGTACGCGGGACAGGACGGGACAGGACAGGACAACGTGGGACAATTTGTTCTTGTCCCACGTTTGGCACGTCCTTAGCATGGGACAGGACGGGACAAGGTGGGACAAAAATCACAAAAAATTGTCCCACCCAAGACCCTAGGACAACTTGTCCCATGACATGGGACAAGAGTCAAAAAGACCAATTTACCCTTTAAATTTTCAAACAATTACAATCATGTCTAATATATTATATTATATTATATATATATATATATTAATAATATATATATTATAATTACATATATAATGTTATATAATAATATATTGTATTAAATTATTATATATAATAATATTTAATAATATATATATCCTATATATAATAATATTCAATATATCATATATAATCTTTAATATATTATATATTATTAAATATAATAATATAATATATATATATGATATATTAAACACTATTATTATTATTATATATATATTAACACATAATATATATGATATATATATATATATATTAACACATGATATATATGGTATATATATATATATTAATATGTATTATTAATATATGTATTATTACAATACATATATATTAACACATTATATATATGATATATATATATATATTAATATGTATTATTAATATATATATTATATAAAATATATATGTAATATGAATATAATATATATATATATATTAATATGTATTATTAATATATATATATTATTAATATATATATATTATAATAACATGTATATATTATAATATATATATATATTAACACATAATATATATGATATATATATTAATATGTATTATTAATATATATATATTATAATAATATGTATATATTATAAAATATATATGTAATATAAATATAAAAAATATATATATTATATTTTATTATTATATATAATAATATATAATATATTAAATATTATTATCTATTTAATAATATTATTACCCATACAATTATATATATATTATTGTACATGTAATAATATTTAATATTATATATATCTTATATATATATAATAGAAATAATCAAAGGGAGGCATCAAGAAGGGATCAAAGAAAGGTTTTGTTGGGTTGATGAGAGTATAATGACATCCTTTCTGGAGTTCTGTCAAATAGACAATGAGATGAGACTTTGCAAAATCTTGGATTTGATCAGGGGTAGGTTGTTGATTTGGGGGAAGAGTTTGTAGTAGCTCTGGTGGAAAGGTTAGGTTGGTAAGAGCTAAGAGACCTGGTGAGGGATCTGATGAGGAGGAGGCTGAGGTAGCCATAAGGACTAATGGAATTCTTCTGGTTGAGGTGATGAGATGGACTGGTTGAGGCTTGGAAAGCATGTCTGCAATTATATTGTGTTGGCTTTTCACATGTTTAACAGTGAAGTAGTATCTGGAGAACCAGTCTTTGAGTCTCAACAGTTGAGGATTAGGAGGAATCTTATTGTGGAACTCGAGGATATTTGGAAAAGATGAGTTGTCCCTTTCCACAATAAAGTTTCTTGTCCTGAGGTGGAAGTCAAAACTTTTGGATTCCATTTTTCACTGTGAGAATCTCTTTATAGATAGTGTGATAATGCTGTTGGGCAGGTTTGAATTGTCCGCTAGCGTGACCACAATATCTTCTTTGACCATATTTTTCTTCGATGAGGATGGCACCCCAATAGGTGTCACTGGCATCAGTCTAGAGGATTATTTGGCCGGAGGATGGAATAGTGAGAGCCGGTGGAGACTGTGCAATTTTCTTCAGTTGAATTATTGCATCAGTGTGTAGAGCACTCCAAGGAGGAGGTTTCTTCTTTAGATGAACTGAAAGAACTGAAGTGCAATGGCTAACTCGAGGAATGAAATCTCTGATGTAATTAACAATTCCAATGAACTGTTGAATTTGTTTGTGTGTAAGGTTTGAGTCAGGGAAATTTAGGAGTTGTGAAGCCAGATGAGGACCAAGACGGTATTGACCATTTGAAATTTACATACCAAGAAATTCTATTTCTTTGAGGCCAATCATACTTTTCTTTTCTGAAAGCATAATACCATACTGGTTGAGTAAATCATAGAAATGATGAAGGAGTTGTGTATGTGAATTCTCATCTGTAGAGAACAGGAGAATATCATCAATGTAGAGTAGGGCTGAATGGAGAATAGGATGAAAGATCCTGGTGATGGCTTTTTGAAATAAGGAAGGGGTTGTCTTGAGACCGAATGGTAGGACTGTCCATTGGTATTGGGCATTAGGAAGACAGAAAGTTGTTTTGTATCTATCACTAGGATGGATACCAATTTGCTAGAAAGCGCATTTGAGATCGAATTTGGAGAAAATGTTGGCACCTGGGAGTTGTGAAAACAGCATGTTGGTTCTGGGAACAGGGAATTTATCACTCTGAAGAAAGAGGTTGAGAGGCTTATAGTCAATGACTAATCTTTTCTTGCCTCTGATCTGTTCTGAACGTTTTTCAACATAGAAAGCTTGACACGCCCATGGTGAAGAGGTGTGTTCAAGAAGACCTTGCTGGAGCAAGATATCACATTCTTCATTTGCTAATTTGAGGTCTGATGGTGACATGCCAGAATAGGTGGCTTTTGTAGGATTAACATCTTTATTGAGCTTGAAGGGTAGCTTGATGAAGAAGTCTAGATTTTTCCACAAAGGATTGGGGTGATGGAAATCAGCATGACTATTGGAGCAAAACTGAAGTAGTTTTCGTTAGATTTGCTCAAATGAGGGTTGGATTTCAGACAAAGGAAAGATTTTGGGAATGTTTGAGAATGACTTGAATTCTTTTTGTATCTGATTCCCTTAGGTAGAAGACGAAGGGATTTGCATTGGCAATAGACATCCCATCCAATGAGGATATCTTTGTCAAGCAAAGGTGTTCTAATAACTTGGACCCAAATGGTATAAGATGGGAAAATCTTAATACCAATCTTGTTTGCTGAAATCAGGTTGGTAGTAAATATCTTTCCATCAGCTGCTTTGAAATAACGGATAGAGGGTTTCCATGCAGCAGGAGGAAAAATGTTAGGATTCATCATGGTGTTATGAGATCCTGTGTCGAAGTAGGCAATGACATCAATTGGCTTGGAATATTTGTCAGGAAGGATGTGTATTGAGGCTTGGGGGCCTGATTGGGAAATGATCTGTGAAGCCTGGTAGGATTCATGGATTGAATCAGCATTTGAGGAGGCAGAGTATTCTGAGTCTGTTGTAACATCTGTGTCTTGAAGCACAAAACTTGTGTTTTGATCAACACATTCTTGTTCAGAATAGATGGATTCCACATCAGTATCAGTTGGAATGTCATCTGCCAGTTGTTCAATCTGATGAACTAATTTTGCTGACTTTGCCTTTTTGTTGTGGAATTTCTTTGCATAATGATCCTTTTATCCACAGATGAAACATTTTTGGGACTTGTTCCATGCACGCTTGGACTTCTTCTTGAAGTATTTGAACTTTTTGTTGTTCTTGTGCTTGAATTTTGAATGCTGAAAATGGTTTTTCTTCTTTGTCTTACAGGTACATGTGTCTTTGGATTTACACTTGATTTGCAGAGAAGGTTGCTTACAACTGGTTTCATATCTTCGTCCTTCTCGTAACATCTTGGAGAAAACCTTCTGTGTGACACAGAGTTTTTCTAATGCACTCAAAGAGTACATGTGAATTTCACCAAGAGTTGTATCATTGAGGGTTCTGCCAGAAGCATCAATCTTCCTTTGTAATTCATCGTGAAGTTCTTCTGGAAGAGAATTCATATAAACCTGCTTAAGAATTTGATCATTGATTCCACCAAGAATGTGGAACCGGCTTGACATCTTTTTGTAGTGGAACATGATGTCTTTCTTTCAGAGAGAGCAACAACGCATCTTAAAGAATTCTTGTCTGGTTTGTTTGTAGAAGTGATCGGGATCACCAAGAAATTCTTTGAATATGTAACCCATAGCCTGAGAAGCTAGAGGTACTCGGACAAACTGGAGTTGTCTGTATTCTCCAAGGGCTTGATACCAGTCTCTGAGAGAGCCTGTGAAGTGAGAAACAAATTCTCTGAGAATAGCTTCAAGATTGTGTTCTGATTTTGCCATTTGTAAGTCAAGCCATGCACTCATTTCATAAATCTTATTTCTCCAAAAGTTTGGAGAGGAGTTGTCAAGGTTGAACCAAAGACCATTGGTAGGCTTGGTACTGTGAGGCTGACTTGGGACATTTTCTTGTGGTTCTTCCACATATGGGCCAGTGGAGGCATCATCAGGAGTATCATAAGTATGAACAGATGGCTGGCAATCTGTCCTTGAAGCCATGAAAACTTGGGTAAGATCTATTTGATCAGGATCTGGAGTAGAAATGTTTGGAATAGTGTTCCAAGAGGACTGGGATGAAGTAGTAGAGGTAGAGTCTGATTCTGGGTTTGAAGATGTGGGAGAATGGTGAGAAGTATACAGGGCAGGCATGTATTGGTCTGTAGCTGGTTGTTTATCTTTTCTGGTGTGGGAGGACATTTTTTCTGGTTTTTTCTTCTTGGGAGGAGAAAGAGGAGGATACTTTCGGAAAAGTTCTCCGATGGACTTAAAGTAGTGTGAATCATCTGGTGGTCTGGATGAGGAAGAGTATGGAGGTGATAAGGGGAACATCAAGGTCTGAGTGTAAGATTTTGGCACATAAGGAGGTGGCGCAGGATGGAAATGATCTCTGTTTAGCTGGTCTAGTTGTTCTCTGAGTCTTTTGATCTCTCTTTCTTTGTGGTCAAAATCAGGGTCAAAGTAGCCATGATTAATGTACCTATGAAGATCAGCATCTAATTTGGAGATCTTAGACTGAAGATCAATGGAGAAGTCTCTAAAAACTGTATCCATTCTTTGGAGGCTATGTTCATGTTGAGAAACATGATGGGAGACTCGATCAATCTTCTGATCAATAGAGTTAAGAACTCTATTTTGTATTCTGGCATTATGGGTTTGCCAGTTGAGAACTTGCTCAACCTGTGAGGGATGTTTTAGAGATCCATCAGGTAGGACTTCAGTGGATTGGATGAAAGGTCTGGAAAATCTGTTCTTTTCAGGGTTAGAGGATTGTTCCAGATGAGGAAAATCTTGATCATAATTGGAGGCCATGTAACATGGAATGGATTAGGGTTGAGGTTGAGGTTGAGGTTTAGAATGAATCTGTGGTTCTGGTTCAGGTTTTGGCTCAAGAGCCAGTAGTCCTTCAGATCGCAAGATCTGTAGAGCTCTGTCATATATGGGTAGAGGTTTATTTTTTATGGGGTGAAGGCCTATCCAAAGGCTGTTTTTGTCATTAGGTTTGTGTGGTTTGCGAGAGGGTTTGCAAGGTAATAAGTAACCTTTTAAACAGTCTTGGCATTCACAATCTGCATCACACATGTTGGGATCAACGTCCCAAATGAAATGACCATTGATCTTATCTGTAAAGATTGCAGATCCATCAGCTTCAAAGCTGTGGATGGGAATTTCTTCTTCTGTAGTGACTGGTCTGATCATCAGGGCTTGGAAGATGGGAGGAGTGCTTGAACTGGAGGAGGCCTCTGGATCTACAAGTGGTTTGTAGATTGTTTTGATAGAACCATCTGGTTCTCTGGTATACTCAGTATCTGTGGCAACTACTGGAGTATTGTTCTGGAAAGCCTTCTGTTAACCGCCAAAATTGGCGAAGGACCAAGGAAGAATTTTCCACCTCAACACAAGTAAAGTATAAGAGAACAGACATCCTCCGACTACCTCGACGAAGGTGGACTCCAACCAATCCAAGTTCACACCCCCTCCAGCGGGGTCCGACCCAACCTTCCCCCAGCTTCTTAAGGACCCCGCCAACATCTTGGTTCATAAGCAACGTCCCGAGCCGGAGTACTCGTTAGAACCTGCAGAGGAGTCCAAAATCGTCATACCCTGGTCTCCTATAAACCTAGCAGCACCCCGACACGGAGTTACACTAAGCATTCTGCAACAGTATGAACCCTGTAGCACCCCGACACGGAGTTCCATTGAGCACCCCGATACAGTACGAACCCCGCAGCACCCCGACACGGAGTTTCACTAAGCATCCCGCTATAATACCAGCTAGACATCCCCCTACTTCAACAGCAGGATGTTTACTAGCTTGCACTTTCTGATATAGCCAGCCCGCCAAGCAAGAAGGTACCGGGTAGCAAGATTCTCATACCAACTAAAAGCACCATTAAAGACCTATTAAAACGCTACCGTACAGAGGAGGTGTACTCCTTCCAGCCAGAGAGTCCTATTTCGAGCAGTTCAACTCAGTCAGAGTCCTTCTAGGAAGGAAAGATTTAATCACGAGATTGACTCCTCCTAGGAAGGAAAGACTGGATTATGCACGTAAAGCTCCGAGATTATTTCCTACAAGGGAGGAAGTCCCGCAATTGCCAAACCCTAGACCAAAATTATAGGAGTGCATGGCAAGCAAAGAGGACCTATTTATACAACAGCTAATTCACCGGAAAGGAGGGCCAAAAAATCTTCTCCGGAAGAACCCCACATTCAAGTTCTACTTATCAACAGGCACAGATTCACCATCACCACCATCTCTATTGCTTACCAAATCCCCATACATCGTTGTAATCCCTAAATACATAGTTCATATATCTGTAATGCAAAGGGACGATCAATAAAAGCTTATTTTTGTCTGGTTTCTTGTATTCCATATCGTACTTGCATTGATAGGGACATAGTCGATATCAAACTACGTGATATCCCTCCGACCAGGATCAATCTCGGTCTTGGTCCTTTTAAAGTTGTTATTTGGAATTCCATCTCATTAACGATTTTCAGATAACACTTTTGGCGTCGTCTGTGGGAACTATCCCAACCATTATTCAAAACAGCCAATTTCCTTAGCCAGTGATATTCAGAATGAGACTCCGATCCTCCCAGGGTCATCCCAAGCCATCAGGATTCTAGTCCCTTGCTTCCACTGAGAGCTCCCAGAGGCGGGGAAAGGGTACCAGGAACGAGAATCCTTCACCAGTGCCTCCGCCGGTTTCAAGCCCTTTCCCTCAAGACCCCGCTAGGCAAAAAGTCAATTGAGAAGTCTTAGAACAGCACGTTGAAGCATATGTAGAAGCTATCCGACTCCAGATGATAGCCCAAGGGATCCCTTTTGAAGCAGCCGGGATCCTAAGAGATGCTGGCCTAAGTGTTCGGGTACCAGTTTTCAACCGATTGGGTCCACCCCTCCCAGTCCGACAGGCGGAACTCAGACTCAGGCTAGTGAAGTCCGCAATCGAGGTTCCTCCTAGAAGGGTTCAGTCACCACCAAAGTCAAGGGCAAAGGAGAGAGATCCGCATTCCGATTCGGAAGGAAGTGCCAAATCCCGAAGGAGCTCCAAAGAGAAGCATTAGAGAGCTAAGCGAAAGGAGGTAGTCATTGATTCAGAGTCTTCGGATGAAAAGGGTTCAATAGCCCGATCGGGAACCAAAAAGTCTCAGCGCCTGGAGGACCAAATGACGAGGATGGCGAAGGAGTTGGAGCAATTAAAGAAGGGAAAACATCAAGGAATCAAGAAGAACCCCTTGGGCGATATGAATGCACCTTTCTCTAAAAGAGTCAGAGAGGCAGGGTTGCCCCCCAAGTTCAGGATGCCTTTGGAGAAGTATTCTGGAACAGAGGACCCTGTCAGCCATCTGGAAAGCTTTGTCCACCAGATGGAGGTCCAAAGTGCGACAAGGCTAGCTATATGTAGAATGTTTCCTTCGACCTTGACTGACTGTGCCAAAACATGGTTCAGAAAGTTGCCACCAGGTAGTGTCGATTCTTTTTCTAAACTCACCAAAGCTTTCTGTGCACAGTTTCAAGGAATCAAACCCCGTCCCAAGGATCCTATCTTGCTGTAATACGTGGTTCAGGAGCGAGGTGAAACTCTAAGATCTTATGTGGAGAAGTTCCATAAGGAGGTCGTCCAGATGGGAGTATTCAACGAGAAAGAGACTCTAGCCAACTTCTGGAGGAACTTATGGGCTGGCAGACTATTCCGGTCATTTGCCAAGCATCCTCTAGAATCATACCAGGAAGCCTATAACCGGGCTCTGGAACAGGTGGACATTGAGGAACAACTTCGGATCAAAATCGAGCACGATGAAGCCCGATTAGCACCGTGCCCTAAGAAGGAAGCTTCGAAGCCCGCACCAGCTAGGAAGTTTCAGAATCAACCTCCGAACCGGTCTACTTACAGGCTGCCTCATATTCCTTCATACAAGGAAAGGTATCCGGTCAGGAAATCACCTCCCAGAGAGATTCCCCTGAAGAAAGTATCCAGGGTGGCAAGAGAGGAAGAATGGTATAATCACTACACCCCTCTCAATGCTTCCCGAGAAACTATTTATCTCGCCATTCGGGATAAGGGTCTACACAGAAAGCCAGGTCCCATGAAAATCCCGGTTGACAGGAGGAATCAATACAAGTATTGCGACTTCCACGAGGATATAGGGCACAATACCTCAGAGTGCTATAGCCTCCGCAACCAGATTGAAGGATTGGTAAAGGGAGGTCTTCTAACTGAATTTTTGCAGCAGGTACGAGACAGTATCAAATAAGGGAAACAGGTTCAGAGCGGGATGCAGAAGGCAGCAGAAAGAAGGAGAGATGGGGAAAAGGATCTGATGCAGCAGATCTAGGTGATCCACACCATCAGTGGAGGCCCTACCCTAGCGGGAACCTCCAATAATTCGAGAAAGAATAACGCAAGGAAGATTCCCAAACTTAATGTTGACCACGAGGTACTCAAAGTCAGTACTGGATCCCGGGATCTATCCCGCTCCACCAAAATCATCTTCACGGAGGAGGACGTCTACAATACAGTTCAGCCACATGACAACCCTATGGTAGTCACGGTACAAATTGCCAACTGCTCGGTACATCGCGTCCTGATTGATACAGGAAGCAGTGTTGATATTTTGTTCAAAGGGGCTCATGAGCAGCTCAACTTGAAGAATTCTTGCTACAACAGTTGCACTTCCTTTCTGTATGGATTCACAGGAGACTCAGTAATGCCGATGGGGACGAAGATTCTACAGGTGATAGTCGGAGAAGCTCCCCTACAACAGAACATAATGACGGAATTCATTATAGTGGACACCCAGTCTGCATATAATGCGATCTTGGGCAGGCCTTTCTTGTCAGGGATCAGGGGGGTGCTGTCCATTTACCACAATGTGTAGAAGTTTCCAGTGGGAACAGGAGCAGGAGAAGTAAAAGGAGACCAGCAGGTGCTCGCAATTATTACGCAGTGTCCACTAACCCCGCTGCATTAGCTAAACAATGCGCACAAGTAACCAGTGATCCAAGTCCAAGAGCGGGATGATTACGTCTTGGAAGAATGAGAGGTGCCAGACATAATCGTGGAGGAGCCAAAAGAATAAGAGTGTGGTTGGACTAGTAGGTACCCCGCAGAGCAGTTAGAGGAGGTCCTGATCCGGAGAGAAGATCCGTCAAAGACAGTAAAAGTAGGAGGAGATCTGGACTCGGGAATTAAGAAGGATTTGGTAGAACTTCTCAGAGAGTACAACGACATCTTTGCTTGGAACCATGAGGAGATGCCTGGCTTTCCTTTTAGCCTAGCCACCCACAGGTTAGCAGTAGATGCAACTTTCAAGCCAGTTAAGCAGAAGAGAAGACATTTCAATGCCGAACGGAACGCCGCGGTCCAAGAAGAGGTTGACAATCTCTTGAAAGTCGAATTCATCAGGGAATCCCGGTACCCCGAGTGGATCGCCAATGTAGTTATGGTAACCAAGTCTAACGGGAAGTGGCGAATGTGTGTGGATTACACCGATCTTAACCGGGCTTGTCCCAAGGATAGTTTTCCTTTGCCTAAAATAGACCAGCTCATTGACTCCACTGTGGGAAACAAGCTCCTAAGCTTCATGGATGCTTTCTCGGGGTACAATCAAATCATGATGCATCCTTCAAATCAGGACAAGACTAGCTTCATCACCGGACAAGGCCTCTACTGCTATAAGGCAATGCCATTCGGACTCAAAAATGCAGCTGCCACCTACCAGCGTATAGTGAACAAACTGTTCAAGGAGCTGATAGGGAGATCCATGGAAGTGTACATAGATGACATGATCACAAAGTCTCCAGAAGCAGGACAACATATAGGGGACTTACGCCAGACCTTCCAGGTAATAAGGCAAAACCAGATGAGGTTGAACCCCACTAAGTGTGCATTCGGAGTAGCCGCAGGCAAATTCCTGGGATTCATGGTGCATGAAAAGGGAATTAAGGCTAATCCTAAGAAGATCAGAGCCATTCTAGATCTCGAGTCCCCTACAACTCTCAAGAAGGCACAAGGACTAACCAGACGAATAGTAGCTCTAAACCGGTTCATATCCCGCTCCACAGATAAATGTCTCTCATTTTTCAAAGTCATCAAGCAGGGGAAGAAGATGAAGTGGGATGAACAAAGCGAGCAAGCTTTTCAAGCTTTAAAGAAATACTTGTCAAGTCCGCCACTACTGGTAAAGCCGACCCCGGGGGAAGAGCTCCTACTCTACCTAGAAGTTTCTGAAATTGCTACTAGTGGAGCTTTGGTGAAAGAATGCAATGACGGGGTGCAGAGACCAATCTACTATGTGAGCCGGGTTTTTACTAAATCCGAGAAAAACTATACTCTACTAGAAAAGCTCACCTACGCCTTGGTGACCACATCCTGGAAGCTCCGGCCTTATTTTCAAGCTCAGACCATTGCGGTTGTCACAGATCAACCATTGAGACAATTCCTCCAAATGCCAGATGTGTCAGGCAGGTTGGTTCTATGGGCCCTAGAGCTCACACAATTTGACATCAAATACAAAGCAAGAACCATGATCAAAGCCCAAGCCCTGGCAGACTTCATAGTGGAGTTTAGCCAGATTCTGAACCCGGGCAAATCAATAGACCCAGATCCGGATCAAACCAATTCGGAATGGCCCGAAGATAGCAAGATTTGGGTTCTTTACACGGATGGAGCTTCGAACCAGTCGGGATACGGAGCCGGGATCGTCTTGATCGACCCCGCTGGAGCCGAGTACAGTCATTGCTTCAGTTTTGAGTTCAGAGCTACCAACGACAAAGCGGAGTATGAAGCTTTGTTAGCAAGAATGAAAGTAGCAGGGGCCCTGGAAGCTGAGTACCTTCTAATCAAGAGTGATTCCCAACTAGTGGTCAATCAGGTGACAGGTTTGTACCAAGCAAAAGGTGACAACATGGTGGCCTATCTGGCTAAAGTCTAGGAAGCTATGAAAAAGTTTAAGGGTGTAAGGATAGAATAGGTAACCAGAGAGAAGGATCATCGCGCAGATGTCCTGGCTAAGATTGCCACAGGAGAAGGACATGCTTTGCCAAAAGGACTACCCCTTCAATTGGTTCCCTTCTCCAGTATAGCTAAGGAAGCAGAAGTCCTTCCTGTGAGCCGCCATTCATGCTGGATGGATCCAATAGCAAATTATCTCCAAAGTGACACTCTCCCTACAGATCCGGAACAAGCCCGACAGCTTAAGAGGATAGCTACTCGATACTGCATGATAGAAGGGTACCTACACCGTAAGGGGAAATCTCTCCCTCTACTCAGATGTCTTCATCCCGTTGATGCGCGTTGGGCATTCAACGAGGTACACTCAGGGGATTGTGGTAATCATGTATTAGGTGAAACTTTGGCTTACCAAGTAATCAGGATGGGTTACTACTGGCCGACTATACACCAGGATGCAAGGCAGTTTGCCCGATCCTGCGATGCTTGTCAGAAAATAGCAAACCTCCATCACCTCCCACCAGAAAGGCTCTCATCTATCAGTACTCTTTAACCCTTTGCACTATGGGGACTAGACCTGATCGGACCGCTTCCCACTGCACCCGGCCAAGCCAAACATGCAGTGGTGGCGATAGATTATTTTACTCGGTGGGTAGAAGCCAAGGCCCTCACCCGGATAACCGAAGAAAAAACCACCAACTTTGTCAAGGAGAACATTGTCTGTCGATTTGGCACCCCGATGGCCATCATAACGGACTTGGGAAAGCAGTTTGACAATGCCAACTTCAGACAATTCTGTGAAGACCAGAGCATCAATCTTCGTTTTACATCAGTGGCTCACCCTCAAACCAGTGGGCTAGTTGAATCTACCAACAAGACTATTAAGAAACTCCTGAAGAAGAAGCTCCAACAGAAGAAAGGGTTATGGGTTGCAGATTTACCCAATGTACTATAGGCTTACAGAACAACCAGGCGAACTGCAACAGGAGAGACACCCTACTCCCTAGTGTTCGAAACAGAGGCGGTCTTGCCCATTGAGCATAAACTCATATCTTTCCGGGTCCAAAATTATGAATCGGAAGATAATGAGGCTAAGTTGAGAGCTAGTTTGGACTTACTGGAAGAAAGACAAAGCAGGGTCGCAGATAAGGTGGCTATATATTATAGCAAGATAGCCCGACATTTCAACAAAAAGGTGAGGATCCAGAATTTCAAAGAAGGAGACTTGGTTCTCAGGAAAGTAACTCAGAACACACGAAGGAGGTCTAACGGGGTGCTAGCCCCAAACTAGGAAGGTTCATACTTGATTAAGGCATTGCTCCGGGGTGGAGCTTACAAGCTAGAGGACATGGAAGGTTACCCAGTGGATTACACTTGGAACGCCGATCACCTCAGGAAGTTGTACCCTTAGAAATTCAGGTCATCTCAGCGGGAATGTTCACCCTGATTACATATTGTATTGATTAAAGAAATTCAATAAAAGCGGCTTCTTCTCCCATAGGGTTCTCCTGTGTTCAATGTTCGAAGTCTCCTACTAGATACTCCAGTATACTCTACTTAATGCTTGTACTTCTCCATTACTGACTCGCCATTTCAAGACCAGGAAATAGCCTCAGGGCGCTCCTGCTGCCTTGGTCGGGGAATACCCTCCTCCAAGAAGCCTGATGCTAAAGTGGCCTTAGTTGCCTACCAGGACAGACTTACAGTAAGATCGGGATACCTCAGGGTACCTGGATCCTTACTTCGCTATTTCAAGACCAGGAAATAGCCTCAGGGGGCTCCTGCTGCCTTGGTCGGGGAATACCCTCCTCCAAAAAGTCTGG
Organism: Acer campestre; assembly: GCA_954870605.1. NCBI lineage: Eukaryota > Viridiplantae > Streptophyta > Magnoliopsida > Sapindales > Sapindaceae > Acer > Acer campestre. Next base: position 1,218,148 of record OX940806.1, on the reverse strand, counting down.
TGTTAAAGTGGCCTTAGTTACCTACCACGACAGACTTACAGTAAGATCGGGATGCCTTAGGGTACCTGGATCCTTACTTCGCCATTTCAAGACCAGGAAATAGCCTCAGGGCGCTCCTGCTGCCTTGGTCGGGGAATACCCTCCTCTGAGAAGCTTAGTGCTAAAGTGGCCCTAGTTGCCTACCAGGACAGACCTACAGTAACATCGGGATGCCTCATCGGGATGTTTCGCCCTTTGTTTCTCCACTTTCTACCCCGACAGAGGATCAACAGTCAGAGGGGATTTAGAAGTTTATCTTCATCAAGTCAATTGTTGCAAGTATCAGGTTCCCTCGACAAGATGCTCTACACTTTATATTGTTACATGTTCATGAGAATCCGATCAAAGGAAGGTATGACCAGAGTCAGATCTCACTGATTCCTACGGTTACAAGATACAAGCATCCTATGTTTTGTTGTATCTTAGTACAAATTACTTATTCGGGGTCTAGTCTCTCACAAGTTCATATGCTTTGGGAAGTTCTTGCAAGACACAGTATGAAGTGAATAAATAAAGTTGTTGTATTAAATAAAGTGGGATGCCCAACTCCCATTTCGGGCTACAAAAAAACAGAACAAAAAGATATATACAAAAGCGAACAGGAAGACCTAGATCATCCTTCCTTCTCCTCCTCTAGATGCTTCCCTTGGCTGTCTGATTCCACCCTTGTGCTAGCAGCATCGGTGTCATCCCGGGTCCCTTCAACAGCTGGAACCTGAGATCTAGCTGGATCTTCCTCTTGGAAAGCAGCGCCCTTCTCCATGGTAGCCGACTCAGTCTGGGTCCCTCCTACTACATGAACCCCGGATCCATCTAGCTCCTCATCTCCTTCCACCAGGACCACTCTCGAGGTAGTCACAAGGTCCACCACTTGATCTTCTTGGATACAAGGATCCTAGATTACTCCTTCAGCCCCCTGGTTGGTTTGATCCAAGTCTTGTGCAGTAGCTTCTGCTTCTTGATCTCCACCTGCTAGCTGGGCAGCCTTTGCCATTATCTGGTCAAGGCCGTCTAGAGGTCAAAAGGAGGGGGTAAAGCAGTGGCCACCTCATAGCAGGCTGTGAAGTAGCCATCTTCAAAGGTTGGGCCCTCTTGAGCTTCCAGGCCTGCTATAGTATCCCGCAGGAGTTGGTTCTCGCTTTGCAGCAGTTTCTTCTCTCTCTTCAAGCACTCCCTTTCCTCCCGTCAGCGCAGGGACCTAACAGTCTCGGTGTCCAAGCAGCGCTCAAGGCGCCTAATAGCCACTAGGGCCTCCTGCCTCCCCTCTTCAGATTCTTTGGCTTCCTGGATCAGAGGGGCCACATTCTGCTGAGTCTGGATCAGTTCTTGCTGAGTGTCCTCAAGTTTTGCTTGGAGGCCGATATACGCTTCCTTCAGGGTCAACAGCTACTTCTCCATAGCCAAGGCAAACTTGAATCCCTGTAAAAAGATGAGAAAGTCAATACCTGCCAGAAAGAAGAAAAGGATAACAAGAGGAAGATAGAAGTCTACCTCAGCTAAAACAGACGCCCCTTTGGCGACCAGAATCTTGGTGGGGAGTTTTGCCATATTTGTTAAATTTCCACCGGGACAGGAGGCGGCAAACTGGGATACCACTTCGTCAAAGGTGGCAACCCCTAACCCCGATCCAGAAGGAACGTCGGTAGGAGGAGGAAGGAAGGCAGCTTCTTCCTTATCCGTACTTCTAACACGGTCGTTGGAGGATGCCGTTGAAGAAGGAGCAGCAGGTAGTTTCTTGGCAACATGAGCAACAACCTCCTGGCTTGTCTTCTGGGCGGTTTTCCTAGATCCTCGAGCTTTAGCTGCTCGAGCAAGCATCTCCTTGATCTTCGAACGTGATGGGGGAGAAGTAGAAAGACCAGCATGAGTCTTGGCCCTAGACCCCGCTGGAGTAAGAGAGGAAGTAGTAACACCAGCAGTCGCCTTTGATGGAGCCGGAGGAGGAGTAGGATCAGTCCTAACTTGCAGGGACCCCGGCACATTTCTAATAGTGGGAGAAGGAGAAGGAGAAGGAACAGGAGAAGCGTGAGATGGCAGAGCTAGGCCCCCTGTCCCAAAGGAAGATGGAGACCCCGCTGTCATCGGGGTAGCTGACACTGTAAAAAGAGAAGAAACTTAGTGAGAAGAAGAAGAAGGAGAATGTGTATATATAAAACAGGGGAGTTAGATACAGTCAACTTACCAGGAAGAGCGAGGGATATCCTCAAGTATCGCTCTAGTCGGCCTCCTTCAAAGGGGTCTAGAGTGGGAAACTGCATATTTGTATACCCTCTCTTCATGATCCTCGTAAGGATATCTCGAGACTCATAAGCTAGCACCCCCTTCGCCTACTTGTCCCTCGCTGTGAACTGAGTAGGGACGGGAAGTTAGATACAGTCAACTTACCAGGAAGAGCGAGGGATATCCTCAAGTATCGCTCCAGTCGGCCTCCTTCAAAGGGGTCTAGAGTGGGAAACTGCATATTTGTATACCCCCTCTTCATGATCCTCGTAAGGATATCTCGAGACTCATAAGCTAGCACCCCCTTCGCCTACTTGTCCCTCGCTGTGAACTAAGTAGGGACAGGGTATTCGTATCCCCCGATGAAGGCAGTACGCCCCCACTCGCCCTCCACCATGAGCCATTCCTCTTTCCAGGGTGCTGAGTATTTCACATTCACTCCTGGGACAGTGAACTTCAAGTCATTTGATGCCCTCAAGTAAAACTAACCCCGGGGCACCATATTCGTAATGTTGAAGAGGAAGCGGAGCTCATCCAACCCCGGCTCTCGGTCTATGCGATCCTTCTCGCATTGTTCCTTCCAAAGCACCAAGAACCAGGTCAAGTGCTTCTAGAACCCCGAAAAGATCTGGAGGGGGGCTAACTCTAGTGCGACGAGGGCCCGGCGAAGTGTGGGGTGCAATGGCAGCCGAACTCCGCATTCAAAGGCCACCTTGTGAATTAGCAGACGATCTTGAGGCGGGGTGTACACGTCGTAACCCCGATGAGGAAGTGAGAGAGTGATATAGTCTGGAATCCTATACTCCTCCCTCAGCTTAGCCAGTGTGTCCAAGGTGCACACCAAATCAGGGACTATCCGCCCATCATGGAAGCTGGCGAAAGAACCGGTCTGGACCCCGACTAGGGAGATGCTCCCTTCATCGCCATCCTCGCCACCACCACCTACCTTTGCCGCATCTACCCCCTCATGGATAACAACAAGATCCTCTGGCTGATTGTTGAAACCCGACCCAATTCAGGGGTTTCGGGTAGAGCGACGACGCTGGGCCCACTGGGTATCATCAGCAACCCCGTCCACCTCTCGACCCTGCTTTCCCCTCTCCGAGGTCAGAGAGTCCTCTACCACATCAGCCTTCTCCGTATTGAAGAGGGCGTCGATGCTATCAGACTGGTTCGGAGAGACGGGGTCGGGATAAGTAGAGACCGCCGCCGTAGAAGGGTTTTGCTCGGTGGCAATTTCTTGAGAAGTAGGGATTTGTGAAAGAGAAGCCATTGAGGAATGTAGAAGAAAAATTGGAAGATTGTTAAGAGAAGGAGAAAGAAAGCAAGAGTTTTGTTCTCGGTTGTAATTTTGAAAGTTTGAAAGTGATAGAGAAAGCACCACTAAAGCCGGTCTATTTATAGAGGAAAGGTGGCAGTTGCACTCCAGGAAACCGGAATCAGTGACCGACAGAATGGGTAGAGGCGTTTTCCGCATTAATCACACCAAAATGGCTCTTTTTGAAAACGAGGAACCCAATCGTTGATCGACACGCAATCAATAGTAACGCATTAAGAAAAGATTTCCTCCTCCTAGGTGGAAAACTAGTCAGACAAAGAAATAAGCAGATAAGGCAGAAAATCCTTCAAGTATAGACAGGATCCTGACTCCGACTCCGACTCCGACCCCGACAAGGTATCAGTGTCCAAGTCAGGGGGGACTTCTGTTAACTGCCAAAATTGGCGAAGGACCAAGGAAGAATTTTCCACCTCAACACAAAGAGAGTATAGGAGAACAGACATCCTTCGGCTACCCCACGAAGGCGGACTCTGACCAATCCAAGTTCACACCCCATCCAGCAGGGTCCGACCCAGCCTTCCCCCAGCTTCCCCCCAGCTTCTTAAGGACCCCGCCAACATCTTGGTTCATAAGCAACGTCCCGAGCCGGAGTACTCGTTAGAACCTGCAGAGGAGTCCAAAATCGTCATACCCTGGTCTCCTATAAACCCCGTAGCACCCCGACACAGAGTTACACTGAGCATCCTGCTACAGTATGAACCCCGCAGCACCCCGACACGGAGTTCCACTGAGCACCCCGATACAGTACGAACCCCGCAGCACCTTGACACGAAGTTTCACTAAGCATCCCGCTATAATACCAGCTAGACATCCCTCTACTTCAACAGCAGTATGTTTACTAGCTTGCACTTTCTGATATAGCCAACCCACCAAACAAGAAGGTACCAGGTAGTAAGATTCTCATACCAACTAAAAGCACCATGAAAGACCCATTAAAACGCTGCCGTACAGAGGAGGTGTACTCATTCCCGCCAGAAAGTCCTATTTCGAGCAGGTCAACTCAGTCAGAGTTCTTCTAGGAAGGAAAGATTTAATCACGAGATTGACTCCTCCTAGGAATGAAAGACTGGATTCTGCACGTAAAGCTCCGAGATTATCTCCTACAAGGGAGGAAGTCTCGCAATTGCCAAACCCTGGACCAAAATTATAGGAGTGCATGGCAAGCAAAAAGGACCTATATATACAGCAGCTAATTCACTGGAAAGGAGGGCCGAAAAATCTTCTCCGGAAGAACCCCACATTCAAGTTCTACTTATCAACAGACACAGATTCACCATCACCACCATCTCCATTACTTACCAAATCCCCATACATCGTTGTAATCCCTAACTACATAGTTCATATATCTGTAATGCAAAGGGACGATCAATAAAAGCTTATTTTTGTCTGGTTTCTTGTATTCCATATCGTACTTGCATTGATAGGGACATAGTCGGTATCAAACTACGTGATATCCCTCCGACCATGATCAATCTCGGTCTTGGCTCTTTTAAAGTTGTTATTTGGAATTCCATCCCATTAACGATTTTCAGATAACACCTTCTCATAGTTAGTGATCCATTTAAGTGGCATGATCTCTGTGAGCTTGTCCTTTGGTAATTGTTTTGGAATTTGGATGATGGTAGGGACTTCATCTTCACGTTCTGCTTTGATGAAGATGGTATCACCATAATGGCCTGGAATAGGAAGATCTAGGGCATGATCTTGGAGACGATAGGCAATCTGGTGGTGGAGAGTAGCCATGTATGAGTTAGGCAGCATTTCTGCACCCAAAATCTGGAGCTGTATTTTGAGACAGTTGTGGAGGTTGGCATCCCTTAAAGGGATATTGAAGTTGGGGTAGTATATGAGTGATATACTACCAGCATGAAGCGTTGTGAGACAAGTACCAATAACTGTTTGCTCTTATTACTTGTAGATAGTGTTAACCAGAGCAACTCTTGTAGTAACTGGTATTCCTTTCCTTCCATGCAAGGTAAGGATGATTCGAACTGCACCAAAGTGAAGGTGTGAAGCATGAAGCGTTGTGAGACAAGTACCAATAACTGCTTGCTCTTATTACTTGTAGATAGTGTTAACCAGAGCAACTCTTGCAGTAACTGGTATTCCTTTCCTTCCATGCAAGGTAAGGATGATTCGAACTGCACCAAAGTGAAGGTCTGAATAACCTTCTTTGATCCACTGATCAATCAACGGTTGACCGATTTCAAGATCAACATATTGCTCAGCTAGAGAAGCTGGGATGAGGCAATTATCAGAGCTGTTGATTGGATGTATTCTTTGATTGGAGGAGATCTGTGTCGGACAAGATGGGTGACTTGTCTGGCTAGAGATTTAGATCTTTTAAAGATGGTGTAAGGATTTAACAGTGGGACAGAGGTTTCATTAATTTGAGCGGAATCTGGGATGTGTGCATATTCTATAAGATTTTGTATTTTTATGGTTTTTATGGTGTTTGTCTGTCCTCCATCATCATGCCATTGTATTCCCCCTTCAGGACTTATATGGTCATCTCCATGATCCAGCTCAACAACACTCTCTCCTATGGACATTCCTTCAATGGTTTGATTCATTGTCCTATTGGAGAACTGAGCTCACCAAACTCATGGGACAATATAACCTATGGAAACTTGATCCTGATACAGCCTCTTCTGTATCCTGCATTTGGATATTTCACAGGCCCTATCGTTACAATCCTCATAAAAGGCTTCTTTGGACACACAACATCAATTATGAATGGCACACCACTTTTGACTACTCACATCTGTATCCCACTAAGCTTCAAACACCTCTGTTGAACTTTCTTTGTGATACTAATGGTGTCTATACAGATGAATGTTTGATCCTCCCAGATGTGCCCAGAGATTCCTCCAAAAGCTGGCCTCCAAGCTGGAATCCATTACCAGATCCATTACCAGAAGATTTTTTACAGGACTCACAAAACCCTATGGCCCTAGACACTCAGGCTTTTTGGCCCTATTGGATATATGGTGCTACAGATTCAGATGATGAGAATCATAATAATTGCAATCTGTCAAACCCGTGATCCTTTTTCCAAGCTCGTGCAAACAATGTTCAGTTCATGAACTGACAACAATCAATCAGCAAAGCCTATCACATGTGTTACTATTGGTGTTACTATTTACATTTGTTTGTTTGCGGTTTGATTACAAACTTTTAAAGTTTGTTTGTTTGTATTTTGGTTGTATTAGGTTTTGTTTGTCTGTATCTGTTTTGTTTTCATGGACATGTGAACTTTTGATTTTGTCCTTTTGTAAGATAGTTATCTACTATCTGTACTGATGTACTGATGTAATCAATCACGTACATGTTCACATGATTTTCATGTAAGCTTTGTAAGCTTTTGGTTTATCAGCTCTCCTCCTATATAATTAGGAGTCTCCCCTTGTAAAATTCAGATCATCTTGAATATTAAGAAAAACTTTGTGTGTTATCTTAAATGGCTTTCTAAACTCTCTCATCTTCTTCTTCAATATTTATCTAGATGATGAATATCAGTCTGTAATTATCTAAGTACGCTCTGTGCTTGCCTCTAGTTGAGGATCCTGCACATCAGAAAATGGATATTGGTCATTTGGCTTAAAGGTCCTTGTATCGTCTGTGGACAGTCACTCAGTGAGTACCCTGTTTAGGCCATGGTAGTGCCGCTTTGTGGGGAAAACTCTAAGACTGTAGTTAGACGGTGCAGGGTACCTGCCACCCCCGCTAATATGATATTATTATTATTTATAGGATACATATATATAATATAATATATATTATTAATATATATATATAATAATAATATATATATATTGTAACATATATATTATATACATTATATAATATATATTATTATATAACTCTATATATAATATTTATTATTTGATATTATTATATATTAATATATAATATTATAATATATGTTGTTATATATATAATAGGGGTACTCTGGTCATTTGAATCTTTTGTCCTGTCCTGTCCTAGCCATACCAAATGCATAATAGTACAGTCTATAGTTCTGTCTCAGGCCTTCCAAACACAATACAGAACAACTTGTCCTGTCCCGTCCCACCTTGTTTTGTCTCATGTCCATGCCAAACGCACCCTTAAAGAACTCCCTTTCCAGGGCTTGTTATTGTCAATAACATATCATACGTGTTGATTCCTTGCAGGTTTTGATTCCTTGCAACGTCGGCGACCACTGGGTTCTTCTTTGTGAAGTGTTTTTAAAAGAAGGAAAAGTGCGGATGTTTGATTCCTGGTGAGGAAGACAAGAAAGGAACAATCAAATAGGGAAAATCCGAGCATTACTATATTTGTTACCCTCCATCTTAAAGGCATCAAATTACTAAAAAGAAGTGAACTTACATGTGCCCACAACTCCATTCTTTGCCGAAAATGTGTCGCCACTCAACATTCCTTAACAAAACGATGGGTAGTTAATTTATTTCCAATATAACTGGGTGGTTTTACATGTTATCATCATTATCTTACCCTTAGGGCACGTTTGGTGTGTGGGATAGGATAGGATAATTTTCATGGGATGGGATAGAATAGGATAGGATTGGATTGAATAAAATTTAGTGATATCCTATGTTTGGTACAACACAAGATATGATTAAAAATAAGTAATCTTGTGTTTGGTGCAACACAGGATAGATTTAAAATTAGGGAAATTATATTTTTTTTTTATTAATTAAAAACCCACCCCCAAGCCCAACCACCCAACGTCGCAAGCACAGTCGACCACCATCGTCATGCACAGTCGACCACCACCACAAGCACAAACCTAGCATCATCACAAGCACAAACCCAGAAATTACCCAAACCTAGCATCATCACACAGTCGACCACAACCACAAGCACAGTCAACTACTACCACCACCACAACCACAACCACAACCCACCACCACAACACCCAAAACCAAGATGGAGTTCCAATTTGAATTCAACCCACAAAATAAAACGTTCTATTAAACCCTAAATCAACCAAGAAAATCAATTTGAGTTCCAATTCGAAAATCAATGGAACTCGAATTGATTTTGGAAGGGATGTTGGAAGGCGAAGACGAAGAAAGAAGCAACGGCAAGGAAGGATCGATGGTGAAGAAGAGATGTTAGAAAGCGAAGACAAAGAAAGAAGAAAGAAGAAAGAAGCAGCGGCGAGGAAGGATCGGTGGTGAGGAAAAGATGTTGGAAGGTGAAGAAGAAGAAAGAAGCAGCGGTTGAAAAAGGAAGAGATGGGATTCATTTGAATCCTATCTATTTTGGTGGGATTCATTTATCCCACGTTGGAGGGATTCATGGGTTTGATGGAATAAAAATTATCCTATCCCAAGTTGGCACCAAACATGAGAAAGGGATTAAAAATAATCCTATCATATGCAATTCCCAGCTGTCAAACGGGCCCTTATTATTTTTTGCATTTTCATATGGTGCAGTTTAAGCTGCGGTGTTTTCATGTTAAAGTTCACCAAATTAGTACTATCCGGAGTTTCTTTAACATGGAAAGACGAATTTGGACAAAAGGATATAGCAAGCACTCAACGTTTTCATTAATGGCGAGATTTCCAATCCCGTTCAGCCATAGGTGTGTTACATTAGCCCATTAATGGCGATGATATTTTTTGAGGTGGTCAAATTGTAGGTTTACATTGTAGTATGATCATTTACATTGCTGTTTTACCTAGTTGTATCAGGTGGTGACGTACCCCCAGAGTTTATTTTTTGTTTTAAAGACAAGTAAAAATTGTTTTGGAGGCCAGAAATTTATCTTATAGGGCTCAGGATACTATATTGTGGAGTCCAGTAATTTAACATTTCTTTCGAGCCCATGAATGTATATGTATCAATTGTGGATTGGCAACCTAGGAATGTCCTAGGAATTTAACATATGTAATATTGAATTATGCCCTGACGCCTTTTTTTTTATTCAAGGGAGCATTAGTACAGTTCTTCATTATCATACATGAGTGAACCTACCATCCTATGATGTTGATTATCATACACTTAATTATTAATTAATTAATTAGTTAATTAATTAATTAATTAATTAATTAAAAATTAATTAGAATTACTTAAGTCATCATACATTATCACAAAAAAATCACATGAACCGAAATATATTTGGGCCTAGGCCCGTTGCATTACAAACCCGATAGGAAAACAATAAGAATAACAAATCCAACCAACATGACATGTGAAATGATGAACCCCAACCCAACTAACTAAAGAAAATGGGCCCCGCCTTTGGTTCCCATCGTTTCTCCTCACTTTCTTTTCTTTTTTCTCCGCCTTTGGTTTTTCTCTCTGTTTATCAAATTTATTGTTATGGCGAACCCTATAGTGTTCTTTGACCTAAGCATTGACGGCCACCCTGTGGGTAGAATTATGATGGAACTCTTCGCAGACAGTACCCCGATAACAGCGGAGAACTTTCCGGCTCTTTATATCGGAGAGAAGGGGATCGACACATTTGGGAAAACACTCCACTACAAGGGTTCAACCTTTCACCACGTGATACCCGGGTACATGATCCATGGAGGAGACACCATTCACAGAAATGGAACCGGTGGTGAATCGATATACGGCCCTAGTTTTGCCGACGAGAACTTTGTGAAGAAACACATCGGTCTTGGTATCCTATCAATTGCCAAAACTGGCAAAAGAGGCAACGGGTCGCAGTTCTTCATCTATACCGCTAAGACCGAGTGGCTCGATCGTAAGCAAGTCGTCTTCGGTGAGGTGGTCGAAGGATTTGACGTCTTGAAGGTCGTTGACAATATCAGTTCCGTCTCCAACTTGACATCCAAGCCCGTAATGGTCATTGACTGTAGTCAATTGTGCTAAAATTGGGATATTTTGACAGTTGTTATATTAGTGTTTTGCTTCGGTTGTGCTGCTTTGTTGTTTTATTTTGTTTTATTTCCAGTTGAAGCCTTGTAATGTAATCCATGGTACCGGTTGGTTGTCTTTTATTTTAGGTGTTCTGAATGAAATGAATAGATTTGTTTTAAAGCCAATGAAATGAATTCTTTTGTTCTGAAGGCCAATAAATTTGGTATTGGAGCCCAGGCAGTTTTTTAAATGTGTTTGTAGCGAATTTAATGAAATTAAATGAAATTGATAGCATAATCAAGGATGTAAAAAGTGAAAAAGTTGAGTTTTACCACATGTCATATTCCAATTCCAATTCAACTGTACTGTGATTATGGGCTTCAATTCCAATTCCAGGGCTTCACCTCTATTGAATTTGGGAATCATAAACAATTCCTTTAAATGTACTTTGTAGACCACAGCTGATGCCAGTAGTCCATTTTTTAAAATTTTGGGCTTCACAAATTATGCCAGGGCTTGAATGTATTTTGTTTACGCATCCGATGATGTGGGTCCCATCTTTTTCTTCCCGATCGAGACGGTCACAAGTGGATGGAACGTCGGTGGACAACTTTATAGAGTTTTTTCAGGAGAATCAGACGGTCAAAAAAATATCCTGTTACCAAGTCCATTACAATGACTTAGTAACACTTCTAACCCTAGTAAAACTATATGTGACATTTGCACTATTATACCACTACATAGTGTACCACTAAGGCCTCCCTTACTAGATTTCTTTTTTGAGTGGTGTCGAAGTTCTAGGGTGTTGCCACATGTTGTGTAACTAATACCGTACAATAGGAAAACAATTCAAAATTTTCCAAAAATTAAAATTAAATCAAAAAGTATACCACTTAAGCCCTGTACAGTGATTCTGGGCTTCAGTTCCAATTACAGGGCTTCAAATGTATTGTTTCTAGGCTTCAAAATCAGTGCATTGAAAGGAAGTAAATGGACCACAGCTGGATCCCACTAACTGAAAATGGACCACAGCTGGATCCCATCAAAACGGTTATGGGGTAATTCAACGGGTGGGCTTTTAGCCTACCAGTTATCCGGGTTTCATCTGGGCCTGAGCCCACCTATTCCACATTCAGCCTAGCCATTGACCCAGCTGTATGCTACTAGTCTATTTTTTTTTAATTTCTGGGCTTCACAAATTATGCCAAGGCTTGAATGTATTTTGTTTATGCATCCGATGATATAGGTCCCATCTTTTTCTTCCCGATCGAGACGGTCACAAATGGATGGAACATCGGTGGACAACTTTACAGAGTTTTTTAGAGAGAATTGGACGATCAAAAAAAATATCTCATTACCAAGTCCATTGCAATGACTTAGTAACACTTCTAACCCTAGTAAAACTATGTGTGACATTTGCACTATTATACCACTACATAGTGTACCACTAAGGCCTCCCTTACTAGATTTCATTTTTGAGTGGTATCGAAGTTCTAAAGTGTTGCCACATGTTGTGTAACTAATACCGTACAATAGGAAAAAATTTCAAAATTTTCCAAAAATTAAAATTAAATCAAAAAGTATACCACTTAAGCCCTGTACAATGATTCTGGGCTTTAGTTCCGATTACAAGGCTTCAAATGTATTATTTCTGGACTTCAAAATCAGCGCATTGAAAGGAAGTAAGTGGACCACAACTGGATCCCACTAATTGAAAGTGGACCACAGCTGGATCCCACATCTCCATGGGGTTATTTATGGTTCCGGGACGATATTTATGGATCCCACATTCCCACATCCCCACATCATCATCATCTTCTTATTTCTTCAGATCTTCATCTTCTAACCATCTTCATCCTTCATCTTCTACACCACATCTCTCGACCAGCGCACACGCCCACAGGTTAATTTTGCACAATATCTTCATTTTGTCAATGGGCATGGAGGTTTTCGAAAGAAATCGAAGTTACAAGCAAGTATAGCTTCTACCTCTGATTTCTTTCGAAAGACTTCTATGCCCTAAGCAAGTATAATTTGTTGGTGTTATTTCATTTTGTTTAGAAGTGAAGTGAGAAAAAATACGCCATACGCTGTCATTTGGTTTGGTTATCAGCGAAATAGGAAAGTTTAATGTTTGTGTTTTGGAATGTTTTCTCTGTTCGAAAGATTTAGTTTGTTGTTTACTTGTTTATTAAAAATATGATATTTGGTTTGTTGGTTACTTGTTTATTGAAGTGTTATTCAGTGTGTTGTTTGAAATGGCGAAGAAATCGGTGTATGTCATTTTCAAAGGAAGGAAGACTGGTGTCTTTAACTCATGGCCTGAATGTCATGATCAAATTGATGGATTCAAGGGTGCTTCTTACCAGAAATTTAGTACGGTTGATGAAGCATATCAAGCTCTCCGAAGCCGTGCCGGTCAGCATGAACTTTGTATTAATACTCCTGGTACCACAGAAGATAAGTTTTTGACACTGAACCCGTACAAACCAAAAGACATTTCCTTCTATTTCCACTATACCTCATTGTTGTGTTTGTTATCGGAGTAACAGTAGGCAAATTTCTGTGAAAAGGTGTTTGTGTTTGACTATTTGTTTAGTTATATGTATGTTCCGTCTAGGCATGGTGCATCCCCAGCCATCGGAGTAACTTTATGTATATTACCTTTTTTATATGAATTAAAAGATAACTTTCATTATATTTGATTCATAATAGTAGAGATATTAGAGACATATTGTGTTAGAGAAATGTATGTTAATTCATAATAGAGCAATTGAAGTCCAACATAATAAAGACAAACAGAAAATTAACACAAACAGAAAATTCATAACAAAGACAGCAAACTGTAGGTTCTATGAACATAATCATAAAACTTTTCTCTAGGGAGATGGTAGAATATTGAAGTCCAACATCTTCTTCTACAATTTTTTGACAAGAATGTACAGTCCGTTAAGTTCATTGTCTCTTGCCTCCATCTGAACATGTCAATTGATTATTTCTGCTTTCAGATTTTCAACTTTTCCCATCAAAACTACATTGTCAGCAGTCAGGCGTCCAACTGAAACAAATTATGGTGTGTTCAATATTAATCTAGATGAGGGGTGAATAGATTTTATCCGATTTTACCCAATTTTCGATAATAGCAAGATTACTAAAATACCCCTAACTAGTAAATATAAAATAGCAAGTGTAATATGGTGCGGAATATTAAATGACACTTGATATTTACGTGAAAACCCTCATGGGAAAAACCACGGGCTAATAAGTGAGTCACACTCGAACCTCGAATCCACTAAATGTGAGAAAGATTACAACCTAATCCCGAAAGTAATCACACACCTACCTAATCCCGGTATGAGTGAACCTAGTCCTAATGCTTGTGATTTATGCAACCTAATCCTGGAAGCAACACAAGACTTAGTTCTCAATGAAGAGAATGCAACCTAAGTGAATATGTGAAATACTCAAAATGCAACAAGAGCAAGGCAACTCTATATGCTTATCTAGGATGATGATATATCAATGAAATCAATCCTAGATGTCAAAAGCTAAATGACATATCATAAAGCTTAGCTAATCAAGATTAAGCAAAACCTAGATAGCTATCACAATACAACACTCAATCATATTCATCACAAACAATCTCTATCTTGTATCTAACATGTGAACATAAAGCATACAAGGAAATAAAAAGATCGCTTGACAAGAAAGAAACTAAAATTAGATGAAGTTAGTCAAAATCTTACCAAGCATGTTGTAATGATGCAAAACTAACCATGGATGATCTTAGATGAACTTGATGAATCAAAATGAATGTTTTGAGTGTTTAAAGGTGAGTTCTTGATGGATTTTCTCTCAAGTGTCTCTCTTTTTGCTTTAGGGTTCAAATGAGTCAAAGAACTGGCTTTAGAAACAGAGAAGATGGTATATTTATAGGCATAAAGAACAGGGCACATGAAAAGACAAGTTTGCCCCTGAACCGCACGATCGGCGGTTTCATTCGGCGGCCAGGCTATCGATTATGACAGCCGAATTAGTCCTAAGAGAAATAGGGGAGAAACGGCGGTTCCATTCGGTGGTTTCAAAACCGCGGAATAAACAGTAGAACCAAACCCGAGAATAATAAATGCATCAGGTATGATCGGCGGTTTCGGATGGGCGGTCATGGCTGCCGATCACAACCGCAGAATCAGACCAGAGACCTCTGGTCCAAAACGGCAGTTTCATTCGGCAGCCAGGGCCGCAAATCTAACCACCGATTCACCAAAAGTGGTGAATCCAAGGAGAAAGCCAAGGCAATCATCGAGAGCGGTCTTCGCGTAAAACCAAGCACACTTATATGCAAGCACGAACGTTTCCTAACATCTATGGAAAACGAATTACAAGATACAAACACACAACAAGATACAATTAGTAAAAGTGCATGTGAAGAGAATGCACACATACAAGAATATGCTAAGTGAGTGTGTGCTACTAAATCTCTTCAATGGAAAATAAGCACTAGAGATATACATTTGGAGTGCTTGTCACCTTAAGGTCTTGAAAAGGGCTTTTGAGCTTGATCCTTAACCACCTAAGCTACCCATACAATACAAACCCCAACATGTGGTTTGTCCACGAAATAAGCCAATCAATATGAGAATCCTTACAATCTCTCCCTTTGGCTATTTCGTGACAAAACCACCACTTACATTAATCCTCACAACAAAAATTAAGCTACGGGATATCAATGATAATCTACATTACAAAGAGATGTATAAAAAGTAAAAAAAAATCTTCAAAGCATCAGTCTCTTGTAGAATTATCAACCCTTCAAAACAAACAAATTACACTTTCCAAGACAAGTGTATGTGAGAAGATCAAGTGACAAGAAAAAAACAAGCATTTGCATTTACGAATTTAAGTACAACATCATGCAATGAATGTTAATGCAATGCTCCCCCTCATTGGGGTTACTCCCCCTCAATACAAAAACTCCCCAATATGCATAATTGCTACTACAATAACAACTCCCCTTACCACATCCTACTCCCCCTTTTTGTTATGATATAGGCAAAGGAGTTGTCCCCAACCGGGTCACTTTAGCAAAGAGAGATGTAAGCATACTAGACATTTGCATAATCATATAAACCACTTTATGCACTCAATTAATTGGAGAGAAAACTAGGAGATTTATTTTATTGAAAATGTGTGAATTAGCAATGCTTTGCATACAAGACATGTTGCATTCAAGTCCAAAATATAATGGTATTTGGCAAAGCAAATGACAAAGGTTTCCAATAGAATTCAAACCAATTTTACCATTTGTCATGAGAGAAGCAAGGATATAGAGATTTGATTGATTTCAATTTTAATAGCAATTATATCCAACTTTATAAGCGAAACATGGCATGAGCGACTTTGCACCCTATTTGATTTTTCCGGGTATGAAACCCGTATGATAGTAGCCATGTTCAACAAATAAAGAAAGAGAGACATTTTGATACACAATTGAGTCTCATTTGCTTTTCACACATTGTTTTGCATTTAAGAATTGCAATCATCAATTCATGCTTTTTCATGTGAGCATGTTATATGAATTTCATGCTTTTCATATGGCATTTAGCATGTTATTGAAGAATCATCATGTCATGGAAATTACTATAGGTCATTCACATCATACTTCCTATGTAAATCTCCTAGTCCAAAAATGCATGTTTGAACATAAATATGATATGGATTGAAAACAAAGCAAGGTTCACACTTATTGAGATAAAAGCATATATACATATGTCCAACCAAGCTTACTTCAAGTAATTAAAAGAGAAGCACAAGATCTTTCAAATATTTTGCATGCATCAAGTATACAAAAAGCTCTCTTTGCTTGAGTTCCCCATATGGGGTCAATCACAAAAACTCATCACTCCGCAAGACATATCCCAATAGACCTACTAAGAGTTTTAAAACGAGTAGCATCTAAAGGTTTTGTAAACAAGTCCGCTAGTTGATCATTAGTACCTACATGCTCAAGTACTATGCATTTATTCTCAACTAGTTCTCTAATGAAATGATGGTAGATGTCAATATGCTTAGTTCTAGAGTGTTGTACCGGATTCTTGGAAATATTAATAGCACTCATGTTATCACAAAAGAGAGTGAGTGTACCTTGGTTGAATACGTAATCTACTAGCATTTGCTTCATCTATAGGAGTTGTGTGCATCCACTCCCCGCAGCTATGTACTCGGCCTCCGCCGTGGACAAGGAAATCGAGTTTTGCTTCTTGCAAAACCAAGACACCAAATTATTGCCTAGAAAGAAGCAACCGCCCGATGTGCTCTTTCTATCATCACAATTTCCCGCCCAATCCACATCACTAAAGCCTACAAGACTAGCATTAGTGTCAAACGAGTACCAAATCCCATAGTTGGAAGTCTCATTCACATAGCGAATGATTCTCTTAACATAAGAGAGATGGGACTCCTTGGGATCGGATTGGTACCTAGCACACACACCCACACTAAAGGATATATCGGGCCTACTTGCGGTCAAATAAAGCAAGCTTCCTATCATGCCCCTATATATTGTTTGTTCCACACTTTTACCACTAGCATCCTTGCTAAGTTTCAAAGTGGTACTCATGGGTGTATCACAATGTTTGGCCTTTTCAAGACCAAACTTCTTCACAAGGTTTTTGGCATATTTGGCTTGAGATATAAGGATCTCATCATTTAATTGCCTAATTTGCAAACCTAGGAAGTAACTAAGCTCACCAACAAGACTCATCTCAAATTCATGAGACATAACATTAACAAATTGTTGAACCTTGATGTTGTTGGTGGAGCCAAACACTATATCATCAACATATATTTGAGCTATAAAAAGCTCATCATTGTCTTTCTTGATGAATAGTGTCTTGTCAACACTACCTCTTGTGTAGTCATTGTTGACAAGGAATTGAGTGAGGCGCTCATACCAAGCCCTCGGTGCTTATTTCAACCCATAAAGAGCCTTCTTGAGGCGATAGACATGGATGGAGTGGTATGCATCCACAAACCCCTTGGGTTGCTCAACAAACACTTCCTTTTGTAAGAAGCCATTGAGGAATGCACTATTTACTTCCATTTGGTGCAATTTGAACTTGTGCACACAAGAGATGGACAAGAGAAGCCTAATGGACTCTAAGCGGGCAACGGGAGCAAGTGTCTCCTCAAAGTCGATACCCTCAATTTGAGAGTACCCTTGTGCAACAAGTCTTGCCTTATTACGCACTATGTTGCCATCCTCATCGTATTTGTTCCTATATATCCATTTTGTGCCTATGACATTAGTGGTCTTAGGCCTTGGAACTAGAGTCTAAACCTCATTCCTTTCGAATTGGTTTAGCTCTTCTTGCATAGCAAGAACCCAAAACTCATCATTTAAAGCTTCATCAATCTTTTTGGGTTCTATTTGAAAGGTGTAGCATGTGAAGCTAATAAGATTAGCTATTTGCCTTCTAGTCCTAACACCCTCATTCACATCTCCAATAACATCATCTTTGTTATGGAGTCTTCTAACCCATGAAACGGGTTCATTAGAGTCCAAGAGGGGAACTTTATCAAGAGGTTGAGTAACCTCTTTATCTAGGTTAGGTGTCTCAACATTAGGAGTCACCACAACCTTCTCCAAGGGAGAGTTATCAACTTTAGTAATCTCCTCCTCATGGTCAATAGTTTTGAGCCTTTCATCATTAAAAACAACATTGGATGATTCCATAACGCTTCGAGTCTTCAAATTAAAAACTTTATATGCTCTACTATTTAAGGCATAGCCAATAAAGATACCCTCATCACTCTTGGCATCAAATTTGCCAAGTTGATCTCGGTCATTTAAAATGTAGCATTTGCTTCCAAATGTGTGGAAGTAGCTAACATTTGGCCTTTTACCTTTCTGATGACTCGCTTTTTGTGTTGTTACCAAATTATGAATTACCAAAAGAATGTTTATAAAATGATATTTTTTTATGCAATGTATTTTAAGTTTTGAAAATTAGTAAAGTGGTAAGCTTAGAATTCGTTCCACAGGGAATTAGAGTAATATGTTGAATTAATTAGCTAATCTATATGCAATAAAATAAATCATAAATGAACGAATGAGTGTATGGTTTGTCAAACCATCAAGCATACATACAAAATAAACCTAACTAAAAATATGTTGATATGAAAAATAGAAAACTCACAATCTTGATAAGAAAAATTGATATAAACAATTAATATAGATGTTAGGGAGTTGATTGATTAGCAAGTGGGTATGGGTAGTGCTTTTCAAGCCACTTTAAGGACCAATCTCTACATGTTAACCAATTTAGGTTTAGATTAATGTGGTTGATATACCCTCCACTAATTTATCCTATTTATTGGGTTCTTAATCACTCAAGGGTGTCAATCCAAGAATGATTATATAACATGTTATTCTAAACAAGATTGTAATTAACAAGTGGATATACAAGTCAATCACATAATGAATAGAATCTAATGAATTAATAAATAGAATACATATAGAAATTCATTACAAAGCTTAAGCAAATACCCACAACCAAATGTTTATCAAATCAATCCCCTAGATTAAGGTTTTAATTACACATAATAGCAAAAATAGAAAACAAGTAAATGATAAGGAAATCACCCTTGGGCCTCTTTCTTTAGTGCTTGATCCTTATTCTCCTTAGATGCTCCTAATGCAAAGAATGGAGGAAGAGGATGTGTCTAGATAGGTTGATGGCTTATGGTGAGTGACAAAGGATTTGTGATGTAGAAAATGGTAGGGAAGGAATGGTCAAGGGAAGTAATCAAGATTTGGTGTGAGTTTTTGGGTGGAAAAGATTAGTTCAAGTATAGAAATGGAGGAATTTGGGAGATGATTAATGGAGGAAAAGGAGATAGGTAGGAGAGAATAGGATCATAATCTGTAAAAGTTGGTGAATTTATAGGCTAGGAAAGCTAGGGTACGAAATGGGTATGAAATGACAAGAATACCCCTCCTGAATGCCAACACTGGAATTCTTACGCTGGAATTCCAACGTGGTCGCCACTTGTCCTTCTAGGTCGCCATGGCGACCACAAATGGCGACATCTCATGGATTCTTCTGTCGCCATGGCGACAAAATGGCGACCAAATGGCGACCATTCCCATGTTGGAATTCCTATGTGGTCACCATTTGCAAGTGTGGGTTGCCATGGCGACCTCAAGTGGTGAACCTCTGATGCTTTGCAATTTCCTCTGTCGCCATGGCAACCATGTGGCGACTTTTCTTGCTCAAATAGCGAGAATGCCCTGTTTCACATATTTGTGAGTCTTTTTGCACCAAATTCTTCATCTTCTTCACAAATACCCTTGAGTCCTAATAAAACCTGAAACACTTGATTTAACGACATTAAATACGGGGAAACGCTCGAGAATCAAGCATAAAGAGACGGGAATGAGGGCCAAAATCATACCAATTTTGGTTCGATCACTTTCCATAACTCATAGGAGGTATTCCTAGTTTCGGGCCTTAGGAAAACTCTATTTCCTATATAGCAAGCTGTGTTGATGGCTTCGGCCCACAGATTCCTAGGCACATTGTTGCTAAGCAACATCACACGGCCATCTCTTGAAGGACCCATTTTTCCTCTCAACAACTCCATTTTGTTGAGGTGTCCTAGGAGCCGAAAACTCATGGGAGATACCTATACTATCACAATAGGTTTCAAAAGAAGCATTCTCAAATTCACTCACATGATCACTTCTAATACGTTTTATGCTTTTAATGTTAGAATTCATTTCATTTTGAAATTTAGTACAAAGCATTTTAAACTTATCAAAAGTTTCGGATTTTTCTCTAAGAAAATATGTCCATGTGAATCTAGAGAAATCATCTACACAAACAAAAATGTATCTCTTTCCACCTAAACTCTCGGTTTGCATAGGACCCATAAGATCCATCTGGAGAAGCTCTAGAGGCTCATTGGTGGAGAGATACTTGTCCTTTTTGTGCATGCTTTTAGTTTGTTTTCCTTGTTGACAAGGTCCACAAACACCATTGGCTTTCTTCCCAAGCTTAGGGAGGCCACACACACAATCAAACTTTCCAAGGGTTCATAAATCCTGAAAGTTCATGTGGCCAAGTCTTTCATGCCACAACTCGATTTGCTCATCCATGGACACATTGTTTGAGACGATTCTAGCTTCAAGACAATAGCATTTGTCGCTAGATCTCATACCTTTCAACAAGGTTTGTCCATCGGGCTTTAGGATAGAGCAATTATCTTTGCTAAACAAGACGGAATATCCTTTATCACTTAGATGAGAAATGCTTATCAAATTGGCTTTCAAACCATCAACAAATAAAGCATTGGATAAGGAGGGTAATCCGGGAACGGAAATAGTTCCTTTCCCTATGACTCTCTTTTTGGATCCATCACCAAAGGTGACACATCCTCCTTCCTCCATAACAAGAGTCTCGAAGAAACTCTTGTTTCTGGTCATATGCCTAAAGCACCCACTATCCAAATACCACATATTAGAAGAATTAGCCTTTAAGGCAATTTGAGCAACATGGCAAACATTTTCATTCTTTCTAACCCACTTAAGAACAACATTTTCTTTCTTTATGGTCTTTGGTACATGGGCTCTAGATGTCCTAGGATCATGCAAATTAATCTTATCATTCCTAGGAACATGCATCATGGCTCTATTCTTTCTCTTTTCAATCATGCTTCTAGTTTTGCACATTTTAATATAACGAAAGCACCTTGGTCTAATGTGACCATCAAAACCACAAAAATGAAAAATATGAATGAAATAAGGAATCATACCTTGTCCTTGTGCTTGTCTTGGTTGTTGATTAGGATTTCTCCTCCTTTGTTATTGACCAAGACTTGGTTGCCTCCGAGGTTGAACTTGCATGATTGATCTCTTCCCTTTTTGAGCCATTTGGTGAGGAATGTTAGCTTAAGGTTGCCTACTTGGCACCAACTTCACTTGTGCACTCTTAGAACATTGTCCTAGATCTATCTTCTTCCTAGGATTGTGCATTGGTGAAGCTTCCTTGTTCCCCAAGCCCTTAACAAACACGGTCTTCTTAGAGAGGGAGGTCTCCTTATCATTTTCAAATCCGAGACCTCTCTTGTCACATGGACTCTTTCCAACACCTAGTATGTGATCTAATTTTTCGGTGCTAGATGTCATCCTTGTCATTGATTTCTTAGCTTCATCAAGCTCCCTCTTCAACCCTTCTTCATTCCTCTTTGATAAAGCTAACTCCTTTCTTAGCTTATCTTCTCTCTTCTTAAGTCTTTCCACTTCTTCACTTAAGTGATCATTGTGAGATGAAAGCTCAAGATTTTCTTCTCTCAACATCTTGATCTTTTTAGTGGTTTTCATCTCTAAACCCCTAAACTCCTTAAGGTATTCAACTAACACCTCTTTCTCCACATATCCATTTGTGGAGTTAGAGTCGGAGTCATCTTCACTAGAGTCACTTTCCCTTTGACTCTCTTCCTCTTTTTCACTACCACTTTTGCTCTTGTGAGAGGAGGCAAACGCTAGGAAGTTAGCCATGATATCTTCATCATCCGAAGACTCATCTTCTTCATTGGAGTCATCACTACTTCCACTCCAAGTGGCGGCCATCACTTTTCCCTACTTCTTTTCTTTGTGATTTGCACATTCGGGAGCAAAGTGACCTATCCCGCCACACTCAAAGCAACAAACCCTTTTCCTTTCGGTCTTCTCTTGCCTTGGTTCAAACTTCTTGAAAGGACCCTTTTTCTTCAAGTCTTGGCCTCTCAAACCAAATCCCTTCTTCCCGAACTTCATAACCTTATTGAATCTCACAAATAAGGTCATGTCTTCATCCGAGTCATTCTTCACCTCCTTTTCATCCGTATATGCTTTCAAAGCAATTCCCTTTTGCTTTTTAGAAGGAGTGGAGCTAGAAGCCTTCCTAGACTCGTAGACTAGAAGTCTTCCAATGACCTCGCTCAGCTTCATATCCTTATATCCACTATTTTCTTCTAAAGCCGTCACCTTAGACTCAAACCCATCGGGTAGGGATCTCATAATCCTTTGTTTGATCCTCCTATCCGAATAAGGATCACCAAGTTGATGACTTTGGTTGACTATGTCCATCAACTTGATCTCGAAGTCGTTGAAGCACTCATTCTCCTCCATCTTGAGCATCTCAAATTGAGTTTGGAGAACTTGAAGCTTGGAGTCCTTCACTACTTCGGTTCCCTTATGTGCAACTTCTAGGATTGTCCATGCCTCCTTAGCAATCCTAGTATTTTGAATCAACTTGTATTGATTCTCATCCATTGCAAATAGGATGGCATGCATTGCCTTCCTATTCCATTTTGAAGCCTCAAACTCTTGTGCACTCCATTGTGCCTTAGGCTTCAAAACTTCTTCTCCTCCACCCGTGGGAGTCATCATCGATAGATCATATCCATCTTCAACCGCCATCCAAGCACGGTCATGAATTTGGCATATGTAGGATTCCATCTTTCCTTTCCATGAGGAGTAATTCAAGCTGGTGAGAAGAGGATGACGCGTGCTAGAAGCTCCCTCGTTGTTTCCACCATTTCCACTCATTATGTATAATGAATGAAATGAAATGTATGCAAAATATATGAATGAACAAAAATCACACAAATGCAAAACACACCAAAATGAGCAAGGATCACCTAAGTATATCTAGGAACCCGCTCTGATACCAATTGAAACAAATTATGGTGTGTTCAATATTAATCTGGGGGGGTGAATAGATTTTATCCGATTTTATCCAATTTTCGATAATAGCAAGATTACTAAAATACCCTTAACTAGTCAATATAAAATAGCAAGTGTAATATGGTGCGGAATATTAAATGACACTTGATATTTACGTGGAAACCCTCACGGGAAAAACCACGGGCTAATAAGTGAGCCACACTCGAACCTCGAATCCACTAAATGTGAGAAAGATTACAACCTAATCCCGAAAGTAATCACACACCTACCTAATCCCGGTATGAGTGAACCTAGTCCTAATGCTTGTGATTTATGCAACCTAATCTTGGAAGCAACACAAGACTTAGTTCTCAATGAAGAGAATGCAACCTAAGTGAATATGTGAAATACTCAAAATGTAACAAGAGCAAGGCAACTCTATATGCTTATCTAGGATGATGATATATCAATGAAATCAATCCTAGATATCAAAAGCTAAATGACATATCATAAAGCTTAGCTAATCAAGATTAAGCAAAACCTAGATAGCTATCACAATACAACACTCAATCATATTCATCACAAACAATCTCTATCTTGTATCTAGCATGTGAACATAAAGCATACAAGGAAATAAAGAGATGGCTTGACAAGAAAGAAACTAAAATTAGATGAAGTTAGTCAATATCTTACCAAGCATGTTATGATGATGCAAAACTAACCATGGATGATCCTAGATGAACTTGATGAATCAAAATGAATGTTTTGAGTGTTTAAAGGTGAGTTCTTGATGGATTTTCTCTCAAGTGTCTCTCTTTTTGCTTTAGGGATCAAATGAGTCAAAGAACTAGCTTTAGAAACAGAGAAGATGGTATATTTATAGGCATAAAGAACAGGGCACATGAAAAGACAAGTTTGCCCCTGAACCGCATGATCGGCGGTTTCATTCGGCGGCCAGGCTGCCGATTATGACCGCCAAATTAGTCCCAAGAGAAACAGGGGAGAAACGGCGGTTCCATTCGGCGGTTTCAAAACCGCCGAATAAACCGCGAATCAAACCAGAGAATAATAAATGCATCAGGTATGATCGGCGGTTTCAGATCGGCGGTCATGGTCGCTGATCACAACCGCAAAATCAGACCAGAGACCTCTGGTCCAAAACGGCGGTTTCATTCGACAGCCAGGGCCGCCGATCTAACCACCAATTCACCAAAAGTGGTGAATTCAAGGAGAAAGCCAAGGCAATCACCGAGAGCGGTCTTCGCGCAAAACCAAGCACACTTATATGCAAGCGCGGACGTTTCCTAACATCTATGGAAAACGAATTACAAGATACAAACAAACAACAAGATACAATTCATAAAAGTGCATGTGTGAAAGTGACATGTGAAGAGAATGCACACATACAAGAATATGCTAAGTGAGTGTGTGCTACTAAATCTCTTCAATGGAAAATAAGCACTAGAGATATACCTTTGGAGTGCTTGTCACCTTGAGGTCTTAAAAAGAGCTTTTGAGCTTGATCCTTAACCACCTAAGCTACCCTTACAATACAAACCCCAACATGTGGTTTGTCCACGAAATAAGCCAATCAATATGAGAATTCTTACACCAACATTTGCTTGCTCTTCACGGATGGTGTTCTCTGCATTTGCAATCCGTTGTCTCAGACATTCAAAGATTGATTCCAACCTATTTGTCTCACACATTTGCCTACCAACATGATTCCCTATGTTGTTTTCTGCCATTGTATGAAGAAAAAAAAAAGGAATGATAAACAAATAGAAATGAAGTGTGAAAAAAAAAAATGTAACAGGGACAAGGTATTTATAATGGGATGCAAATGTTCTCAATAAATAAAAAGTCACAATGGTAACCAACCATTTGATCGAACCAAAATTGGTATGATTTTGGCCCTCATTTCCTTCTCCTTTTGCTTGATTCTTGGGCATTATTCTGTGATTTAATGGTGTTAATTAAGTATTTTCAGGTATTTATAGAATTCAAGGGCATTGGAGTAATTTTGGTGATATAGGGGCAAAAGAGTAATTATTGAAGGAATAATTGATGTCATCGTGATTATAGAAGAGGTCAGGGGCTGAAGTGAAATTTACCAGAAGCGCTGCCACCTGTCACAGACGAAACAGTGCGTTTCATCAAGCTAGGCGATCAGGCGTGGCCCAACACTCGGCCCAAGCTCGCGCAGCCCAACTTCCCTCCCCCCAAAACGCTGCCGTTTTGTTTATGAGAAGCAGACCTGATGTTTGGGCCTGATGCATGGCCCAAACTACACGTCCAATCCCTTGACCCATCAGCGCCTGATTACACCCCTGTCCATTGCTAAATGCCCCCCAAACAACTGTTCATCTTCTCCTTCAGCGAGCAGCAGCCATGGCACTTCAAACCCTAATCGCGCCGCCGCTCGTTCTCGCCGGAAAACGACCTACCTCCGGTTGATTCTGGTGCCAAAATAACGGCAAGGACACCGGCAACCTGATCGTAAACCTCTAGGACCCTCCATTTGGCCGGAATTTCTTCACCCAAATCACGCCTTAAAATTCCCATTTTGCCCCTAGGTCGCCATTTGGCCTTCCAGTGTTGCCATGGCGACAGGGAGTTGATTCCCACACCTGATTGTGTCGCCACTTGCATTCCCAATGTCGCCATTTGATGCCAAACCGCGACCATCCTCTGTCTCTTCTCTGATTGGCTGTTTTTGGTTGGCAAATTACAGAAAGGCCCCCTAGAGGGGTCAAAATGGCAATTTGACAAATATAGGGGTGTTTTGGTAATTAGCCATTCGTGACCTATTTTGAAAACACTATAAATTCATCATCTTTTCAATTTGAAATACCAATCCCTAATAAAGCCTTACCAAGCCTATTCAATCCCATTCTATCCTCCCAATCTCCCTTTTTTCTCCATTAATCATCTCCCAAATTCCTCCATTTCTATACTTGGACTTATCTTTTCCATCCAAAACCTCACACCAAATCTTGATTACTTCCTTAGACCATTCCTTCCCTACCATTTTCTCCATCACAAATCCTTTGTCACTCACCATAAGCCATCCACCTATCTAGACACATCCTCATCTTCCATTCTTTGCATCTAGGAGCATCAAAGGAGAACAAGGATCAAGCACTAAAGAAGGTGGCCCAAGGGTGATTTCCTTACCATTTACTTGTTTCTATTTGATTGCTACTATGTGTAATTAAACCCCTAATCTAGGGGATTGATTTGATAAACATTTGGTTGTGGGTTTTTTTCTTAAGCTTTGTAATGAATCTCTATATGTGTTCTATTTATTAATTCATTAGATTCTATTCATTATGTGATTGACTTGTATACCCACTTGTTAATTACAATCTTCTTTAGAATAACATGTTATATAATCACTCTTGGATTGACACACTTGAGTGATTAAGAACCCAATAAATAGGATAGATTAGTGGAGGGTATATCAACCACATTAATCTAAACCTAAATTGGTTAACATGTAGAGATTGGTCCTTAAAGTGGCTTAAAAAGCAATACCCATACCTACTTGCTAATCAATCAATTCCCTAGCATCAACATTAATTGTTTATATCCATTTTTCTTATCAAGATTGTGAGTCTTCTATTTTTCCTATCACCATATTTTTAGTTAGGTTAATTTTGTATGTATGTTTGATGGTTTGACAAACCATACACTCATCCATCATTTATGATTTATTTTATTGTTTATAGATTAGCTAATTAATTCAACATATTACTCTAATTCCCTGTGGAACGAACTCTAAGCTTACCACATTACTCATTTTCAAATCTTAAAATATATTACGTAAAGATTCATTTTATAACATTCTTTTGGTAATTCGCAATTTGGTAACGACACAAAAAGCGAGTCATCACCATTGTAAATTGGTAATTGTAGAAGTCTTCATTTGGATGCCTGTTCACTACCCGATGCATGCATTTTCCTGTTTTTGAAATTGAAAAGACACCAATACTGTCTCTGCATTCCTTCCATTTCCACCATTTAATTTAATTTAATTTAATTTAACAAATCAATTCTTTTGGTTTAATATTGTTAATTACATTAAATTTGAGTTTATTTATCATGGGCTTAGGCCTTAACGACCAAACAAAAACTGTGGCCCGTAAGCCCCCTAGTGTGTAACCTGGAAAATAAATAATAAAAAATTCAACCCATCTTGCATGACTCCTGGCCTCAATAATATCCAGGCCTTAACAAATCAATGTTCTTCCAGGGCTTGACATACATAGGTCAGGGCTTATGGAAATATAAATAATTTCAAGCCCTATCTTGCATGAAACAGACAACGAAATTCCTAGGCTTCACACATCAATGTTATTCCAGGGCTTCACATTTGTTAGTTCAGGGCTTATGAAAATAATAATGATATATAAATTCATGCCATGTCTTGCATGAAGCAGACAAAGAATTTCCTGGGCTCAATAATGTCAAGGTCAGTATATACTACAAAGAACAGTATACAACAATATATACTACAAAGAACAGTATATGTGTATGTTTGCCACTAACAAATGAATATACACTTTAACAGAAACATATAAATACCAGTATCACACTATCACAAGGCAAGCCCACAACAAATATTCCTGAAAAATGCCACAACAAATATTCCATAATACACAATTATTCCATTATCATGCATCACCACAACAAGTTAAAAATAGTTGTAAACACATGCTGGGCTGGGGGCTCCTATTTTTCAACTTAAAAATAGTTGTAACAACATAAAACCATAAACAACATCCCCTACAACTTACAACGACTACACCACACCACCTAAAATGTTGTAAATATTGTACGACTGCACCACCATAGAAACAACATCCCCTGCAACTTACAACACATATTACACCATCATCACATACTACACCATCATCACAGCAACAACTTTCTTGCACTCCTTCATTTCAACCTACAATGAAGGTGTATGTGCATGCAACAGCAAAAGCGTAAGCAACTGCTAGCTCTCAAAGATTTTATTTTTTTAACAACAAATAGATCGAAAGGATAAGTCTCACCCATACTTAATAATCAACGTCTTCATCATCTGTGTCAGTGTTATCCAAGCTGAGGTGGGGTGCCAAACTGGGGTCTGGTGCGTTATCTCCATTCGGGCACGTAAGTTTGTTATGTCCTTCTTTCTTGCACATGCTATGAAAATATATATTACGTGCGTCTAAGCAACCTAGAGGGGGGGTGAATGGGTTGTTAATCCGGTTAGTTACTAATTTTTCGGATTAGTCAATATTCAAAAATAAACCAATTCAACAAACAATAAAATCAAGTATAAGTTGCGGAAATTAAAGAACACTTGATTTTTATGTGGAAACCCACACGGGGAAAAAACCACGGGCTGTTATGTGCGCCACACACGGTCAACAAAATCCACTATATGAAAAGGAATTTACACCCTCAAGTGATTCTCGAACTCTCACCCTAGATAACCTCAGGCTATGAACACTACCACTCACCACTCTTGGTTCAATCCCTAGTGATATCCCCTGATACACTACTCTTGGCGTGAGCAACTCCTAATCTATCCCGTGGGCCTTTTATAGTGGTACTCGACCAATTAATGAGCACTACACACGGTAGCCATGAGACTTTCCTTGCTTGTGCAACTTCAACAAATAAACTAAGACTCAAGCATGTTATAAACAACATTAATTAAGAAGTAAAGCATTTAATCACAAAATAAATGCTAAATCTAGGCAAACATGTTAGAAAGATGAAACAAGAAGTTCTAGAACATGTAGAGATTACCTAGTCAAGGAAAACAACAAGACCCATGCTTGGATGATGTTAGGATAATGCTAGATGCTCATGGGAAGGTATTTGGTTGAGTAAAGATGAGTTCTTGAAGCTTTCTCTCTCAAGAACAATGGAGCCTTTCTCTCTAGGGTTTGATTTCATGGCTCACTCTCAAAATGATGAGCAAGATATGTATTTATAGTGTAGAGATGATAGCCCTATCAATTACAAGAATTTTGCTTCAAAAATGAGTCAAATCGAACTCCAAACGAGTGAGATATGGCTAAATTACGAAAAAGGGTTGGAACCAGGCTTGCCGCGGTCTAGGCTGTTGCGGTCACCCAACCGCGGCACTATAACCGCAACACAGCAGAATTATTTCTGTCGCTAGCATGCCGCTGTCACCCAAGGCGGCACTTGAACCGCAACGAAGCGACACATCACAAAGCTTGATTTTCAAGCAACTCAAAATATGACCAAATGACATCGAAACCTTTCGTATAATATACTGTTGGAAAGGTATAGAAGTCTACTTTCTACTCCAATTTATGGAATGACATTTCAATTTCTGTAGAAACAGTTATGGTCAATGGAGTAACCAAAGGTCAGAAATGGACAACAACAAAGTTGCCCTGTTATGGTGGTCACTTTGGAGATTTCAAAACCAATCCAAACGGTCATGAAATATTACGAATAATATATCGTTGGAAAGATATAAGTGTCTAGTTTGTCCATAATTTTACAAAACTCAATTTGAAACTTTGTGTGAAAAGTTATGGTCACAAGACCATACAAATGTCAGTTTTGAAAAACATTTAAATCATTGAAATCCAATATTTTGAACCTAGACACTTTACTCCAATCAACCAAACCAAATCTAACACTTATCCAAGAGAAGAATGAGACCTTCTCAAGTGGTCAACCATCGCGCTAAGACATGCACACCATCGTGCAAGCGCGGACGTTTTCGATCACACAAACGGAAACGAATTACACCACACTTAAGACTAACATGAAGTGCAAGTGTGGTTGTGAATATATAACATGCATGGGAAAGGATAACATCAAGAAAAATCACCAAGCATGTGACACACAAAAGATATGAAAAATATGAAAATGCATAAGTGTGATGATAAAGCATATAAGAACACAATTAAGAGAACCACAAATGCAATCATATAAGTGCAATGAAAGTGAGTGTGTGCTAAAAGACATAGATGCACGAATCAATGAAACACACATGCATGGTAATAAATGCAAGATAGATAAAGATGCATGCAAGTGTGTGTGTGCACCTAATCTCTTCAAGAATCAAGGTCAAGTGATACATCTTTTGAAGCTCTTGATCTTGAAGTCACCAGGATGCTTGGAAGCTTGCCTTGATAATCATCAAGATGATCTAAGCTACCCATAACACAATCATCTCCAATGTGGTATGTCATGAAATAAGCCAATCACAAAATAGAGGTCATTACATGCTACACGCACGTGGTTTTTTTGCTGGTCTCCCTATGCTACATGATGGGTTCAAGCAACTTTTTTTATTGTGTCCCTTATGGCAACAATTCCTACACGTTTATTGCTTTCGTTTCTCCCCAACATAAGACATCTAATTTTTCTTTGGTCTTCTGATGAGCCGTCGTGCACTCACAAAAATGATATAGTTTTTGTTTGATTCTTGAAAACTCTTTTAAGCCACTTAATCCTTTTAAAATGTGATTTAATAGTAAAATGGTAAGCAAGTTCGTTCCACAGGGATATGGAGAGTTAATTAGATAGATTGACTAATCTTTGAACAATAAGATAAATCATAGTGTTTGATAGATGTGTGGTTTCTAAAACCACCAATGCTAACTACTAAAATGAAACTACAAAAATGTTATGAAAAATAGAATACTCAACACCTTGATAAGAGTAATGATGAAAACAATTAATAAGATAACTAGGGAATAGATCGATTAACAATTGAATGTGGGTTATGCCAAATAGCTACTTTAATACACCAATCTCATTATGTTAACCACTAAAGGCTTAGATTAGTGGGGTTGATATACCCACTGTAGGGAAAAATATACCCGCAGCGGAAGCGAGACTAAAAAATATGGTTTAGTAGCTTTTAAAATTTTTTCCTTTTATGAACCTTAAACCCTTTTAATCAATTAAAGATATATAATATATAACAAAAGAAGAATACCTTTTGTCGCGTGATCCGATTGACTTACGTCGATGGTAATCCGCAAGATCTTCAATCCTAGCACGAACGTGGATCACCTAGGAGCGTGGTCTCCCTTTTCTTTGAATTGCAAGCCTGTGATTGGATAAAACAAACTTTTCTCTTATTCGTTAGTCACAAAAACAATCAAAAGAAACCTAAGATTATTCCGGTCACTTTTGAGTTCTCAATCTTATGATCAAAACTCGCGTGAACCTTGATCGATGTAGTATACACAAGCTTATTGATGAATAAGCAAATAGTATACCATCAAGGAATAATCTATGTCTCTTTTTGTTTTAGTAGAATAAAAGCTCTCTTTCTATGAGTTGAGAAGAAGAAGAAAATAAAATTATGCACCCCAAAAACCTAATCTGGCCGAAAATTATAAGTGCCCTTATATATATGGCAAAATTTCTTTCTTCCTTTTTCCTAGGGTGGCCGAAATCTCTAGCCAAAAATAGACTAGGGTTGCCGCAATTCTCAAACCAAAAGGAGTTTGAATTGCACCCTAATTCCTATTTTGTTTAAGACTTCCAAACCCTAATCAAACTCATAAATCTTTTATTCCTTTTTTTTTTTTTTGACTAAAAAGACTTCTCATTTGATTAAATAAATAAAATTAATTATTTATTTCCTTGTCAAACAAGTCTTTCAATTTAAGTATACTACTACCAATAGTACACCAATAGGAATCATATTTACTAATCAGAAAAGATTTGTTTCTTAATTAAACAATTAATTAATTAATTAATTAATTAATTAATTCTTATTTAATTAAACAATAAAAACAAAATAATATTTAAGGTTATTTAATCACCTTGCCGCCGATACTCGCTTTTTCCGTCGTTGAAAGAATCGTGAGGATCAAAAGATTTTTTCATTTGTAAAAGGGGTTTCCTACGCAATGTGCTCTAAACTAGCAAAAGACTAGTAAAGCGGCAAGCGAGGGTATCGTTCTGCAGGGAGGTGTGATTCGTCAACCGTATCAAGTTCTTGAGTTTATTGTAAACATGTAAATAGAATGCGAAAATGTGAGAATGGTGTGTGTGAAATGTATGTACAATGCGGTGTGCATGTGTGTGTGTATAGAATGAAAATGAAAATAAATAAAAACAAAGAGAATATGGAATGGTGAGAATGGTGTTTAAAGTGATAAATAAAATGGTGGATTGGAGAGATGCATGAAAATGGTCACACAAGGTTCAACAAGTTCACCATACATAAGTGCACAAATAGTTGGTTATTAGGCATTAAGTGCATCCAATTTTAGTTAAGGGTTCGTTCTTGCCTCGATCCGATTTATACCCATTCATAAAGCTAACGGTCGAAGAGTGTGTTGAGAACCTCTCAAACACGAAACCGCAACTAACATATGTGAACCGATTCTACAAACAAAACTACATTTAGCCCAATGATAGCTTCGTAATGTAAAATGGCAACGTTAGGTACAATGAATGTGGAAAGAGTGATTGCATCTCCAACCATAACTCACCTAGAGCCCCTAGCGTGAGAGATAGCCAAAGACCAATAATTGTAACTCTAACCATGACTCACCTAAAGCCCCTAGAGTGAGAAATAGCTAAAGTCCAATTGTTAACAAGAACAATGAACCAAACCCTTCTAATGTGGCAATTTATAGGTTCACCCACTCTTCTTAGCTAATTAGCCAAGACTATGCCCGGAGATCCCCTCCAAAGGCACAATCCTAAATCTAAGTCACTCAAACCCATTCATGACATGTAATTTTGACCTTCCATCAACATACAAACACAAAATGGGATATTTGATTACAACTACTCCTAATTTACATTAATCTACTCCTAATCTCATCCATGAATACATATTAATTTCCAATCATCCATAAACATGCATTTCAAGATAAGAGATGTATCAATAAATAACAAGAGTGAACCAAAACACAAATTAGATATAAAAACAACCAACACATATATATTGAGCACAAATTAGGTTTACAAATATTCCCAAGTGGGGATTACACTTCTAAGAAAACAAGAAATACAAAGAGAATGAGATAAAAGAGAAAACCCAAGTGGAGAGCCCCTCCAAAATGTGCTAATCTCCTTTGATCCATGCTTGGCTCGAATTTGGTCCAAAGACCATCCTTTCTCCTTGTAATCTACTCCTAGATGGATGGAGGATGGGTAGAAGATGAGATGGGGAGCATCCATGGAGGAAAAACCTCCATGGAAGCTCTAGAAAGCTTCTCTCTCTCTTATTTAGATGGAAGAAAATGAAGAAGAAGAAGAAGAGGAAGTGTGTGGGAAGTGTATTATCTTGGGAGAGAAGAGAATAAGGTGTTTATATAGTGTTGGGAGGTTAGGGTCGAAGGTTGGGGGTGAAAGGACGAAACAGTCCCTGAAATTCCCCAAAAAACTACTCTCTGGAGTGAATCGGCGGTTTGGTTCGGCGGCCAGGCCGCCGTTTTGAAGTAGCCGTTTGGACCTGACAGCGTTTCAGCATTTCAACATCGCGCACCGTTACGGAAATGGGCATAACTTCCTGTAGAAAGCTCGGAATCGCAATCCGTTAAATGTTCTGGAAACTAGACTTCCGAGGCTTTCCGAATATATAAAGATATCAGCGTCGTTCGATCGGAGCAGGAAGATATGACCCCCACAAGTTGTACATTCTGCACGAGCATATACAATTTCTTCCATTTTTGGCTCATTTTGCCTCCCAAACTAATCTTTAAGCTCAAAACCTTATTGTAGGGAATATGGATCTACACAAGGCTCAAACAAAACATTATATACAGAAATGTGCTCGAAAACGAGACAAACGATTGGAAATGGGGGACCTCAAATAGGTATAAAATAGTCCGATCAGCCGCCCCATATAAAAATATTGGGCCAAATATTATTTTCTTATTTCATTTAATCCATAGGACTTTAAATAAAAAGCCCACATGTGAACTGGACCCATTCTTACGAAAAGAAACAAGCCCACATGTCATCCATTAATATATAAATATAATTGAGCAGCCCATTACATAAATAATGTGCAAATTATATTCTTAATATATTAAATGCAATTCTAGATGGACCCTAAATTGGTCCTGTAGAATATATCAAGTGATCCATGCAAGTACGTGTGGATTGGGGATCTTGGCGTGCTATCTAAATTTAAACTTCAACAGACATAACCTAATCGCAATCAACAAATGATTCACTTAGGTCCGATCGTTCAATTTTAACTCATTCCACTAAATAGCTAAAATTGAACTCTTAAATAAAGACAGAAAAGGAAGATGTTTCCTCATTCATACCCTAGACAATCATATTGGAGATAGTGTATCCTCGTGATTAATATCAGTAATCGCCAAGAGTTCATAGACCGCATATAACTCTCCAAGTTACCATATTTACTCATATGACCACGTTTTGAACTTGGATATTTTGACTTGTCCAGAAGCCATGTTTTCAATAGACACTATCGAAAACTCAACGTTAAGATTTAATATCCAATTACCTCAAAACATCCATATGATGATATTATACTCTCATTCGATAAATGGAGCCACGATGTCCATATCTATAAATGAAGTCCTCTATCGATTAACAAATGAATATCACCAAACTATCGAGGATAGACTATGCGATATAATCGTACTCATTAATAGCTCAAATGATATCATTTGCAACCATAAGTCCATCATTTATCTCAGGATTAAGATAGACTCTCCGATTGTCCTGATAATGAAATTACTTTTATCTGCTGACGGTTATAGATAAAGTATTTCATTGTGATCATGTTCAATGCACCCAGTGCACTAGATTCTTTTGCTCGAGACACTCCGATGATTTTAGACTCATCATATCTCATTTGATCCCACTCAAATGCTAGCAAAAGAATTCTACAACTTTAACAAGATAAAGGTGCCCAACCTTTAACTTAAGTTGTGAACAATATTCAATACTAACTAAAGAATTGTGTCTACCACATACATTTCCAGATGTACGAACAATTCTTCTTTTCTCATAGTCTTTAGACCTTATGATTATTTACTTTGACAATTATTAAACTATAAATGCTATAAGATTTGTTTAAACCAGAAATCACTTTATTAATATGAAAAAGATTGTTAATTACAATATTACACTCTTGCTATTGAGCATAATCCTAACAACCACCACTAATCTATCCTATTCAATGGGTTCTTAATCACACAAGGAGTGTCAATCCACATATGAATATATAACAAATTACTCCACTCAAGATTGCAATTAACAAGTGATATACAAGTTAATTACATAATGAATAGAATCTATTAATTTGAATGAATTAAACACATAAGAGATTCATTACAAGCTAAGCTAAAACCCACAACCAATTGATCATCAAATCTATCCTCTAGATTAGGGGTTTAGTTACATATATTTGCAATAAATGATAAGAAGTAAATAGTAAGGAAATAACACTTGGGTCACCTTCTTGAAGCTTGATCCTTCTTCTCCTCTATGCTCCTAGATGCAAAGAATGGAAGTAGATGATATGTCTTGAAATATGGGTGTTGTGGTGGAAAGTGACAAAGGAATTTGGGTGGAGAAGGAATGATGTAGGGAAGGAATCAAGGCTTTATGTTGAGGTTTGGATGGGATTAGATGAGTTCAATGAGATAAATGGAGGATGAGGAATGGTGTGCCATGGATGAGAAAGCTAGATCTCAAAGATGCAAATTCGTGCTCTATTCTCTAAGGATCTGCTTCTGTTGAAGATTGAAGGCCGTTCTATTTATACACACTCTTGGACATGTACTGATAACTGCTTGATTCGCTGATGTGGCGCCAAGTTCGCTATTTGGTCGCTATGGCGACCCTGGTGCGTAAAACAGTTAGATGCAAAGGTCACCATGAAAACCATCTTTTTAGCCATCTAGCAAGTGGCGACCATTAGCAAATGGTGTGGAGGTCGCCACTTGCATATCAAGGTCGCTATGGCGACCATAAGTGGTGACCCTCAAAATATAAAGAGGTCGCCACTTGCAACATCAAGGTCGCCATGGCGACCATAAGTGGCGACCTTGCCTTGAAGAGTGAGATCACCATTTGTAGGGGTAGGTCGCCATGGCGACCCCCAAGTGGCGACCCACCTGATGCTTTTAGAGACTTTCTGTCGCCATGGCTCCCAAGTGGCGACCAAATGGCGACCTTCTGATGTCTTGAAGAATCCTCTGTGGCCATGGCGCCCATGTAGCGACCTCTTCTTATCTAAGTGGCGAAAATGCCCTGTTTCTTCCCATTTGTGAGCCATTTTGCACACAAGTCCTCCACTTCATCCCAATTGCTCTCGAAACCTGATAAAACCTGAAACACTCAATTTAAAACCATTAAACACGAGGAAATGCCCAAGAATCAAGCAAAAAGAATCGGAAATGAGGGCCAAAATCATACCAATTTTGGCTTGATCATCTTCCTGTCAATCGTTTTTTTTTCATGGCAAGACAATGCGATTACGAACATCATCACCAATGTCCCACACTTCAGGTTCTGGAACAGGGTTCACAAACATGTCATATGCCTGTTTCAGCCATCCGGTTGTGAAAAAGTTAGAACATAATGAGTTGATGGGCATACCTTTAAGCCTGATACAAAACACACAAATAATAAATGAATAACAAATAGAAATTGAAGATTATGATTCTTATTAAAAATGTAAATAAACATTATGTAACCATACGTTACAATTGCCAATGCATGTCCACACGGTAGCTCATCTAGGTCCCGTTCACGGCATAAGCATGAACGTTGTTCCAAATCCACAATTGCTCCCTTCCATTCGTCTTGTACCTTGAATCTACTGAAGTCAATGGGGTGAACCACACACCGTTGCGATGCTAATACCCTGTCTTTGATGTGTTGGTCTATATCAGTAGTCAAGAATGTGGGGGTTTCTCTTGCATTAATTCGACGATCGTGGAACCAACGTTGTAACAAATCTCTAATAAATTCGACAATAGATGTGATAGGCAACTTCCGGATTGCAAGTAGAGCTGAATTCATTGACTTTACAATATTGGTGGTCATCATATGGTACCTCTTCCTAAGGCTATGGACACGTGAAAACTTTTGTATCCTAACCTCTATGAGCTCATCATGAACCTTAGGATGGATGGATGGATTTCAACGAAGCCATTGAACAGTCAAAATCATCAACAAGGTAGGAATATGTAGCACGATAGTAAAGACTAATCACGTCACCTCGCTTCCTACAATGTTGTTTCATATTTTTGGCCAAGTGGTATGCACAAACCCCATGTGCTGCATTGGAGAATATTGCTCTCATGCCATTAGAGATACCCGTGTGCCGATCTGAAACTATCATCATAAGTTCAGGATGCAAGATCACGTAGAGAAGTTGCTTCAAGAACCATGTCCACGACTTTGAGCACTCGGAATTGGCAAACCCAAATGCCAACGAGTATATCATCTCATTACCAACCTTGCATACCGCAACTAACAAAACACCACTGGTCTTAGACTTCAAGTGGGTAGCATCGACAACAATAACAGGCCTAATAACTGTATTGAATCTCTCTATACAAGCCCCAAGTGCCATGAATCCATATTTGAACCGGTTTTTCCTATCGGTTACAATCTTGGTTTTCGTCCCCAGATTAGATTTTTCCAACATGTGAAAGTATGTGGGCAAAATCTTAAATGACTCCCACGGATCACCGAAAACACTTTCTAAAGCGCGGTCCTTAGATCTGTAGGCTTTGTTGTATATGAGGTTTATGCAGTGCTTATCCTTCATATCAGTCATTATATCTTTAGGACGGATGTTGCGTCCTGGATCGGCAAGCTGTTTTGTAAACAGTTGCCGTATTACATGGGAACTTACACGGTGAAAATCTACGTTGTAGTTTCCATTATCACTATATGTGTGCTCAGAGCCAACGGACTTAACATTCCAATACGTTCCATTTCTCAACTTCCCTACCGTTAAAACCCATTTACAATCTCTCTTTTTACATATTACGACGAATCGTGTATGATTCGATCGTCGAACCCTGTAATCAAACCTCTTTTGCATTGCATTGAACCCTAGAACCCCTTTCAAGGTTTTCTTGTCCTAAAACATTTGTCCTTTGTATAATTCACTAAAGTCTCATTTGTCTTCAAACAATTCTTTTGATCTAACGGGCTGAATTGAGTACAGTTCTGACCCCGGTATTGTCCAGCGTGTCGTCATAGAGGGAGTAGAACTATTAGCTGCTCCATTTGTTTTAACTTCTCTACAGTCCGCTGACGATTCCCCATCACTACTATACTCATGCTCATCCTCTGTATCAGAGGTTTCAGAACTATTACAATCATCCACCTCAGCCTTTGGATGCTTGGTAGTTGAAGCTGGAGTCCTCTTATCTTTCTTGGCCGATGTAAATCCGGGGGTTGGTTAGTTGTCAACTGGCCCAAACGGCTGATTGTTACCACTCACTGACGGGAAACATGGAGTACTAATTAGGGATTCTGAAATACCGGCAGGTTTAGGCATACTTGACTTTATCGGAGTTTGAAATACACTTTCAATAGCCTTCGATGGTACAGGTCTTTCTACAACTTCAACCTTAATTTTAGTCCACAAGGATCGATTATGAGAAAGCAAACAGGATACATCACTATCGCTCAAAATGGATAATGTACAACTCCCTTTCGGCGTTAAAAGCTCTGAACTTAAGTTTATCCAGAATCTGTCGTTACTAACACCAGTCCGATGACATACTATTTCCAACAATTTACTATATTTGTTGTCATGACATGCAAAGGAAATTGGACCCATCACTTCGTCATCAATCCAATGTCTATCGCAATGCACTATGAACCCATCCAGCGTATCCATAGACCTTGGAAATGTTGTTAAAGTAACCAAGATATGAAAATGAAGAAATATAACAAAATGGCATTATGAAAATCTAGAACAAATTTCATAACCTATAATGAAGAAATCTAGAACAAATTTCAGAACCTATATTGAAGAAATCTAGAACAAATCTAGAACATATAATGAAGACATTGACCTCTAATTATAGAAACAACAGTTGCCTTACTAACCATGGACAATTATTTTTAAAGCCCTGTAAAAGGATTTGAAGCCCTGTAAAAGTATTTTCAAGCCCTGCACAAGGGTTTCAAGCCCGAGACTCAAACTTCAAGCCCTAGATAGAGTTATCAATCCCAACAAAACAACGCCATATAGCAGCAGCACTTCACCAAATGACATAGAAAACAAAAAATGCAACACACCTAGCAGCAGTTCAACAAATGCCATACAAAACAACAAATGCCACACAAAACAACAAATGCCACATAACTACCAGACCTTCAACAAATGCCATAGAAAACAACAAAATGCCACACAACAGCAGCACTTCAACAAATGCCATAGAAAAAAACAAATGCCACACACCAACAGCACTTCAATTTGGCATTTTGAAATCTCTAGAACAAATTTCAGACCATATAATCAACGCCCCCATAAATGCCATTCATTAAACACTCCACACAGCCCACACACCCATTCATCACAACTAAATACTCATCACAATAAAGCAATATATGATCCCTCATTTTCTCTATCCAACAAAAGACAACACGAACAACAATTATTGAGCATAATAAACAAAGAATCATTTATTTCATAGGTTCCAATGCACAGATTAAAAGAAACACTAACCTGCAACATATGGGTTCATTTGATGATTCGAACCTTGAGAATAAGCCAATCATTCCTTTCTCAACCGGTATCCTTGCCTTCGATCTATAACCCATAGCTTAGGTACCCTTGCCTTCAATCTATCTCTGCTATGACTCAAACTCGAGAGAAACCCAAACACAATTGCAAACTTTTGAAAACTGGAAAGACAAACTCATTATCCCTCATTGACCTCGTCGCCTCTGTGTCTCTCTATCTCTCTGTATTTAGGGTTTTTAAATGGTTTTTCGAATTGCATGTTTAGTTGAAAAGAGTTCAAAAGGAATTTCCGAATAGGAGGAATATTGAAGCCCCAAATATAGGGAGGACTGAAGATGGGGAGAATTGAAGATGGGGAAGGAAGAGAAAGAAGAAGAAGACGGAGATGGAGGACTGTGGTCGGGTCAGGATATGTTCGAAAATGGGGGAGGGAATTCAATAGGGCTCGTTAAAAGAAAGGGAGGGAAGGGAGGAGAAGGGTAATTGCCGAAGATGGGGAGGACTGAAGATGAGGAGAACTGAAGATGGGGAAGGAAGAAGAAGAAGAAAAAGAAAACGAAGATGGAGGACTGTGGTCGGGTTAGGATATGTTCGAAAATGGGGGAGGGAATTCAATAGGGCTCATTGAAAGAAAGAGAGGGAAGGGAAGAGAAGGGTAATGGTGGGAAAGTGAAATGTTTAAGGGTATTTATGACATTACACCACCCTTTAAGTGGGAAGGGTAGTTTAGTACAACAGGGGACATTTTATGTAAAGTAAACTTTAATACCAGACAGTTTTGCAAGGAAAACAATGAGGAGACATTTTTACTCTTTCAAACTTCAAAGTGGACATTTTTGAAATTATGATTATTATTTTTTTATATAAATTGATCTCGGTTCGGTTTTTCAGTTTGAGATAGCGAACCAAGAAAAAAATCGACCCAATCAGTTTTCAAAAAAATAAACCAAACTGAACTGACCTACATAAGAAAATTGGAAAAAAACTGATTAAATCGGTTCGATTCAGTTTATTGGTTTTTTGCCCACCCCTAGAGACTAAATCCAAATGATCTAATCCCGTGGAGACCGGATTGGTACAATCATAGTCCAATCCCACATAATAACAAACATGCCCTAAAACAATCAAAATCTATGATCGTGCTCGAACCAAAAAAAAAAAAAAAAAAAGTCCAAAAATATCAACTGGGTTCTGTTCACTTGATCTGACAAGGTTATTGGATCGTTCAAATTCACAAGTAAATCGTCATCACTATACAGTGTAATCGCTTCTTTTTAAGCTTTTTCAATGTCACTCTTGAACCAGCTTTTCAACAGAGGCG
Source organism: Acer campestre (assembly GCA_954870605.1). Taxonomy (NCBI): domain Eukaryota; kingdom Viridiplantae; phylum Streptophyta; class Magnoliopsida; order Sapindales; family Sapindaceae; genus Acer; species Acer campestre. Next base: position 1,176,960 of record OX940806.1, on the reverse strand, counting down.
TTTTTGGTGCCAAATGGTATGTGTTTTTTTTCTTCTTTTGTTTCTGCATCTAAATTTGAAAACCCGTTTGGATTTTCTTCTTTTTATAGTGGGTGTTTAACGTAATCCGTGCAACTATCCAGTTTGCTTGTAATCTATGTGAAATTTGTGGGTTTGTTGGGTGTTATGTTATTTCTTCAAGACTGAATTTTGGTGATAAATTTATTTCAGCTAGTAATTTTGAATTTATTTTATTTTTTTTGTAAGGATTTTTTGGTGTCAAAGTGAATTGATTTTATGAGAAAGTCCTGATTTTATAGATTTTTTTTTTTTTATTGGATTCATTATTTTGATTCTGAATAGGGAAAGTGTAGAAGTTTAATGATTTTGTATAGAATAGATAAAATGCATTATAGTTTGTCCAATTTTATTGATTTCTTAGACGTGTTCAAACTTCAAATTATAATTGATGGGTTGGTTTTGTAGCAAAACATGTTTGACTTTGGCGATCTCGCGAATGAAATTGCTACAAAACAAGAGAGATTTGCAGCTCAAACAAATGCGAAAAGAGATAGCTCAGTTTTTGCAGGCTGGCCAAGAAGCCATTGCTAGAATCCGGGTACTTATTTGAATTCAAAATTACTAATGATTGACAGGTCAAGATTTCTGTTCAACTGCTGACACTTGAAATTGCTGTCTGGTGTTAGGTGGAGCACGTAATTCGGGAACAAAACATATGCGCTGCATATGCAGTATTGGAACTGTTCTGTGAGTTTGTCCTTGCACGTGTTCCGATTCTTGAAAATCAGAAGTAAGTTCACTAATTGCAAGGATCTATATGTCCTGTTGTTCAATGATCTTTTGAGAATAAGTTACTTCTTTTCAGAAGGCATACTATCAGTGTCTTCAGTAACATAAAGTGTCTTGAATTTCTTATTCTAGCTTTACAAACATGGGTAGCAGCAGATAACACACTGTACCTTCCTTATAAGAAATATTAAAAAAATCATAGTAAAGGAATTCTCGCAATGTAATTGAAAAATCTTTTTTTTTTTCAATGAAGAAATTCAAGTCATGTAATCAGTGTGATTTATTATTTACTGATAAATGATGGGATTGGTAGTTACTAAAGCTTGTACCCTAAAGGATAGCCTTTTTGGTTATATATGTTGTGGAGGAAAAGGAGTTATAGGGTCAAATCTGCCTCACGCCAACCTTGGAGGGGGATTCAATATTATATGTGTTTGTATGTAGAGTGATGTGGAGTGGGAGGTTTTTTTTTTTTTTCCTTAACTTTTTTCTTAATTTTTTTTTTTTTTTTTTTTTCCGTTACGGAAGCTCAAGTCAGAAGTATGGAATAAGTTGAAACCTGATCATGGTCATGTATGTTTCTTCTTAAGACATGGCTACATGGTATGGATAGTGTCTTCTAAATGTTTGAAACATATTGTTTTCTGTATTTGAACTTGCAAAGTGGTAATCAGATACTCTTACCAAGATGAAAGATTATAAAAACCAATTTTCGTTTTCAGAAGACTATTGGAAGGAAACACTTTACTTTCCTATCTTCTTATTGTGTGACTTTGAACCTCTTACATGCATATCATAATTATAATAAAAGTTTCAATGAAGCAGCCTTCTTGCCTTGAATAAGTTTTTTTGGCTGGAGTGCTGGCCTGACTCCTGCCATTGGCCATTGGCCATTGGTTTCCTAGATGATTCCTGAAACTTGAGTCCAAACCTGTTCAATAGTTTCTTTCTCTATCTTTCGAAGTACAAGTTATTGGAAAAAACTGTTTTGGATTACCTAGGTTAGAGATAGTTGCCTATTAATTTAGTAGTGTGCCCAAACAAAATGCTACTTGAAGTGTTTTTTATAATTATATCTTTGATTCTTTTCAATAATAAACTTACGCCGAAAGATTTAGGATTTTTTAAGTGGGCATATGAGCAGTTCTTCCTTCTTAATTGAGAGTCAGAGTTGAACCATAGCTTGAGCTTGCAAATCTAGCTTAATTTTTTTCATAGGCAGAGGATAAGACCTACATGATTTAACTAACTTATGAATAGGTCTAAGTCTCAAGCTTTCTCGTGTAGTATTAAGCATTTCATTAACCGTTTGACTTCAATTACTTTCTGCTTTGATTGGTCTTAGTGTGAAAAGTGTATGATCAAGCAGAGAGGTGTTACTGGTTTATATATTCATGTGTGTGCCTGTGGACTTGTCTGTATTATCATATACCTGTTTCTAATTTCCGTAGATAGGATTTACTTTCTATATCTACCTTTTCATCAGGGTTTGTTTACTACCTAATTACCCTGTAACCTGACAGACTAACACCTTTGTGCAGTAGTTCTGTGATTCTCATGGAATTGAAGGGCTTGCCTTCGAACATTTGGAGAGTTGAGTTTCTTAGAAAAGAACTATGATATTGGGATTTGCAGCAATCTCTCGTACTGTGTTAAAAATTCTCTTCTAGGTCAACTTGTAATCATAAATATTTCCGAAATGGACCATTATCCCTACAAAACCATGGGGACTGACTTTTCTCGAACATGGAATCTCAAAATTAGGCAATCTGGCAGCATTTTTAGAATCTTAATCTATGATGAACCTTCCTTTCATTTCTCAATCTTCGAGTTGGTGTTTGGAGAAATTTTGGTTAAACATTATCTGAAAAATCAGTGAAACCAGGGTACATTCAAAGTAAAACCTAGAGAGAAGATGTAAAAGTTGGAAATATTTGTAGCTTACGGTGTTGATTATAACTTCTTTCTAGGAGAAAAACGTGAGATCCTTGAAGAGAAAGAAGAGAGAGTAAAGAGGGGAAGAAGAATTCTACCCAATAGTTGAAGAAAATTATAATTTTTTCACAGTTTGCTTCTACAATGTCATATATGTTTGAAGACATCAGGGTCAACCATTTTTAATGCTCTTCACAACCATGTGATTTTAATAATATTCTGATAATTTCCTTTAGTTTGGAGGCATTTGGAGATTGTGATAAAATAAAATAAAAAATTGTGGAAGCCTATAAATTTTTTTTTTTTTCCAATGCACCCAGCTTTTTAACAACTCTATCCACATTACAGGGATTGTCCGTCAGAAATGCGGGAAGCTATTGCAAGCATACTTTTTGCTGCTCCTAGATGTTCAGATTTGCCAGATTTGTTGCAGATCAAGAACATGTTTACTGCAAAATATGGGAAGGAATTTGTAATGGCTGTGTCTGAGCTCCGTCCAGATTCTGGCGTCAACCGTACAGTTAATATGGCTTTAGTGCATTTATTGCAACTGTGGATATATTTGCAGGAGCAACCACTTTAACTTGAATGTACTAATATTTCTTTTCCAACTTCTTCGTTGTTGCAGTTAATTGAAAAACTTTCAGTTAGTGCACCATCATCTGAGGCAAGGCTTAAGGTGTTGAAGGAAATTGCCCAGGAGCACAATCTGGCTTGGGATTCTTCTATGACCGAAGCAGAACTCTTCAAAAAGCATGAAGATCTTCTGGTATTCTTATCAAATTTATGTTTCCGATTATATATCTTTTGGGGTTGGGCTTTATTTTGAAGCATTCTTTATCATTTATTTGTTGCTTTTAGGAAGAAATAATTGCTTTGTTACTCAAATATATTTGAAATAACGGATACTACATCCTGAGTTTTCCACCTCCAGTAAGACTGTAAAAAATTTGAGCACAGTTGCTTCTGGAAACAATCCTTATACAGTAAAGCTCTGTAAACAATCCTTTTACAGTAAAGATATAGTTAGCTTAAATCTTCCAGATTTTTCTGGTGCTGTGCTTAATGTATGCTTCAACCTACCTGCTGCTGCTAATTAGGGGCATCTCCACCGGAAATTATAGGCCTCACATCAAAGTTATACTCATTTTAACTCAGAAATCTAAAGTTTGAGTTCCCAATCAATTAAAGAGCTACATGTTTTCTTTTCTTAGTTATGCTCACTCAGGATTTTGTCAACAACAATTACTATCATTAGAGATGGTTAGAGACCATCCGATTTGTTCTATAATCTAACATTATAAACCTAACATTCTGCTGACTACCATTCTAATATTTTGTCGTCAGTTGTCAACTTGTCATCAAGGGAAATTTGATTATATAATCAAGTGATTACTCGGTTAAGATTATCGTCAGCAGTCTGGTTTTAATATCAATGAAGGAAAGTTGCTAGTTAATAGACTTCACATCCCCTAACTTGTCAAATAAAGCTTAAAGCCAATATCTGTGGCATGCACAGTGAATAAATTGACCCTAAGTCAGTAATAAATAATTGCTAATCGACTCTATATTTCTGAGTTCGGAGATTTGATTTGCCTATTCATGAGAATACTCAAACCAGACTTAAAATCATATTTAAGAGCTCGTTAAGTTTCCAGTTTATCTTGAGCAAATATAGTATGTGGCACAATAGGTCTATCTAGTATTTACTATGAGATGAAGTTATAATACTTCCCCTGATAACTTCTCGATTACCTTGTGATGGAATTTTCCTTGAACTTTTATAAGTCATCCATATCTCTCCCCTCTACTAGGCTTTTATTGATAATGTTATATAACCAAACTAAGTATTTGAATGATTACTTATAAGTGGATTATGACTCGGTGGGCGAGCTGTAGTGAATAGTTCTTGAATTGGACAAGTTATTGTAGAGTACTTTTAAATTCTTGCACTTGAAAGGACTTATTATAGCGCCATTTGTTGAACTATTGAGTAATTTGTGACCATTTTATGTTTTTCTTAAGGGTGGATCAAAGGCTATATGCGGTGGATCTTCACTTCCTCAAGCTCCTGTCAAACAAGACTCTGCTAAATCTTCACCTTCTAATGGAGCACATCCTACTATGCCTACAGTGAGCAAACCAGGATCTCAACAAGCTCCTAATACACCAAGTGCAATGCCCCTTTTGGGTACTAAAGAGATTGAACAATCAGCTACAAATTATAATGCTGCAGCACCTGTTACTGATACTAAAAGGGAGATAAGTACATCACAACCATCCGATGTTCTGGAAAGAGCTCGAGCTGCTATTGCCTGCGCAGAGCGTGCTTCCGCAGCTGCTCGTGCAGCTGCTGAACTCGTGAATGTTAAATTTGGTTCATTGAAACTAGAAGGTAAGTCATCATAGAAGCGCATATACAATCAATCATCTAGTACAATCTAACGGATTCATAATTTTATTCTGCGGCCTGTCCAGAACCAATGAAAGAAAATTGTGTATCTTTCAATTTCATTGTGTATAAAGATTGAGAAAATTTCTTTCTCAATGCAGTTTCTGTTTGTTTCCAATGATTGATTGGTATTGATTATAATATGTTTCAAGTTCCCTGTGTCGTGTTCCATAATTGCCCAGTAGAATCATGAGTTACAGTAACAGCTGAGGCATCATTTTCTTCAACTGAAAAAGTTAGCTAGAAAGCCATTAATTTTGTTGTGCCTCTGTAACTAATTGCAGTGGATACAGCAGAAAAGGAGTTTCATGAGAGCGTTTTTTGAAACAATAACTCACCTAAGTTTGCTGTTTCACTCAAGAAAATCTTAAAAAAGAGATACAGTTACTTTAACATGAAGTGGCACAGCAAGAGAGACAAGGAGGTGAGAAAGAAAGCACACAAAGTGAAAGTGAAAAATGAAAAATGTTCCATGTCTGAACAGAAAAACCAAAACATTCTTGTATTTATTCCCAAACAAAACCACACCTACATGTACTCAACAAGCCTCTCGGCCTTTGCCCTATCCATGCAGAGTTTGATTGATATAAAAGCCCTCTAGGTTTTTTTCATCTTCCTTTTATTTCACACAAAACAAAACAAAACAAAACAAAAACATCCCTTCTATGCCCAGACAAATTTCTATTACCCTAGCTCATCCATAATATATAAAATGCATGTCTCAAATCTCAAGTGCCATCCAAAATATATAGATACAAGTGTTTTTCATATTTCTCGTGACCTAGACAACTGGTCATACGGATGGGATTAAGTTCAAGATGTTTCGGACTAAAACAAAAAAAGACTATATATATGTATACGTATATGTCAAAAAGGATCACACATGACAGAAGACAGTACTTATGAACAAAAAATGGGTGTGATGCAACTCAAAGCCACGTCGATCTGTTTCTGCACAAAAGACATTTCCTCCTCCTCCAGGCTCCAGCCTAGCTAGGCTAGCTCTTGCATGAAACTTCAGCAATCCATAGCCGTACAGATATTCACTGTAACATTCACAGAGAGTGAAAAAGATGTGTCGTTAGTTATCAGATGATGAGATAGACAAGTATCAAGTATAATATATATAAGGACGACAGATTTATATATATATATATATAATTCTGAGAGAGTGAGAGGTGTTGTGTGTGTGTGTGAGGCGTGATCTGAAAGTGATCGAGAACGAAGCCACTTTGAATTTCGTTGAAGTGAAGGGTCGTTTTCGTCTTGAATTTCGTTTTATCTCCACACTTGTTTCCATTGGTCGGTTTATGATCCCTCCTTATTCCTTCTTTGTTGCTTTTTCTTTTCTAATCATATTTTATTTGTATACAATTATCAAAAATGTATGCTTTAATATTTTTTATGCTAAATAAAAATTTGTGGTTTAATGCATTTAAACATGTGTCTTTAAATTAATTAATAACTCAAGGTTGATCTGGTACAAGTCTTCTTACCTTCGGTTATATTAATAAGATTGTAGATTTGAAATTGTGTAACTCATAGTGTAGGTGTGAGGGGTTTACTATCGGACCAATCTCATCTCGTCTAATAAATTCAAATTAATCATTGTAAAAATTGTCAAATCTAGCTATCTAAAATCTATATTATGGCAAAATTGCCCTAATCATTTATGTAGGTGTATGTATATTTGTCTTGATTACTTACAAAAGAGAAAATCAAAGCAAAGCCAGAATTTTAAATTTAATCAAGTTTGGGGGAGGGATGCAACCAGTAAAATTTTCATTTTATAAGAAACAAATATTAAAAATTTAAACAAAATATGAGGAATAAAAAAAGAATTCAAGAGGCCCTCCAGAAGACCTCTTCAAAGCTTCACTGCTTGATAAAATCATGATTAATATATAATTTTCTTGAGAGAAAAAAGGAAAAGAGAAGTCAATAGGCAGTTTTTTCAGTTACCCTATACTTTGATGTTATTAAAACTCAAGTTATTAACTTAATATTAGTCTCACAAAATCATCTTTAAAAAATGTTATATTCATATATTATCAATTACTAAATTATTCTTATTGTACCTTATATATTATAATCCTATTAAAACTTTCAAGATATAAATACTTAACTCTATAGTAAAAAATTAAAAGAGCAAAGCATGAAATGAAACGAAAAAATAAAAATAAAAATAAAAATAAGGAGCCAAAGTTGGAAATAGCTAGCCTGCTATAGGTCTCTTTCTCTATATACATATAGAGTAGTACTAGATTACAAAATTCAACAGCTGGATCAGCTAATGAAATAACAATTCATGCTAAAACTTGAGCCACCTCATCCTATATAGCAATGAAAAGGGATTTTTCTTTTTGTTTGAGAAAATACATAGCTTTCCATAAGACAACCTACCAACATATTATTTATATATATATATATATATATAATTATAAACATGAATATACAGTTCATCAAATTTTCCTTTATTATGTTTAGGCCGGTTAATTTCCTTTGAATAATATATTGATTTTCAATATTATATGCTTCTAAACATAGCGAAGCCAAGACTTATTGTCCGGGTGGACTAAGTATAATTTTTATTTTGGGTATACACCTGTGGTCTGTGTGGCAACCCGTACATGAGACATTATTATATTGAATTAACATAATTTCCTACTCAAACCACACTAAACGGTAGTACAAAGTTTTTTTTTTTTTTTTTAGCAAACCATACAATAAAATTTTCCTAATCAAAAAGTAGGAAGTAGAGACCATGATTAAACTAGGAAATAGAGAAAAAATAAATAGCAAGTGAAATAAACTTTAATGTGTTTGAATGTTAATGCAATAAGTGAACATATCACTCTAATTAATTTATTGAGATTATCTCAATTAAATTAAAACTAGACTATTTTTGTAAATTATCAACCAATTGTAATTTTTTTTCATTTGTATTTTTACTTTTTTTTTTAACAAACATTTGAAAAAAATTGAAAAAAAAATCCAATTTTTAATATATATATATATATAGAAAAAACTAGCCTGAGCTTCAGCCCAGAATAGTTTCCAAATGCCTCCACCCCTGCTCTAGAGATCACATTGATTAATTTTCAAAGAACATGGGTTGTTGTGGAAGCCCTTCATTTCTAAAATTTTGCATTAATTTCATGAGTTTAAGTCCATGGACTTATATCAGTTTGAAATATATATATATATATATTCTCTCCTCTAGATCGAACTGAACTTTTAAGATTATGACGCGACTTGTGTGTCATTGATTAAGTTTAAGAAGAATTTGAATAAGCTAAAGTATGTGAATCTAATGGTTGATAGTTGTGGAACTAATATAAATAAAATCAGCTCGTCCTGCGGATAGAAAAACTGATATATATATATATATATATATAAATTATCATGTCAAGTATACCATCGTGTGGTTTCATTAATTCTCGCTATCGAGAAATAATGTAAATTTTTTTACACTAATTCTCGGTAACAAGAACTATCATCAAGTGATATGATAACTGCTATATATATATATATCAATTTTTCTGTAGTATACACACAATATAGACATATTTATAACATACCAATAAACATTATCACACTTTTGACATGTGTATTATGTGTATTATTATGATTGAAGTTATGTTGCTTATATGGCAATGTGTTTGCGATTACTCGGAAGAACATTATAAATGTTATTTTCATTGCAATACTTCTCCAAATCATTATCATTCACAAAAGGAGTTACATTAATTATAACAAAGCATTGGCATATTATATATACATGGTTTTATTTATATATGATGTAGTCATTTTCTTGAGCGAATACATATAATTGAATTAAAGAGCAGATGGCTACACAGAATGTACTAAAATATTCAAAAACATACCCAAAAAGAAAAGGTAGTTGTTTCCTTTTCTATCAAAGTTGACAAAAAGAGAGAAAGATTAAGAAAATACACATAAAGTAAGTTCAAAGAGATAGATAGATAGATAATCATGAGAAAAAAAGACTACCGAGTAATTAACTAATTAATTTATAGTGATAGATCGAAAAACCTCTGTAAAAGCTGCTATAAAAAAAATGTAATTATCTTCAGATTCTGAATATAAAAAAAAAAAGATATAAGATTCATATATTGTTAAGAATTGATCGAATTAAATTATATGATAATTAATTAATTAAAAAGCAATTATCTGATGCAGAATTGCAGCTTTAAACATTCCTCTCTACTCTCTTCTTGTTATTGCATGAATGAGCAGCTGAACCCTATAGCCGTCTACCTACTACTCTCTTTCTCTCTCTCTCTCACACATAAAAACACAAACACACAAATTTTAATATTTTATGAGTATCATTTGACAGTTAGCTCCAAGCCCTTTTGAGTGTAGTTTCTGCTCCTATATATCTCCATCAAAACCCTAGCTATTCTCTCTCTCTCTCTCTCTTCTCTTTCTCTGTGGTGCGATCCCGAGATTTATTCGAGAAAAGGTACGGAGCTGTGGTGGGGAAGATTGCAAAGATCCTAGAGAGATACAGAGAGCTACAGCTGATATAATTAGTTGTAGTTTGTAATATATAGGGTCTCTTTTGTTGTGGCAGTGTGGGATCATCACTGGTTCATTATAATACTTTGGATTATCTTTATTCATGATCATTTTGAAAAAGAAAAAAAATCAAGAGCCAAACTGCCAAAGAAACCTTAGTGTCATTATGTGCACTGTTTTGGCTCAGTCCTCATTGTCAAAATCCTTCAGTATAGTACAATATTAGGGTATCTTTTAACTCATTAAAAATTTTCATTGGGAACCTCCCAATTAATTCAATCAATTTTTAACGTAACCATTCGACCTAAAAGCTATAACCGATAGAGGAAATAGTCCAGAACATCCCCTAATGTGCAAGACCAATAGGATTGCTTCATAGCTCAAGCCTAAACATAAACAAACAACGAATTTAGAGAACAAATGAGTGCAAATTCAAATAATCAAGTTGGGGGATTCAAACTCGGGATTGATCAATGTGTCAATTTGTCTTTGATACCATGTTATAATTTGCATCTAACCTAACAGCTTAAGTTGATTGGAAAAAACCAACAATAATATAATATTAAGCACTCTAACATTAACTAATATATTCATGTTTGATTAATAGTTATTTAATTTCAAACCTAATCATAGGCGCATTTATCTAGGTTGTCTGGACAATATTTACCTTCTATGCGTGTCAATTGTCATTTTTTTTTTTTTTTTGTTGCGGTTATCTTGATTAGGGTTAAATGTCCTCTTGCTTTAAGTGCCAATGGGGTAGGATTAGGAAGAAATTGAGAATTATTAACTCTCTTGAAAGAACAATATTATATGAGATTCTAGCTATTTTTATACATGTGTTGTTTTGGGGGGAGATGGGATTGAGCTGGAGAACCATATTAGGTTAAACAAAAGAATAAAGAAGGGCTGGAGATGTAGTTGAGTTTGCTGACACAAACCAACCAAGTGGGTGCAGTGGACTGTGGACCCTTTGAAAGTTTGAAGCAGACAAGCTTAACCTATTAATTGGCTATTCTCTTGCATAATACGGCTAGCTAGCTCTAGGATTATGTTTAATTAGTATACTTTCTTTTCTTTCAAATTTCAATAATAATAATAATCTCAGAAAAAAAGAAATCCGTATTCTAGAATACATATATAACTTCTATACTAATCTCTATAGTGTACCTGACGATAAATTAATTAAATATACTCCCATCGGATCAGTGCTCTTTATATATGTAAAATTCATGCACGAATCCTGTTTCTTTCATTCTTTAGTTGTCGTTAAGTTTTTTTTTTTTTTTTTTTTTTTTCACATTTATAAACACCTCCTGAAAATTTTAATTCTTTTGATTAATATTAATTCAGGTGCAAAAACAAATGGATAATCTGCCACCAACATTTGTGGTGATAGGTGATTTTATTTTTCAGGCTTCTGAGATATTAATTTTCATCATTGATTAATTGTCTCAGAATTAAGGTTGTAATATTTCATTATTAATTCCTAACTTTTCCTTAATTAACTTTAGAATTTAGTAAACAACTTCAGAATTTTAAAATGGGATTTTTATTTTTTCTGCACGATCAAATAGACAAATCTAACCTATTTTTGAAATCAAAATTCACTTTTAACCTTTTTTTCAAAATAAAATCATATTCAACCAAAACTTCTAAAAATTATTCAAAACTAACCTCAAAGTGACGAAAATGGCCCTAGAGTTTATTTTTTTCTTCTCTTTCTTCCTTCTCTCTTAGTTCTTCACTTTATCTCTCCAAAATCTTGTTTTCTTCCTTCTAGTCACCATTATGAGAGTTTTTAATGCTTTAAATAGCTAACAATTGTTTGTATTGATGTATATTTCATGATTTTTTATACTATTTTAGATTTTGTGTGGTTTTCAAAGTCAATTTTGGATTTCCGATGAATATTGCATGATAGTCAGCCATGTAATATTTCATAGTTCATCATGTAATATATTTCTTCAATTTATGGGTTTATGGTGAACATTACATGATAGCTTACCATGTAATATGTTTTCAATTTATCATGTAACATATATGACATGTAATTCATTAAGGGTAATATAGTCTTTGTATTAGTAAGGTTGGTTAAAAACGAAATTTTACCACAGCCCGATTATAATTAAATTTGACGAATTTCATTTGTTTAAAAAAAAAATTATCTCTTTTTTTCACTAATTAATAGTAGGATAATTGACTTAACAAAATAGTCAAATTTCAGTTCTTCTAATGCAACTGAAATTTTTGAACACCTGGAAATTTTAATTCTTTCCACTGATTAATTCAGGTGCAAAATAATCTGCCACCAACATTTGTGATTGTGATAGGTCATGATCTCAAAAGGTTGCTGTACATTTTCATTAATTCCTAATTTCTTCTTGACTAACTTTAGAATTTAGTTTCAAAATCATCAAAAGTATATATATTTTTTCACTAATTAATAGTGGGAAAATATGACTTAACAAAATAGTCAAATTTTAATTAGTTGTTCTAATAATGCACCAAATTTCATCATTGTAATTCTGCTATTAGTCCTTGGACTCCATTTGAGAGTTATATATATAGTACAATTAATCTTCGTTTTGTTTGTTTGTTTGTTTTTGGTGTGTGCATGTAAAATAAACCTAAGTTTTTTTTTTTTTTTTTGGTAAGTATTACAATAATTATTACAATAGGACTGTCGAGACCTGTCGAAATCAAATAATACATGTGCTGTCCGGATATCTACTTCCATAACGGGAGATAACTATTCCCACAGCCCGGGAAGAAAACTCCCCACACATGCTTGTAAAATACGTATAGTAAGAATTTAAACCTCTCACCATTTAAATGGAAGGGAGGTGTACTACCAGCTCTGCTAAGAGGTGATATACAAATAAACCTAAGTTGTATATATAATTTTAGTATAATTATATTTTTGTTGTTTTATCAAATTTGAGTTAGATTTCTTAGTTCATGTCAAAGTACATATGTTATTTGAATCCTAGCTAGTACTTTATAGGATTTGGATATATGTTCTAGTCTCTGTATATAGATAGCCTTTGTTTAGTACTACAATGATTCTTATTATCCAGAAATCAAGTGTAAAAGATTAAAATAATAATGGAATTAAAAAGCTATTATAATCTAAGTTAAAAACCATATATTCTTGAGTTCTAAACATTTCTAGCACTTTTTTGATGTTGATTTTGTGGGACTATCAATTAAATTTGAGTTTTTGTAGCACTAAAAATTTATTTCTGACAAAAATATCCTTCAGACACAAACATAAAATAAGTATCACGTATTTTTTCAAACATTTTGAATGAGACTTATTTAATTTGGTCCGGACTTTTTCTTTTTTTGAAAAAATTAATAAGTCTCAAGAAATTGTTCAATTGAGACTTTATATATATATATATATATTAGGTTTGATTGAGACTTATGGGGTGACACCTTTGGCTGAGGCTTAAATAATTATCGACCAAACCTGTTGGCATGTTACCCTTTGATCTTGGGATTTATTTTCTAGAAATTTTTCAGATCCTTTTTTTTCTCTCTTTTTTTTTTTTTTTTTTCATTTTTTGTTTACTCTTTCCGTCAGTTCCTCTTCTACGTTTTATTCTCGCATTTGAAATTGCTTATATATTTTTAGTTTTTTTTTTTTTTTTTCACTCTCTAGTACATTCCATGTACAGTTTTCTCGTTCTATCACATTTCAAACAACAAACCAAATGAGGTTTTTCTCAATTTCAGAGATTTATAAGTTTGAAATTTTTTTTTTTTTTTTTTTTGAAATTTTCAAGAGAGAGATCGAAGTGTTGAAAGTAAATATATTGTTTTGATCAACTTTTGAGAGATGTAAGAGAGAAGGAAAAAGAGAGAATAAAGTGAGTGACTAATTAGAGGGACATTTTTTTTTTTTTTAGAAATGCTAAGCATCCCAATTTTTTTCCCAAAAAAAATTCTTCTCAAATTATGTAGTATGGTGAGTTGTCAAAATCATATCCCTCACCACTCATGATTTATAAGATGTTGACAGCTCACCATACCACATAATTTATGAAGTTTTTTTGGGAAGCCTAGCATTACTTTTTTTATTGCGCACATATTTTGGTGATATTAAAACTCAAACTATGAAGTGATCGAGTGTTAAACCCACAAAATCAACTGCAAAAAGTGTTTTTTGCACGCGAACATCAAGTTATATTTCAAGTGGTTTATCCAAAATCAGTGCAACTAATTAATTATGTAACTAAACAATATGGATCCGACCTCCGAGTATGCATAACATATGATATAATTAATAGATTGCATGAGATATATATATGTTCAAAATCTATTCTTCTTTTCTTTCTTTCTTTTTTTTTTTTTTTTTTTTTTTGACCTAATCTATTCTTCTTTACTATTTTACCACCGGATCGACAATTAATAATCATAATCGGCCATGTATTGAGATAAAAATTGATATTAAAACAGTATCCAAGTCCAATATATACAAGAACAAAAAACATGGTTATAGACCAAAGTAATTGGTTGAAATGGTACCTTTGCTGCCACAATTTTATATAAATATATACATATATGCATGGGTTTACTGAATACTACTGATGACTTGTTCAGTAACAATAACAAAATTCAAGTGTTTAAATGTTGTGGGAAATGACATCATCCTATGATTCTTCACATTTATGACTCTTATATGATCAATTGATGGCCTTGTAAGTAGAGCTTGCTTTCTTGAGCTCCTGGTGTTTAAAGAATATTTTCCAAGGCATCTCTCATCTGTCCCTCTCTTTAATTAATTTGTTCATCTTTGTTATACTCAATCAAATTATTTATAAGATCCACTTTGAAACCAGTGATTTATTGTACTTCTAATTAACTAGCGATGGTAACACCATATATATGTACAATTTAATTTGAACCAAATTAATGACCACGAACAAAAGCATATATATATATTAGTGTTGATAAATCAAGAAATAAAAGATGATCAGAAGAACCAGTACGTGCTTCCATAGATGACTTTACTTGGGGAAGATATATTTGATGATGGATCGGACTCTAGTGATCAGAAATTATTTTCAGCAAAACAATATTAATATATATATATATAATGAAATTTCAACCATTCTCTCTTGGTAATTGCCCCTATTGTGCAAGCAAGAAGTAACCAAAGATGTTTTCTAAAACCAGAAGATTCCAATTTGGAATGGAAGAGAAAGAGAACCGTTTCTAGTCTGGTCAAAGATGAACAAGGGAGCAGAATTAAAAACAAAAACAAAGAAAAAAAAAACAGATAAACAACAAGTAATAATTAAAATTATAATAATAATAATAAAAGGAGAAGGAAAAGGCCATGCAAAAGATGTTGATATGCAAAAAGGGAGTTGGGAAGTTTCAGTTGATATCCAACTTGTTGTCCCACAGAGCTAGATCTTTAGTCACAGTTTGAAGTTGATGAATGAAGAGATATATATAGAGATATATATAAATAATAATAATAATTATAATAATAATAATAATAATAATAATGAGTACAACAAAGACACAAAAGAAGACAACCCTCAAAATTCAATCCCTAAAAGCTCCGAGCCAAAGTAGCTGAGCGTGTACATACAACATATATGACCTAAAAAAAGCTGCCCCAATCCCTGTACATAAACCCAAAATAACTTCTCTTTCTCTCCTTCCTTTGCCTTGCATGACCCCATTTGTCAGCTTGTTAAGTCTCTCTCTCTCTCTCTCTCTCTCTCTCTCTTTTGGTTGCCGTGTCAAACCAGATTAATATAATGCTTCATTCAATTCGATTCAATTCACTATCAATACCCCTAAAAATATTTAAAACATTAACATTAATACAATTGGAAGTCATTATGATGATCATCTCCTAATTATTAATTAGAAGTTAGAACCCATCTTGGAACCGATTGATCATTGATGAATCACCACCACCTCCTGATGATGATCCTGCTAAGTCTGAGCTGCCGCGGCTTGAGCCGGGCACAAACCCGTGTCCAACTGGTGCACCTATGCATGTGTAGTTGGATTCTGGTGCACCTCCACCCATGTAGTTTATGTTTTGGTGTTGATGAGGAGGATATGTGCTGCTGCTACTGAGGACATGACCCACGTAGCAATCGTTCATGTGATGTGGTGGTGGGGGGTATTGATGAGAAGGGTAGGAAGAAGTGGGACGTGAGGGTGAGGGATATGGGTACGGTTGTTGCGGTGGTTGTGACGGCGGCTGCGGTGGTGGTATGAGATTGGAGGAGGGAGAACCGGAGAAGAGTCTTGGTGGATATACTGATCTGAAAGGATCTGCTATGTAGCTTCCTGGCGTGATCGGATGGCAGCTGCTAATTATCATACATAAGAAAACAATATTTCATGTTCTTAATTAGTTAGATCAAATCAAAACAAGTACGATTACAATAACAACAAAATAAATAAATTTAATAATGATCATGAAAAAACAAATATAAATAGAATACCTAGAAATCTCACTCGTTAAGATAGATAGTAAAAATTAAAGGAAGATTAGCGTAAATTGACTCCTTAAAAACCCCACTTTTCTGTTATAAATAAAAAATATAAAAAATAAAAATAAAAAAATAAAAATAAAACCCACTTTTCAAAAATAAATAATAAATAAAAAGTTTAAATCGACTCCTTTTTGGGTTCTTGAGAAGTCAATGTGTGTTTTTTTTAGAAAAAAAAAAATCATCATAGTGGGTACTTAATTGAATATACAAGTAAGAAGAAGATCTTTTCTTGTTGTTAGACGCATTTATGAAATCAAGTAGCTAGGGAAATATGACCATTTTTTGTTAATCCAAACTACAATTTCTGATTTAGTGATGACTTTATAAATATATCAAAATATGAAGAAAAGAAATTAAAGAGAAGAAAAAACAAGAAGAAAAGTGCAAAATTAGAGATGGGAATATATATACCCTAGATGGGGGGGCCCTTGTGCGGCAAGGTTATCGTTATTGAAGACCAGCTGACGAGCCCGGTTCAGTGTCTCTGTCTCCCTCTCTGAGTACAAATCCAACATAAAACACAAATCAAATCAAATCAAATCAAATCAAAACCCTCTCCAACTAAACTTGTTGTTCATGAAATCCAAGAATTTCAGCAAACTTGAGTATATTATACATATACAGTGATCTCTTTCTTTTCTCTTTCTCTCTCTAGTAAGCTACTGGAAACAACAACAGTAACAACTACTACTTAGTTTTCCACAAAGATAAGATTGACATGACTAGGCAGGCCTCTCATTTATATTATTCATGCCAATTAATCATTTACAAGAAAAAAACAGCAACAACCAGTGACAAAAACAAAATTTGTAGCGTTGAAGATTGAAAAAATATATATTATTATTATTTAGAGTGATATGAATGAGTAATTGCCTTGTCGGTGGCGGTTCATGTGTCCCCCAAGAGCTTGAGATTTGCAGAACTTGAGGGAACAAAACCTACACTCGTAGACCTTCCCGCACTCATCTCCTTTCCCATCCTTAGCGCCGCTTTTCTTTTTTCTATAGCCTGCCATCCAAATATCAACACCAATTACAGTAACTTCGATGAGACCATTCTTTGCCTCTAAACCACAACCCTAATCACACTATATATTCTCATTATTAAAATATTCATTAATTATAAATGTTCACTTATTTCAACTTGAACAACCAAAATGTATCTTTTTTTTTTCTTTTTTTTTTAACAAGTTGATGGGTTGTTTTAGTGGTAAATTACTGTACATCTAAGAGATAATAGGTTCCAGCCATGGATCAAGATTCTCTCCCCCATCCCCAAAATATTGTAATAGTTAAAAAAAAATGTATCAATTTAAAATAATAATAATAATAAATTCAACTATAAATCTTGCAAGAAATTAAAGAATCCATGTGGGATTTACCAGAAGCAGAAGAGGTTTCTTGATCAAAGACTTGTTTGCTTCCATCTCTAGAGTAATCTTCAGGCAAGTTGTTGAGGTCCAAAGGGTTCTTCTCCGGTCTCCTGCAAAACAAAAAAGAAGAAGAAGAAGAAGAAAAGAAGAGGATATAAAAAGTCACATAGAAGAGATAAATGTTATAAATGAAAAGGAGTCAAAAAGAAAGATTTTGAAAGAGAGAAGAGAAGAGGAGGAGGTGTGTTTTTGAAAATTGTTGTTGGGAGATAGATAGAAGAGAAATGTGACCTACATGGTACCGACAGAGAAAGACAGAAAAAAAGAAAAATGTGGAGTGTGAAACCAATCTTTCAGATGGGTGGAAGATAACTAAAGCTTTAGAAAATTATAAGACTTCAGTTTGAGACTGCTATATAGAGGCTAGTTGAGTGAAGGTGGAGAAAAAGGAGCTTTGAAAGTTCTCTATCAGTTTCTCTGCCACCCACTGTGGAGACTAATCTCTCTCTCTCTCTCTCTCTCTCTCTCTCTCTCTCTCTCTCTCACCAAGAGACAGAGGGTCTCGTGACTTTAAAAAGAGCAAGCCTGAGTTTGTGGGGAGTGGCTTAGGCAGGTGGTTTTATCATTTCGTTACATTTTTTTTTTTTCATTTTCAATTTAGTAAAAGAATTAGGGCTTGGGGCTAATTAGGTTTTGTATTGCCCTAGCTAGAGATCAACTACAACTAGCTAGTAGCCTAGTAGTATATATCATTTTCAATATGACAACATAAGAATTCACAAAATCGATACAATGTAATAAAAAACTTGGTTTCTATATGATTACATACTTGTTTTAGTACTTGGAGACTTTCTATTGGTTAGAGAGAAAATTGTAATTTGCAGAGATCGTAAGGAAAATTGAGAGAGGTTACATGATTTTGCAGTAATAATTTGTTAAAAAAAAAAAAATGGTTAAATTAATCAATGCATTGTTAAGGGATTGATTGATGTTAATTTCTTAGAGCATCTCCGATGCAAAAGTGGCTTGCATACCAATAATTATTTACATATCAATAACGTCAAGAGGCTTGCTTCCTATGTGGCATAAAAATAGACTTGATAGACAATCAATTCAAAATTTAGTCTATAATACTTTTGTCTAAAACACAATTTTTTTAATGACGTGTCCATCTTTTTTTTTTTTTATCAAAAATATATGAAAAATTAATGTCAATTTTAAATATTTGTTGAGTCAACCTAAAAAATAGCTGTGCAACAGACAGTTTGAAAGTGGACGAATATGTTGACAATGTCTGATATTTTTTTTGCCACGTCAGCTTAAGGTTAAATATGTACAGTTACATTGGAGACACAAGTATTAACATAACATCCATTTATCCTACGTGGCATCTCTTTTTTTCACAAATCACGCTTACGTTGGAGATGCTCATATGATCATTATATAAATTTGTTGATAGTAGTGTGGTCGATTGAATAATGCTAGACATCAATCCCAACTCATATTTCAACTTATAAGGTGTCAATTGATAGATTGATACAGATGATTTATTTCACTTAACATATGTTTCAATATTTATCAATCGACACCTCATAATAAAAAAAATAAAAAATAAAAAACTTCAGTACATTGACGAGCGGTGCATCTAACCACTGAGGATAAGACACGTGGTATAAAATTTTTATGTGGCACTCATGTGGAAGCCATATGTTTAGAAGCCGGTTGCACCACTCGATCGGTAATGCACCTGGTACACTGAAGAATTTATCCACAAATTGAATGATGTCTAACATTCTCATAGTTGATTATGTGGTACACTCTTTAAAATCATATTCCTATACAGCCTTCAATTGTTTTGTTTTTTAGTTTTGCAACTCAAAGTGGTCATTTTATATTCTAAAGAGTTCATTTTATATAAATTCATTCTCGCAAACATTTAGATCATTAAGTGATGCATCACAATCAATACATTAATTCAATGATGTCCTTTGCACGCATGACATTGTAGCATTAAATTAAGCAAACAAGGTTGCAAGAAACAATGCAAGAATGAAATAATTATTAATGGTTTTGAGAGAAATCATCAGGACATGCCTAGCCCTAAAAATAAGCAGTTCTACTAGTGTGTACTGCTCATTATATACATGTGTGTATTGAGAAGAGAAGAGAATTAACACCTAGCTAGCATGTTGAAATAAAATTAATGGTCCCCATATATTAGGTCTCCTGGGTCATAATTGTACTCTGGGGGCAAGGGCTCGATCTCTTGCCATGGATCATGGAACTGTTACTATCAAAATCTCATTGTTAGGGTTTTGTGAATCTAAGTTGGGATTTAGACATATCCCCACTTTGAATTGTTGTTTTATTCCTTGGAAGCTTTTTGTTACTTGATCATGATAGTCCTTTTCAATCAATATGAAATTCAACCAAAAAAGCAGATTGTAGTTTTTCTAGATAATTGAATTCAAACTCTATGTCTTTTCTTACCCTTTTAATTAAATCACAAAATAAATATATATTTCTCAAAATATTACATGATATATAGGATTTCATTATAAATAAGCTGAAAAGTACTACTGAGCTATACCAATCTACCAAAAAAAAGCTTTACTTCAATAAGTTTCAAGTTGGAGATCTTAATAAATTCTCCTATATATAAGAACTACAAAGAAAATGAAAAGAGAAAACTCTTTGAATTAATTCAAATGTTCAATTCATTAGATCAAGCTACCACCATCCATGCGATTTGGTGGAGAAGGACCCACTTTCAACCTAGAAATATCACAAGTTCGAGTCGCCCCCACCATATATGAGATATAAATCATCATAAGCCGAAAATTTTTTATTTTTTATTTTTTGGTGTTTCTAATTATTTGTAGCTTACACAGCTTCACATCAATCGATCCAAACTACCATACATGACACAGATCAAGATAGAGAACCCATATATATTACTCAACCCGAATTTCGAATTCTCTCAGTTATCCATGACCCTAATTGTTCAGATCAAAATCTCTTGATCCATATGTTGTAAACAATTAATTTCTTGATGACCATATATATGGGGTGATGATCATCATCTTTCAAAACCCTCATGAGTAATACTGTAGCCGTAGCAGCAATAGCAAGTTTAATTAATGAATCTGTGAAGAGGCCGGGTATACATACAGCTAGAGATGAATAATCAAGTGTGTGTGCTTCATGGACCACTCTAGCTGCCACTTGTAATATATAGGGTTTGGTATTCGATTGCAAATGTTATAAGTTATTTTGTGTTAAGCACGACCAAGCAAACTCAGGCAACACCCCGGACCCAAACATCTGAAACTTTCCTGCACAGTACAAGAATGCTATGCAGATTTATTGCTTTAATTATTTTTGTGGTCCACACACATCAGCAACTCATTATTCATCATCTCTCTTTCTGTTCTATTCAATGATCATACACTGGAAAAAAATTTCTCCACACTCACTTTTCGAGTCTACAATTATTTTTTGAATTAGTTAAATATATATATGCTTTTAAAACAATTATTTTCCCAAGTGTATTAAGTTGAAGTATATACATATATATTGTTGTATATTTAAATGAAGAATTTACAGACCATTTAATTAATTTTGTGAGATTATTGTCATCTACTGTTTTGATATAATGAAGATATATCGAAAGAAGAGATCAAGCTGTTGTTAGTTACAACTAGAGAGAAAAAAAAAGTACAGTAAGATCGATTTGCTGAAAAAAAATTAAGTCCATGAGCAGTACTACAAGCAACTTAATTAATTTGAGCATTCAATGATGTATATATTGCCCGATCATACAAAATCTCTTTCTCCTGAAAGTAATGATGACAACTATGATTTATTTGGTGAGTATATGCAACTCCATGTCTCATCAAAATAAGGACATTTGGGGATTTAGTTGAGATGTAACTAAATGGCCAAAAGAACAACTAAACTTCTATTTCTTCTATCAATAAGGACTAACTAGTACCGGACTCTCTTACATTTTCGATAAAAAAAATATAGTTTTTTTTTTTTTTTTTTTTTAAGCCTTGTGAGATGTTCTACAAGTACGGTCTAGAAAACAACTCCCACTAGAAGAGTTATGGTACTCGAATCCACGAATGTGAAACAACCATAAGAGCTATGCATGGATGTCAAAAAATAGGGTCTGTGGTGACTGAGATTGTTAATCTTTTTTCAGTTATGAGTGGTATTTCTTGTTATTTTGTTCCATAGCAATAAGGTGACTCATGCTTTAGCTAAATATGTTGTTTTTTTATCTCAGAACATGCTTGGGTTGATGTTTGCCCTCACTTTATTCATCACCTTATATTAGCTGATTGCAATGATTAAGATTTTTATGTATTTTTACCCGTTCAAAAAAAAAAAAAAAAATAGAGCAAGCAAGTAATAAATTATGGGATTTGATTTAATTTGTTTTTATTTATGGTAAGGTGAGGGTGGGGTATGTGGTATACAAAGTTTTTTAAAAAATATTATTTTTAAGTAAAGTCTAAGTGGTCAAAGGACTAACTTAGGAGAAATTTATTAATGAGACGAGAGAAATAAAAGGAAATTAACAATAATTGAAAACTGGTCTGATACTCTTATGAAATTGAAAAGTAACAATAGGTGGGTAAGTGGGTTGACTCTTTGTAGTATCTCCTTCTCAAACCTTAAAAAATAATAATAATAAATAACTATTTTTGAATACAAAGTGGGGTAAAGTAATTATTAATATATATTAATTATGAATTATCACTGGAATTGAACTTACAATATTCTTCGACAATGGATCCCTCTCTTCCCGACTCCGATATTTATAATATTGAACGTATCTTCTCTTTTTTATTGTTAAAAGAACTCTGAAAATAGCGTAATAATAATTTTTGTAATATAAGACAAATACAAACTCTTCCAACTCTTCTGCGAGTGAAATTTCATTTCAAGAATTGTAATCTACAATCCCACCGAGTCATGGAGCTAGTTGACACTCACTTACAATAGATAAATCGAAACCTAAGAAATGCAAATTTAGGACAAAAGGGGATCTTTCATTTGATTAACGACAACTAGTGTTACAATACTTGTAACATATAACACACAAATATATATATATAGTTTTTCTATTGTCAGTTCATCCTGACAATAAATATATCAGGACAAAGAATGTGGACCATAGATTATAGAGACAAATGCATACACTTTGAGTCAAAGTATATAAATCTAGTGATTTACATTCTTCGTCCTGATATATTTATTGTCATAACGAACTGATAATAGAAAATCTGTGTATATATATATAAATAAAATAAAAACTCTCCAATTATCTCAATGTGAATAGAATTTCATCATATCACGATGAATTTGAATGTGTAATCTCTCAATTAAATTGGTTGGTATCCACGTATTATAGATTGACTGAGACCTAACGGGCATAGAGTTTAGTGCAATCAAGACAATTACACTACAAAAAAAAAAAAAAAAAAAAAAAAAAAAAAACTCTATCAGTGACGAACTATTTCCAACAACGCTAATTGCCGTCGGTAATAGTATCTTTTCCGACGGTGAAATCAGTGCCGTCGGAAATGAGAAAAATCTTATACAACATTTCCGACGGCCAAATAACCGTCAGAAATAGTCTTAGTGCCGTCAATGTTGTTCCTATTTCCAACGGCACAAAAATTGCCGTCGGAAATAGTCTTCGTTCCGTTGGAAATGAGGAAAAAGTAATCCAACATTTCCGATGGCCTAATTGCTGTCGGAAATAGTCACATTTCTGACTGTAAATGGTCTTTTCCGACAGCATTTAGCCGTCGGGAAAGATTAATTTTTTTTTAAGTGTCAAAAATGTATTTTTATATAAAGTTTCTTCAAATAATTTGTACAAATAAAAATGTCATGATTTATTTTTTCTTGAAAAATAAAAAGTTAGATAAAATAATTATATAAACTCTATTTCGTAGTAAGCATTTAATACACCTGATTTTCCCTAAATTGCTATCTGGACAATGACATATATGTGCAAAAATCAGGAGTGAACACTTTGATGCAACAGAAATACACAAAACATTTGTCAGGGTTATGATGAAGGGATTTGTGAGATATTGACATCATTCTTTAGTAACTCCCTCTTATTATAAGCAATTTTATCTTGAGAAATTGCCTGATGGCAAAATATCGCCAGTCAACTGTCTGGAAAGTCACGTAGGGATGTCAAGGAACATTACAACGCCCTCATACATGACATCTGCAAGATTGATTTGGGTTGTGTCAAGTTGTCGAGTTATACCAATGACTTGTGGGACTTTTTGTGCCGTCGGAAATAATAATAAAAATAAAGAATAAAAAAACAGTACCGCATTTCCAACTGCTTTTGGGCCTTCAAAAATAGTCAAATAAACCGTCAATATTACTCACTTTTCTAACAACATAAAAACTATCATCGGAAATGCTAAAATTTAATTCGAATTACTTTATGGAAACATCTTACTAAATTAACTAAATATAAAATATAGTAAAATTATTAATAATCACAAGAACATTTAGTTATTTTTAATTATGTTTAGTGACACTATATCGGATTTTTTAAAACAAACTCTAATAATTTTAATAAAATATTATTTTAAAAAACAATATCTCAATAGTTATATTTAAATAGTAGACAAAAAAAATATTTAATTAGATATTATACAAAAATATTAATAGCTTATATATAAATAGTATGCAAAACATATCAGATATAAAGTTATAATAAAATGGTAAGGGTAACCCTTATTGTCATTCAAGTCAAGGATTCGAACCCCTTCAGTTTTATGGATTTAACGTTCATGGGTGATGTGGTGCGTGTCAGGTGAGGTGGCACCTATCAAGTCAAGCCGCGTCATTTTTTTTTTATAATTCGACTATTTCCGACGACAATAAGCCATCAGAAATACAAGTAATTTTGACCACCTTTAATTACTATTACCGACGGTATTTTTATCTTTTCCGACGACTATGGCCGTCGGAAATAGTAGTATTTGTGACGGCTCATCGGTAAATGGTTTTTTCTGACAATTGTATTTCTAACGGCCTCCGACGGCCTTTTCCCGTCAAAAACGCGTATTTTTGGTGGGAAATGGTCTTTTCCAACGGCATTTAGCCGTCGGAAAAGACCATTTTTTGTAGTGTTAGGATGTTTCTTTTTATCAATAGGAACCCCAACCAAACCCCTTCAAGCTTATAGTGAACATAAAGTGTTTGATAAAAGGTCTCTTAGACCTTAGAGACAAAATAGAAGAAAAATCAACTAAGAAGAAGAAGAAAAAGAAGAAGAAGAAGAAGAGCAAAGAAAAGAGATATTGCTAGCTCCATAAAACGAAAACTTTATAAGTATGCACACAATGAAATTCTGAGGTCAAGTCTCTATTTATACACATTTGGAAATCACAGAAGCTAATTTGGATAAGATTGAATTCTGGAAATTATGTCGTAACAAACTAACAGAATTTCTCACCAACAATTCTCTCTTTGACTGCTTTAGGTTGCTCTGTTCTAGAGTGAGCTTCATGATAGCCACCATCTGATCTTTGTGAGAGAAAAGATCATGTGGAATCTTACTAGATTGGATACACTAGCATTGTAGTAAACTTACTTGTTCTAGAAAATGATACACTAGCACCATTAACACGTGCATCACTTACACATGCAGCTCCTCTCTTTTCACACATTCTGTCATTAGTAACTCTAACATTATCACTTACATCCCCCGAGCAAGCTGGAAGACGGAGAGAGACAAAGGTTCAGCTTGGATTGAAGGTAGTCAAAATGTGCAACCATCATTACCTTCATAAAAATATCAGCATACTAATGAGTGGTTGGAATATATTGAACTGTTAAATAACCAGAAGCAATTTTCTCACGAACAAAATGGACATCAATTTCAATGTGCTTTGTCTAAGCATGAAATACAGGGTTCTAGGCTAGAGCGTTGGCACTCTGACTATCACACCGGAGTATAGGATATCGTGGAAACTTGAAACCAAGCTCGGAGAATAGTGAAGTAAATCAGATGGCCTCAGTGGCTGCTAACGAGAGGGCTCGATATTCAACCTCACAACTAAAGCGTGCCACCACCTACTATTTCTTTGAAATCTATGCAACCAGATTTCCTCCAACATAGACATAGCACCCACTCATGGATCTCCAATCATCAATGCAAGATGCCCAATCAGCATCACTAAACACCTCAATCGTAAGAGTCTTGGCTGGCCTAAAATGCAAACCCAATCCAACCGTGCTTTTGAAGTAACGTATAAGTCATTTACAGAGGTTCCAATGATCCTCAGTAGACTTAGCTAGGAGACTCAATTTGTTAACACAGAAAGAGATATTTGGTCTCATATATGTTAAGTATGGTCTCATATATGTTAAGTATTGAAGGGCTCTAACCGTACTTCAGTAAAGAGAAGGATGTGCAAATTCTGTCCCCTGCTTTGTGAGCTTATTACTAGGTAAAATCGATGTAGAGCAAGGTTTGATGTTGATCATATTTGTTTTACTCAAGAGATCAAGGATGTATTTGGTCTGAGTTAGAAACAAACCTTTTGAAGACCGAGTTGCTTCAAACCCCAGGAAATAACTCATTGAATCCAATGATTTCAATGCAAATGTGGCATTAAGTGTGGTAATGGTATGTCGAATCAGATCATGATCATCACCAGTTATCAAGATGTCATCAATGTAGACTAGTAACAGCAAGATATAAGTACCTTGACGCTTGATAAATAGTGATGGAAAAAATCCCATCCCAACAGCACATGTTGAAGCTTGAAGAACCACACTCTTGGAGACTGTTTGAGGCCATAAATAGCTTTGTTGAGCTTATAGACAAATTAAGGTTTTTGAGAATTTATAAAGCCAATAGGCTGTTCCATGAACACGACTTCTTGAAGGTCATCATTGAGGAAGGTGTTATTGATGTCAATTTGTTGTATATCCCAATTAAAGGTAACAGCCAAAGTGAAGATTACTCGAATTGTCGAAGCTTTGACAACCGAACTTAATGTGTCATGGAAGTCGACCCTAGGTGTTTGATGAAACCCTTTGGCAACCAATCGTGCCTTATGCTTAAGTATCAACCCATCGGGCTTGTATTTTACTTGAAACACCCATTTACAACCCACCAAGTTTGTAGACTCCGTTGGTGGATCCAACGTCCAGGTGTTGTTTTTCATCAAGATCGAATACTCTTCTATCATTGTTGCTTGCCAACATGGTTGTGTTAATGCCTCTGCTACTAATCGAGATTATGTGGTATCATCCAAGGTTGCCATTTTATTACACACATATGAATAAGCTCTATGCTTGTTAGTGCCAGACTTAAGTCGAGTAACCATACAATGAGTGCTCATGGGAATGGGTTGTGGAGCATCATTTTGTGATGTAAGGTCCACATAAAAGGGTAAAGCAGGTTTGTTTGTGTCTAAAGGTTGTGATGTGCTTTTGTCAAGAGAATCTGTTCTTACACATCGATCAAGTGGTGTAGGAATTTCTTTGTTTCCTTTAGACAAGGTTTGTTGTAATATAGAGGTTGACGAACCATCAATTTTAATATATGCAGCTGAATTATCCTTCAGAGGAAACAAAATGTGATAAGGATGTTCAAATTCGTTGAACACTATATTTCTTGAGATGTAGATTCTCTCATATTGATGTAGACATCAATACCCTTTCTTACTTGAGCTATAGCCAATGAAAACACACTTCGAAGTGTGAAAGTTGAACTTCTGTTTTGAATAAGGTCTTAGATATGGAAAAGTTGTGCATCAAAAAACTTTGAAGTAATTGTAATTGGGGAATCGTTTATATAGGACCTCTAAGGTGACTTGAGTTGAAGAACTGAAGCTGGAAGATTGTTAATTAGCAATACTACTGTTTGAAAAGCTTCAACCCCAAAAATAAGAGGCATTTTAGCTTGAGCAAGCAGAGTGAGCTCATTTTCTACTACATGATGGCGTTTTCTTTCGAGTATCCCGTTCTCCTGATGAGTGTAGGCACAAGATGTGCGAAATGAATTCCACACTTGGTAAGATGAGGTAACAGAGGCTTGTATTCCACCACCAAGATCAGCTTGTAGATTTTTTATTTTGTAAGAGAACTGAAATTCTACATGTTACTTGAATTGAAGAAAGATATTCAACACCTCTGATTTCAATTTTATTAGATATAGCCAACTATATCTAGAAAAGGAACCAACGAAAATTACATAGTAGCGAAATCCTTCTAGTGATACTATTGGAGAAGGACCCCATACATTTGTGAATACTAATTCTAGAGGATTGGATGCTTTGTACTCGAATCTTTGAAAAGGTAGTTGATGTAACTTACCCCTTTTACAAGCATCACAAAAATGATGCATATCCTTAAATTTCAATTTCAAGCTATTAAACAATTTTCTTAGAATCAAAGGAGCTGGGTGACCAAGCTTCAAGTGCCACATTCTTTCATTTAAGTGGTCTTTATTACAAACATTTTTAGCTCTTAAGGCATTATTACAAGCTGATGCAACTCTTTTAACATTTGTATAAACTGAGCTGCAATTGTTATAAAAAATTTGTTCATGCTTTTCACATAATTGCTTTTCACAGAATTTGAGCAACCAATATTGCAAACACTCTTTACCAGCTAAGCTTTAGGTCTTGATTGAATCCTCTTTATGCTAAGCTTGTAGAGGTCATTCTCAAGCTTGCCTCGAAGAAGTACATTCTTAGAGATCTTGTCCTTATTCACACAAGCATCATACCAAAATTCAACATATGCATTATTATCATGAGTAAATTTAGATATACTTAACAAGTTTTTTGCAATTGAAGGCACACACAATATGTGGTCCATTACCAACCATTTAGATAGTGAATCAAGAGAGGTAATAAAGGATTTACCGATATGGGAAATATGAAGTTGTTGGCCATTGACAATAATAAGAGTGTCATTACCTTGGTAATCTGAGAAGGAAGAGAGGATGGACAAGTCTAAAGTTACGTGGTTTGTGGCGTCGCTATCGGCATACCAAGCTTGATCACAAGTCGTTTTCGAATTGGCATAGTACACGGTTGATGAAAGTGAGCCTAGTGTGGTGAATTAGTCAAGAGAGGCGTGGAATTGGTCTGCAGCTGAGAGCTTGTTGACTGGAACTGATGGCCTTGTTGATTTTGATTACTTTGAGAGTTGTAATATCCACTTCCATGTTGATTGAAGTTGCCTTGAAAATTCTTGTATAACCGATGATAGCAGTTCACTACGATATGCCCAGTTTTTCCACATACTTGACACACAGGCCTATTGTTGTTATTCCACCTTCCCTTTCAACAATTTCTTCCTCTGCCACCAGAACTACCAATTCCATTGCAATTGTCTCCTCTTTGATTCCTCCTCACATTCTGACCTTGACCAGTAACAAAGTTTGCACTTGCACTTACCATATCAAGCTAAGTTGTTGAATTCAGCTGTGCAATTCTCTATTCATGAATCAAGAACAAGTATTGTGCTTCTTGAAATGATGTGGAACTCTTTTGTGAAGTAATCACACTTACCACCGAGTCATATTCGTTCCCAACACCATTCAAAACACTTAATATCAGATCATTATCACTCATGATTTGACATGCAACCTTCAAGCTATCTCCAATTGTTTTGATTTTAAGCACAAAATCGGTTATGGAGTTGGCTCCTTTCTTAGTGTTTTGTAACTGATGCTTGAGTTGCAATACCTTAGCTAGTGATTATTGTGTCTTAATTCATATCGTTCTTTTTTTAACAGTCAACTACAATTTCTTCTTGTTTTGATACTCAAAAGGTTCGTGTTATTTCTGATGTGAAGTATCACGTACTAGTTGTGCACTTAACTATATAGATGCAAGTCTTTTTAGATTTTTGTGTTCCAAAAAAAAACCAAGTAAAATATGAAATGATTGAGTATTAATTCATATCGCTCTTTTTTTAACAATCAACTACAATTTCTTCTTGTTTTGATACACAGAAGGTTCATGTTATTTCTGATGTGAAGTACCATGTACTAGTTGTGCGCTTAACTATACAGCTGCAAGTCTTTTTGGGGCCGTTTGGTATGAGGTAATCAAAATAATGTAATTCCTGGGAAAGTTAAACACAATAATGTGATTCCTAAGAAACCTGTATACATGTGTTTGTTTGTGCATGAGAATATTGTATCGGATTCCTAGGAATATCAAGTAATAGTGTTTAGTTGTACATGGGAATTTTTTTAAAAAAAATCTTTTGAATCAATTTTAAATCAGTTGTGTTCAATTCTATCCATTCAAAAATAAAATCTGATGCTACTGACAAATTCTACAAAATCAAATTTTTGAAAAAGTAGATTTTCTTCTACTATTAACTTAATATTCGATTTCATCTGATTCACTTTCCCTTTTCATCATTCCCTTCTCTCAAATCTCCATTTTTTTTTTCAAAAACTTCCCCCTCCAGCTACCTGCAGTTTTTAATCCATAAAACAAAAAAGCTTAAACTTTGCTTCTTGTAGTGTTCTTCTCAATTTCGCTTCTCGAACAGTTTTTTTTTTCTCTGGCAACTGGATTATGTTGGGTAGAGCAAAAATGGGTTCTGGAA
Organism: Acer campestre; assembly: GCA_954870605.1. Taxonomy (NCBI): domain Eukaryota; kingdom Viridiplantae; phylum Streptophyta; class Magnoliopsida; order Sapindales; family Sapindaceae; genus Acer; species Acer campestre. Next base: position 1,146,698 of record OX940806.1, on the reverse strand, counting down.
TTGTGGAATATTTGTTAGGTGGGTGGTGGTGTTGGTCATGGTCGCTTTAGCTACGCTGTTTTGTGCTTGTGTGACCAACCCTCGCAATGGTAAGCTTTTGATTTTCGTTTCTTTCTTCTTCTTTTTTTATCTTCTTTAATTGTTAAGAGTGTCTATTTGATTCTTGGGAAAGTGCCAAAATATAAGTCACACAGATCTCTGATGGAGGTCGCAACCTTCATTGGAGGTCATGTAGACCTCTGTTTAAGGTATGTGAAGACCTCCAATGGAGGTCACAAACCAGAAAAAAAAATAGAAAGAGAAGAAGGAGAAGAGAATAGAAGAAGGGGAAAAATAGAAGGAAAAAAAATCACAAACCAGAAAAATAAAAATAGAAATAGAAGAAGAAGAAAATAGAAGAGGAGGAAAAAATAGAAGAATGAAGAAAAAGAAGAAAAGAATTGAAGAAAGAATAATAATAATTTGTTTTTTTTTTTTTTTTTTTTTTAATAAGGGTGGGTCCATAGTAGGAATCAAATGGAGGATAATGTGAAACCCATCTGGGTTTCACATTACCCCCTTGGAGGGTAATGTGATTCCCATGGGATTCACTTTCCCGGGTTTAAAAAAACCCAAACATGCTATCTAACATGGGAATGCTAATAGATTTCCATCCACATGCAAAGATTACCTCATACCAAATGGCTCATAAGATTTTTGTGTTCCAAAAAGAACCAAGTAAAATATGAAATGATTGTGCCTTAATTCATATCGTTCCTTTTTTAACAATCAACTACAATTTCTTCTAACTTTGATACTGTAAAAGTTCGTGTTATTTCTGATATGAAGTATCATGTACTAGTTGCATGTGCGTTTAACTATATAGCTGCAAGTCTTTTTGGGGCCGTTTAGTATGAGATAATCAAAATAATGTGATTTCCGGGAAAGCTAAACACAGTAATATGATTCCTAGGAAATCTATATACATGTGTTTGGTTGTGTATGTGAATATTATGTCGGATTCCTAGGAATATCAAGTAACAGTATTTGGTTGTACATGGGAATTATTTTTTTTTTTTTATATCTTTTGAATCAATTTTGAATCAGTTGTGTTATGTTCTGTCCATTCAAAAATAAAATATGATGCTATTGACAAATTCTTCAAAATAAATTTTTTGAAAAAGTAGATATTCTACTTCTATTAACTTAATATTTTTGAAATAACTTCTCAATATATAATTTATATTTTATTAGTAAAGTTTTACGTAAATACAATATTTTGTTTAAAATTCAATTAAAAATTGTACTTTTAAATCCTTATATTATTTAGTAATATGTCTATAAAAGAGTTTTATTAGTAATGAATTGACAAAAAAAAAACAAAAAAAAAAAAAACAAAACCGAATAAAAATGCCTTTTAATGAAAGGATATAGTAAAAGAGTAATACTACATTGTCCAAATTTGGTGCCTAAATCTAGTGCCAAAATGATGTGGTAACACTGTAGACCATTCATTTAAATTGTATTAAATTTGCATGATTTAAATGAATGGTCTACATTGTTGCCACATCATTTGGGCACCAGATTTGAATACCAAATTTGGATAATGTAGCATTACTTAAAATATGTAAAATATTATGACCGCATTTTAGATGATTTGTTTGATTAAAAATGTTCAAAAAGAGCTTATTACAAACAAGCTCAAATTTTAGTAAACGTAAAACATTTTCTTCAATATAAAAAAAAAAAAATCGAAAAACAAAAAATATAATTGGTATCACAAAAAACATATCAAGCAAACTTTAATAGTTTAATGTACTTAAAAAAAAAATAACTTCTTTTTTTTTTTTGAAATATTATATCAATTTGGGATTTTTTTTTTTTTTTTTTTTTAGGAGGGGTGGACTTGAACCCACTACCTTGTGACGTAGGTGTGAGAGGTTTACCACCGAATCAACATCATCTCGTCTAACACACATACTTTAAAAAAAGATTTGTAAATAAAAATAATAATATGATATGGGGTGCACATATAAATAATAGGGGGGGCAATATTGATACTCATAGTTGAATTGTAAGGTTGAGGCCCAAATGAATACTTCATTGGCCAATCCAAGTTCTAGACAATCAATTTACATTGAGCCATGCAAAAGATCAGCTTGTATCTCCACCTAGGGGTGTGTAAAGATGGTAGTATTCCCTGCATGGTCGGGGCCCCGTGGGACCCTGCCTCAAACAGAGTGAGGATGGGAGATAATATTCGGGGACGAGGACGGGGATAGGGACGAGGACAAAGTCTTATCTCTAAAGGTGAAGCGGGGCGGGGATGGGGGAAGCACTCCCCGCCCCAATATATATATACATATACAGTAGAACCCCTGTAAATTAATCTCCTATAAATTAATATCCTCTTTAAATTAAGAAAAAATCCCGGTCTCGACTCGGGCCAGTGTAAAAAATTAATAAACCCCTTTATCGTAATAATTAATAATTTATTTTTGAAACCCAGTGTAAAATTTCGGTCTCGACTGTCATATAAATTAATAATTTCATAAGAGTATAAAATATATTACATAATAATCAAGAACTAGAAAAGTACTTCAAGATGCTAGTTTGTACAAGGCTACCATATTTGATATTTTTGACTTCATCCTTCATCTTTTGAATTGTCCTCTTGTTATAGCAAAGAAGATAGAAAATAGAGAATTATCAGGAGCTGTTAGGAATAAAAATTTTAGATATATCTTGATATCTCTCTTGTGATATACAACCAAAAAATAAGTCTCACTATTTATAGGGTGAGTATGCTTAGTCTCTAAGTTATCACATTCTCAAAAGGAATTGAAAATTTTCTTAATAAATCTTTCCTAAATAAGGAATCCTAAAGAAAAAAAAAAAAAAGGAAATTTCTCTAAAGAAGAAAACTGACTAAACAAGCTAGAGATCCCGAAAAAGAACCTTCCCTAAATAAGAAAACGACTTCCACACATTTTCTAAGACAAAATAACACTTTACGATGCAAAATCCTTCAAATTAATAACCTCTCTAAATTAATATTCTTGGGTTAGAGGGGTTTTACTGTATATATATAATATTTATATTTTTAATATCATTTAACATTAGTTTTTTTAACATAAATAGTTTTTTTTTTTTTTTTAACTAAACTTTAGAAGTTGGTTTGTTTTATAGAATCTTTGACTTTGGACTAAATATAAATTTCTACTTTTTTTTTTTTTTTAAGTTGTAATTTTTAAATGTATAGTTATATTAGATAGGAAATGGGGCAGGTATAGGGAAGGCCCCTCCAACGAGGAATCCCTACCCCCGCCCCGCTTCTCTTAATGCGGGGACGGGGAGAGGGATGGGAATGGAAAGCATTCTCTGACCCCAACATTCCCCGTTGCCATCCTTAGGGATGTGCATTTTCGGTTTGGTTTGGATTGAAACTTAAAGTCAAACCAAACCAATATCTATCGGTTTGGCTATATTTCAACCCAAACCAAACCAATGTGATTTGTCAAACCGATTCAAACTAAACCAAAAAAACGTCGGGTTAGTTTGGATAGATTTAACAGTTTAGGTTTGAACCCATAAATCATTTTTTGTATTATTATAAAAAAATTTAAAAATAAAAATATTAAATATTGGTGTTATTTAATTATTTTAAAAATTAAAAAAAAATTATATTAATTAACAAATTAACAATAAAAAGTATCATAATAGAAAAATAAAAAATAAAACATAATAAAACTCATATTCTAAAATGCATCGGAAGAAAAGAGTAATTATATTTTATTTCTTGGAATAATGATTTATGAATATACGAGTCTTTCTTATCTTCATAATTAAGAGATTTATATGATAAAAGATCATATCTATAGTGTTTTTTAAAATTATCTTTTTGATTCTGTAATGGATTCGCTTCAAAAAAATTTTGTTTGTCAGAATGAGTTAATCTATTTTTTTCATATGAATCATTTTTGTTTAAATCTTTCTTTTGAGCCATATTGTGTTGATTGGCTCTATTTCGCCATTTTTGTGGTACTTTAGTTTCTTATAATTCAATGAGCATCTTGTATTTCATAAAAATTGGGGGCAATATAATCCTTACGTAAGGGCCATCCTATCCAACTTTCAGGCATTAAGATTCATTTTCAATAGAATCTTCTGCATTCACGGGTTATATCGTTCCCTATATAAAAGAAAGAGGAGTGGTACAATACCAAATGGTTGATGAAAATGAATGAGAAGGAAAAAAAAACATTTATTTACATGAGAAGCAAATAAATATAAATAAAAGTTGAAAAACCCTGGCAAATATAGATTTTACTTATATTGAACATATGGATTGGTTTGAATTGCATGAATTTTATTTTTAGCAACTCAAGCCAAACCAATCTTTGATCGGTTGTTAAACAAATTAACAATTTTTTTACATGTGAAACCGAACCAATTCATAAAGTTTGGGTTGGGTTAGGCGGGTTCATTCAGTTTGACGGTTTTTGCACACTTCTATCTCCACCGATCAGAGTTCGATTCTCTCATAATCTAGATTTTTGTTGTTTTTTATCTAATTTCTAATAACACCTAAGCATTAATAAAAATATTACACGGTCAAGATTTGTCTCTTTTCCTCCCGAGTCTAATGTATACTACTTTTCATTCAAATTCAAATATTCTTACAAAAACTGGCCAACAAAAAGTCAAAATAGGGGAAGATCCAAACTCCATTGACCAGTGGCTTTTTGACCTAGACATCTTGTCCTTATGTTTCCTTCAAAAAGTAAAACTCATTGGATAATTTTGAAAAATTAAACATAGATAGCAATGTTTATTAAATCATCAATGAACCTAATTAAATATAAGCAACACCAAAAAACGAACCTAATTAAATCATCAACAGACAGCCCTTAAACCAATGGTTTTAATCTTGTCTTAGCCTTAGTTAGAATAGAGTTTAGTTATCCCCTACTGCATTATAACCTTCATGCATAGGTTACAGCTTTCATAGGCAACCGGAGGCGGAGGTAAGGATTGGTATAGGGGTCATGGCCCTCTATAACAAAAAATATATATATATATATACAGATTTTTTATTATCAGTTCATCCTGACAATAAATATATCAAGACAAAAAATGTGAACCACTAGATTTACATACATTGACTCAAAGTATATGCACTTGTCAAAATTTCTCCCTAATTTGTAGTCTTCATTCTTCGTCCTGATATATTTATTGTCATGACGAACTGACAATAGAAAGATTGTTGTTATGATACTACCTCTGTCTTCCTAGTTTATAGATTACAGACTCCTACATTCTTGTATATGATATTATCTTGGTCTATATTTCTCATGATTATCTTTAGTAGGATTTCTAGGATTTCCATAGATAAATAGTATTGTAATGTAATACAGTGATTCATTCAGAAATATAAAACTCACATGGTATCAGAGCTTTCCTCTTTCTAACGAAACTTTTTTTTTTTCGATCCTCTCCTTCGCAACTATCATGGCCACCGCTGCATCATCCACCTCCTCATCAACTCCTTCTTCCTTCTCCACATCTTCTCTACCCAGTCCTACAATTGCCAATTTCCTCAAGCTATCAGAGACCAACTATCTTCTTTGGACTGCTCAACTGAAACCGTTCCTCATTGGTCATGGCCTATATCAGTATGTTGATGGTACTTTGCCTACCCCTTCCCCTACAATTTCCGCCGCTGACAGTGCTGCTACTGATCCCAACCCTTCCTATCTCAAATGGTTTCAACAATATTAACTTATGGTCAGTTATTTGGTGGCTACTACGACAAAGCCCATGCTCTCCCTGATTGTTGGCAAGTCCACGGCTTTGGAGATTTGGATGTGCCTCAAAGACAACTTCTCCCAACAATCAGTTGCCAACGCTACCAACATACGTTTTCAGCTCATGGACATGTCAAAAGGTACAAAATCGATCTCTGCATACCTCTAACATGCTAAATCTCTCTCCGACTCTCTTGCAGCTATCTATAAGCTGGTTTACTCTATTGTCTATGTCTTATGCACCACTCAATTTGTGGGTTAAGGCAACCTTAACCTCTGTTTATCTAATAAATATCCTACCTACACCAACTCTCAAGTGGTCCTCTCCATACTACATGCTCTTTCGTAAAAATCCTAGCTATAGTCATCTTCACACTTTCAGGTGCACCTGTTATCCTCATCTTGGGTCATATGTCTCCAACAAACTTCAACCTTATTCCAGTGAGTGTGTCCTTCTAGGGTACAGTCCTTATCATAAAGGTATCGGTGTCTCGATTGGGTAAATCAACAGATATTTGTTTCGCGTCATGTTATTTTTAACGAGCATAAATTTATTTCCCTTTGATAATATATAGGTACTGCGAGATTCTTCTCAGTTGGCCACATTGGAGCTCCACCAGCTCAATACACCACCTGCTGCAGCTAAAACCCCACCTCCGAGCAATGACAAGCTGGCCGAATTGCCCAGTTCACCTCACCAACAACCAACTCCAGCTGCGCTGGAACTCGCTGCTGCAGCAACACCGCATGGCGCAACTCCAGCCTTGCCGAAGCCCAATACTACACTGCCACCAACTGTGCCAGATCATCCTGCTGCTACAACGCCACCGCAACACCTTCCGCAACCTCTACTAACAGTCCCTGTTGCTCCGCCTTTGCCCAGTCACCATATGACCACTCGGTTATGTGATGGTATCCGACAACCCAAAGTCCGCACCAATGGCACCATCCGATATCTAAGGATGGCAATGGGGCAGGTTCGGGGCGGGTTGGCCTTCCCCGCACCCCACCCCACCCCATTTATTTTTTGGAAACCCATCCCCTCATAAAACCCCACTATAAATGGAGCAGGTTGGGGCAGGGCGGGGTACAATGGGGAGTGCTTTCCCCATCCCCACCCATTTACCCCATTTATAATTTTTTTTTTTATTTAAATATTAAATATATAACCATTGAGTATGATATAATATATAAAGTAGTAAATAATTCCAAGAAAATATTAAAAAAATATCTCATAAACATAATTCTCACAAGTAAATTCAATCATTTCAAACATAAACATAAAGTATGAAATCAAAATGTTCGAAAATCGTAACGATAATCATCTAATAGTTGTATTTATTTATCTAGTTTTCTCTTCTTTAGTTTGTTTCAACCCCATGTTGTTCTTATATGTTTACACAATTTTTTCTTGATAACATCAGTATTTGGTCTTCACTTTCTAGTGCATCTGTAGACATATTTGTGCATGCCTGAAGTAGTGATAAATGAATTAAATTTAATTCAAGAGTTGAAAATTATTAAAGTGATAAACTTGAAAAAAAAAAAAAAACATTGTTGTTATTAAGCTTTTAATTTTAAAAGTTATTTAAAAAAGAAACTTACTGTATGTTCTCTTGTGTTTGAGGTTGAAGCCTGAACGGTGAACTTCGAGTTGTTTGAGGATTAGAGACTTAGAGTTGAAGTTAGCGGCTAGAGTTTTTCTAATAGTATTTTGTTTTGTCACTTTATGTTAAGTAACGGTAAGAGATGTGAAGTTAGGGTTAATGTGTTTATATATATATATATATAACTTTTTTTTAGATATATTTATTTTCTTTGAAACTACGTAGTTTAACTAAGTATTATTTTAAGCGGAGCAAGGCGGGGTGGGGAGTATAAAACTCATCCCGGCCCCATACCCATTGCGGGTTAGACTATCTATCCCTATCCCTGCCCCATCCCCACCCCAAAAGTGCGGGTCCCACGGGGCCCCGTCCCCGCTGGGAATTTTGCCATCCCTACCGATATCTTCTTTCTAAAGCACATACCTCAGTTCTATCCCAGCTGTTTGAGCCTACATGTTTCACACAAGCTATTAAACATTCCGAATGGCGAAATACGATGGCCGAAAAATTTAATGCCCTTGTCAAAAATGATACCTGGACTTTGGTTCCGCAATCCCCTTCTCACAATATGGTAGGTTGCAAGTGGGTCTTTCGAATAAAGCATCACTCTGATGGCTCTATAGAATGATACAAAGCCCGACTTGTTGCAATAGGATTTCATCAACAGCCTAGACTTGATTATGATGAGACATTCAGCCCTGTTGTCAAGTCTGCCACAATCCACACAGTTCTTTGTTTTGCTGTCACGAACTCTTGGCCTCTTCGTCAGTTAGACATTAAAAATGTCTTCCTAAATGGTATTCTCCGCGAGGATGTTTTCATGACTCAACCACCTGGCTTTGTTGATTCGCATCAACCACATCATGTTTGCAAGTTACAAAAAGCACTATATGGATTGAAACAGGCGCTCAGAGCATGGTTCAGCCATTTCAAAATGTTCTTAATTCGGTTTGGTTTCAAGCAAAGCAAAGCTGATCCCTCACTCTTCATATATCGTCATGAAACTCACACTCTTTATTTATTATTGTATGTTGATGATATTATTTTGACTGGCAGCCATGTGGATTTTATAACCCTTTTTGTAGATCAACTTGGCCGAGAATTCGATGTGAAAGATTTGGGTTCATTGCGGTACTTCCTTGGTCTTGAAGTTAACCCTCATTCGGAAGGCTTACATGTCTCTCAGGTGAAATATATGTTAGACCTTCTCCACTGAAATTCCATGACTAAGTGCAAGTCGTGTTCCACACCCCTTGTTGCTAACATGAAACTCTTGGCCACTAAAGGTGATCTCCTCATCAATGCCACTGAATTCCGTCACTTGGTTGGCTCTCTACAATACCTGACCTTAAACCAACCCGATATTGCCTTCGTCGTTAGCATCGTTGCTCAATTCCTCAATGCCTCATGCCAACCACACTTGGTAGCAGTCAAAAGGATTTTTCGCTATCTCAAGGGTTCCATTGATCACAGCACTCTCATCAACTCATCTCCTACACCGTTGACCATACGAGCTTCCTCTGATGCGGATTAGGCTGGCTTTCCAAACACTCGCCGTTCCACCACTGGCTATCTCATCTTCTTGGGTTCGAATCTTGTCTCATGGTGTTCTAAAAAGCAGCCAACGATTGCTCGATCTAGTACTGAGTTGGAATATCGTTCCTTAGCTCACGCGTGTGCAGAAACTGTTTGGGTGAGCTTTCTCCTTCATGAACTTGGGTGCCCCATTTCTTTTCACACATTGATCTATTGTGACAACATTAGTGCTACCTATCTCGTTGCCAACCTTGTTCACCATGCGCGCTTGAATTGGACTACCACTTTGTCCGCGAGAAAGTAGCTCTTGGTAGTCATCGGGTTACCTTCGTCCCCTCTGATGATCAACTTACTGACCTTCTCACCAAGGGCCTTCACAAACATCATCACACGCTCCTCACATCCAAACTAGTTCGTCCATGGCCGTCCAGTTTAAGGGGGGTGTTACGATACTACCTCTGTCTTCCTATTTTATAGATTATAGACTCCTACATTCTTGTATAAGATATTATCTTGGTCTATATTTCTCATGATTATCTTTAGTAGGGTTTCCAGGATTACCCTTGTTCTATATAAATAGTCTTGTGATGTAATACAGTGATTCATTCAGATATATAAAACTCACAACTGTATGTAGGGGCGAAATTAGGGGGGGTCATGGCCAAGCCGCCAAACCCGCCCCCCCCCCCCCCCCCCCCCCACACACACACACACACACACACACACACACACACCCCCCCCACACACACACACACACACACACAAAGATTTTTTTTTTTTCAAAACTTAAAACTTCTTTTATGGGTTTATATAATATATTATATATTAAAACCACACCCCCCCCCCCCCCCCCCCCCCCCCCCCCCCCCACACACACACACACACACACACACACACAAAGATTTTTTTTTTTTCAAAACTTAAAACTTCTTTTATGGGTTTATATAATATATTATATATCACACACACACACACAAAGATTTTTTTTTTTTCAAAACTTAAAACTTCTTTTATGGGTTTATATAATATATTATATATTAAAAGACAGTGAGGTAACTTGAAAATTTCTTTAATGGTTTTATATAATATATTATATATTTAAAAGTAGTGGGCCACACACACACACAAAGATTTTTTTTTTTTCAAAACTTAAAACTTCTTTTATGGGTTTATATAATATATTATATATTAAAAGACAGTGAGGTAACTTGAAAATTTCTTTAATGGTTTTATATAATATATTATATATTTAAAAGTAGTGGGCCCTATGTCATATTTGGGCTGTCGCTTTTTACAGAAAATTCTATCACTATTATTTGGTGTAGCCGTGTAAGATGTAAGTTGGTTTAAAATTAAAAAAAAAAAAAAAAAAAATTTATTCTTATTTTATGTATTCCACTTTCTTTTAGAAGAGAAAATATAAACCTTTTAGGATTTGGTTTCCTATATATCTTAAACTTGTCTAACCTATATATATACTTGATTATTTTATTTTTTTTCTAGTTTTTCACTTACGCAATTTCATTCTTACTGCTACAATTAAATTCCTCATATTCTTTGGTTCATCTATCAGAATAATTTCAAGTATGAGATTACAAATCAATAAATATTTTAGATTTTTTCAATTTTTTTTTTTATATATTTGTAAGTTTCTTAGGTTATTAATATGATTTCTTTAATGAATTCTTAATAATATGTATATTTATATATTCTTGGTCAGTTTTCTTTTGTTTTTGGTTCCTCTGTGTTGCGTTGTAATTTTGGGCGTGTTTGCTTTCTAGTAATTGTTGGTTTTGTTATTTTCTTGCTTCCTTTTTATTGCCTTTTTGGCTATTAAATTATACTAGCATATATGATTTTGCTACATTTATTATACTAATTTATAATTTAAACATTTATATATTTAAATTAATTCAATTTTTTTTTATTTGATCTTCAAATGAGTAAACCATCAACAATTGATAGATTTTTCAAAAGAATTAAAACCTCAGAAGCCTGTTCATCTTCGTCAACATCTAATATCAATATTTTAGCTTCTGAAAATCAATCCACAGAATCTCCAACAAATGATATTAACCAAGATAATAAATCGTTGGTGCGTGACCCAGAATTACGTCGACAAATATGAGATTATCCTGTCAATGAACGTGATGAAATTCGTCGAGCTTATATTAAAGCCGGTCCATTCCAACCCATTCTTGACCATTATAACAAATCTGGACGAGATTCTTATAAACGCAGCTTCCAAAGTTCTTGGTTTACATTATTTTCTACATGGTTGGAATATTCTCCTACAACAGATGCAGCTTATTGTTTACATTGCTTTCTCTTTAGTAAGATAAGCCAACTAAACACCTTGCAGCGACTGCTTTTCACTGTTGATGGATTTAAAAGTTGGAGAAAAGTTAGGAATGGCGACAAGTGTGCATTTTTAACTCATGTAGGACAAAAAGGTAATCATATGACCCCTCACAAGATTTCTGAGAGAGCATCTACAGACTTAATGAACCAATCTCAACATATAGAAAGAGTGGTCAAAAAGTATAATTCTCAAGAAATTGCAAACAATAGGCTTAGAGTCAAAGCCACAATTGAAGTTGTTCGATGGCTTGCATTTCAAGGTTGTGCTTTTAGAGGTCATGATGAGAGCTCATCTTCAATCAATCGTGGAAATTTTCTTGAACTATTAGAATTATTGGCTTCAAACAATGAGAAGGTTGGAGAACTTGTATTAGATAAGGCACCTAAAAATGCATGTTACACATCACCGGATATCCAAAAAGAGATTCTACAAGTTTTTACAACTAGAGTAAAAAATGAAATTCGTAAGGAAATTGGAGATGCGAAGTTCTGTATAATTGTTGATGAAGCTCGTGATGAGTCAAAGAAGGAACAAATGTCTATAGTTTTGAGATTTGTTGACCAAGATGGTATTCTACGAGAACGGTTTTTTGGACTTGTTCATGTCTTGGACACTGCAGCATTGACTTTAAAAAAATCAATATATTTTGTATTATCTAATCACAATTTAGATATTCAAAATATTCGAGGGCATGGCTATGATGATGCAAGTAATATACATGGTGAGTGGAATGGGCTACAAGCTTTGATTTTAAAGGTTGTCGGTATGCTTGTTATATTCATTGTTTGGCAAACTAGTTGCAATTGGCACTAGTTGCAACATCAAAAGAAGTTATTTCTATTCATCATTTTTTTACCAAGTTAACTTCTATTGTCAATATTGTCGGTGCTTCATGCAAGCGTAATGATGAATTCAAACATGCTCATGCTGCTGAGATTGCACATTTAATTGACATTGATGAGCTAAATAGCAGGACCGGACTTAACCAAATTGGCACTTTGCAGAGACCAGGGGATACACGTTGAAGTTCTCACTATAGGTTAGTTTCTAGCTTGATAAAAATGTTTGGTGCAACATGTGCTATTTTAATTAAAATAGTTGATGAAGGAACTACTTTTTCTCAATGAGGAGAAGCCGACGCAGCTTATGAGGCAATGACTTCCTTTGAATTTATCTTCATCTTGCATCTGGTGAATGATATCATGGAGATCACTAATCTACTATGTCAAGCTTTACAACAAAAATCTCAAGACATTTTAAATGCTATGCATCTTGTTTCATCCACTAAAAGACTTATACAACAATTGAGGGATACTGGATGGGATACATTATTTGCTAAGGTATGTTCATTTTGTTAGGCACGCAACATAGATATTCCAGATATGAATGCTCATTATGTTGCAAGATGAGGTCGAGCTCGCCAACAACAAGTAAATTATACAATTGAGCAATATTACCAGGTAGATATATTTTATGCTGCAATTGATTCTCAATTACAAGAATTAAATAGTTGATTCAGTGAGCAGGCAATTGAGTTGGTAATTCTTAGTACAGCTTTGGAACCTCGCAAAGGATATGAGTCTTTTAGAATTGATGATATTTGCAAATTGGTAAACATGTTTTATCCACATGACTTCGCTGATCATGAGAAGTTGCAATTGAAAATGCAACTTCAACATTATGAATATAATGTAGTTCAACATTCAGAATTCAGAAATTTGTTAACTCTTTCTTCCTTGTGTCAACGGTTGGTAAGGACTAAAAGATCAACAACATATCCACTTGTTCACAGAATAATTGTGCTTGTGCTTACTCTTCCGGTGTCAACTGCAATTACTGAGAGATCATTTTCAGCTATGCGTATTGTCAAGACTAGGCTTCACAACAAGATGGAAGATGACTTTCTTACAAACTCTTTGATCATGTATATTGAAAGGGAAATCGCAGAGAAACTTAGTATAGATTCAATTGTAGATGATTTTAGAGATTTAAAAGAGCGGTGGGTTCCATTTTGATTTATAAAGCCGGTGTCTATTTTGTTTATTAATTTATTTATTTTAGCATTATATATGAGACTAGACGCTATTATATATATATATATTTATTTTTATTTTTATTGCTTTCAATAAATTTGTTTTTAAATATTAACATAATTGTCTAGCGTTAATTTGAAAAAAAAAAATTGTCTTGGCCCCCCTATAGCCAAAATCCTGGCTTCGCCCCTTGACTGTATGTATATATATATATAATTTTGTTAATTTGATCCCCTAAATATTGTATATTAATATATTTGCCCCATACAAAGTTTCAAAACCTAACAAATATAACTCTAATATTTAAAGATCATACATTGTTAAATCACCAAATGTTTACAAAGTATTCCCAGTTTGTTTCTCTGATGATTTAACGAGGTATTTCTTTAAACAATAGAGTTTTATTTGTTAGGTTTTGTTTATGTGTTTTCAATTTTTGTATGCTGTCTCAAAGTGGAGCTAGAAAATTTTATTTAGAGACCAATGTTATACTATACAATATTTATGGGGTCAAAGTTAAAATTTTAAATTATTAAATATATATATATTAGCCTCCGCATCTGGTTGTATATGAAGGCTTCAACCTATGCATGAAGGTTATAATGGAGTAGGTGGATAGTCTAAGGCCAAGACAAGATTAAAATAATTGGTTTAAGGGTTGTTCGTTGATGATTTATTAGGTTCGTTTTTTGTTGTTGCGTATACAATTCGACTAAAAGATGCTTTATATCTATTTATTTTCAATCCTTTTTAAAATCTAAAAATAATTCAATATAGGACCTAGAAAAATTAAAAACAAAATTCAAATCTTGGTTTTTTAATAATTACAAATAATTCGGGAATAGGGATGACAGGAATGTATGTTGTAGGTGCGAGAGACATACCATTGAATCAATATAATGACATCAAATTCAATTTTAGTTGAAATGAATTATTATTCACACCTTAACTAGATAACAAAATTTGAAAGTAGGCCTTGGAAGGCCCAACCTAAAATTCAATAAGTCCAAGAAATTTGTGTATTGTAATTGTTAGTCCAAATTAATACTCCAAGGCTCAGCTCTTTTACCAAAGGCTTTTTGACCTGGGCATTAAAAGAAAAAGAAAATCATGGGAAAATAAAAATCAGTATTTTTTTTTATTTTAAAGAATATAAAAATCTGTTATAATTAAAAAACATCATAACACTTGACATGATAACACTTGACATCGCCTACAAGGTTGTAGCTCACTGATAGATGAACAAGGTTAGGGCTTGGTCAAATGACTTTTAAATTAAGGGGTTGAATCTTATCAATAAGTTTTTTTTTTTTTATTGATAAACGAAACACATCAATAAGTTAAAAATAAATAATAAATAAGACATGAGGGATCAAATAAGATGTACGGAAGCACTTTTCAGGACTAATAATTTGTTATAAATTCACAATCGCAGATAAAAATCTAACCTCTCAAATCATACTTTATGAAATGAAAATTCCTAAAATTAATAAATAAATAAATAAACTTGGTAGAAATTCACAAGTGAAGTGTCTTTCAAAACCAATGTCGTTTTTGATTGAAATCAATGTCGTTTAACTTCCTTATCGCTATCCGTATGAAATTTATTTGCTGGACACTGAAACACACAGAGCAAACACAACAAACCCATCTCCAATGGCTTCTCTTCTCTCACTCTCTGCAAACCCACCAGCCGTACGGACTCCACTGTCTCTTCACTCTTCATTTTTCCAAGCAAACGTAGTAACCTACTTAAGACCAAACCCATCTGTCCTTTGTCTCCCTCTCAAACTCCACCAACGACGTCTCACTGTCGTCAGCAAGGCTGGTTTTGCGGCGGAGACGGCCGTTTCAGCTACGAGGCTCCGGTTGGACAATCTGGGCCCGCAACCGGGGTCGAGGAAGAGAGCGAAGAGAAAAGGTAGAGGTCACGCGGCTGGTCAAGGAGGCAGTTGCGGTTTTGGAATGAGAGGTCAGAAATCGAGGTCCGGTCCTGGTGTCAGAAGAGGCTTCGAAGGTGGTCAAATGCCTCTCTATCGTCGGATTCCAAAGCTGCGTGGGATTGCTGGAGGTAAAATTCTTCATTTATGGTTCAGTTTCATGTTTAGGATTAGATAATGGAGTTGTTAATGAAGCAAAATTTATCATCTTTGAGAGGGTTTGTTAATGGATTCAGTGTTTTTATTGTTTCATGTGTTGATGTTATTAGTAGTGATAGCTGCTTTAAATGTAAAAGATTGATGGAGAGGTATTTTACATTTCTTGTGTGGTTTGGTTTTGTGTTTAGGATTTGATGATGGAGCTTGAAATTTTGTTGTTTGATATTTGGAGGTGCAAAATTTGTCTATCTTTTAGAGGGTTTGTGGATAAAGTTAGTGTTTTTTTTTTTTTTTTGGTAGTTTCATGTGTGCTGGGATGTGTCGATTTCGTATATTGATGTTATTGGTAGTGATAGCTGCTTAAATGTAAAAGATTGCTGGAGTTAATATTTTGTATTTTCTTGTGTGGTTCAGTTTCGTGTTTAGGATTTGGTGATGAAGCCTGAATTTTTTGTTGTTCGATATTTGAATATGAGAAAATAGTTTACCTTTTAGAGGGCATGTGGATAAAGTCTGTGATATTTTTAGTTTCATGTGTCCTGCAATGCCTTAATATGTATTCATGTTATTAGTGATCATTTGATTTGTGGTAATGGAAGAAATGTGGTGTGGTCCTTCTATTTGTATTGACATAGTTGTGTGTAAAATCGTTGGTAAATCTGAATGTGGGAGTTCCATTGTTATGGGATGTCAAATTTTGACATAAGCAGATTTTTTTATTACTTTTGATAGAATGAAACTGAGAGAATCTTTGTTATGGACGGTTTTGCTTGCCAAGTTTTAGACATGTCTTTGAACAAGATTTTAGCGGATGTCTCGATTGGAGTAATGGATTTTTCTTCCTTTTGTACATGTGCTTATTTACATGTACATTGAGTTCATTCAACATATTTTCCTTATAGTGTGGGGTCTCTAAAAGACTGATCCTTGTAGCCAACTTGAGTGATCTTGTCATTTAATTAATACTATATTGGGCAAAACAACCGAAAAGGGTTGGCAAAAATATTTTATATCACTTTATGCTTTTCTACCTCGAGGATGAGGCTTAAGCTGTGCTGGATGTATGGAGCAGCCTTGAGTGGTTAGAATTGAGATGGTATTATCATATCGCCCGAGTATGCATCGTTTAAAGAGGTCAAACCAACAGGAACACAGTATTACCTTGACTGTTTCTGTTTTCTTTCCCCCTACTAAACTAGTCAACGTTCAAGAATTGGGTAGTGCATCCTTGTATAGTAGATAGCAGCACAGAAAAATGGCAGTGAAGACTTTGGTTTTTAGCTGAAAGGTGGTAACTAATATCAGCATAGCCTTTGGCTACACAGTTTGAGGCTCCCTACTTCTCTAATCTGCGTGCAATCAGTTCTTATTCTTTCTCTTTTCTTCTTTTTTGAATCTTCTGTCTTATTTCACAAACATCACTTTCTTTACTTCAATTCTGTGTGCCGTGTGTGCTTATTTGTGCATTCATTTGTCTCTTGCTGTGCATATTTTTATTTCTTAAAATTCTTACTGATATCTCTCTCTTATTATTTTCTTACAAGGTATGCATGCGGGTTTACCTAAATATGTCCCCGTTAACTTGAAAGACATAGCAGAGGCAGGATTTCAAGAGGGTGAAGAGGTGTCACTAGAGACTTTAAAGAAGAAGGGTTTGATCAACCCCTCAGGAAGAGAAAGAAAACTCCCTTTAAAGGTATAGATAATGGTAGCCTGATTGGTGTCATTAAGTCCCAAACATGATTCTGTTTATACATTAATAGTCATGTGACATCTTACCAGGTACTAATTTCCTTCCAAATATGATTGAGAAAATATGCAACGTGCTGCCGTTAGGTTCATTGGAATTAGACAGCGATACAGGACATGAATAGAGTAATATATGTACTGTTTACTTAGCTCCACAAAATGCATTGGGGGCCTTAAGAACGTATAATGATGATAGGGAAAAACACCTTTATCTTAGTCGGACTTATGTTAGTATAAACATCTTATGACATTAGGCTCTTTCTGACTTGATCCTTGTTCCTCAATCAAGCAACATCTTTGTGTACAGAATTCTCTGTACGAGTAATCAACTGCATTAGTTGGACATTTTGTACTTATATTAATTTGAGGTCATAATGACTAGGACTACATTTCCATTAATTTTACTTAGATCAAGAATACGAGAGGCTCTCTTCACATCTACTGCTGTTGAGCAAACTGAAGTCTAGTTTATCACGTTGATGTCAAAATGGCAAGAGAGTAGTAATCTAACTAGTAAGCAGTAAGAAAGATTTTCCTGACCATTTGATTTGGAATATCAATTTCTCCCTCTCTAAAGCACATGTATTAAACCTGTTGTCATGCTTCAAATGGTTTGGTATAAATTAAGCTGATAATCAATTGGGTGTTTCATGTTTGGCTTGAAGTTTCTTACAATGCTGAAACTTCCATTTGCTGTTGTTTTCACTTGGTAATCTGTCAGTTTTTCAGCCCCCTTGCTGGGTTCAATTTTTACTTGACTGACCTTGCTATTTTACTGTGCGCAGCACGCTGTAGAAGTTTGTCAAATATTTTTCAGAATTGAGGTTTAAAATGCGCGGTCTATTGAATGACGATATCAGATTATAATTATATAAATTTGTTTTTTAAAAAAAAATTGTTTTGTTTGTGACAATTGTTTTCAGATTCTAGGTGATGGGGAGTTGAGCGTGAAGCTGAGCTTCAAGGCTCGATCCTTCTCAGCATCAGCAAAGGAGAAGCTTGAGTCTGTTGGATGTTCCCTCACTGTGTTACCTGGCCGAAAGAAATGGGTAAAACCATCGGTTGCCAAGAACCTTGCCAGAGCCGATGAATACTTTGCCAAGAAGAGAGCAGCTGCAGCTGCAGCTGCATCGGAACCAACCTCTGCTTGAACCACCTTTCATCGAGCTTTGAATTTAAATGTCTAATTTGAACCCCTGATGGGGTTGTCAATTCTTTGTCTCTGATTTTTAGATACATTAGAGGAGGGCAAAGAAGGGAGGGTGTTGTATGTAATTTCTTGAATTTCATCTCTTCTATATATTCTTCAATCCCGTTGAAAATTCAGTTAAAATTCTCGAGTTTCTGCTCCTGTGTTACCTGCCTAAAACAAAACCTGAAACTTTTATTAACAGTAAACGGAAGCTGAGTTGGTCCAGTAGTAAGCCATTTGTACCCAAATCAATGAAATCAATGAAATTATCAGGAAGGCAACCGAGTTGTAGATTGTTTAGCGTCAGGAGCCCTAGTATCGTTACTCCTACTTGGTGGAATACTTCAGCTTTTTGCACTTCTTTTATTAACAACGATGTTTGTTGCAAACCTTCTTTTAGGTTGACTTGTTTTCTTTTATTTTCTTAAACTCTTTTGTTGTCTTTTCTTTTTTTCTTTTTGATAAATATGTTAGGTTTGGGTAGTTGATGCGGGTGCTACAGAGGTGCCAGCTTTTCTGGGATGTCCTGATGCATCTTCTGATCCCGATCACTAAACAAACTTTAATAAATAAATAAAATGAAATCATAGATTCTGAGTATCATCCAAAAGCTCTCCGTACTCTTGAAAACTACAAAAATAGGATCAAATTCCAAATCTTGCACCGCTTTGATTGTAATCTTCTGGATTTGACGAGATCAAACTTTGTGTTCCTATTTGAGCAACTACCAACTGTGGGAATCAACTCAAGAAGTGGGAATTCTCAAAAGTAGAATTACAGAATAGTCAAATTAAAAATAAATAAATAAATCACAATTTGAAATTGGAATTGGAATGTGATGTATGCATTTGCAAATTTGTACTCTTATTGAAATGTAACGCAATATCTTCCTATTCAATGATGCATTTTGCCAGAGATGGTGGCATTGGTGGGGCATTAAAGACATAATTATTTGGAATTTAAATCAAGAACCTAACAAACCTTTTTTTCTTTTCAATTCTTTGTCATGCAATCCAAAATTTGTCCTGGTTTTTTGGTCATCATTTACTACCAACCTTTTAGCAAAATTTACTCTTTTTTTTTTAAACACAAATCACAATCATCATTTTCTTCATTGTCACGTTTTAGCTTTTATTTGAATAAATGTAGACATGTAATAGTTTATTTTAAAAATAAAAAAAATACTACGAAATAAATTTAATACAGTTAACTTGTATTAGGTCCCGTTTGATTTTTTGTCTGAAGACTAAACAATGCTGAATGTTACTGAAAACTGAATAATGACTGAAAACTGAAAACTGAAAACTGAAAAACATGTTTGTTTTTTCACTGAAAATTGAACATAAGTGATAAGTTGTTTGTTTTTTTAAGTTATAAATATATGAAAATAAATATATGAAAATAAATACTTTTACATCTATACTCTTATAACTATTATTTGTTATATATTTACATTTTAATATATTAAGGACAATAAATTTATTTAGTTATTAATAATTATTCAAATTTATATTATTCTGGATTGGTTGGTTTGTGAATAGATTGGTTTTTTTTTTTTTTTTTTTTTTTTTGGTTCTAAATTTAATATCATTATCAATGAATAACAACATGAATATCATTTTATTTTATTTTTTTGAACAGTAAACATTTATTAAAAGGGCAACCAAAACCCAAGAGCAGAGCACAAACATCGACAAAAGCAAACAACCAAACCACGCCAGCAAGACCAAAAAAAAAAGAGAAAGGAAAAGGCAAGATCAAGAAATATATTAAATTATAAATACAAATAGGTCTTTAACAGAAGACAAAATTGGAAATATATTAACTTGGTGAGGATAGTTTTGGAAGTAAAACTTTGTATTAAATTCTCCTGAATTTGTGTTAAATGAACAGTGAAATTTTTTCACTTTTCAAAATAAGTGGTTTTAGGTGCTCATTAAGTGATTTTACTACTTAAAAAATCAAACAAAATAACTGAATGGAACACATTAAGCGCCCTATTCAATGTTAAGTGGAAAAATCAAACAGGGCCTTAGTGATAATGATCATGTGTTATAAGACTGTACAAATTTCAAGAAAATCCTGATCTAAGACAAAATCTCATTTAAATTAGATATTTGTATAAACATCACAACATATAATATCCTATTTTTTTTTTTCAAATTTCTTTTGACGAAAAAAAAAATAGACAGAAAAGATTCGGTGACTTGTTTTGCAAAACAATTTGACATAATCATTTGAAATTAATCTTTCATTTTGACAAAAAATAAATAAATAAATAAAGGACATCACATAATGTGAAAGGACTTGGCAACCAAATTACTTGTTCAACAAAACTGGGTAAGCAAGCAAAGACTCAGTTAAAATAATTATGGATCTAATTATAGAAAAAAAAAATTAGGTCTCTTTACCTTTTGAGATTGACACGTGGCAGCAACCCATTTACTGATTAGGTTAATTGTTCTCAATGATTAACTAATGCAGAAAACATCATTAACCCTTTGATTTTTTCTGGACTTTTCGATCAAGTTAACCGTGGAACCATTCTTGCTTGGCGGCACATGTACTTAAATTCAAAGAAATAAAAATCAAAATTGTTTATGTTTTGAGAGAGACTTAGCTGCGTCTTTCTTGGCTTCTCCGAAGTCCGCAGAACTTTTTTTTTTTTCTTTTTTGAAAAGGACCTAATTAATTACTTAGGTTTTATTAGGTATCTTCTTGCATAGGAATTCTTGATATTAACCAAATCCAAAAATGTCACTATTTTAAGGTTTAACTTTTTAATGTTTTATACTAAACATAGAATTTGTGTGGTTACAGTTGGATTAGTGAAATTTGCATGTTTATATATGGGGAGTTCGAACTGAAAAGGGATTAAAAAATTTCTCACACTTTTACTCTCCCTACTTTTAAAACTAACATTAAGGGATCGTTTGTTTTTTCCACTTAAAACTTAATGGGTCTGAATCATAATTATTAAGTTGTTTTGTTTGTTATTTTAAGTGGTCAAACAACTTTAAAATATCAAAAAACAACTTAAAATATTCTGACTTTTCACTTAATTGCAAATCACTTAATTGCATTAAATGCAATCCAAAATCTTTTCTTCCGGTACTATCCCTCATATATAACATATTTTCAATTTCATCATAATTATATAATTATACTATATTGTATAGAAATCTTTATTTTAATATATTGCTTATTTTAAATAGCTTCAAAAATAAAAAATAATCATAATCACTTCTCATATTGGTGTTTAATATCACTATCTTATTATGATATTAGGGTGATGTATTTATATATTAATTTTTTAGAGTGTTTTGTGAGACCCTTTTTGTTTTTTGAAAAAAATAAAAAAAAAACTCTTCTTTTCTTAGTAAAAATGAAGTTGTTTGTAATTGAAGAAAAAGATCATGATCATATGTGTTCATATATAATTATTATTTTTAGATTGTTTTTATTCCATATTATATGTATAATTGTTTAACATTGGCATAAATGTAAAATTACCTATTTTTAGACAATTTTACTTTTAAAAAAATAAATGTGTTGACAATACATTCAGATGTGAGGAAAAAAAAAACATATCATTCAATTTCAGATTTCAGTCCATATTCAGTCTTTAGAAAAATTTATGACTATTCAATCTTTAGACAAAAAGAAAAAAAGAAAGAAAAAAAAAAAAAAAAAAAAACGACGACCTCTAACTTAATAACTTAAGTTTTAATAACACCTAATATGTGAATATGACAAAAATACCTTTAAAACACAATCACAAAAATAAGTCTAGCGTTTTTTTTTTCCAATACTTATTTTTGTATTTCTGAGATTTATTTTATAATTTTCAAGACTTATTGAGTACTTTTACAAATTTCAAGATTTATTGGATAAAATACAAAATTTTCTATAAAAAAAATCCTCTTCTCCATCGACCTCTATTGAGGTCTAACACAAACCTAATGGAGGTCTGTTCCACCCTATTGATGGAGGACCTCAATGGAGGTTTTTGAAAAGAAAAAAAATAAATAAACATAATGGTAAAAAAAGTAA
This sequence comes from Acer campestre, assembly GCA_954870605.1. Lineage (NCBI taxonomy): Eukaryota > Viridiplantae > Streptophyta > Magnoliopsida > Sapindales > Sapindaceae > Acer > Acer campestre. Next base: position 1,124,281 of record OX940806.1, on the reverse strand, counting down.
TAAAAGAAGAAAGTGAGTATATTTTTATCTACCGATACCATTTAAACTTAAATTATTATTCTAGTGTTATTCCTAAAATCACTATGGATTTGGTGTTATTTAGGCCTATTTCTTCTTCAGACTAATTAAATATAACATCCGCATAACATATACATGGGGGTGATTTTGATAACGAAACTTATTCATGTTGTGTTTTAAAAGAGTTTGAATATTATACGAATAAATTATATATTGCAAAAAATGTAGTTTTAAATATTTTTATATAAAAACAAGTTCTCAAACTCATTGAAAAACAAAAACAATCAAACTTCGTTTGACGTATACTTAAAAGCAAACTCTATATTAAAAATAAACTTTGTCTCTATTCTCTAATATGAGATCCCAAAGAATCTTTAGGAATTCATAAACAAGAATAGTTTGTGGAAATTCATGTGTAATTTGACGAGTGCCACTTCACAATGGAGAGGAAAAAAAAAAAAAAAGCATCAATTATTATTACTATTATTTGATTTTGAAGAGCTCTAAAAATTATTTTGGTGAAACTAGCAGCAACTTAATAAATTGAGTTTTAATAAAACCAAAATTGTGTTTTTGACAAAAATATTCTTTAAATACAAATAAAAAATAAATGGTCGTTTATTTGTTTGTCTGAAGATTGAACAGTACTGAATTTTACTGAAAACTGAATAGTGACTGAAACCTGAATCTGAATGATATATTTGTTTTTTATTTTTATCACATATAAATAGAATGTCAACTTTCTTGTTTTTAAAATATAAAACGATTTTAAAATAAGTAATTTTACATGTATACCTTTATTACTATTAATTGTTATGTATTTTCATTTTACATGATACAAACAACTAAATAAAAAATAATAAAAAATTAATAAAACTGGACTGATCTAAGGAGAAAAAGCATTATAAGCAATCATATGCTGAAAACCCCCTAGACAATATACATATATATAAAAGATAAAAGAAAGTAAATAGTGACAAAAAGTAAATAAAAATAATTTAACAAATCTTAAACCATTTTTATATAATAATTGCAATATATTATTCATGATTAAGATATGATAAATAATTGATTTAAAAAAAATGATAAATAATGATTTAGAAATGATTTTATTTTTTTATTTTTATTTTTTAAAATTGAAGGTTCAAAAATGGTGTTAAAAGTTACAATATTTTTAATGTTTTTATTTATTTTATTTTTTTTTATAGATATTTATCATAAGTAACAGGTAAAAGAAATAAATGTGTATAATATAAAATTATGATAAAATTATAAATATGTTATGTTTGGTAAGATAATCTTAGAAGAAGTATATTAAATGCAATCAAGTGATTTGGAATTAAGTTAAAAGTAAAAATTTCTGTGAGCGGACCGCCTCTCCTTCTTAGATATTTTTTTTCTCTCTTTTTCTCTGTTTCTTCAGCAGCGGCCTCTCTTCTTCACAGTTCCGTCGTCGGCTCTCGCTGTGGCAGCGGGAGCCGACGGCGACATCGTCCTCTTGGGCGATCTTCCTCCTCCTCGTGCTTGGCTGGTCCCAGTCAGTTGGGGTCTCTGGCGGCTGCTACGATGGCCCTTTCGTCGCTTGGAAGTCTCTCTCGCGTCACAGGGTGAGTCGTTTTGTCCAAATGACGGCGGCAGCTGTTAGATCGGCCGATCCTCGTGGTTTATGGTCAGATCTGGTGTGATTTGGCGTGAGTTGTCTAGATCGGTGGTCTTCGAGTTTCTCCGACCCCATCCTCTCCGTCGAGACACCACCGGCAGTTGGCTTTGGCGACCTTTTTTTTCTGATGTTGGTGATTTTGCTTGGTCGGATTTTATGTTTTACGGCGCCGGGATAGGGAACCGGTGGAGGTTTGATTGGTTTGGTGGTTTGGGGTTTGATTAGGCATCTCCGACGTCTCTGCTTGGTCGGCGGCGTCCTGGTGGGTCTTCTCCGGCGGCCTGGTCTCTCCTCCGGATCAATTTCAGCCCGTTTAGTTGTTTTTCCAGTTGTTTTGTTTCTGTTTGGTTGTATTCCCACTTCTGTGTGGGCGTTTTTCTCCCGTTGTGGGACTCTGTTCTGGGCTTGTGCTCAATTGGCTTTATTTGTGGGGTCCCAGTTATGGTTGTAACCTTGCCCTGGATCTGGTTTACCAGGTTTTCAGGTGCCCTTTCCATCGGAAAAAAAAAAAAAAAAAAGTAAAAGTAAATTTTTTTTTTTTTTTTTTTTTAAGTTGTTTGATCACTTAAAAAAAACATGCATTTAAGTTTTTATCTGTACGTGAGAGTAGATATTTCTCTATTATGAAAGTAAATATCTGAGTCACATAAATAAATTAGAGTATAAGTTCTGGTATATCCCTAGCGTCTTCAGTATCAAATTCGAAAAGAAAAAAAAATAAAAAAATTATGAAAATTAAATATTTAATCTAGAAAATAGAAATTGAATGAATTAATTGTTGTATGAAAACGTGGGGTTAGATGTCGTTTTATTGCTAAAAAAAAAAAAGAGGAGGAAGCTTGACAGAAGATAACATGCGTTCTGTGTTTCTCGGAAAACATGTCCCTCCACTCCACGTGATTATAATTAAATTGGAAATCAAAGACTACCCACTCGATTTTAATTATTGAAAATTTATTATTTTTAAAACGGATAATTTTTTTATATCTAATGAATGGATGATATATATTTTCGTGCCAGAGAAAAGTGACAAAATATTTATATTCCTAATTATTTTTCATTTTATTTTTATAATAAATTATCAATGGACTTTGAATAATATATATATATATATATTGTAACAATAAATATTTATAAAGTTAATTAAAACATTTTGAGTTCGTATCTCTTCCCATAAATTCTAAATGTATTGAACTAGTATTTTTTTTTCAACAATACAATATATATACCCCAAAGTTTGATATAAGTGCTTTGGTCTTTTGTTACTTCGATTTTAAGAACAAAAATTTTTTGAGTATATAAATGCAAACTTGTTTTCTAACTGTATTTGTGTCAAACTTCAATAATCTCAATGTATTTACCCATTTTAAAAAAATATTACAATACATTCGAAATTTTGGGAAGGATACGGCTGATCACAATGTATTTACCCATTTTTTTAAAATATTACAATACATTCGAAATTTTAGGAAGGACACGGCTGATCACTGAAACGCACAACTCCATAACATACTGTTGGACTAAAAATGAAATTAAATTCAACAATTTACATCTAGGGATTGGCATTTCCCCGCGAATTCTCAAATCCTCATTTCCCCATCCCCATTCGGAATAAAATAAAATAAAATAAATAAAAATAAATAAAAAGCATCCCCCAAAGGAGGGGATAGGAATGAATTTTATCTCCAAATTGAAATGGGATATAGATGGGGATGGGGATGGGGATGGGATGGATTTCCCCATTCTCATTTCCCCCCAAAATTTATTGAAGTGGGGATGATGCAGTGGATGATGCCCAAAACATATTATATATATATATATACAGTTTTTCTATTGTCAGTTTTATATCAGGACGAAGAATGTGAACCATTAGATTTACATAATTTGATTCAAAGTATATGCACTTGTCATAATTTCTCCATGATTTATGGTCCACATTCTTCGTCTTGAAATATTTTATATTATGACAAACTGACAGTAGAAAGACTGTATATGTGTATATATATAGTCTTAATATCTCTTAATTAATACCCCAATAATTATTAACCTCTGACATTTAATAAAATTTCATGAAACCGACCGCATTGTATAGGTATAATTTAATATTTTTACTATCTAATAATTAATATAAAATATCAAAACGAACCATCTATCTAGAGTGACCCATTTCTTCCCAATTGTCCTGATCTAAAACTGTATACCTCGGAGTACCTTATGAGCTACACCACGGGTGGGATCTGAAAGGTCAAGAAGAGAAATACATGAGTGAAGGGCAACTAATTTATCTTTGTTAGACAAAGGGGGGTCATTGGCAAGGGTGGACTGTGTGATGGATGGATTCCTTACTTTGTGCAAACAAATTTCAAGTCTTTGAAGTACTGTTGAGTGAAGATGAAGGTTTTATTTTGGGAAGAAATGACTATGTATAATTGGGGAAGATTTAGTTTAGAACAAACTTTCACTATTTCAGGTTTTATAGATTTAACTTTTTCTTAATGTTGGTCTTCTCGTATTCCTTGCATTTAATTTTTAATTTGAGATACAGTATGTACCATTCTTGCATTTAATTTTTTTATTGAAGATGTATACTAAACTCATTGGTAACTTACAAACAATAAATATATAAGACTAAATTAGCATGGTGAAGACTTTCTAACTATCTAGAAGTAGTGGCATTAGCAAATATACATGAAATAATTTCTTTTAAGTAGATGTTCTACAAATTAATAACCTCTGTTAATTAATAAATTACTGTATAACAGATTGTATTAATTTAGAGAGGTCATACTATATATTATTTTTCTTAATTTTCCCATTTCCTCATCTCCTCACTTTTCCAATTTAAACTCTAACTATAAATACTTCATTTGAATTTAGTAAAACATAATCAAATTAGGGAATCAGTGACAAAATTCAAATTAGAAAATGGAGAAAATGGGAGAAACGGATAAATGAGGGATAAGGATGTGGATACCTCCCCCAAACTCTCCCATTACCATTTTCTCCAAATGAGAAAATAAGGGAAGAAGGGCCAACATAATATTCATCTTCATTTCCCAATGCCCATCATAATTACATGGAACTAACAAACTTGCATATAGTTGAAAATTTCAAGCGTCATTTGTGGTCCAAAACTCTAAGAGTGTGTTTAGTATGACTTTTCAATTTGAGCTTCTAGAGTATATCTTTTTGTAGTAGAGCTTCTAATGAGTAGGACTTTTAACAAAAAAAAACTTTTGGTTGTGTAAATTACAAAAAAGGTGTTGACAATGTAATTTTAGAAATAACTTTTGGTTGAGTGAATTACAAAAAAAGTATTGACAATATATTTATAATGAAAGAGCTATGGTGTAATATCTAAAATTTATAAAGGGCAGTTGAGACAATTTATATGTTTTAAAAAAACTTAAAAAAAGCTTATTGGAGATAAAATGACTTGTTTTTAAAGAGTAATTAAGACAATTTATATATTAAAAAAACTGTTTTGAGTTTTGCCAAACAACTAAAAAAAACTTTAAAATAGCTTTTAGTATTAAAAAAATGTTTTTGATCCTTTCAAAAGCTATACCAAACATACACTAAGTATAACAGTTTAGGGCTTGTTTGGTACACTGTATTGGATTGCATTGTATTGTATTGGATTGTATTATATTGTACTGTACTGTATTATTATTAAGTTATTCCAATAATACTTTATCGTATTCTATTTTAATATAAAATTAAAATATTTTAAAAAGTAGTTAATAATTCATTTTAAATATTCTTACATGAATAAATCAATAAATATTTATTTTCATTGGAATAAAAATTTAAATAAATAATATTTTTTAAATAAAATAAATATTTTGAATATAATTTTTAAATAATAAAAAAATAACAATATAAAATATATTTTTATCAATATTTCATATTTATTGAGAAGATGAAAAAAAATGTTTTTTTTTTTGACTACTAATATATTATGTATTATTTAATATAGTATTTGTTGTATTATACAATTAAATTGTGTTAAAATGATACCCGTGTTTACAATCTATCAAAGTATATTATTATTTTAATATATTTTAATTGTGACCAATACAGTGCATGACAACAACATGTCTTTACTATATAAAACTCTTTTTATTTTTAATTTTTCTTTTTCGTTAAAAAAATAGAGAAAAAAAAAAAATCAGGCTCACAAAAGATTTAAAAGCATGTGCAGCCGACCACGTATCTGACATGAATCTTAAAAATCGACACATGTCGAAATCAGGTAGCGAGTGAATTAAATTCCAATACATACGAGCCATTGACATAAAGACTGAGTCGGTTCGGTCCATACCGTTGGAGATATTTTTAATAAAAAAAAATTAAAAATTAAAATAATATTTTCCGAAACAGGGTGCCAAAATCGATGACACTTCTCGCGGGAGGCACCGCCTGCATGAAATATATTTTAAATTTTAAATTTTTCTATATAAATACTATTATATCGTATCGTATTGATTTGTAAATACGTCGATCTTCCGATTCTGCTACTATATCCGGTTTGTATGATTTCATAAATTTATTCTTCTAGAAATTTAGGGTTTATTTTTTCAAAATTAAAACAATATATTTTTTAATTAATATGAGAAAATCCATATTAATCCAATAACTAAATATATTTTTCAAAATTTAGGGTTAAATAATTAGCTGTTGCGAGAAAATCCAATAATTATGATAAATTTACATGTTTAGTATATCTATATTTTTCAATTAGATCGAAATAACTTATTAATTATAATAATTTATGTGTTCTTAATGATTATGATTTAGATAATTGATCCATAAAATAGATACCTATTTATACTATAAAAATATATTAAATTTATGTGTTTAGGGTTCAGCTTCGTGTATTAACATTTTTCATGCTTTTTTTTTTTTTTTTTTTTTACTTGAATATATTGAATTTAAGCTTTTCGTACTAAACATAAATATAAATCATAAGAATAAAAATTAACAATTTTGATTTCATATGATTTTGGTGTGAATTTACCAACTGTACAACTAATTTTATAATTAGATCAAAATTACTTAATTATTAAGTGTAATGTTTTTTTGTGTCTTAGTGTACGTTTGGGGAGGCTTGTCTACTTACTAAAAGAATTTTTTTAATTAAAAAAGCTCTTTTCAATTTTTTTTTTTTTGTCGTTTGGTTGACACAGCAATAGAGCTTTCGACGATTAAAAAAGCTGTTTTACGTCTACTTGAAGTAGCTCAAATTTTAGGCTTTTTCAAGTAGATTTTTTTGAGCTTTTTTAAAAACATTAAAATATCTAATATAACCCTATCATATTTTATTAATTACACAGCATCTTTTTAAACCCTAATCAAATATTTCTTTTACACTTTAAACACTACTTCTCAACAATAACGTTTCACTTTGGCTTCTATTTCACTTCAAACTATTGAAGATTCATCATTAACCTGTAAGTTTTAAGATCTCCCCTTTCAAATTTTTGTTTTCTTTAGTAAAATTTTATTTATGTTACATGTTTCTAAATTTTGAATTGATGTTATTAAATTTTGAATTTATGTTATTAAATACTTTAGAAAAATTCCGAATTGCTTGTGTTCGGTCCGCCTTTGGCTTTTATTCAAAAACATTAAAAAAGAAAAAAAGAAAAAGATATGTTCTCATAATCTTATATTTATTTGGTGAAGTGTTAAATTCTTTTATATATATCCTTTTTGGTAATTCTATCATTTAAAAGAGCTTTTAAATTTTCTTTCATCAAACGATCTATGGTTTAAAAGAGCTTTTTTAATTGACAACCAAACGATCAACATCTACTCTCTGAAAGCTCTACTTGTGGAAACTCTACTTCAAAAAGATCTACTACAAAAAGCTCTACTCAAGAAGCTCTCACAAACGGACTCTTAGTTGATGACAAATCCTATGATTTGGACAACTAATGCGCTTATACTATGATTAATCTCACTATTCATTTCTAAAAAAAAATCTCACTATTCGGACAATTAGTCTTTGAGATCCACACGAAAATAAAATAAATGAGAAAATAAAAATAAAATTCAAATGTGAAAGGGACTCTTTAGTAGTAGAACCTAATAATAAATAAAAATAAAAATCAAATGTCAGAAAAGTGGAGAGAGAGAGAGAGAGAGGAACAATAATATAAACAAGTTGTGTCATGTGTGTGTGTCCTTGCAGGTCTTGTCTTTTAAAACTTGAAAAACAGTGTTTGTTTGTGTTGTTGGCTGTTGTTGCCCAATACCTAAAATCACAGACTTTTATTTATTTACAATTTTTTATTTTTTTTCTCTCTATAAATCACATCTGTCCCCTCTTATGGTCTTCTCTCTCTGTTCGTAGTCTTCACGCCTAACTTTGCATCTCTGAATTCTCTCTTTTTCATTTATATTTCTTGTATCCCTTATTAAAAAAAAAAATTTTTAAAGAAAAAGATGTTGTGTTGAGATATTTACATGAGAGAATTCTCAATCTGTACAGTCAAGCTAAGGTATGAATCCATATAGATGTACACAGATCTCTTCCTTTTCTTTGTTCTTTGTTTAGATCTGTTAATAATCCTAAAAAATTCATCTGGGTTTGTTTCAAAATCTTTGATTTTTCATTATACATGCTTGTTTGATCAGATTTCGTGTTGAAAACTCATCAAGTTTTTCTTTCTATTTGCAGATAAATTTTAAAAAAATTAAAATAGAAGGTTAGAGAGATAGAGAAATAGATGAACCAGTGTGCGATCCAGCAAAACATGGTGGCAAGTGGTCGTGAAGAGATGAGAAACTCAGTTCCGGTTTCGGTCTCCGACAGTAGAAGAGACAGAGACTACTTGGTTTGTCCTAAACCTCGCCGTCTCGGTCTCCTCAACGCCGCCGCCATCAACGACCCTCAGCCTCTTCGCTCTCTCAGGTGGAATCTCAGGTACAAATTCTATATCCATATCTCTCTCTCTCTGTCTCTCTTAATTCTAGTCAAAAGATATAGTTATGTTTTGGTTTCTGTTTGTTGATTATATTTTGATAATTTGTTTTGTTTGATTTGCAGCCATCAAGCTGAGAATTTTGATTCAAAAGCGGGGTCTGATCTTTTTGACATCATCCTCCCAAAGGTATGTTTTCATACATTTGTATGATTCTTCCTTATATAGATGCATATAGGTTCTAGATCTATGACTAAATAGTTGTTAATTTGTCAAAATCTGAGCTAGATCTCGTTAAAGTTTAGCTGTCTTTTTTTTTGGGGGTTGTTGTAAATGTTAGTTTGTATATGCATCAGATGATTTTTAGGGTGTTTTTGACAAATAATTGAATTGAATTGAACAGAGTGGTTATGGTTGAATAGAAGTTTATATAGATATATGCATATAGGTGCTAGATCTGTGATGAATAATTGTTAAAGTGTACAAAATCTGAACTTGATCTCATTATACTTCGCGGTCTCTCTGTGTGTAATATTTTGATTGTTTATGCTCCCTTCAAAAATGATTTATTTTTGCAAATTGCATGATTAGTATAGTGTTTTTGATGAATATTTGTATTTGAATTGAACAGGGTGGTTATGGTGGACGTGGAACTGAACAATTCTGTACACAATTAGCATCGTCGCCCCCATTTTTTTGTGGGTCGCCGCCTAGCAGAGTAGCTAACCCAGTAATACATGATTCTCGTTTTGGGGATGAGAAGATCACCTCGTTGTCACCACTTCCACCAATTCCGCTTCAATCTTCTCCATCTTCTTCCTCTAGGAAAGGAGGAGGAGTTGTCGGAGGAGGAAGCGGTGGCAGCTGTGTTCGACCCAATTTTGGTAACAAACCAGCAGTGAGGATCGAGGGGTTCGATTGCCTCGACAGGGATCGGCGAAACTGCAGCAGCATCCCTGCCTTGGCATAGAACAACCACGACAACTCAATTCATCAAATCAAACCACAAAAGTAAGTACATATAGAGAGGGAGAGGAGCTAATGTTATTTTTACACTTTTACGCCAGAAAAGCACGGAAACTTGGATAGCATATGAGAATGAATTTTGAAGTTCTCAAGAGGAAGGAGAAAGAAAACAGTAAGAAGAATCCTTTGTTTAGTGTAAATATGTTTATAAAGAAGGGATTCTTTGTATGCAATGTTGTGTCTTGTAAGTAAATTTAAATGAGTTTGCAAAAATAATCAAGTTAGGTTTCAATGTTGAGAGAACCCTCATTTGGTTTGTGTATTAATATTGCACTGTAATTAAAGTTTGTGTCAAATGAGGTTGGTATTCTTAGTTGTTTTTTTTTTTTTTGTTGGGTATCCATTTCTGGGTATTTCACGTGTCGATGAGCAGCATATGAGGAGGATAATCTGTACAAATTGAAGAAGCTGCTATTCGACTTCGAGTCTTCAAAGTACTGATCTTTTCAATGTAAATATACTTTTTTGTAACTTGAGTTTATGTATTCATGTTAGATTATTTATTGTTCAATTGTTTATAGTGGTTATATTTTTGGATTTCCAGTACTCTAATGTTTTCATTGATAACAAGTTTGGACCTTTAATGTATCTTTAGAAGTCGCTTATTAATGTTTTGCAAGTGCTTTTAGAATGATCTGGAAGTGCTTATACATGGAGTTATTTTTCTTCAAATGCTTATTTGTTCCCCAAGAAATGAAGTCAATTTTTGTTAAAAACACTAAGTGCTTTTAATGCTTATGGCTTCAGAAGATTGACTTATGACCTCTGTATTTGAACAAAAATCGGGGATTGCAAGAGCTTTTTGGAAAAGTGCTTCTTACAAAGCACATACCCAGATGGCCAGAAACAACATTCTGTGTAAAACGATGCAGGTGAATTTAAAATTTGATTTTGACACAATGACACCCAACTGGAATTGTTGTTTTCTTTTACTTTTCCAATGTAAATCGTAGAAAATCAAATGCACAAGTCATTTTGCATCTTACAAGAAAGCTCAATCAATTCAGAATCCAGCTTTTTTCCAAATTCCTTCTCCTTTGTTTTTTGTTTTTTGTTTTTTGTTCATTAGAATCCTCTTTTTTTCAACCATCTTTTTCTTCAACCACCATGCCTATCTTCCATCCCAATAAATCAATTAAAGCCTTCTTTTTTCAGTCTTGCTGGCATTTTCCTGCTCTAATTTTATCTAATTGTATCAATGCAATAAAAAAATAAGTATGATTTCAATAGATTCCGACAGACTCAAAGCTACTCGGGATATTCAGACCTCGATAAAAGACTTGATATTGGTTGGTCCCGACAAAATAAACAGGTATGATAACATTATTAATGAGTAAAACTAGTGGTTAATAAGTGTTAAGAGAGAGCTCATGATGGTTTGTATGCAGGAGATCATATGAATAAATTAATTAAGAATCCGATGCGGTCTAGTTTGACTGGCTTCTGAGTCATCCCAAGTTCCAAAATGAAACGGTCCATGCATTGTAGGAGTTACTTGATCCATGCCTAAAGAGAGCCAAATTTAAGTCATCCTCATCTGCTTCTATTGCTTTTTCAACTGAATATCTTTAAGACTTAAAAGGCATGGTTGCCCCCTGAATTCTTAAAATGGTTATTAAACCTCTTGAACTCTTATTTTCTTTGCACCACCCTTATATAGATGCTCCCTTAGAGAGACAATAAAATAAACTGGTGTAAAGAAAATGAGAGTTTGGGGGTTTAATAACCATTTTAAGAATTCAGGAGCACATCAGCAATTCGTAAACAATTCAAGGGGTAGCCGTACCATAATTTTTATATAATATCTTTATTTTCATGGAAGAGTAATGATAGGTTTCTCAATAAATAAATAATAATAATAATAATAATAATAATAATAATAATCTTCCCAAATGATTTGGCGAATATCAGATTCTATATTCAACAGTGGTCTGCCTATTAACAAGTTTTCTAGCTTGAGAAGGCATTGGCCCCTACTGACTAGCCATATGTATCAATTTGTACTATTGATATCATAAATTTAACAACAAAGTGACAAACTATATAATAATTCTCGTTCATTTAAAACTTGATACCCTTTTTTTTTATTTGATAGAAAAAACTTGATACCCTTGAACCTTCTTAAGTTTGTCAACGATTGCGAATATATAAAATTTATGTAAGATGTAAATTTAATGTACAACTTACATGTATATGCGTGAAGAGTTTCCTCTCTAATGTTGTGGTAATAAATATCTGAATTGCGCAAATACTTAATTTTTCAAAATCGATCTTAAATCTTAAACTAATCATTTTAAATGTGGTAGTGTGGTACACTCGTTCTCTAGCCCGACTACAGTTTACATACGGAATTTATGTAAGTTGTCACAAATGTAGCCATGTAAATACGTAATCAATTGAAATGATTGAAAATTATAAAGATAAGAGTATCTTCAACCATGCTCTCTAAATTAATTTAGCTAAATTTTAGCTAGCAACTTTTCATGAAATCACTCCAACAATCCTTCCTATTATAGCTAGCCATTAATATTTTAATATTTTTTAAATTTAAAATATAAATAAATTTATTTTGTTTTAAATTGTAAAAATAAGAGAGAGAAGATTAATGTTGGAGATGCTCTTTAGAAATAATAAAAAAAACAAGAGAGAGAAGATAGAGAGCTTCCTATATTTGGAGAGCCACCAAGAGGCTCTCTAAAATAGGGAGCTATTTAGGGAGCCCTTTGGAGTGAAAAAAAAAAAAAAAACAAATTGACTCCCTATTTTAGCTAAGGAGGAGATTTAGGGAATCCTTTGGAGATACTTTAAGAACTTTACAACACTAGTATGTTAACTTCTCTAGTGTGAAACTTTTGTCGGACCAAATAAATGCTCTTACCTCTTATCGCCCAACATGGGCGGTGATACTTGTAAACTACTCATTTTTAATTCATCCAAGTCTTTACACGATATTTTATTCGAAGTCGAAGATAATTTATCACACCTTGTTGTCTCTTGATCATCAAGAAGAGTTCATTGAACAGAGACCATTGTGTAGTATAGAAATTAGAATAGAATAGCGGTCCAAATGACAAAACAAAACTGCCTTCATGTGATTTGCCAAAAAAATATTGTTATTTTTCTCAGAATTTCACAAATTTGCTTCCATGATCTGCTTGCCTCCATGCCGACACCAAATTCCAACACAATCTTCTTTTCTCCCGATATTTCTTCCTTCTCTCGGTGGTGTTGAAAATACGGACATCTGCCCTCTCTCTCTCTCTCTCTCTCTATATATATATATATATTTAAATTATAAATAAATTTCTGAAAGGACAAAAGATTAATCGCCCTCCCTTAAATATATTTCCATTTCTTGGTCAGTATCTCTACAAGCAATTAACAATTAGAGCTGAAAAATGAGGAGAAAAATAAATAGTGGGGTGGTGGAGGAGGAGGAGGCGGCGGCAGCGGGGGAGAATTGGGTGGAGGATTGGGGTTGGTTGTGCGGAGGAGTGGTGGATGAGCAAATGTCATGGGGGTATTTTACATTGCCAAAATGGGGTGTGGAGTTCATGGCTGAGTCTTATGGGGATTTGTTTAGTGATGTGGTTTGGGATGATGATATTTGGAACTTGAAGAGCATCCAAGAAATACCTGCAAATCCATGATCAATTGTATATATTGTTTTCAAATTTCATGAGCAAGAATGTATTGATCAACTACTTTTGTGATTTTTGGCTATGGTCTCTGTAAGCCTTAGCACAATCCTTTAAGAAGAGAAGAGATTCAAAATGACAATATCAATTTCCATTACATAAATGAACACAATCACCAATGATATCAAGAGAAAGAAATTGATTCCTATAAATAACAAGTTGGTCCACAAAATGGAATGATAAAAATATCCCAAATTATTCTACTTCTTTAGCTACTAACTTGCATCCCAAACATCACCACTATCAGATTCCAACTTCAACCAGGAAAAGCTTTGCCTAAATAGCCAGCACTACATAATGCATAAGTTAACACAGCTTTATTTCTCTCAACTGTAATGATGCTATTTCGCTCAGATGTAGGGATGTCAGCGGGAATATTGCTTTCTCTTGCATTTAAGCCATTAAATGCCCCATCTCCAGCCAATTCAAAATAATGCATTAGCATGAATTGTGAGGCATAAGCGTCACAGAGATCTTCCAGCAACTTTGTTTCTTCCCCGGTGAAATACTTGATCCCTTGAAGCTTCAATTCTCGAATTCTTCGTTTTATTCCCGATTCATTGAGAACAATCCTTGCATCATAATACAAGTGCTTCACATCTTTTAGGATTCCGGTATTGAGTAAGTCGTCCATGAAACACTCCACCTTTGCAGCCCCCAAAATGAGATCATATTCACTTTGTTCTTCCTTCATGCTCCAAGGCCAACGCCCCACTACAACCTTACATACTCCAAGTTTATCTATCTGCAAATATATATTTATAGAGTTCAAGCGTTAAGACCAACACAATAACTATATAAACTTGTAAAAATTCACATTATTAATTAAACTTCTTACCTGTTCCTTGAGTTGTTTAGCTATTGCAAATATATCTCTATCGTCCTTATAGAAAGGCGGCCAAAGAGGGACAGCTATTCTGGGTGCAGGGTGATATACGCATCCAGCCACATTCTTTGTACCCACGTGTAAACCTAGCAAGCGACGCTCAGATGTGTGCATCAAGCGACCTTCTATTGAAGGATTTAGGTTCCTGACAAACCCCATTTTAGGAGCCACCACCGCACGCATCAAGTTACTGAAAGATGATGGTATCTTCATCTAGTAAAACGTAAACACCAATTAAACACAAAACCTGTTAACATGAAGGAAAGCAACACCTCACAGAACATCCAACTAGCACACAATTTGATTTCTAAAACATGTTGAAAAGATGAATCATATGCATTGCATTCTCCTTATCTAGCTACTTGCATCAAACAACACATCCTTAATTGGAACTACTATAGCTAGACTGGATTCTGAATTTAAAAAGTTGGCAACAATAACAAAACTACTGAGTTTTTTTTTTTTTTTTTATAATGGGAACAATCATAATGCAATCAACAATAACAAGGGATTAGATTCCTAAAACATGAGTTGAAAACAGTTTGTTCATATTATACATCCTAAATATTTGGTTCTACAATGGGAACTACCATAGATACAGAGTTTGAAAAAAATTGATAAGATTAAAGCCAACATTTTGTCACTAGACATATGTGTTACTCTGTATTTTGGTTTTCGAATCTTTTATAAGAAAATCCCAGATGCAAGCCTGAACCAAATGTAAGTGTTGAAGGATCCGAAAAAATGAAGCCTGATCAACCGATCCATTTAACATACCCTGGATGGGCCTAAAATTGTTTACAAGTGTAGGAGGCCAAAAAAGAAGAAGAAGAAGATTTGATTCCTAAAACATGTGTTGAAAACAGAGTTGGTTCATATGGATTCTCCTTTTTTAGCTACTTGCATCAATTACATCTCAAATATTATTCTACAAATGAGAACTACAACAGCTCCATTGTTAACAAAACTAAATAACTATATAGTGACACAAACATTTTGTCAGCTGCAAGTGAATAACCAAAGGCATATAGCAAAATTTAATGTAGGATAATATGACAAACTTAATCTAGTCCAAAGAAAACAAAGATAAATGTTATGTTAGAAATTACAACAAAGCAGACAAAACATCCTCACCAATCACCAAACCCATATATGATATATACAAGGTAAAGTATGTACAAATTGGGGTGTCAATCAGATTTGTTAAATGTAGACCTAAATAGTAATCGGACCGTATCCCAGAAATCTTCAAAGGGATATTCCATATATGATCCAAATCAGGTCCAGAACACATCCAAATAGTAAATGGTAAAGATGTAAGCCTAAACCAAATGTTAAAACGAAGTGGGGTCGAACCAATCGATCCATTTGACACCCCTGGATGGGCCTAAAATTGTTTACAGGTGTAAGAGGATCCAACAAAAAATGAAGTTAAAATTTCTATAATGGGAAAAGAATATGAAACAAAATGACCCATCAAAACTTTATTTTTATTTTTTTGAAGAAAGAACCAACGAAGCTATACAGAACAAGAGACAGATAAGTTGATGCCACGACCAAATGAGAAAGCTTGGCAGCTTGTCACGCCCAAACTTGCTCCCTCTTGTGGCTTTCTACTATAGCACAGATGGTTGACAGGGAAGAAGAAGAAAGACAGATGTATATGGAGACTTGGAATAGTGATACTGGAAATGTTGACAGGAAAGTTCCCAGCAAACTATCTGAAACAGGGGAAGGGAGCCTTGGAATACTTTTTGTTTCTTATTACTTTCCACTATTCATAAAAAATTACTATTTGTAGCCGATTGAAGCCAAAACGAACAGTAAATCCTAAAGCAAGTGGGTGTGGAATAGCATCGGACTTGGATGGTACGAAATCGGATCCTAAAGATTGATATGAACATAAACACATACAACTCAAAGCGAAGAACTCAGATTAAGTTCTTGAAAAGTGGGGCATTTTTAGTTCAAAAGAGGGGTGCCAAAGAAGGCGATTGTAGAGTTTTCAGATTACCCATTACAAAGAAGCTAAAAAAGGATTTTTATTTTTTACTTTTGACAGATAAACTGGCAAAAACTTTCAGAGAAAAAAGACAACTTTTTAGTTTTTACACCAGAAGAAGAAGAAGTGAAGACAAACCCCACTTTGCAAATAACATAGCTTAAATTTCTATAAAGCAAGAACTACAAGGTGATTGTAGAGTTTTCAGATTACCCATTACAAAGAAGAAGCTAAAAAAATGATTTTTTTTGGACTTCGACAGATAAACTGGCAAAAAATTTCAGAGAAAAAAGACAACTTTTTACACCAGAAGAAGAAGAAGAAGAACACATAAAGACAACTTTTTACACCAGAAAAAGAAGGAGAAGAAGAACACATAAAATGGGAAATAGAAAGAACAAATTGACGCGTATGATTAAGCACAAACTCAACACGCATGAGTAGGATCTGAAAAGTACCTGAGAAATGTGGCTCTTCAAACCTCCAAATCAGAATGAGCTTGCAAAATAAGCTTTGCTTTGCTTGCTCTCTCTCAAGTCTCAACTCTGTTTACTGAAATTCTGATAGAACAACAAAAATTGAAATTTTTTTAGAAGAAATAAACAGCTGTGTTACAGTGTGGGCGGGTCCATGATAAGATCGACATATACATAGGGGCTGTTTGTTTTTTTCACAATAAGACTTATTGTCTCTTAGAGCATCCACATTGGTGCCAAAATAAGACCCATTTTGGGTTTCATAAAATTGAGCCACATTGGTTGTAAATAGGATCCAAAAAACAAGACCCAAAAGTGGGCTCCACAAGACTAGACCCAAATGGAGTTCCACATTTGGAACCCAATTTGGGTCTTGCCCAATGATTGGGGTTGGGTTCCCAACCCTCTCCAATCATTGGGTTGGGCCTTTTTTTTTTTTTTTTAATTTTTATTTTATATATATATAATTTAAATTAAAATATATAATTATTAATTTCAAAAAATATATATATAATGAAAAAAAAAAATATAAATTTAATATTTATATTTCAATTATTTAAATTTAAATATATTATTATCAATTAAACCGAACCGTTGGAACCGACGAAATCGAAATCGGAAGCGGAACTGAACCGTCGGAACCGTCGAAAACCAGACCAGAACTGAAACCGAACCGTCGGAACCGCGAAACCCGAACCGTTGGAACCGCTAGACTCGAACCGTCGGAACACCAGACCGAAACCGTCGGAACCGCTAAAATCGGACCGGACCGGAACCGAGGAACCGGAACCGATACTTCAAAACCGAAACCGGAACTGAAACTGGAACCAGAATCGAACCTTTAAAACCGGAATCAGAGCCGATTTTGAAGGTTCAGAACCGAAGCCGGATTCGAACCGAAATCGACGCCATGTCTAATCGTATACAATATTTTGTTTTAAATATTTATTTTTATTATTGATGTAATTCGGTTGTGATAATTTTAAATTAATAATTTTTTAAAAAAATTAATTATAATTTGTTAAATAATTGTTGATATTTAAAATATATTATATAATTTCTTTATTAATATATATATATATATAATATTTTAAAGAAGAGTAATGATTGTTTGGAAAAAAGTAAAAAAAAGTGGATCCATTTCTCTCTTTTTTATTTTGCCCCATTGTGGGGAAAAGGGATCCAAATAAATAGGACTCAAATGGCAAGACCCATTTTTTAAAAACAAGACTCACTTTTGATGATGTGGCAATAAGTGGGTCTTGTTTTTTAGAGCTACCAATGTGGATGCTCTTATATCTTAAATTAAAATAAATCAGTTTGTTTGTTTTTCCAACTTATATCTTATTTTAAGATATATCTTTTAGAAAAAGTAAATTTTTTTAACTTTTATCTTATTCAAAAAGTGATACAGTAGGGTTTTTTTTTAATAAATTTCCACAAATATTCTGTAACAATTCATACATTTATAATTTTATTCGCATATAATAAAATCCTAAAAATCAATTTTTCAAAAATTCCAAATTTTAAAGAAACCCTAACACAAACTAATCAATTTTATATTTGTAATAAGTCATCCAAAATGAAAAAACAAACATATCATATTATCTTAATTTATAAGACTTATCCATATGTTTAAATTAAGGTCATATAAGACTTTAGATTAAAAAAAAAAAAAAAAACAAACATTCCTATACTCTCTGGAGTGATTGACTAGTGGTTTGTGGTGAGGACGGGTGCAGGAGATAATATTCGTAGAATTTAAACTCCTGAAGGCATGGGTGAAATTACCTTGTTGTCCTCCTACCAGCCTATCAGGTAACCATAAATGTCAGGTGTCATGTACTGGTATCATGTATGTTGCTATGGAACTAACTCATCTTAAGAGTAACATCCCTGAAAGGCTAAAAGATTAAAGTTTTAAACTCCTAAGTTTATATTAATATGTGACCTATTTTGAAATGGGTCTGCAGAGGTGACCATGGTTGGGTTTGAAACGGCGGTTGAAAAATTTTGTTCCGGTTCCAATTCCAATTCTTAAATTTATAGAACCGTTCTAGAACCAACAGTTTCAGACTGGTTCTTTTATTAAAAAAAAAAAAAAAAAAAATTCTTTTATAAAAATTTTTGTAAACCGTTGGAGGCCCAACAGTTAACAACCAGTTATATATATATATATATAAATCAATTTTTTATTTATTTAAAACCCTTTTTCTAATTCCTATAAATACCCTCCTCCCATTTCATTTCTCCTCACCCCAATTCTCTCTCAATTCTCCAATTATCTTTCAATTACTCAATTCTCTCTCAATTATTCAATATATTTTTTTATTACAATTAAATTGCAATTACATTTTTTTTTTACTCAATTCAAATTCATTTCCAACAACTTTTTTCAAATTTATTTCCAACAGCATTTTCAACTTTATTTCCAACCATTTTTATTTTCCAAAAAATTATGATACGGATATTTCAAAGAAGAACGCGATTCTATCCCTCTAATATATCCCCTAGGGGCATAGCTCAGCCGGTAGATGGACGAACTAAGAGCTTGGGCAAATAACTCTCAAGTCAGCGGCTCAGATCCTACCAATGACAAATGCTTTAAACAAAAAATACTTGGTCTAGATAGATAAATAGATAGATACTATCAAAAAATAATTATACTCCATAAAGGAAGTATATTTATTACAGAACGTGATTATATTTAATATACGCATGTTTCATAGAAGAATACGATTCTATCCAAATCATTTTTCATGTAACTACTTAAAAAACTATACTCTATCTATTTATAAAATTTGGGATAATTATAATACATTCACAAAATATAAACATTTATAAAGGTGTTAGTAAGGGAAATTTGGATAAAATATTACAAGGCTCGTATTTCATTTAATAATGTGATTCTATCAAAAATTATATTTATGAAACTACTCAAAATACTCTACTCTTCATTTTTATAAAATTTGGGGAAATTCTAAAATTTCGCAAAATATAAACTTTTAAAAGGGGTTAGTAAGGAAGATTTGGGCAAAAATTTACAAGACAGTGAGACACAAATTTCATAAAAGAATGCAATTCTATTCAAAAAAAAAAAAAAAAAATTCATGGAACTACTTATAATACTCTACTCTACCAATTTATAAATTTTGGGATTGTTCTAAGACATTCGCAAAATATAAACTTTTATAAGAGAAATTTGGGTAAAATATTACAAGGCTCATATTTCACTGAAGAATGCAATTCTATCCAAATTTTTTTTTTTCCATAAAACTATTTAAAATACTCTCTTCTACCTATTTTTAAAATTTGGGATAGTTCTAAGACATTCACAAAATATAAATGTTTAAATGGGGTTAGAAAGAGAAATTTGGGCAAACTATTACGAGACACATATTTCATAGATGGATGCGATTCTATCCAAATTTTTTTTTTCATGGAACTACTTAAAAAACTCTACTCTCCCTATTTATAAAATTTGGGATAATTCTAACACATTCGCAAAATATAAACTTTTGTATGGGGTTAATAATGGAAATTTGGGTAAAATATTACTGGGACACATATTTCATAGAAGAATATGATTCTTTCCTAAATTTTTTTAATGGAACTACTTTAAATACTCTACTCTACTTATTTATAAAATTTGGTGCACTTTTACAACATTCACAAAATATAAACTTCTAAGGGGGTTATTAGTAAGGGAAATATGTTAAAAAATTTTGAGACGTAGTTTCATAAAAGAATGCAATTCTATCCCCCCCCCCCCCCCCCCTTTTTTTTTTATTTTAATGAAACTACTTAAAATACTCTACTCTATCTATTTATAAAATTTTGGGTAATTCTAAAACATTCACAAAATATAAACTTTTAAAAGAGTTTAGCAAGAGAAATTTTAACAAGATATTATGAGTCGCATATTTCATATCAAAATGTAATTATATTTATTTATTTTTGTTCATAAAACCATTAAAATACTCTCTTCTTCCTATTTACAAAATTTGAAATAGTTCTAAGACATTTGCAAAACATAATTAAATGGGGTTCGTAAGAGAAATTTAGAGAAAAAAATTACAAGATGCATATTTCATTAAAGAATGTGATTCTATCCAAATTAATTTTCATGGAACTACTTAAAATAGTGTACTCTACATATTTATAATATTTGGGGTAATTCTAAGACAATCGTAAAATATAAACTTTTATAAGGGGTTAGTAAGATACTGGACATGTGCATGGACAATAATACCAACAGAAAATAGCTTGGTGTGAATGGATTAATTCCAACAGAAGATTGAATATAGCTTGGATTAATTCCACTAAGATTGAATATAACCAAACAAGCTCTCTGGTAATAATAAAAGACAAACTTTTGGTACCTTAAACCGTTTGCAAATGTTTTAATATAACTAAACTAAGTTGCCTAGAGTTTCCAGTGTAACCTCATATTCCCTAGATTATCCAGCAAAAATTCACATTCTTTAGATTTTGTCTCGATATCAACCACCAGGCTTCCACTACTCCATTCATTTCTCCGATTTCTAACGCATCTGGAACCTTGTAATTCAGCCCCAACTGGGATTTGCGTTAACACTTCAGTAGCTATAAAATGCATTAACAAGAACTCAGCTGAAAACTTGACTTCCAACTCCATTATATCTACAAAGAGGAATCTTGAATCCCCTTCAATCGTTAACCGCTCAACTGATTGACTAAAACATTTACATTGTAATATGTATAGCCAATACCGGTCAGTATTCCAATACAAAGACACTCTCAACCTTCCCAGCCTCGGCTTTGAGATAATTTTCATATTGTCCTTCTCCTTCCTCTTTACCACTCATCACAAAACCCCAATATTTCCTTTTTCTCTATCTGCAAACATATAGAGTTATGAGATTTAAGACTATATATATATAACTGTAACGGTATCAAGTCACATATTAATTACACTTCTTACCCCTTCCTTAATAAATTTGTTGAAGTGATTCGGTGCAGCTCGTTGTTCTTTCTCCGAAATCCAAGGACGTTCCACAACAAGCCACCCTAGATCATGTTCCTCTTTCTGCAAAATAATAAAGTTATCGAAAATTTATCTTGATACTTCTATTCAAGGGTGGCCTAAAGTGTTAAACAAAATTCACTTTAGTACATCAATTATTTAGTGAAGAACATGAAATATTGGGTTCAATGCACATAGCCAAGACGCCATACCATAAAGACTTTACTTCTTGAGATATAGGGCCGTAATAGGATACACCCATGCTGTTGGTAGCTACATAAAACACTGCAAAGACTTTCTTCCTTGAAGAAAGGTTTGAGTGACCTGCCACTATGTCCGTGTGCATTGGCTAACCCCTTATAAAAGAGGTTGGGTTCCTGACCAACTCTTGTTTACTGGCCACTCTGTCCATCCGAAACTGATATCTTCAACTGATTTAGTTTACTCAAAACAATCAATCAAAGCCTGCGATTTCAATTTTACATAAAAGAAAAAGCTACACCTCACAAAACATGAAACATCAGATGTTTTGTATGAAAAATGAAGATAATAACTCAGATGTTAAAGCATAATGCAATAACAAGGGAAAGGTAAAAGAAACAGATTTGATTCCTAAAACGTGTGTTGAAAACAGAGTTGGTTCGTATGGATTCTCCTTTTTTAGCTACTTGCATCAATTACATCTCAAATTGTTGGAAATATGGTTTTTAAAGCAATAAATATTTAAAAAATTTATTTACTTAGAAAATCATATTCTGTATGAATGAGAAATTATTCAAAGTAATTAAAACCATATGAAAAATGAAATAGATTTGGAAAGGTGCATGAAAGGTTGTTCAAATTAACAGACACCAAATTATAGAAGGAAATGTCTTTTGAAATGGAAAGACACAACCATGAATAGATGCAACTATTCCTTTGAATTATGACTTTTCCAAAAGGCACTTTATGTCTATAAATTAGAAGTCATTCATTCATTCTAAACATCCAGAAAATTTCATAAAAATTACTGCATTGAGTATTGAGTCATTTGGTAATTGAGAGAGAATTCTGCATATTCAGTTCGTTGTGTGCTTGTGGATTTGAAGTGCTACTACCACAAGACAAAAAAGTCGTTGTATCCTAGAAGGTGAGCGCCGATTGACCAATAGAACCAGTGGGCGGGCGTAAATCGTCTTACAGACATAGTGTTAAATACTAGCCTCGACTTCAAAGGAATTATTGACAAAAACTACTGCAAATTGTGAAGATTTTTCTATCAACTTATTCACTGTGTTTTAATCTTATTTTCTGTTTATTTATTTATATAGCAATTACACCAAATTTTTTCCAACAATTTTAAGACGATTTATTTCTTTGTGTTTATTGCTATATTAAATAATAATAATTTGGATTATTGTTGTTTTTGTGTTTACTGGATCTACTCATGTTATTTCTGTCTGCTTCAAATTGACAAAGTTTACTTACTGCATTTATTGTCTTTATTGCATCTCAAGTTGTAGTATGTCGCTTTAAATGCTTGGTTAATTTTTTTTTTTTTAAGCCATCTACACCATTGCCTTATTATATTGCTCAAATAAATGTTTTATTTGTCAGTAATATATAATATCAGTACTCACGATATTCTTTCATATATTTTGCCTATAGCTGGTATATTAATTTTTCTTATTTGATAATTATTTGTGAAGGAAAAATGAGTTCCTCAAATAACACAGCGACTGGCACTATAGTCCCTGTTGTCCCTGTTACTTCTTTGCCTGTTGCAACTACTCCCCACCATGGAGAAAAACCTGAGAAGTTCAAAGGAACTGATTTCAAAAGGTGGCAACATAAAATGTTGTTTTATTTGACAACATTAAATTTGGCTAAATTCTTGATGGAAGACGCTCCTAAACCAGGAACTTCCAAGGAAGAAGAAACTGCTGTTGATGCCTGACACCATGCAGACTACATTTGCAAAAATCATATCCTCAATGGATTGGATGATGCACTCTACAATGTGTATAGTCCAATAAAGACGGCTAAGACTTTATGGGAGTCATTGGATAAGAAATACAAGACTGAGGATGCCGGAATGAAGAAATTCATCGTTGGTCAATTTCTTGACTACAAAATGGTAGATAACAAAACTGTTATTAGTCAAGTCCAAGAGTTGCAACTTATTCTTCATGAAATTCATGCTGAAAATATGGTGTTGAGTGAATCATTCCAAGTGGCTGCAGTAATTGAGAAATTACCACCATCCTGGAAAGAATTCAAGAATTATCTCAAGCACAGACGCAAAGAGATGGGACTTGAAGATATGATTGTGTGATTGAGGATCGAGGAGGATAACCGTCGGTTTGAGAAAAGAGGATCTTCCATGGAGGCCAAGGCACACATAGTGGAGAAAGGGCCAAACAAAAAGAGGAAACACTCCGGGGAAGGCTCTAGTCAAGGAAATTCTAAAAAAGCCAAGGAGTTCAAAGGCAAGTGCTTCAATTGCAACAAAACAGGACACCGTGCTAAGGACTGTAGGAGTGGCAAGGGTAAAAGCAACTTTAAGAAGAAAGGAAAGGCAAATGAGGCAAACATGACAGAGGAAGACATGATCTCAAATGATTTATCTGATATAAATCTGTCTGCAGTTGTCTCTGAGATAAATTTGATTGGAAATACCAAAGAATGGTGGGTGGACACTGGGGCTACTCGTCACGTTTGTGTTGATCGAAAAATGTTTGTTACTTATCAAGAATTGGATGGAGAACAATTGTTCATGGGGAATTCTTCTACCTCTAAGGTTGAAGGTCAAGGGAAGATTGTCCTGAAGATGACGTCTGGCAAGGAACTCACCCTCAACAATGTGCTATATGTTCCTGACATCCGAAAGAATTTAGTTTATGGATCTCTCTTGAGCAGGAATGGTTTTAAATTAGTGTTTGAGTCAGACAAGTTTGTACTTATTAAGAATGGTATGTATGTGGGAAAGGGGTACCTAAGTGATGGTTTGTTCAAGATGAATGTAATGACCATTGTACCAAAAATTATTAATAATAATAAAATCAGTTATGCTTATATGCTTGAGTCATCTGATACATGGCATGGAAGATTAGGTCATGTTAATTATGATTCTATACGAAAATTAATTAATATGGAATTAATTCCTAAATTTCACATTGATCCCAATGTTAAATGTGAAACGTGTGTTGAAGCAAAACTAACAAGAACATCATTCCATTCTATTGAGAGAAGTACAGAACCTCTAGATTTAATTCATAGTGATATCTGTGATTTAAAGTTTATAGAGACTAGAGGAGGGAAAAAGTATTTTATTACCTTCATTGATGATTGTACAAGATATTGTCATGTGCACTTATTGAGAAGCAAGGATGAGGCAATCGAAATGTTTAAATTTTACAAAAAGGAAGTTGAGAATCAACTTAGCAGGAAAATTAAAGTGATAAGAAGTGATAGGGGTGGTGAATATATATCCCCTTTTGGTGAGTTTTGTGCCGAACAAGGGATTATTCACCAAACTACAGCACCCTATACAGCTCAACAAAATGGTATTGCTGAGCGTAAAAACCGTACTTTAAAAGAGATGATGAATGCTATGTTGATAAGTTCTAGGGCACCCCAGAATTTGTGGGGGGAAGCATTGCTTTCTGCAAACTAAATTCTCAACAAGTTGCCTCATAAAAAGTTAGACAAAACCCCATATGAATTATGGAAAGGTCATCAACCTTCATATAAATATTTCAAAGTATGGGGGTGTTTGGCAAAGGTAGCGGTCCCTGACCTTAAAACAGTTAAAATAGGACCTAAAACCATTGACTGTATATTTATTGTTTATGTAATTAACAGCAGTGCATATCGGTTCCTTGTACATAAATCTAATATTTCCGATGTACATGTGAACACAATTATTGAATCAAGGAATGCATCTTTCTTTGAAAATGTATTTCCTTATAAGGAGGCATAAGAAAGACGTTCTCTTAAAAGAACTTATGATGCTGTTTGTAATAACCAAGACAATCATCAAGAAAGTACCGACCAAAAATCTAGTGGACAAAAACACAACATTGAACCAAGACGAAGTAAGAGGTCTAAAACGTCTAAATCTTTTGATCCTGATTTTCTAACATATTTGTTAGAAAATGAGCCTCTCACTTTCAAGGAAGCAATGTCTTCTCCTGAAGCATTATTTTGGAAAGAGGCTATTAATGATGAAATTGATTCCATCATGTAGAATCATACATGGGAACTAGTGGATCTTCCTTCTGGAAATAAGCCTTTGGGCTATAAATGGATTTTCAAAAGGAAGATGAAGGCTGATGGAACGATTGATAAGTATAAAGCAAGATTGGTTGTCAAAGGATATAAGCAAAAGGAAGGCTTAGATTACTTTGACACATATTCACCGGTTACGAGAATAACATCCATTAGAATGTTGATTGCAATAGCGGCATTGCATAATCTAGAAATACATCAAATGGATGTTAAAACGGCATTTCTAAATGGCGATTTAGATGAGGAAATCTATATGGAACAACCTGAAGGGTTTGTAGTTCCTGGTCAAAAACACAAAGTGTGTAAGCTAGTTAAGTCTCTATACGGCTTAAAGCAAGCACCGAAACAATGACATTTGAAATTTGACAAAGCTATGATTTCAAATGGGTTCAAGATAAATGAGTGTGATAAATGTGTATACACTAAAAGCACTCAAGATGGATTTGTCATTGTTTGCCTTTATGTGGATGACATGTTGATTATTGGCAGCAATATTGGTATGATTAAATCAACCAAAAAGATGTTAGCCAGTAATTTTGACATGAAAGATTTAGGTGTTGCTGATGTGATACTTGGAATTAAAATTTCTAGAACATCTGATGAGTTAGTCTTATCTCAATCACATTACATTGAGAAAATACTAAATACGTTTAGTGAATATGATACTAGTCCAGTGAAAACACCTTATGATCCAAATCTTCATCTTAGAAAAAATGATGGACAAGGCATTTCACAAGTAGAATATGCTAGAATCATTGGTAGTCTAATGTATCTCATGAATAGTACGAGACCTGATATAGCGTACTCAGTTAACAAATTGAGTAGATACACAAGTAATCCTGGAAAGGATCATTGGAAGGCTATAACTAGAGTACTTAAGTATTTGAGATACACAAAGAATTTTGGACTACATTACACAAGATATCCTGCCGTACTTAAGGGCTATAGTGATGCTAATTGGATATCTGATACTAAAGACTCGAAATCCACTAGTGGATATGTCTTTACAATTGGCGGCGCAACAGTATCTTGGAGATCTACTAAACAAACATGTATTGCCAAATCCACTATGGAATCTGAATTTATAGCCTTAGATAAGGCTGGAGAAGAAGCTGAATGGCTTAGAAATTTTTTAGAAGATATTCCATGTTGGCCTAAGCCTGTGCCCGCTGTATGTATACATTGTGATAACCAATCCGCAATTGGAAGGGCGCACAGTAATATGTATAATGGTAAGTCTAGACACATACGTCGAAGACACAATACCATGAAACAACTGCTCTCTAGTGGTATTATTACCATTGACTATGTGAAATCAAAAGATAATTTAGCAGATCCATTTACCAAAGGTTAGGTTAGGGAGCAAGTTTGCCGATTAACAAATGGAATGGGATTAAAGCCCTTGTAAAAGAGGAGCCATAATAGAAATCTAACCTGGTTGACTAGAGATCCCAAGATCCAGGTTCAAAAGGGACAACAAAATTATGGTATACTCTGACCAAGCACTGTAGAGATAAAATCTCCTTCCCATTCTTGTGATACGAAGCAGTGCTGCCTACAATGGATTTAGGCTAAGCTATGCTTTTAATGATCCCATAATTTGATTTATTCAAGTTGGGTATGGTAGGATACTCTTTATGGGCAGTCACCTATATAAGTGTGAAATGTGGCCGTTTCTATGAGAATTTTACGTAGGGCTGAATTCTCTAAAGCACTCATGAATACTAGGATTTGTTCAGGGCTGAAATGAACACAACCGTATGAATCAGAATATGTTTGGAAGGTTATTGTGTGAGTATTATTGTCTTGTTTTACACCAACGGCTGAACAGTTCAAGACATCACGTTCACTGATTAGCCAAGTAAATTCGATATTACTTCACTAGGGAAGGTTTAAGGCCAAAAGCTACCTATCTTGATGCAATAGCTTTTCTTTAAGAAACTCTCTCAAGTGTCTACATTGTCATATGCATAGTATTGTGCCAATTTTCATTCATGTGGGGGATTGTTGGAAATATGGTTTTTAAAGCAATAAATATTTAAAAAATTTATTTGCTTGGAAAATCATATTCTGTATGAATGAGAAATTATTCAAAGTAATTAAAACCATATGAAAAATGAAATAGATTTGGAAAGGTGCATGAAAGGTTGTTGTTCAAATTAATAGACACCAAATTACAGAAGGAAATGTCTTTTGAAATGGAAAGACACAACCATGAATAGATGCAACTATTCCTTTGAATCATGACCTTTCCAAAAGGCACTTTATGTCTATAAATTAGAAGTCATTCATTCATTCTAAACATCCAGAAAATTTCATAAAATTTCTACAAGAAAAATCCTCTTCTGCAACGCCATCTAGATGTCACCAAATCACAACTATGCGTCGTCAAATGATTTTAGCGACACCAAAGTAAGTGTCTCCACCTTGTCGTCCTAGTACTGTCACTAAATAGAATAGGCGACGTATTGAGATCTCTGTCTCCAAAACCTACTTTTTTGTTACACAAGTATAATGTCACCATAAATATCAAAATAGCTTTATCTGTGACTCATAACAACACTTTTAGCGATACTTAAAATACGTCACGCAAAGTAAAATTATTTTATAAATATTTATAATTTTATTATCAATATTTAAATATATATATATATTAATTTATATATAAATTAATCTTTAGTGATGTTGTCGGTATATTTTTAGCAACACAATAAAAGGGTAATTAAATATAACAATATTTATAGTTTTAAATCATTAATATAATTTTAATTAAATTTATATTTTATATTTATATACCATTATTAGTAATATCATTTTGCTTGATAATTAATTATATTTATCAATATTACATATGATATTATATATATATATATTATAATATTTATATAAATTACATATAGATGAATTAAAAACAATTATTTTAAGACTAAATGTACCACAATTTATTTCAAAAACAACCCAAAATTATGTAAAAGAGTTACAACCGATAGTAACATTAAAATACAACAAATAAAATTGAGATAATTAATTTCTTACAAATGAAGATACATAATAAAATTATCTTTATTATAGTCTAAACAAAGCTTCTCCGATTGCTTCACAAGTTCTTCTGAATTTTCCAATTTCCTTCACAATTTGCATCAGGAGTGTCATCACCAGATGAATCAACCATGGTAAATATAAACAAACGACATCCTGAAGCCATCTAATCTGCAAAATAACATTAAATTGATAATCTTTTTAACATCCCTATCAACAATCCCTATCAACAATACTAGTTAATATATATATATATATATACTAACCTCAGAAATTGCTTCAAACTCGACAACAACAAATGAATTCTTCAAATTCCTATGACTTCCTCTGACTTTTCAAAACAGGGTGCCACAAACAACCTTTTAGAAAAGAAAAACTAAATTAAGGCATAAAAAAAAATGATACAAAAACACCAAAAATAGCAACAGTAATAAATAAACAAAAGGAAAAAAATGTTAATTTTTTCATTTTTTTTTTGTTTGTATCACTGTTTAAATCAGTGATGCATAAACTGTATAGTATATTTACTATATTATGTGATTGAAAAGCAAGAAAGCATAAAGTATATTATCTATACATTGTAAAACAAAAAACAGAGAGGTAGAAAACACATAAAGCCATTTATAACTTGTAGGATGAAAAATGGAAGATATAGATGAAGAGAGGGAAAAAGAAAGAGTTGGTACCTGTAAATGCATCATAGAAAAATAACCAATCAACAACAACAATATTACATCCAGAGATAAAAAGAGCATTAGTATAATTCTATTAAACCATTCAACAAAAAAATAGGAAACATGTTGCCACTTTCTTTTCAATTAACTCCCAATTATTATATCTCACTAAACAAATCAACCATAAAAATAGGAACCACTGGCACCATTTTCTTCTTCAAACTATCGCCAAAATGGTTTTATTATTATTATATATATATACATATCCTTTTTTTTTAATTAATATATTTAATTCTTTTGTTATTTAAATTGTTCTTTATTAAAATAAATAGAGAAATCTTTAATATTTGAATAATTTTAATTGATAGAAAAAATATCAAAATTATTTTTTCTAAAAAATAATTTTTCTTAACAAATCTACAGATTTTTTTTTAAAGAAAAAATAAACATTGTAAAAACTCATATACAATTAAATATAGCCTTTACAACCTTAAATTTGGCATTTGAATTTTTCTTTTAACTATTTTTAATATTTAATTGCATCAAATTTTATCTTCAACAATGTTAAAATAAAAATTAATTCTTGTAAAAACATAAAATAAAAATTAACAGAAGATTAAATTTATTATTTATTAGTAACATAAAAATTGTATTTACTAAAAATTATGTCATACCTAAATGCATATACATGATTTTTTATGTTAAAAATTATTTTAAGAAAATAAAAATTAATTATTTTTCACTTATAATTTATATAATTATAATTTTAGCGACGCTATCGCTGCACACATAAATATGTCTCGCTAAAAGTAGATTTTTAGCGATGTTTAGTACATTTAGTGAGACAATATACGTATCACCACAATGACATCAAGTAGGGGTCTCCAAAACTCTACGATTATGTCACCAAAATATTGAAATTAATATGTCACTTTGACGACATTTATTTAACGACATCATGCCTAGAGGATCACCAAAGATAGGTTTTGGCGATACATTTTTGATGTAGCTAATGAATGCATCGCTGATGAGCTATTTTCTTGTAGTGAAAATTACTGCAGTGAGTATTGAGTCATTTGATAATTGAGAGAGAATTCTGCATATTCAGTTCGTTGTGTGCTTGTGGATTTGAAGTGCTACTACCACAAGACAGAAAAGTCGTTGTATCCTAGAAGGCGAGCGCCGATTGACCAATAGCACCAGTGGGCGGGCGTAAATCGTCTTAAAGACATAGTGTTAAATACTAGCCTCGACTTCAAAGGAATTATTGATAAAAACTACTGCAAATTGTGAAGGTTTTTCTATCAATTTATTCACTGTGTTTTAATCTTATTTTCTGTTTATTTATTTATATAGCAATTATGTAAGGACCTCTATTTTGTGATTGGCTTATTTCATGACATACCACATTGGGGATGATTGTGTTGTGGGTAGCTTAGGTCATCTTGATGATTATCAAGGCAAGCTTCCAAGCATCCCGGTGACTTCAAGATCAAGAGCTTCAAAAGGTATATCACTTGACTTGATTCTTGAAGAGATTAGGTGCACACACACACTTGCATGCATCTTTATCTATATTGCATTTGTTACCATGCATATGTGTTTCATTGATTTGTACATCTATGTCTTTTAGCACACACTCACTTTCATTGCATTTATATGATTGCATTTGTGGTTCTCGTAATTGTGTGCTTATATGCTTTATCATCACACTTATGCATTTTCATATATTGCATATCTTTTGTGTGTCACATGCTTGGTGATTTTTCATGATGTTATCCTTTCCCATGCATGTTATTTATTCAACCACACTTGCACTTCATGTTAGTCTTAAGTGTGGTGTAATTCGTTTCCTTTTGTGTGATCGGAAACGTCCGCGCTTGCACGATGGTGTGCATGTCTTAGCGCGATGGTTGACCACTTGAGAAGGACTCATTCTTCTCTTGGATAAGTGTTAGATTTGGTTTGGTTGATTGGAGTAAAGTGTCTAGGTTCAAAATATTGGATTTCAATGATTTAAATGTTTTTCAAAACTGACCTTTGTATGGTCTTGTGACCATAACTTTTTACACAAAGTTTTAAATTGAGTTTTGTAAAATTCTGGACAAACTAGACACTCATACCTTTCCAACTATATATTATTCGTAATATTTCATGACCGTTTGGATTGGTTTTGAAATCTCCAAAGTGACCACCAAAACAGGGCAACTCTGTTGTTGTCCGTTTCTGACCTTTGGTCACTCCATTGACCATAACTTTTTCTACAGACATTTAAATGTCATTCCATAAATTGGAGTAGAAAGTAGACTTCCATACCTTTCCAACGATATATTATACGAAAGGTTTCGATGTCGTTTGGTCATGTTTCGGAGCGCTCGAATCTCGAGCTGGTGCGCTGTCGCGCCTATGCGCTGGTGTGATTGCGCTTGTGACCAGCGCTCTCGACCAGCGCTTTTGGTCCAGAGATTTGACGCTGGTCATGCGCTGGTGACCAGTGCAATGTGTGCACTGGTGACGTGCGCGAGTGACCAGCGCAACCTCACCAGCGCCAATGACGGGATCTGAAGAGTTTTTTCCAAAACGACGTCATTTCTTCTAGGGGTCCTATATAAGTATCATCTTCTTCCTAGCTTGTTTTTGTGAGCTCAAAATCAGAACTTAGAGTGAGAAACTCAAACCCTAGAGAGAGAAGCTCCCAAGAACTCACCTTTACTCAACCAAACCACTCCCCATGTGCATCTAGCTTCTTCCTAACATCATTCAAGCATGGGATTTCTTGTTTTCTTTGACTAGGTAACTTCTACATGTCCTTGAACTTCATATTTCATTCTTATGACATGTTTGCCTAGGTTTAGCATTTATTTGTTAATTAAATGCATGTCTCCTTTGCTTATTGTTATTTCTAGCATGATTGAGACTTTGATTGTTGGTTGAGATGAGTTGGTTGTGATAGCTAGGATTGTTTTGTGATTGATAACATCTAGCTAAGTATGTATGCTTTACATTTAGGCATTCTTGATTAGGACTCATTGATTGCATTAGTTAATTGCATTTATTATCCTTGCCATATTCATTGACAACATGTGTTGATTGGCTTTTAATTGACAATTCCTTGATTGTACTTGTTAATTGCATTTATTGTCATTGCCATGTTTTTTGACAACTTGTGTTGAGTTGGCCTTGTTTGTTGACAATTAGATTGCTAGAATCACTTTGCATCTAATTGAGTCCTCATGCATGAGCATGTAGGCATTGTTGATAACTAGAGTGTTGATTTGCATTATAACATCTAGTTAAGCATTTAGTGTAGCCTAGCATTATTTGCATATTGAATATCATCACATATTCACATAAGTTGTTGATTCTCTTCATGAGTCAAAGTCTTGTGGCTTCTAGGTGAAGTTGCACAAGCAAGGAAAGTCTTGTGGCTACCAGTGTGTAGTGCTCAAGCAATTGGTCTAGGTTTGCTATAAAAGGCCTGCGGGTAGTAGTGGTGGATTAGTAACCGAGAATGGTGTGACTAGAGGTCAACCTAGGGTTGTAATCATCATTACATATAGTGGATTCGAGGACCGTGTGTGGCGCACATATCAGCCCGTGGTTTTTTTCCCGTGAGGGTTTCCACGTAAATATCAAGTGTTATTTAAATTCCGCACATATTACACTTGATTATTGTTTGTTAATTTGGGTTTATTTTTGAATATTGACTAATCCAAAATTTTGGTAACTAATCGGATTAACAACCCATTCACCCCCCCCCCCCCCCCCCCCTCTAGGTTGTTTAGACACACGTTTATAAATATTTTCAAATTACACCAAATTTTTTCCAACACAAATATTATTCTACAAATGAGAACTACAACAGTTCCATTGTTAACAAAACTAAATAACTCCATTGTGACACAAACATTTTGTCAGCTGCAAGACATTTTTTATTATTAAAAAAAAAAAAAAGACTTATATTGCTAGTGAATAACCAAAGGCATATAGCAAAATTTAATGTAGGAAAATATGAAAAACTTAATTTAGTCTGAAGAAAACAAAGATAAATGACATGATATAACTTACAACAAAGCAGACAAAATATCCTCACCAATCACCAAAACCCATATATGATATATACAAGGGAAAACATGTACAAATTGGGGTGTCAATAGGACAGGTCCATTCTGAAAAATTACTGATTTTTTCCCATTTCATATTTGTTAAATGTAGACCTAAATAGTGTCCCAAAAATCTTCAAAGGGTTTAATTCGATCCAGATATTCCTGGTCCAGAACACATCCAAATAGTAAATGGTAAAGATGTAAGCCTAAACCAAATGTTAAAACGAAGTGGGGTTGAACCAATCGATCCATTTGACACCCCCTTGGATGGGCCTAAAATTGTTTACAGGTGTAAGAGGATCCAACAAAAAATGAAGTTAAAATTTCTATAATGGGAAAAGAATATGAAACAAAATGACCCATCAAAACTTTTATTTATTTATTTATTTTAAGAAAGAACCAACAAAGCTAAACAAAATAGACAAGAGTGGTGATGTGGTGGTATCTGTTAATAAAAAATAAAGGGACTTGTAAAAGTCAAGACTTGCACAGTTGCACTTGGGTTTGTAGAAATTTAATATTTTATTGGGTCATGACTTATGATAATGTCTACATACCTACATGATAACGTTGATCACTTGTGTTGGGCACTTGGGTTTAGGTTTGTATAAATTTAATATACTATTAAAAACTTGTAATTTTTTTTTCCAAAAGGAATATTAATGATATTTACTATCAATATCAGACTTTTCCTCTCTTTAATTTAACTTTTCATAGTTATTCAATTTATAAATGGTAGATTTCATAGGAACAACTTTGGATTGTCATGAAAAGTTGGCTTGCTTTTGAAATCAAAGGGTATTATCATTTGGGTCCCTATGGTTTTTTGAATTATCTGTTTATTTTATTTTATTTTATTTTATTTTTTATTCATTGTCCATTTTTCACTGGCTTGATCTCTATGTTTTAAAAAAACCCATCAATTTGATCCCTCTGACAATATTTTTTTACAGTCAACTGTCACAGAAAACGTTGAATGACTATTTTACCCTAGGACATTTATTTTCTTTTAAAAAATAAAATAAAATAAAATAAAATTTACAAACAAAAGGAAAAACAAAAATAGAGATAATAAAATAAAATAAAATAAAATAATTTGACATTTAATCTTATTATTTTTTTTAAAGAAAAAAAACTGTAGTCTGGAAATCATTATTTCAAAATAATAATAATAATAATAATAATAATAATAATACTTTAATTAAAAATCGTTACTTAGAAAAAATTTTAAAAAGTTTGAAGAGATCCAAGGATTTCCATCTCTTCAAACAAATTTTATTTTTTAAAACAAAAATTTGACATTCACATAGCCTCAATTGTCAAGTGTAATGGAGTGCGGTTATTGCCATTCATTAAGTTGATTTGTACACCCATTTTTTATTAAAGTTTTTTATTTAAAAATTATCCTTATACAAAATTACCAATAAGAACAAAACTAATTAATTTTATTATTGTTAATTATAAGCTGCAACACATTTATAGTAAAGAAATCCCTATGATGCAATGGATTACATGAGTATGAATTAAAGCATTTTGTTTGTCATTTTGTTAATCTAATTACAAAACTCAATAGAAGTTTGTGAAGGGAATAAGTTCTGATGTCGTGCAATCAATTTGTTCAAAAAGAGCAATGACGGAAAAGCTACAGGAAACCAAAAAAAAGAAGAAGTCTGTTCTCTGTTTTCCTTAGGAATAAAGAGTAAAAGCTGTTTGAGTTGGCCTATTGTGGTTGGTGGGTTGTTTGATGTTTCCTGCTCATTAGTGTTCTCAGTTCTGTTTCTTTTTTCTCAGTCTGTTGGTTTCTCCGTAGGATCTCTTTATTTTGTGTTGTTTGTTTTGAGTAGTTGTCCTTCTTTGTGGTAGTATTTTTAGTTGTGTCATTCTTAGTGTTTGTTCAGATGGACTATGAGGATATTTCTCGCTTGTGTGCTTCCTTGTCTCTGATTGAGAAGGAAGGCCCTGTTAGGAAATTAGAGGAGAAATTAAAGTTGGCAGCCTTGCAAAAGCTTTCTGTTAGCTTAGTAGGGAATATTTTAACCCATAAATGTGTGAATAGAGAGGCTTTCATGAGAGTTATTGGGAAAATCTAGTATGTTAACAAAGGGGTAAAGATTGAGTCTATGACTGGTAACATCTTTTCCTTCCATTTCACAGACCAGGAGGATAAACGTAGAGTGTTATCTGGAGTCCCTTAGACCTTTGATAATGCTCTTCTTTGTTTTGGAGGAACCAGAGGGGAGAGAAACGGTTGAAAAGATGGCTTTCAATTCTTACGAATTTTGGGTTCAGATATATCAAGTTCCCCTTCTTTGCACGTCAATAGAAACTGGTTGGTTCTTAGGGGAGATGATCGGGGAAGTAGTGAAGGTGGATGGTGGAATAGCTGGGGATTGTGTTGGGAAGTTCATGAGAGTGAGAGTTCGTATCGACATCAACAAGCCTCTGAGACTGTGTTTGCAAGTGGACCTTATGGGAGATGGAGTGGAAACTATTATGCTTCTCAAGTACGAAAGACTTCCTAATATTTGTTTTATATGTGGTAGAATAGGACATACTTCTTCTGAATGTTTGTCGGAAGAACAATTTCTGGTTGTTGATGGGGTGGAGAAACCACTATTTGGTGCTTGGATGAAGGCCGTTGGTTTTCTCTAGAAAAACTATTATCGGGATAGGAGAGAACACACACCACCCCCCCACCCCCCCAAGTAAAACACTCAAGTATAAGCTTCAGAAAAGCTAATGCCAGTGGGGAGGTGACGAAGTCTATCACAGTCCCAGCTGATGTGCATGGTGGAGAGGATAATGAGGCTGAGAAAGTTGTGATAGCAGATGTCACGATGACTGATGTGCTTAAACCAGTGGTATATGTGGACTCATTAAAATCAGCTAACATTAATGCATTTAATGACATTAATGAGTAATCACAATCAGTTATTGATGCAAGTCTACAAGTGGAGAATGTGGAAAATTGTTTACATCCAATAATTGTCAGGGAAGAAGAGGTTGTTATTGGTTTGGGCCAAGCTTATAAGGGGTCTAACGAATTAGAAGAAATGATTGAAGTAGAGACCCAGAAGAAGGATACTGTGGATCAAGTGAAGAATATTGACCCAAAGGAATTTGGAAGGCCCAGTTTATAAGAGATGAAGCCTTTCAAGCCTAGTTCCACACTTAGTAATAATCTGGACCTTGTTGTTCATCTGGACTTTCGACCCAGTCCTTTAAAATCTTTCAATAGAAATTACCGGGCAAGAAAGTTTGGGTCAGGAAAACTAAGGCAGTTAATTTGGGGATTTTAGGTGAGCTTCTTCATCCAGTAAAAGGGAAGCATAGCGGTGGCGTCAAGTTAGAAGTGGAAGAATCAACTCAAAAGAAGTGTAAGGTGTGTGTTCAATCTAATTCTGATGGTTGGAGAGCTACGTAGGTTCACACAGAAGGAAAGATTGGCCTGGACAAGTCTAGTGATAAAGAATTCGAAGAGGTTTTGAGTAGGGAATTCGAAGTATCGGTGGGGAATGAGTCTAACGCTGATGGTTTGGTTACCCAGAGTGGGGTTTTAACCATGGAGGACACTAAGGATATATCGATCGGTCGGTCGGTCTTTATCGGCCCGTCACGCCCGATGAATATTTTTGCTTGGAACGCTCGGGGTCTCAGGACCTCTCGGGTATTCAATATCCTGCATTCCTATAAGCAGAAAGTTTATCCAGATTTAATGTTTTTAATGGAGATGAAGTGTGATCACAAGAAGTTGGAATTTTGGCATGTCAAATTGGGTTTTGAAGGAAAATTAGTTTTGAATAGTATAGGTAAATTGGGTGGCTTGTGTTTATTTTGGTCCAACAAAGTGACTGTGGATCTCATTAACTACTCCTAGGCTCACATTGACGTTTCTATTAGTCAAACGGGTTCACCTAAGTGGAGATTCACTAGGTTTTATAGGCATCCTGATTCGGCTCAGAGAAACCACTCGTGGACTCTTATATGTCGACTGGCGGGTCAGTCAGACCCTTCATGGGTTTGTATGGATGACTTTAATGAAATTCAGTTCGATTTTGAGAAGGTGGGTGGCGTGATGAAGAATTGAAGGCAGATGACTGATTTTTAGGAAGTTATGAAGGATAACGGGTTGGAAGACATGGGGTTTATAGGTCCAACCTTCACGTGGAGCATCAAACGTGAGAGGAACGCTATGATCTTAGAGCGGATTGATAGAGGTTTGTGTAATAAAGAATGGAAAAATCTTTTCTCAAACTCTACAACACACCATCTCAATTTTTGGGGTTCAGATCATCGACCGTTGCTCCTTATGACTAAGGCGAATGTGAAGGGGGGTATAGACAGTAATTCAAGGAATAGGCGGAGATTTTATTGTGAGGAGTGTTGGATAGAAGACAAAGAGTGTTCAGACATTGTGTCTTCAGTTTGGATTCCTGTTCAAAATAAAGCAAAAATTTCGATCATTTTGAATAATATCAGTGATTGTGGCTCTCTTTCACAAGCTTAGAACGTTAAAAAAAGAAAGGAGTTAAAAAAAAAAAACTGGGTTAAAAGAGAAGCTTTAAAGGCAGCTTGTAATATTGATAAGCCTACATTTTGGGGTGTCATTAACAATATCGAACGTCAGCTGGATAATGAGATGAGTATTGTAGAGAGGTATTGGCGTCAGCATGCCCGTGTTGATTGGCTTCGTTGTGGGGATCGTGATACACATTTTTTTCATTCGAAGGCTTCCGCTAGAAGAACTCGTAACATAATTTCTGGTCTTTACAATGTAGGAGGAATTTGGGTTGAGACGAAAAATGAGATGGAGGTTGTTATCACTCATTATTTTGAGAATATTTACAAGAGTAGTAACCCTTCTCTCACACGAATATTGAAGAGATCACAGTCGGGGTTCATTCTAAGCTTAACAATCATAGTGTTCATATTCTCGATGTTGTGTTCGAAGGTGAAAAAATTAGGAGGGCAGTCTTTGAGATGAGTCCAATGAAATCCCCTGGTAGGGATGGTCTGCTTGCCTTATTTTTTACGAAATACTGGAGTACTATTGGGTCTACAATTACTTATGCTTGTCTTGGTATTTTAAATGATGGGGACTCAATGGAGAGTATTAATAGCACCGTTATCTCCCTAATTCCAAAATGCCAGACTCTTAAAGCCACTTCAAATTTTCAGGCCTATAAGTCTGTGCAACGTAATATACAAGATTATTGCCAAAGTGATAGCTAGCCATCTGAGATGTGTCCTTGAGTCAGTGATTTCGAATACACAGTGTGCTTTCATCCTAGGATGGATGATCTCGGATAACACGATTATCGATTTCGAGTGTCTCCACAGATTAAAGTGCAAGAAAAGGAAGAAAGGATCCATGGCCATCAAATTAGATATGTCGAAAGCATACAATTGGATGGAGTGGAAGTTTATTGGCTATATGATGAGCAGAATGGGCTTCCTGGATAAATGGGTTAAATTGGTTTTACAGTGTATTTCAACTGTTTCATGTTCCTTTATGTTAAATGGAGAAATTTACGGAAATTTTAAACCCACTAGAGGCCTTAGGCATGGAGACCTAATGTCTTCTTACCTCTTCTTGATCTGCGCTGAAGGATTTTCGAGTTTGATTGAGAATGTTATTGACAAAGGTGAGTTATCAAGGTTTAAATGTAGTCCGAGAGGTCCGGTCGTCTCCCATTTATTTTTCGCAGACAATTTCCTCCTATTTTCTAAGGCAAACGATGATAACTGTGTTGCTATTAGAAGAATTTTGGAGATTTATGCCAAAGATTCTGTGCAGGTTGTTAATTTTAGTAAATCTGCTGTTTGTGTGAGTCCATCTATGTCTATTGTGGAAGGTGAGAGGCTAGCCGATATTATTGGTATGAGTTTGACGAGTTGCTTGGATAATATCTAGGCTTGCCTTGCTTTACTGGGAGAAGTAAACAGAAACTCTTTGAGGAGATAGTTGACAGAGTGTGGGTCAAAATTAGAGGTTGGGGAGAAAGGTTATTCTCAGTGGGAGGGAAAGAGATTTTGATCAAGGCAGTTCTTCAATCTATTCCGACTTATGCCATGAGTCTCTTTCGTCTTCCCAAGGGCTTAATTTATAAGATTCATCGCCTTTTTGCTCGGTTTTGGTGGGGGAGTTCAGGAGATAAGAGGAAAGTTCATTGGTGCAAGTGGTCTCGTCTTTGCAAATCCAAACAAGAGGGAGGGCTTGGCTTTCGCGATCTGGAAACATTTAACAGAGCCTTATTGGCGAAGCAGTGCTGGAGGCTTTTTAAAAATCCAAATTCCTTCGCTGCAACTATTCTTAAGGGCTGTTATTTCCCTGAAGATAATCTGATTGATGCTAAAAAAAAATCCTCTGCCTCCTTCATTTGGAATAGCCTGTGCTGGGGGAAAGGTTTGCTTGTGTCTGGTCTGAGATAGAGAGTGGGTTGTGGCAGCGAGGTCAGTATTTACAATGATAAATGGGTTCTGAGACCTACATCCTTCAAAATTATGTCTTCTCCTATTCTTGGCTTGCAAACTTCTGTCGAACATCTTTTGACTCCCTTTGAAGGGTGGGATTTCCCTCTCATTGATAGTGCCTTCTCTTTGGAGGATTCCAAAGCCATTAAGCACATTCCTTTGGGTAATGTCAGTTGTGAAGATAGGATTATTTGGCATTATGATGACAGGGGTTACTATACTGTGAAGAGTGGTTATTAGGTTGGTAAAGCAATGGATACCAATCCGAGTTCCTCTGATTGCACTAGGCTGGAAGGGTGGTGGGCTTCTTTATGGAAGTTAGCAATTCCTGCTAAGGCTAAGATTTTTATTTGGAAAGCTTGTTTTGATTGGATTTCGTCCATGTCCAATCTTGATCATCGTGGTTTACAGGTGAAGGATAGGTGTCCTTTATGCAACGGTTGTGGTGAATCAACTTTTCATGCCCTTTGGGGTTGTTAAGTATAGAAGACTTGGGGCTGTTTTGTGGTATAGTTTGGAAAGTGTGGTATCTACGTAACCTTGTTGTGCATGAGTCTCCAACTCTGAATATTCTTGTTGTTGCGCATTGGAGTAGGGATTTCTTGGTTGATTTCATAGTTGCGAAGTTAGCAGGTCGCTGTCTCCTTTGACCATTTGCAATGTTAGGAACTCTTGGAGACCGCCGGACCCAGATTACTTTAAAATTAACTGTGATGCTACAGTGAATGAGCCGGATGGTCGAATTGGTCTTGGAGTTGTGATTAGAGACCATACTGGTTTCGTTTTAGCCTCTTGCTATATTCAAATGATTGCTTGTTTTGATGCGAAAACGGCGGAGTTAATGGCTATTTTAAAAGGGTTCATTTTCAGCAGGGATTGATTGTGGCTTCTCTCAGTGTATGCTTGAATTAGACACTGCAGTTGTTGTGAAATGGATCAACGAAGGCAGCCACCTTGATAACGTTCTTGCTGAAATATCAAGTCTCATCTCTAGTCTTAATATTTCATCTGTTAGTTATGTTTCTAGAGTGGCCAACAGTGTTGCTCATGGTCTTGCGAAGAATGGTTTACAGGTTGTTGAGGACCTTTTTTGGATGGAAGGTTTTCCTGCTTGTGTTTGTAGAGCGGTTCAGCTGGATAGGCCTACTTAAGGCTTTTCCTCCTGTGTTGTTTACCCGTTTCTTGTTTCTTGTTATCAAAAAAAAAAAAAAAAAGCAATGACTTGATAACTTGTAGCACAAACTAATTGTTATACATAATTGGTATGTTTTTGGCTACAGATATGGTGGGGATTTCAATATGCAATAAAGATAAAGATAATGATATGATTTCAAGTTTCACATATTTCATTTTAGTCATGATTTCAGGTTTCACATTTAAATTTAGTCATGATTTCAAATTTCAACATTTAAGTTTTTAGCCACGATTTCAAGTTTGAGGTTTTATATATATATATATATAAAAAAAACTAATTTCAGGGGTACTCTTGTAATTTACGAACATACACCAATTTTTTTTTAAAAAAATGGTTATTAATAAATTAAATTTTCAAAAGTGGTTACTAATGAAAGTTTAATTTTTCCAATGATTACTTTTGGTTTTCTCTCTAACATTTGGGCGTAGAAATTAAATCAATGGGTGGCACCAGTTTAAGGATATAGAGCAAAGAAATGCATTGCAACCAAGTGACCGATAAATGCATACTCATTTTTTGCATAAACAAATATTAAGAAAACTTCAGTTTTAATTTTGAAACAAAATGATATTTTTGTATATGATTCTTCTTCTAGCAATTTCTACTAGACAGATATCTCAAATATAGAAGAATCAGGAAATGCAACACTTTGAATAAAAACTAATCAATTATTTTCTGGCAAATTGTATGTATAATAAACTTGGAAAAAACACCAGAACATTACTAAACTCGGTTTTTATCTTCAACAATAATTAAATAAAAATTCACCGATTCACCTACTTGGATGTGAGTCTGTGTGATGAGGACGGCAACGAAACAAAATGGAATAATTTACAAGAAAAAATAAAAATTATGGATGAATATACTCTCTTTTTCACTGGGGGGGGGGGGGGGGGGGGGGGGGGGGGGTTGGCAATTGTACGAGAGATAATTGTGTTTAGCTGTAGAATATCAAGCAGTAGGACACATGAATTTATTCACACTAGGAATCAGAATATGGTAAAATCAGCACTGATTGATTGATTGATGACTCTTGGTCTTGGTACATAATATCATAATAGTACTAAATTAGTAATTAATTAAATAGTTAATTATGGTTTGAATCTCCATTTTCAGTATCTACTTTGATATCTTGCTCTTCTTCTTTTCCATGGACTCTTTTTCAGGAACTTCTTGATCTGTCTGAAAGTTATTCTATTTAATTCATACTTGGAATGTTAATAGTTACTTCTTTGAAAGTTAATTACA
This sequence comes from Acer campestre, assembly GCA_954870605.1. NCBI lineage: Eukaryota > Viridiplantae > Streptophyta > Magnoliopsida > Sapindales > Sapindaceae > Acer > Acer campestre. The sequence continues at coordinate 1,081,576 of OX940806.1, read as the reverse complement.
TTCCAAATAGTTCTTGATGATCTCCGTCTCTCTGTTAAATTCATGGATTTGCAGGTATCTCTTTATAGCTCATCAAGTTCCAAATATCATCATCACAAACAACATCACTTAACAAATCCCCATAACTTCTGAAAACCACCATGACCAAAAGTGTGTGGAATTATATGTTTACATAAATCCTTAGATGAGGTTCAAATTAAAACCTATTGCATTCAAATATTATAAGGAAAAGCTTTACCTAAACAGCCAACACTAGATATTGTAAAAGGAAAAACTTTACCTAAACAGCCAACACTGGATAATGTAACAGTTAACTCAGCTTCATTCCGCTCAACTGAAAAGACTCCAGGAATACTGCTTACTCCTGCAAATGAGCCATGAAATGCCATGTCTCTAGCAAATTCCAAATAATGCATCAACATGAACTGGGCGGCATATTTGTCACTGAATTCTTCCACCAACTCTGTCTCATCTCCAGAGAATTCCTTTTTCCCTCCAAGCTTCAATTCTCTAACTCTTCGTTTTACTCCCGATTCATTGAGAACAACCCTTGCATCATAATAAAAATGCTTTACATCTTTCAGGATTCCAGTATTTATTATGTTGTCAATAAAACACTCCATCTTGGTAGCCCCCACGATGAGATCATATTCATCTTGTTCTTCCTTCGTACGCCAAGGCCAACGTCCAACAACAACCTTGCACACATTAAGTTGATCTATCTGCAAATATATATATAGAGTTCAAGCATTTAAGACCAACACAATAACTATACAAACTCACATTATTAATTAAACTCCTTACAATATGCTTGTGTTGTTTAGCCAACCAAAATATATCTTCATCCTCCTTATCCAACATCGGACTACAATGTTAAAACAAAATTCACATTAGTACAATAGAACAGAACATGACATATATTAAGCTATAATGCTGATGCACATTGCCAAGAAATCATACCCGACCGTGACAACTTCTCTGGTTGCAGGATTGTACAGGCATGCAGCCACATTCTTAGCACCCACGTGTAAGCTTAGCAAGCAACGCTCACTTTCACGTTCACACGCCACCGTGTGCATCAAGCGATGTCCCACTATTAAAGAGTTTGGATTCCTCACCAGGTCAATTTTACGAGCCACCACCGTGCGCATCAAGTAGCTGAAAGAGGATAACGGTATCTTCATCTAGAAAAAAAAGTAAACAGCAATTAAACATCAAAACCTGTAATTTCAATTACACATAAAGAAAGCAACACAATTTGATTCCTAAAAGAGATATAATTTCTAAAACATGTTGAAAAGAGGAATCATATGCATTCTTCTTATTTAGCATCAAACACATCCCTGAACTACTAACTAGACCAGATTTAGAGTTTAAAAAGTTGGTAACAATAACAAAACTAAATAACTCTAGAGTTACAGGACAGGAACATATTTTTCAGATTTCAGATTAGTAAAGTCCGGACCTAAATAGTAAATTAGGAATCCAACCTAAAGATGTAAGCCTAAACAAATGTTAAAACAAGTGGGTCGAATCAATCCATTTGACATCTCGAGATGGGGCAAAAATTGTTTACAGGGCCCAAAAAATGAAATTCATTTCCTTTAATGGGCAGATAATATACAGTAAAATGAGTAAGACCCATGAATGATAAAAGAGTGACAGTGACCCTGCAAAACAAACACAAACAAGTTGATACCAAACTCCAAACATGGAAACAAATAATATGTAGAGTTGTATAATATTTGATCCAACAAAGCTTGGCAGCTTGTCACACCCTAAGTCCCTAACTTGCTCCCTCCTGTGGCTTTCTACTATAGAAAAGAAGAAAAGCTCCTTGTTTCTACTATAGCACAGATGGTTGCCTACAAGTCCCCAGACTTCACCCAAGTAGACCGAACAAGAAGAAAGACAGATGTATATGGAGACTTGGAATACTGATACTGGAAATGTTGACAGGGAAGTTCCCAGCAAACTATCTGAAACAGGGGAAGGGAGCCTTGAATACTTTTTCTTTCTTTTTACTTTCCACTATTCATAAAAAATTTACTATTTGTAGCCGATTGAAGCCAAAACGAACAGTAAATCCTAAAGCAAGTGGATGTGGAATAGCATCGGACTTGGATGGTACGAAATCAGATCCTAAAGATTGATATGAACATAAACACATAAAACTCAAAGCGAAGAACTCAGATTAAGTTCTTGAAAAGTGGGAGCATTTTTGAAGAGAGACTTTGTTTCGTAATCTCCTAGATTTCTTGAAAAGTGGAGCATTTTTAGTTCAAAAGAGGGGTGCCAATAGTATCACTCAGTCTTTTTGTCTCCTTTTAAATTATTTTCAGAAATTAATACATTAATTTATACATTATGCAGAAATTTTAGTCCAGATTCTAGACTTGAAATGCATCTCCACACCAATATCTTTCAAACATACAAATTTATACAACACAAACCAAACAAAGTGAATTTGCAATAAAAAAAATAAAATAAAATAAAATTTAAAAAAAAAAAAACCTACATTTTCAACAACAAACAGAAGCCTGTTTTGTCAATAACACATTCACCATATTCAAATAAAAAGAAACAAGTTTACTTACCGGAAGCAACAGTCTGTGAACCTTACAGAGATATCACTAACATTCAGTTTTCATTCAAAGAGCTCTTGAACAAAACTTGCCTTTCACGAAAGGATTTGTTTTTAAAGTTTTAAGCTTTAAATCATCAAATGCATCTCAAGGATATACTATGTCTGACATTTTTAAACTTTTATTTTTCTGCTCAAAGCATAGAAATGACGAGAAAAAGAAAAAGAAAAAACCCCACTTTAAAAGACAAAGAACATACCTTAAATTTCAATAAAGCAAGAACTACAAGGCGATCGTAGAGTTTTCAGATTACCCATTACAAAGAAGAAGCTACAAAAAAAGGATTTTTTTGACTTTGACAGATAAACTGGCAAAAATCTTCAGAGAAAAAAGACAACTTTTTACACCAGAAGAAGAAGAAGAAGAAGAAGAAGAAGATGGGAAATAAAAAGAACAAATTGACGCATGAGTAGGACTAAGCACAAACTCAACACGCATGAGTAGGATCTGAAAATTACCTGAGAAATGTTGCTCTTCAAACCTCCAAATCAGAATGAGCTTGCAAAAAATGCTTTGCTTGCTCTCTCTCACCTCTGTTCGCTCTCTCTCAACTCTGTGTACCGACTACTGATAGAGCAACAAAATGCCTGAAATTGAAATATTTTTTAGAAGAAATAAACAGGTGTATTACAGTGTGGGCGGGTCCATGATAAGATCGACATGGAGATAATATATGAGCTTCTTTTATAATCCAATTTTTTATTTTTACACTTCTTTTTTAATTTAAATTTTTTATAATCCAATACTTCATTCTCGAAATTTAAATTTTAAAAATATTCTAAAATCACTTCCTTTTTTTACAAGATTATCCTTTTGTTAAAAAATTATCGAGTTTAGATCGAGTTGGTCTCAGATTGGAATGGGCTTTAACCAAATTTAAGGCTTCTTATTTTATTATATATTTTTTTTACTGAACATCATGTAGTTGAACATATCGAGCATATTCAAACTTAGTCTAGATTCAGGCAAAAATTCATTTTTTCCTTTAAATTTCAGATAACAAATTTTAACAATATTCAGATTGGATTGAAAGGGCATTCGATTGTATTGGATACGGACCGTACAAATTCACATTCCAAATGGATCCTTCCTACTCTTTTGACAACTCAATAGAGACCATTCTGGTCATAGTATCTGGGGGAACCAAGAAGTTTTGTTTGGAGGACCATTACACTATAACAAAAATTTGAGTGAAGGCATTGTGAAATAAATATTCACTTTCTTTGAAATAAGGTAATTTAACTAAGTTAATTATGGAATAAATATTATATTTCAAAGGGTAGGTGGTATAAAACCCATCTCGCCCAATGCGGGATTTATTGACTATCCTAATCCCCACCCCATTCCCGTCAAATTGAAACCCATTCCAACTCCAATGGTGTGCCCTATCCCCATAGTTAATTTTGTCTTCCCAAATTACAATAAGTTTTTAAATAACATAAACTTAAGAACTATAAAATTTTGTCATCCCAAAATTGATTCCTAGATCATGTTGAAAAGAGGATTCATAATATATAGCTACTTGCATCAAACACATTCAGAGTTAAGTAGCTAAAATGGATGCATTGCTTTCTAGTAATTATGACCTGAGATTGCAGAGTGACACATTCAAGAAGAAGAACAAAAAATGCTAGAAACAACCAGCAAGCCAAACAACAAAGCGTGGAAATTTCAGGCTCTTACAAGAGTGAAAACCCATTTAGAGTTTGAGCATAATAAACCTGTCTTAATTCACAGCTCTCCCATCTCACATATGAACAATGTGACAGAAAAGAAAGACTCGTTGTGAAAAAGAGAGTTTTGCTGTTGTAGAGCGGTGGAAGTAACCGTGTAGGTGGATGGCAGCGGCACTGGAGAGGGCGACAAACACGTTATAAATGGCAACTAAAATCTAAAACAACAGTATTATTTCAGAAAATTTTAGTACACTCTCGATGAAGCAATAAGCAAAATCCAGAGGATAGCATAAAACAATTACAAGCCCATTACAAGTTTCCATTTTTTGTATGCTATCAAACTACTATGCACACATTTCAATTCTTCAAAAATCCACCAATTTCCAACACCAAAGATGATCAGACCAAAAGTGTCATTCAATAACCTCAAGAAATTCGACCAAAAGTGCAAACTGACCTAAATCACCCACAAAATTTTCAAGATACAGATCTAAAAATTTTCATACCCAACCAGATAACCTGAAGAAATACCCACTGAGCTCAGAAATGAAAAACTAACCACAACAAAACAAGCATGAAACAAATATACAATCTTTCGAACAATAAAATTTTAAGGTGGTTTTTTTAATTTTTTGTTTTTGGTTTTTTTTTTTTTTTTTCAACAGAACTGTGATACAAAATTTATAAACGGGAGATTTTATTGGAACAACTTTCAATTTCACATGTAGAAAGAAACACCTCACAGAAGATGCAACCAGGCATTAGCACACAAATTTGATTCCTAAAACAAGTTGAAAAGAGGATTCATATTATTTAGCTACTTGCATCAAACACATTCAGAGTTGAATACCTAAAATTGATACATTGCAGAGTGACACATTGAAGAAGAAGAAGAAATAAAAATGCCTAGAAATAAATATGCTTTTAAATAATGGTCTTTCGAACTATAAAATTTTAAGGAGGTGGTTTTTTTTTTTTTTTTTAAAAACAATTTCCTACAGAATTGTGATGCAAAATTTATAAATAGTAGATTTTTTAGGAATAACTTTCAATTTCACATGAAGAAAGCAACAACTCACAGAATAGAAGATTCAACCGGCAGTCCGGCACACAAATTTTCTTTTTCTAAAACATGTTGAAAAGAGGATTCATATTATTTATCTACTAGCATCAAACACATCCCTGGAAGAAGTTGAGTAACAAAAATTGATGCATTGCATTCTAGTAACTATGAGTCTATGCTGAAATTGCAGAGTGACATATTGAAGAAGAAGAACAACAAAAAATGCCAAGAAACTACTAGTAAGCTAAACAACAAAGCATGAAAATTTCAGGTTCTTACAATAGAGTGAAAGCCCATTTAGATTTCGAACATAAAAAACTTGTCTTGAATATTCAAGACAAGTTTTCATGTGTAAGCATGCACACACAGAGAGAACCAGTTTCCAGTTGGAGCCAATGAGACACAGCTCTCTCTCATCTCGCATATGAAAAATGTGACACAAAAAGAAAGACTCACATTATGAAAAAGAGTGTTTTGCTGCTGTGGAGCGGTGGAAGTAACCTTGCATGCAGCGTCGGCGTGCTGTCAAATGAGAAGATGAGCAGTCAGTCAACGGTGAAATGGCAGAGAGAGGCAGAGAACGACAAACACATTATACATGGCAACTAAAATCTAAAACAATAGTATTATTTCAGAAAATTTTAGTACAAAACAAAGGAAGTAAAATACAGAGAATAGCGGAAAACAACTACTATGCACACATTTCAATTATTCCAAAATCCACTAGTTTCCAACACCAAAGATGATGAAACCAAAAGCATCATTCAATAATCTCAAAATTTATAAATGGTAAATTTTTTTGGAACAACTTTCAATTGCATATGAAGAAAGCAACAGGTGACAGACGATGCAACCAGGCACCAACACACAAACTTGATTCCTAAAACATGTTGAAAAAGAGGATTCATAATATATTAAACACATTCAGAGTTGAGTAACTAAAATGGATGCATTGCATTTTAGTAATTATGACCTGAAATTGCAGAGTGACACATTGAAGAAGAAGAACAACAACAAAAAATGCCCAAGCAACAAAGCATGAAAATCTCAAAACTTGTCTTGCAATAAAATGAAAACCCGTTTAGAGTTTGAACATAATAAACTTGTCTTAATTATTCACGACAAGTTTTCTTGTGTAAACAAGCATACGTTGAAACACAGCTCTCTCTCATCTCACGTATGAACAATGTGATAAAAAAAGAAAGACTAACACTGTGAAAAAGAGAGTTAAGCTAACCGTGGGGGTGGACGGCAACGGCGTCGACGTGCTGTCAACGGTGAAGAAGCAGAGAGAGAGAGGCGTGATGTTTGGGGAAAAATGACTTTTAGGGTTAAAAAAAGAGAGCTTCTCCTTACAATCCACAAATTATCTATTCACACTCCAATTTAATTTTTTTTATTAATGACAATTTTAACCTAAATTAAAATTACTAAAAAGGACAAAAAAAAAAATTAAAGACATTCCAAACTAATTAAATTATTAAAAATATATATTCTCTCTCCTAAATCATTATATTTAATATTACGTATTAAGCTCTTTCTCTTATATCTGTTATTACCATATTAAACACTCTCTCCTACTTTATCTCTCTCCATTTTTTCAAAAAAAAAAAAAAAATCATATTTTCATACTTTTTGATTAATAGTTAAAGAAAAAAAAACTTATGAATATTTTAGTTTTTTACTAACAGTAATATATATAAATTTATTCTTTTTTTTTTTTTTTTTTTAAATATATACATACATATGGTTCCTAAAAATCAAGTTTATTATTAAGTTTTTTTTTTTTTTTCTTAACTGTTAGTTTTGTTTGAGAAAGAATGGAGATAGGAAATTAGAGATATGTATCGGAGGGGAGAGAGTTTAATATGGTAATTAAAAATTTAGGAGAGAGTATTTAATATGTAATAATTAATACAATGATTTAAGAGAAATAATTTCCTTTTTTAATAATTTAATTCAAAAAAGATAAAATGGATAATTTTGTAACAAAATGAAGTGTCTTTAGAATTTTTTAAAATTTAAATTTTGAAGATGGAGTGTTTTTAGAAAAGAAGTGTAAAAAGAAACAATTGGATTGTCAAAAGAAGCTCTCTTAAAAAAATACAGTTTTTACTAATTGTACTTCGGGTCGGGCTCTCGACGGATCAGGTCCGATATCAAATACTAGATATCTACCGTGATTCAGCAATTCGAACTTCAAACATTACCATTTGAATAAAGTGTTTTACTACCGAATCATATTGGTAAGTACTGTATGAATTAGATTTATTATGTTATATTTGTTTGTTTATTAAGAGAATTGTATAAATAATTAAAAATTGTTAAAATAATAACTTGAAATATGAGGTTAAAAATTGATATGAGATGATTATTTGGCACAGTTAGAATATAAAATATTAAAATAAAAAAAATAAATATAAATCATAAGAACACACATTAAACTATTATTATAACGTTACATAACTAGTTATATAAATAGTTTTGTATTTTTTTTTTTTGCACTATATAATATTACACAATTAATTATGTAATATTATTTTAATATATGATTAAAGACACATTAATATAACCTTTATAAAAATAGCAAAACATAGAAAAAAAAAATTAGATATAGCACACAAAAAAAAAATTCTTCAAAAATAATTTATTGATGTGATCGTCCAAAAAAAAAAAAGATTCCTTAAATTTATTGTATTTCATCAAGGTCTTACGAATACATGTAAGAGATTCCTTGAGATGGAACAATTGTATATTTGATAAATCATATATATATATATAATAGAGTTTTAAAGTGTCACGTGTCAGCGTAAGAGAGCTTTGAATTTAAATGTTACGTCATATTATTAATTCTTTTATTTCTATTTTCCTATTTATTGATTAATCAAATTAAATAATTTGATAAATATTAATTTGATAATATCAAGTGTTGCAACTCTATATCTTCATTCATGTATATTATATATTTTAATAGTATTAATATATATTTAATCGAAGTTAAATGAAAGGTTATCTTATTTATCCATTGAACTCCTTCTAATTAATGACTCACTTATTTAATTGTATGATAATATTAATGATCCACCTAAATAATAGAAGTAAAATGAAAGGTCTCTATATTCTATATATACATCGAACCCTCTTTGTTTTTTTTTTTTCCTTTTTGTTGTATTAATGATTAAGAATGTATATGTTTATGGGTTTGAAGTTTGATATCTGATTTTTGAATTTTCTCATGTCTATTTTGCAGGTATTTTCTAATACTTTCTTTAGGGAAGTGGGTGACAAGAGCGAGGTAAAATATCAATAATGGAGTTCATATATATATGTATGTATGTATTAATTCATCAGTTATTAACTTATTATGTAAATCATTGAACCCTCTTTGTTTTGTTTTGTTTTTTTTTATAAAAAAAATAATGATTAGAAATGTATGTATTTATAGGTTTGAAGTTTGAAATCAAATTGTTGAATTTTTATTAATTCACATGTAATTTTTTAGTTTGAGAAATATATATTTCGAGGAGAATTTGAAGACTTGGATCATCAAAATGACGAACGCCATCTTTTATTTTCCACAACTTTACAACTTTGGTGGATACATGTTTTTTTTTTTTTTTTTTTTTTTTTTTTTTTTTTTTTTTTTTCTGGAAAAAAATTATTAAAAATAGGTTTTGAAATACAATGGAGAAATATTTGGTGATCTTTTTTAATTTAATATTTTTCTTTTGTTTCGTGAGATGATGAAATTCAAATTTTTAATTTAATATTTTTCTTTTGTTCCGTGAGATAATGAAATTCAAATGTTAACATGACTTAGATAACCGAAGGTAAAACTATATGTTCATTATGTTTGCATCAAAAAATTTGATATAAACAACACAATGTTTTGCAAACAGTTTTTAATACAAAGTCTGTACAACGCTCGGGTTGAAAAACTAGTTTATTTAAAATAATTTGAATTGTTTTTAACTTGACGTGTTCCTTATCAATAATATTTCTGTCATTATTAGAGGTGTCAATTAGCATGTTTAGTGTGTGTTTGATTTATGAATTTCCTTTTCAAAAAAAATAAAAAAAATAAAATAATAATAAGCATGTTTAGTGTGTGGATCAGGCCGAATTAGAACAAATATGAAAATTTTAAAATTTCCTAAATTAAACATTTCATTTTACACTTTCATTTTTGTCAAAATCTGAGAATGATTGATAAGATGTCATTTAAACAAGTATTTAATGATCAATAATTGTTCATGTGGTTCACATTCAAATTAGGAAAATATAAAGTTTATAACAAGCTTGCCCCAAATTCGTCCATCTACCAGTTGAACTACGTCCCTGGAGACTCAAGACCGTAATGTTACATAGCCAGTTTTATAATGTTACAAAAAACACTATCCTAATTTTTTTTTTTAGGACCATAGAATAACCCTATAATTGTATTATACAATAATCAAACCCTGTAGTCCAAAAAGAAGGTAAGGGAGGCAGGTCCCGGCTTGTTGAAGAAAACAAAGAAATACAAGAAGATTGTCTAAATTTAAACGTAAGGCGTAAGGCATTCTAGCTATTCGAGTGACTTAACGCCATGACCAAGATTCAGATGGCAATTTGGGTAGAGGTGGAAGTAACACGGCCTTCCTGCACAGACTAAATGGCCATCCTTTGCAGTAACACAATTCCTGAATTAAGGACCATTTAAGATCCTAATAATCGAGCTTCTGAAAATCCTGATAATCGAGTCCAGTCAGGGTTGAACAGCTAGAGAAACTTGTTTTAACAGAGTGAAATGCTTCCCTGCTATGGCACTCGAACAACACGAGAAATAGCTACCAACAAAAAAGAACTCTATGGTGTCTTTTTCTAATCCTCTGGTGTTAAGAGAAAGTAAACAAAATTGCATAAGACAATCTAAAGAAGAAACAAATGATTTTGATACTAGTTGGTGTACTTACCTTAATTCTTCCAAGACTGGACTAGTATGGAATGTACCCTTGAACAACTGGATCCGATTTTGATGGAACAATCTTCACACCATCAAAGATAGTCCAATTAGTATTAAAGGAAAGAATCCCGTTGATTATTGTCAAGTATCACAGGCATTCATTGGGATAGTTGACTAGAATCAATTAATACTAATTAGTATAGTTAACTAGAATCAATTGTAATTAAGTTTGTTTTCGATTTTGTATTAGTAGTATAAATATTTGTAATTCTCTATTCAAGGAATATACATAAAATTCACAAATTCTCTTCTTCTATTTCCTCACAAATTCTCTTCTTCTATTTTCTCCCAAATACTAAATTTAACATGGTATCAGAGCCATCGATTCTAAACATGACTTCCGCTGCAGAAGAGAAAGAAGGAGATGAGATTGTTTCTATGAAGAAGATGACAGACGACATGGATTCCTTCACCATCCACCATTCGGATCACCCGGGTCTGTTTTGGTTTCAAAACCACTTGAAGGAGACAACTATGGACAATTGAGCCGCGCGATGTGATTTGCTCTGAGTGCCAAGAACAAGATCGGATTCATCGATGGGACGATACAAGCACCATCATCAACCGACCCCAAATTTCCAGCATGGAAGCGATGCAATCGCATGGTATTATCCTGGATTTTGAATTCGGTTCAATCTAATATTGCTAGTAGTATTATTTATACAGATACTGCTAATGAAGTGTAAAGAGATTTGAAGGATAGATTTGAACAAGGGAATGATTCCCGAATCTATCAAATCCGGGAAGAGATTGTGGGATTACATCAAGGCCAACAACCAATTTCTTCCTACTACACCAAGATGAAGTCGCTTTGGGATGAGTTGGCTTCCTATCACAACCCAATTTCTTGTAGTTATGGGGCTATCAAAGGTCTTGCTGAGCGTGAGGAGAAGGAAAAGGTCATGCAATTCTTAATGGGACTCAATGAGTCATATGCCATCGTGCGAGATTCAATTCTTATGATGAGTCCCCTCTCGGACACATGCAAGGTTCATGCCTTGGTGCTTCAGCAAGAAAGACAGACTGATGTGGTTGCCCAACTTGAAAGTATGGGATATGCAACAATGCAAACCTCTAGAAATTCACTAGAATCCAGTCAATCGCATGAGAAGGATCAGTCAACTGCCACCGCGAAAGTTAAGAAAACTTGCTCTCATTGTGGCAAGGATTATTATACCATTGATCGATGTTATTTCCTTCATGGTTTTCCACCCGGACACAAGTCATATGGCAAGGATGTCAAACCAAGAGGGAAGAAATCCACAAACTCTCTAACTACTTCGAATGAAGAGATACCAGAGACCAAACGATTCATTGCAAAGGAGTATGACCAAATCATGACCCTTCTTCACAAAGAGACCGGTAACACTAAATCATTTATCAATACCTCAGGTACCGATTTCTCTTCTATCATACAAATAGCATGTGGATAATAGACAGTGGTGCTACCGATCATGTATCTAAAATTCCACCCATTACAAATAAATCTGCCTCTAAATATACCTCTGTACAATTGCCAAATGGAGGACATGCTGAAATTAAATCCATTGGATCAACGAAACTTTGCAATGATATGACTATTGACAATGTGTTATATGTCCTAAACTTCAAAGTGAATTTGCTCTCTATTAGCAAACTTACACGAGCCTTAGGTTGCAATGTGACATTTTACCTTGATTTTTGTGTGATGCAAGATTTAACTATGAGGAGAACGATTGGACTGGGGTGGCAGAGTAATGGCCTTTACTATCTCACTGCAAACCAAAGTCCACCCTCATCCAACACCATAAACCACACATCCAACCTTTGGCATAGACATCTCAGGCATCCTTCCACCACTCCTCTTCAGTTATTATCTAAAACTAATCTAGATATTTCTTTTAATTCTCATACATTTTGTGATGTTTGTCCTCTTGCAAAACAATATAGTTTATCATTTTCCAATAGTGGTATTTCAAGTCATGAACCTTTTTGATTTAATACATTGTGATATTTGGGGATCACACAAAATCTATTCTTATTCTGGGGCTCGATATTTTTTAACTATTGTGGATGATTATTGTAGATACACTTGGATTCATCTTATGCATTATAAATCAGAAACTCAATCAATCATTAAGAATTTTTTTGTTTGGGTTAAAACGCAATACAATTGTAAGATTAAAACCTTTAGGTCTGACAATGGGGGGGGGGAGGAGTTTCTTTCCTTACAAACTTTTTTCAATGAAAATGGTATAAATTTTCAAAGATCTTGCACTTACAAGCCTCAACAAAATGGGGTTGTGGAGCGCAAGCATTATCATCTCCTAAATATAGCACAGACATTACGTTTTCAAGCTAGCTTACCCTTAAAATTTTAGGGGGAACATATCCAAACAACTTGCTACCTCATCAATCACTTACCCATACCACTATTATACAACAAAACACCATTTGAGCGATTACACAAAAAGTCACCCTCCTACTCCCACCTACGAGTCTACGGTTTCTTATGTTTTGCCACAAACCTACAACCCATTCATAAGTTTGATAGTCGTGCACGTCGTTGTGTCTTCCTTAGATATCCACTAGGGCAAAATAGGTATCTTATCTATGATTTAGATGATACGAAACTCCTTACCTCCCGAGACGTCATCTTCCATGAAAACACTTTCCCATATACCACCATACCACATTTTGATTCAAATGACCTTCCCACACTGCCAATACTTGTAGACATCACCAATGGCACACCCACATCTTATCCTACACCAAATGAACCAAGTTCACCACAAAACAACCCACGAACACCATAAAATGAGTCTCAAACAGCCAGTCCCAAACCCACCGGACCATCTGAGATAGTGATTCCTTCCGAAATGGAACCCACTGGTCGATTAGACAATCCTCACCAGTCGATCGAACCCACGACAAAGGTAGAAACAGTCCTTTGATGATCCACCCGGCCAAGTCGCACACTAGCACACCTTCAATATTATCAAATCAATCATACTCTGCCTGCTTCAGACTCGTCTTCTCTGGTTAAATCAAGCACTCATCACCCTTTGTCAAGGTACATGTCATTTTCTAACATTTTTCATACTCATCGAACTTTTGCTTTTAATGTTTCTCACTTGGTCAAACCAGAAACATATGAACAGGCTTGTAGGGATCCAAAATGGATTAAGGCAATGAAGGTTTAAATCACGGCACTTGAGACAAACAAGACTTGGTCTCTTGTTCCCCTCCCATCGGGTCACCATCCCATTGGGTGCAAATGGGTATTCAAGATCAAATATAACTCAAATGGCATTGTCGAACGATACAAGGCTCACCTGTTTGCAAAGGGGTTTACTCAAAGAGAGGGCATTTACTACATAGAAACTTTTGCTCCCGTTGCCATGCTCACTACTCTTCGGTGCCTTCTTGCCATTGCCTCTATTCGTGGTTGGGGCCTCCATCAAATGGATGTCCAAAATGCCTTCTTACATGGGGATCTTACTGAAGAAGTGTACATGCATCCTCCTCTGGGCTTTCATTGACAGGGTGAGCCACTTGTGTGTCAACTCCATAAATCCTTATATGGGTTAAAACAAGCCTCACGATCATGGTTCCACAAGTTTCTTACCGCCATCAACAAGTTTGGCATTCAACAATCTCGGACTGACTATTCTCTCTTTACAAAGGTGTGTGGAGACTCTTTTACAGCCATCCTCTTATATGTTGATGATATGATTATAACAGGGAATGATCCTAAAGCTATCAATGATGTGAAGACTTTTCTTGGGTCTTACTTCAAGTTGAAGGATTTAGAAGTGTTGAAATATTTTCTTGGGGTTGAAATAGCTTGATTTCAACTGGGTATTTTTATCAATCAACGTAAGTATACTCTCGACATTCTTCACGAGGCAGGATTGCTTGGTTCGAAGCCTGCTAAATTCCCCATGGAACAATCTTTGAAGCTCACTTCTATCGATGGTGATTTACTCAAAGATCTGACACATTATCGACGATTAGTGGGGAAGTTGATATACTTAACTATCACAAGACCAGAAATCTCTTTTTTGGTTAACACACTTAGCCAGTTTATGCAGGAGCCTAGACGACCTCATCTTGACGCGGTTCATCGTTTACTTTGGTACTTGAAGGGCTCACCGGGCCAAGGGTTACTTTTTCCATGTAAAGGCGATTTGAATTTAGTTGTGTTTTATGACGCAGATTGGGCCGAAGACATTACAGTACGTTGATCAGTAACAGGTTATTGTGTTTTTCTTGGAAAAGCTCTAATTTCCTGGAAAAGCAAGAAACATACTACAGTGTCCAAATCTTCAATTGAAGCAGAGTACGGGTTTATGGCATCTATCTCTTGTGAATTAACTTGGCTAAGATATTTATTGCGAGATTTACGCATCGACCATCCATAACCCGTGACATTATACTGTGACAACCAAGCAGCCATGCACATTACTGCTAACCCGATTTTTCATGAAAGAATGAAGCACATTGAGATTGACTGTCATATTGTTCGGGAGTGCATTGATCGAGGAGAAATCAAAACGGCCTACGTGTCTAGTGAGAATCAGATTGCAGATAAATTTACTAAGGCATTGGGTCAAGCACCATTTCACACACTTATTCGCAAGTTGAATGTTCTTGACATTCACGCTCTAACTTGAGGGGGAGTATTAAAGGAAAGAATCTCGTTGATTATTGTCACGTATCACAGGCATTCATTGGGATAGTTGACTAGAATCAATCAATACTAATTAGTATAGTTGACTAGAATCAATCAATGTTAATTAGTATAGTTGACTAGAATCAATTGTAATTAATTGTAATTAAGTTAGTTTCCCTTTTCTCTTTTGTATTAGTAGTATAAATATTTGTAATTCTCTGTTCAAGGAATATACATAAAATTCACAAATTCTCTTATTCTATTTTCTCCCAAATACTAAATTTAACAATTAGGGCTCCCTTCTCCGAAGCTCATCTCCCTTTTTAGCTATGATTTCTGGAGCAGGCTTAAGATAAACTACTTAATGGTTTTCTAGTTGAAAAATAATGAATCTTACAATCCAACTTGGTTCAAAAACGATTGACCCCCAGAACCTGTTCCAAATATAGCTTCAACTCTCACCAATGTGATTGTTTTCTAAAATTCCCAAGTTGCGCAAACCTAAGAAAAATTTGATCAAGTGACAAAAAACATGGTAATTAACCCAAGAGTGGTATGAACAAATGACCCAAGTACGGTACATTAGTCTCTAAGGATTCTTAAGTGCAACTAGATAAGACCAAAAATTTGAAAAATGGTAATCTATTGTTGGTTTATCTTATGGAAGCAACCTAATTTTAAATGATTATAGATAGATCTACTTAATTAAATTATCTTTTCTCTTTTCTGCTTCCAACGATATAATCAATTTTATTTTTTTGCACTATTTAACAATGCAAAGCCACTAAATGTGTGTCCTAAGAGCATTGATCACATATTAACATCACTGTATAAAACAATGAGCAAAATATAGGAAAATAAAAAGTTCAAGTACACAACAAATCTCACTGAGAGAGACGGCTATTTTGGTTAAAGAATAAAGAGTCTCACCAAATATTAGGCTATTCTCGTAGATGTTCCTAGTTCCCACCAATAAATGTTAGGGTTTTGAATGATGTTTTATATAGGATTTTGGCAGCATTTGCTTTGTAGCTTGTTTTGGTATTACAAGAGTAATTGCAATCAGAAATCTTTGAATAGCCAGATATAACTAGTTGTTGCATGGTAGCTTTGTGTTTGAGATAAAATCAAAATGAAATTTATCCCCCCAACTGATTTATTTGAACACCTGATTCCCACTAAAATGTCAAACTCCGACACGTTCAACTTACGTAGTCATTGCTATGGACCTGGTCAGCAAAGCTCTCTCAAGCTTGACCAGTACTAGCCTTTACCATCTCTGCATGATTCAACTCCTAAGTGTATGTGTGTGTATATATATATATATATTTATGAGGAAATAGGGGTTTTTAGTCAAAAATTATGGGGCTTTATTGTTTTTGTCAACAATTATCATTTTTATTGTTTTTGTCAACAAATTGACTGTGAAGACAAAATTGCCCTAATTTTTTTTCTTTACTACTTCTCTCTCCTTTTCTTTCTCATTTTCACAGCACACACTTTTTTCTTTCTCTCTCTCTCTCTCTCTCTCTCTCTCCTATTCTTTCTCACCAGTCTCTCCTTCTCTCTTTCTCACATCCTCTCTCCTCCGTCTTCTCTCTTTCTCTTATCTTCTCCGTCGTTTCTTCTCTCCTTCTTCTTCTTCTCTTTCTCTCCTCTCTTCTCTTTCTCTTTCAAGTTTTTTTCCAGGTTTTTAAAAAAAATTTAGATTTTTTATTAAACAAAAATTTTTAGATTTCATTTTTTTCAAAGAAAATCTAGATTTGATTTTCTAGGTTTTTGTTGTTTGATTTTCCAGATTTTTAAGTTTGGGTTGTGGCTGTGGTTGAGGTTGATTTTCTAGATTTTTTAAAAATTTTCCAAAATTTTTTTAAAATTTTCAGTTTTTTATTTTTGAAAAATTTCTAGATTTAAAAAAAAAAAAAAAAAGTTTGGATTTGAGTGTTAGTTGTTGATTTTAAGTGTTAATTTTTTTTCCAGATTATTTTTTTAAGGGTGGTTGTGGTTGTGCTTAAAACAAAATTATGATTTTTATTTTAAAAAATTTCAAATTTGTGGTTGTATTCAAGTTTGGGTTGTGGTTGTTTTCATGAATGGTGGGAGATGTGTTTGGGTTTGAGTTTTGTTGAAATTTTTTTTTCAGATTTTTTCAGATTTGATTTTTTTTCAAACAAAATTTCCAGATAAACACACCAGGCCACCAATTAAACACATCAGGGCTAAACGAATTAAATACACTAGGCTAAACGAATTAAACACATCAGAGCAAAACGAATTATACACACCAGGGTAAAATGAATTAAACAAACCAAGCAAAAATAATTAAACATACCAGGATAAAACGAATTAAACACACCTGGGCAAAAACAATTAAACACACCAGAGCAAAAACAATTAAACACACCAGGGCAAAAACAATTAAACACATCAGGGCTAAACAAATTAAATACACCAGACTAAATGAATTAAACACACCAGGGCAAAACGAATTAAACACACCAGGCAAAATGAATTAAACATACCAGGGCAAAAACAATTAAACACACCAGGGTAAAACGAATTAAACACACCAGGCAAAACAAATTAACATATCAGGGCAAAATGAATTAAACATCCGAGAATAAGAAGAAGATAGAGGTTTGGGAAGAAGAAGAAGAAAAAGAAAAAAAAGAGAGAGAAAAAAGTTGTGTTTTATTTTCAGGAAGAAAAAGAAAAAAAAAAGATTTTTTTTTTTTTAATAAAAAAGGGCAATTTTGTCCAAAAAGTGGATATGTTGACAAATACAATAAAAATGATAATCATGTACGCAAACAATAAACCCACTAATTTTTTGGCTAGTTTTAAAGTTCTCCTTATATATATATATCACAAAATATTGAATGAAACAGTAACAACATGTTAATGAACAAGGTGCAGTACTATCCAAATAACACTACCTCCTCATCCCTCATAAGATAATGAACATGTTTAGTGGTGGTAAAACGGGCCGGCCCGGCCCGGCCCGTTAGGCCCATTTTGCTTAATGGGCCGGCCCGAGCCCGGCTCATCAGCTTAACGGGCTGGCCCATTAGGCGATAGGGTGAGCCCGGTGAGCCCGGCTTGGGCCCAAGCCCGTTATGGGACAGGCCGGCCCATTAAGGGCCCGTTAAGCTATTAAAGGGCCGGCCCATTAAGCCTTTAACGGGCCCTTAATGGGCCGGCCCGTTAAGGCCTTAACGGGCCAAGCCCAACGGGCTTCAATTTTTTTTTTTAAACATTTTTTATATAATATTATTTTTTTATACCTTGTAATAATTTTGTGTAATTATTAATGTAATAATTTTAATATGAAATATAATATTTGTCATTTCATACAACACTTAATTATTTTTTGATGAATAATATTTTTATAATTTCGTATTAAATTTGTGGTAAAAAGTATAAATTATAAATCATGATTGCCTCATTAAAAACCTTACCAAGAAAAACCCAATGGGATAAAAACTTGATAAGGGAAAAAGAGTGCAATCGAAAAAAAAAAAATTAAGTATTTACAATTACATTAGCTCGCCGGCTGGTTGCTACCGAAACTTTCTTCGATGGTTATGCTGGAGAAGTCATCCATGAGTGGGAGGTATGTAAATATATAATATATAATGTATAGTGTATAGTGTATTAGTATAATAGTATATAGTATATAAATAATATATTAAATAAATAAAATAAATTACAAAATAGTTGAAAGAGTGAGTGAGAGATGTTGGAGATTGTAGAGAATAGAGAGAATAAGAGAGTAAGGATTAGGGAAGTAGAGAAAATGTAAAGAATGAAGTGAGGGTGATGGGGGTATTTATAGGAAAATGTTAGGTTATGGTATAATTGGAAAACAATTGTAAAATATTTTAAAAAGTGTAATTTTTAAAATTTTTGGATATTTTTTTTCCTCCCCCAACGATCACCTGGTTAATTACAAAAGCCACCCCTCAATTCAAATTTTGAAAAAAAAAAATTTGAATTATGGCGGGCCTTAACAGGCCGGCCTGTTAGGGCCCATCAAAATTGTTTTTTGTAATTTTTTTAAGGCCCGCGGGCCTAGTGAGCCTTACCGGGCCCGGCCCGCGATCTGGCCACCTAGGTCCACCCTGGCCTGCCAGCTTAACGGGCCAGGCCTAAGCCCGTTAAGCTGATAGGCCGGGGCAGCCCAGGCCCGCTAACGAAACGGGCCAAGCCGGGCCACCCGTCAGGACCTGACCTGTTTTGCTAGCACTAAACATGTTAATGAATCCACATTCCATTCATGCATAGAAATAGAAGAAATCAAATTTCAAGATTTTCATAGTCCTAATAATGCTCCATGCTGTTGGACTTACAAGCTTAGTGGCACAATTTGTAGTCATTGAATGTCTATTAATATATTACTTTGCATTAATAATAAAAAAAAAAAAGTCAATGAAACTATAAGTTCATCATTCAATCAAGTTATCAGAATGCAAGTTCCATACACATTAATTACCTAGAGACACCATCACCAACAAAGAAAACATCAGTAAGCACCTAGTTAACTCACTTTAAAGGTTCGTTTTCATATATGAATAAACAAATTGTCTCAATAGCATAAAAAGTCATAAAATTTTTGCAAGTGTACACTACCTTAAACTTTTTGAATGCCGGGGTTGTTGGAATATGAGTAGTGTCGATTTGGGACAACTTTTATGGTCATTGTTAGGGTTTTTGAAGGTGTTTTTTTTTTTTTTTCCTCAAATTGAAAAAAACCAGTGAAGTTGTGCTGGGGTCGGTTAGCAACCAAACCCAGATCCAATTTGAAAAACAAAAGCTACCCACTACTGAATTTGATAGATGAAACAAAGATTGAAGAGTCGCCATGGAAGTTTTACAAAGAGAAGAAGAAGAGGAGGAAGTTGACGCTTATGTGGCGGGGGTTGGAATGTCCATTTTGACCTCTATCATATCTTATTTTTATGGCCAATGAGTGATGATGATTGGGATGTCACATAATTTTTATTATTTAGTATTAGAAGTATTTCATCAAATTCACATCTTCAAATCTAATGAATTTCATTACAATTTATTTTGATTAAATTTTTGTTGTTGTTGTTGAAATATTTCGATTTAATGTTAATCATATTGTATAATTTAATTTTTAATCCAAATATAATTTTAATTTGACTTAAAATTCAAATTTGAATCAATCTTACCATCTTTTTTAAACAACATTGTACCAGAACTGATGAAAACGAAAAAACTAAATAACATTGGAAAAAATAAAATAGAGAAAAAGATACAAAGAAAAAACTAATGAAAACGAAAAGAAGGAACTCCCCAAGAATCAAGAAGAAGAAGTTGCTTCTGAATACAAGGAGGAGGTAAATCCCACCAAACAAAACTAGAACTATTAAGACCTTTATTAGCCATAGTATCTGCAACAGAAAAGAAAGACTCGTTGAGAACAAAATTGATGGCTTTTTGCCTATTTTCGACGGCATTTTGCCATCAGAAATATAATATCATATTTTTACTCATTTTCGACGGCACTGAAATAGTCGTCAGAAAAGTTACCATTTTCGACGGCAATTAGCGCCGTCGAAAATAGTTCATCATTGATAGGCTTTTTTTTTTTTTTTTTTTTTTTTCAGCCTTGCTCTGAGGCTATATTAATGTGCAAAAATAGTAGCTTTCATTTCAGCCACGAAAGAAGTACAATGACCAAGAAAAAGAGAAAACCCCCCTTTGAAGTTAGCCTTATCATCGCAGAACACACCCGAACACACACCGACACCTGGGTTACCCTTATTACAACCATCTGTGTTAACTTTTATCCAAAGAGAGGAAGGAGGCCAAGTGCAGAAGTTATACGAGGAGCCTTTCGTAAATGAGGCTTAATTCCAAGCAAAGAAAGAACATGATCGTCTGCATTGGAAACAAACCCAGGGCAAATAGAACAATTAAGCTAAATTTTTGCTTTCGCTGAGGAGATGATGTCAACTAAGGAAGGAGCCTTGTTATGAAAACACTGATTGTTCCTGACAAATTTTTGCTTTTGCAATCTCCTCCGGATCCATGGTAAAGAGCGACCTTGATCGCTGAATAATGGAAGCAAAAGCCGTCACCCAACCACCAACCTAACTACTTCCACACTAGGGTTTTAGAGAGAAAAAACCCTAAGAGAAGAAACCTAATTAGGTTACATTTTTAGTTGGCTTTAATTAAATAATAGTGTCTAATTAAATTGAAATGAGAATTTTATACTGGTTAATGAGTTATAAAACAAGGATCAACTCAGTTTTAGGCGCCAATGAGACCACTGGTAATATTTCTACTATCTTTTGTGATGATTTCCGTGCTGCTTTGATGGTTTGTGATCTTGTTGACATTGAAACGAAAGGAGTTTTCCATATCCGGATCGACCGGGGTAAGTGTGGTATGGTTCTTTCTCGATTAGACAGAACTGTATATTCCTACTCTTTTCTGGAAGCTTAGTCATAGATAACTTGTGTTACCTTGCCTAGATCTCATTCAAATCATCACCCTTTATTGGTTTCCCTTTCTATGGGTGTTTTTCTAGGTCTACAACCCTTCAGGTTTCATGGTATGTGGGTTTCTTATCCCTCATTCTTTAATTTGGTTAGATTGGTTTGGTCATCCACTGTTTTTGGGAGTGGTACTAGGGTTGTTGTTTAGAAGTTGAAGCTGTTAAAAAAAGGCCTTGAGGAGGTGGAATTGGGAAGTGTTTGGGGATATTGCCTTGAATTTCATTAATACTAATGAGAAGGTGATGCTTATTCAAGGCATGATTAGTTCTGAAGGTTTTTCATATGATCTTTTTCGTCTTGAGACTGCAGCGCTTGCAAATTTGGATAGTGTTCTAAAGAAGAGTCACTCTCTAGCCAAATCCTATGCCAACCCAACTTCCACACGTAATTGATTGCTAAAGGATCCACAAGGAGCTCAGTCTCAAAAGCAAATACCTAACCAAGGGGGACCGTAAAACAGGCCTTAACAAAAGATGTGCAAGTCTGAAAAACACCTCCATAACCCCCCACACACGGCGAACCCAAAGCAGCACCATCTGTATTAACCTTGATCCACCTTGGAGCAAGGGGCAACCAGACGACACTCCTGATAACCGAAGCCTTACCAGGACCACCATTAAGGCCAAACCAACGGAGAATCAGTAGATCATCAACACAGTTACGCATACAGCCGATCCCTAAACATTTCGCATCATAAACAGAGCGCCAAACAAAAGATAAAGCAGCCTTGAAATCAATAGATTTCCTATCAAAAATCCACTGGTTACTTGAATATCACACACTCCACGCCACTGCATGAATAACAGCTTTCTATAAAATCATAATCTAATCACTGAAAGAAACATACATGGCCTGACAGAAAAAAGAACACCAAGTATTAGCAGAGACATGCCCCTGAAAAGTAAAAAAAACCGCTTCCTAAAGAGCAGTAGCAAAAGGGCACTTCAAAAAAAAGATGATCCATTGACTCCAAGCTAGCACTGTAAATACCACACCTAGAAGCTAACTAAAAGTCAGACCTACACAAACAATCTTCGGTGGGTAATCTATTAAGAAGAAGACGCCAAGATAGGAGCGAACATGAATGAGGGATAAAACGAGACCAGACGTCCCTCCACCATGGGACTTGAGGGATATCTTGAAACATCATATAATAAGCCACCCTATAAGAAACCATACCGTCCGAAAACAGAGATCCGGGAACCTAGCACGAAAGCGATCTTCCAAGACCCATCTACCATCCTAAATGAAGTCGGAAACCCTAGCTTGAAGATGTGTGACCACGAAATCAGGAATTCTAAGGAGATCCACAATGGGCACCCTAAGCCAGTTATGACGCCAAAAATCTCTCTGTGAGTCTTTCCCGATTAAGAAAATCAACGTTATTACTATTTTAAAACCGTGAAAGTAATGAAGAAAGTACGTTTTTATATAGTGAATTAGGAAATAAATAAAGTTTAAATAATTTTATATTTGTTTACTTTTAAAACTGTAGAATAAATTAATTAAGTTTAATTAATTAAATCGTTAGGTGTGTAAAGGTATTTTATTAATAATGTTATTTTGTTCAAATTTAATGTTCAAATGATATGACATCACTACAATCAATTCATTTAAATTATATTATATTTGCATGATTTAAATGAATGGATTATACCGATACCACATCATTTAAATACCAAATTTGTACAAAATAACATTACTTATACAAAATATTCATAAAGTTGGAGAATTACATTAAAGCCTATAATAAGTGTTAACATTTGCATGATTTATACGATTTTGCAGGAATTTGAAGTAGACGATTCTTTCCTATTACCTCTCATGCTCCGAACACAAGTTCTAGTTCAATGTGGCTAGGTGGTAAAAACTTTCAATTCACTTTGATAATGTCACGGACTCACGGGTTCGGGTATACTTGAGCTAAGAACGACGACGTATAAATAATCTTGTTTAGCTGCTTGAAGAACGACGACGTATAAAAAAGGAAAAAAGAAAGGGCCTGGCCGCCTGGGGAGAAGATCTTCGTCTCGGATCCTCTGTTTCACTGTTCACTTTCTCTTTAATCAGATTCCGTTGTTTTTTCTAATTCGCAAAAAGGAAATTTTTAGCTACCCATTTGTTCAAATTGATTTTTGCAAGTGTTAGAGTTTGAGGCAAAACTGAACAAGTTGGATCGGGATGTGATCTTGAATAACAAGTCGTTCTGTACAAATGGAATATCAGGTTGAATTTTTATTTTTTACATATTATTTATATCAGTTGCATTATATGGTTTAATGACCCATCAAGCAGGAAAATTGCTAAATTTGTTTAGCTATTTCTTTGGCACCAGGATAATTCATTTTGATAGCAATAGATTTTGTCAAGTAATCTGAACCCATGTTGCATGTTTATATGTTTTCTATATAATTTTTAATGGCTACTGTGTTCAATTACACTGATTAATCTCACGAAGAGGAAGTGCATCGATTGGAATTAAGGTTCATTAGATTTAATTAATCCGACTGTAAGTAACAGAGATTTAGGCGAGTTCTGTTCGCATGTGTTTATATTCTGTATTTTTTAGAGCATTCATTCAACTCACTTAGTTTACTGTGTTTGGCTACTTACAATGCTTTATATCATTGTTATTTGTATTGCATTATTTTCCGTTTTATAATTTTAGCAAGCTACAAGTTCATTCAACTGCTACAAAATCCCTAAATATTTGTTGGAATTGATTGAGATAGGCTTTGGATCCTATTGTTCTCAACCTAAGTTTTGTAAATAGAAATTGAGATAGGTTGTGACTTGTGAGTTGTGACAGTGGATTTGTAAGGAAAATTGATTTTTGTAAAATGACTCAGAAGCTGGCTAGCCTTGTTGAGGCAAAAATTAAATAATAAAAAAATCCTGTCATGTTAATGAATTTTCTCTTTATTTCTGCATTATCGCCAATTGCTGCTGCTTTGATGAAAGCCTTTTTCCTATAAAGTTTTATTTAATTTCAAATAGTTAACCTATCTATATCATTTGCAGTGAAGTTGATCTGATAACAATTGGCGTCCAACAATGCTTTGTGCTGGGAGCATGATCCAGGAAACCCACTTTGATATTCTATGTGTGAAAGAAGATGCAAGTATTGATTGATTGCTGTGATCTACGGGTGGATAGATCTGTGGAAGCCACTCGATTTTTATTGAATTCGAAGAGCTAGTGAGAGAGAGGGTGGAGAGATGGCTCGATGAGGTGGTAGGAGGTGAGAAGGAGATGGCAAGAGTAGAGTGGGGATATCAAGGGAGAGGAAAATGGAACTGTTCATATAAGAAAATCACTCTCATTGTTTGTTCAATCAACATTGTTATTGCTCTTTATGTTCTTCGCACTCTCTACGCCTCTATCTACGTTCATTCCAATACTGATTTCAATAATGGTACTACCTCTTGCTTCCTTTTACCCTTTTATGGTTTTCAAATTTTTTATTTATTTATTTTTTTCCGGGATGTTTTGTTGATTATGGTCGCAGTTTGTTTTATGCTTGTCTAATGCCAATGTTTTAATTATCAACAGCTGTAAAGTACACACCAGATCAGATTGAGAAAATGGAAGAATCAATACGGATTCGAAGAGCTAAGGAACCGATACAGCTTGTTAAAATTGTAAGATCCTCTTGATTTTCGAGGTTTTTTATGCTGGAAAGATAACCTTTTTGTGGTTATATATTGTTTGATTGAGCTTAATGAATGTTGTTTCTTTGATCACAAGGTGAAGAAATTGAAGCTAGAGTTATCTAGAGAAGATTCTGTTCTTGAACTACTGCCACAGTCTGTTAAGCAGAGGATGGCGGATGAAATCCTCTGGAGGCTGCACAGCTTGGATGCTAAGACTAATGTCAGTGCGGTAAGAGGTGGGTGCAATGTAATCTCATGCCATCTTTTATGATTAATTTTCATTGACATGTCGAATTCTTATTACAAAGTGGTCAAATCATTATGTCGCTTTGTTGTTAGAACTTCATTTGAACATAGGGAATTTTATTTGGGTGGTGATTTTTCGGTTTAAGTAGGCACAGCGATGCAAGGTTGAGAACAATACCTTAATTTAAGTACTTTATATATAAATTTTGTGAGGAGATATACAAGACTAGGCTACTTGAGAACTTCATTTATTTATAGATATTAGTCAAATATATATATAGAAAATGTTTTTATCTCAAAAGATTCACACAATGATGATTTGGTAAATACTTTAGTACCAACAATCTGTTTAAGTAGGCAGAGCAATGCAAGGTTTAGAACAATACCTTAATATGAGTGCTTTATATATAAACGTTGTGAGGAGATTTACAGGACTAGGCTATTTGAGAACTTCATATATTTATTGATAGTAGTCAAATATATATATCTATTGAAAATGTTTTTATCTCAAAAGATTCATACGATGATGATTTGGTAAATACTTTAGTACCATCAATCTGTTGGGAGGGTAAATAATTTTTCTTCAATTGTACTTTAGACGATTTTAAAACTCTGAGTAAAGATCTTCTGTTGAATTTGTGATGTTTATTGGTTAGAAAAAATATTTTTGGGGTGGAAAATGAACTTCCTGGCAACATTCTTTAAAACCAATGGAAAACCTAATTTACAAAGTTTTAAACTCGGAAGGCGGTGCGAGGCGGGAAGGCCTCCGCAAGGCGAGGCGGCTGCCTCAGCCCGAAAATGGAAAAAAAAATTAAAAAATTTAATAAAGTAGAAAATATTCCATAATATTCAATAAATAAGTCATATTCAACAATACAAACATAAATATCCCAAACAAATTAAACATTAATATAAAAAAAAAGGTCATGGATGGATTTCCTAAATTTCAAAAAATAGCCACTTTAATTGGCAAAGAGAGAAATCGAGTGATCGTAATGAAGTATATTGGTCAGGTTGTTGATCATCATCAACAAGACCTACATGAAGATCTTCTTGTTCCTACTTTGAAGATTTTACATTGACACTTGCATTGC
Source organism: Acer campestre (assembly GCA_954870605.1). NCBI lineage: Eukaryota > Viridiplantae > Streptophyta > Magnoliopsida > Sapindales > Sapindaceae > Acer > Acer campestre. The sequence goes on along the minus strand of OX940806.1, from coordinate 1,055,007 downwards.
TAATAAGAGGCGGCCGCCTCATGCTGCGGAGGCAGGATTTTTGTCCAAAACAAACAGTACGGCTGTGTCGGTGCGTTTTCGTCAAGAGGAGGGAGAGGCGGCCTCAAGGTGACCGCCTCAAACCAAATTTTAAAACAATGAAAATTTCTAAGACAGTGATTTAAATGACCATTCCCATGGCCAATTCTATATACACATATGTTATGGTTGTGACATTAATGAGTAAATGAGTGAATGAATAATTTGCATTGTTCTCTATTTGGTTAACTTTAGGAGTACTATTTAATATGGTAATAGAGCAGACTAACCCTTGGTTAATATGGTAATAGAATGGAATTGGATTTCTTTTCTTTGCTTAGATTTCAGAATGTAATATTTTTCATATCGAGTTTATAAGTTGACTGAGTGAAGGAAGCAAGGGGTGGGTGAACGGCTTTTTTTTTTGGGAACTTTAAGGATGATCAATGATGTGGTAGGTTGGTCAGTGTCGAAGTGAATTGGTTAAAGGTGAGGGCTATAATTAAATTAATAGAAGGAAATCAGCCTATGCGTTGGATATTTTGGGAGGCTTGGTCCCAAACTGGCACATTACTGTGTATGAACTGTTCTAAGGCTTGTACCATGTAATCCTTTGACTTGCCTTAGGCTGACAATTTATGTCACTTGCATGGTATTCTATGGATGTGCACATCCAATTAGGTTGATACGGTTGAAGTCTTACTGTGTTTGATTTTTTTCAAAACATCAAGGAGAGGAAGACCACCCCACCACCGCCCCCCCCCCCCCCCCCCCCCCCCCCCACACACACACACACACACAAACACCTTTCATTTTGATTGTTCAGTTTGAAGCTTTTTAAACACCAGTTCCGAGAGCTGGAGTTTCACAATGTCTAAAACTATGATGTCTAGAAAGTATTGGATGTGTGTTGTATAGGGTCTCCACAAGTCTGTAAACATGGCTTTCGAAAGCTAGGGGGGTGTCCACCTTTCTGAGAAG